>CM035422.1:183734726-184934726 GCA_020310875.1 Ceratopteris richardii | reverse complement strand
GTATGTGTTTATGTGTGTGTATGTGTCTATGTGTGTGTATGTGTATGCATGTATGTATGCATATGTGTGTATGTGTGTGTATGCATTATGTATGCATGTGTGTGTATGCATTATGTATGTGTATGTATGCATGTGCATTATGTATGCATATGTGTGTGTATGCATGTAAGTATGTATGTATGTACGCATATGCATATGCATTATGTATGCATATGTATGCATATGTATGCATATGTATGCATATGTATGCATGTATGTGTATGTGTGTGCATGTCTCTCTATGTGTGTGTGTATGCATATATGTGTGTGTATGTGTGTACGTGTGTGTGTATGTGTGTGTGTATGTGTGTGTATGTGTGTGTATGTGTGTGTGTATGTGTGTGTATGTGTGTGTATATGTATGTGTATATATTGTGTGTGCATGTGTATGCATTATGTGTGCATGTGTGTATGCAACATTATGTGTGTATATGTGTGTGTATTTGTGTGTATGTGTGTGTGTCTATGTGTATGTGTGTGTGTGTGTCTATGTGTGTATATGTGTGTGTGTATGCATATGTATGTGTGTGTAAGTGTGTGTGTGTGCGCGCATACCTTGCTTCAACTAGATGTGTGTGTGTGTGTCTCTCTCTCTCTCACGCTCTCTCTCTCTCATGCTCTCTCTCTCTCTCTCGGTCTCTTCTTGCTCTTGCCTCCAAATCTCGGCACAAATGTGCCGGGAGAAATCAATTTTTTTTTTTACATTTCAGAGCATTGCATATGCGACGCTATCCAGTTTGGCAATGTCGCTAGTTAGCGATGCTATTTGCAACGCACTCATTTAGCGTCCCATAAGCGACGCAGGCATCGCTTATGCGACAAAAATGCCCAAAAAAAAAATCCGAAAATAGCACCGTCGCTTAAGCGATGGTGCTCGTTTTTTTTTTTCAATTCGGGGGCATCGGTACGCCCCCCTATTTCTTGTAGTGTGTCAATACCAGAATTAGGCCACCTACCGAAAATTAGCCAACTCTCCTTCCACTTTCATCAGACTAGTTCGCCGCGTGTGCAGCGTATAGTGATGGTGTAGTAAATGATGGGATCCGGTGGAAGCCACTCTCTTGGGCGCGCATGTGCAGTGAACAGTCATGGTGCCTTAAATGATGGAATCCGGCGGAAGTCACTCTCTTGGCCTCGAGATCTATATAAGAAGCAATTTGCACTCGTTTGGAGGTATGTACAGACGATCAGAGATATATGTTAGTGAAGGGTCCATGCGGAAGGATATACAGAGATTTAGGAAGCTAAGGGATACACTCACTGTCGTCTCTCTGTGATTCTAGCTTTTGTCAATTTGGGTCTACTTGTGTTACTGTGGCATTTTGAGAGTGTTCTAATCAGACTTCTCCTTGATTATTCTCTGCTCACTGATGTGATTTTGCCCACTATAGAAGAGGCTTCTCTGTTGGAGAATATACAGAGTGAGAGCTTCAGCGTTGGGGGCAGTCGGCATGACAGTGAGATTGGATATACTGGGATAGTCACTTGTAAGCTAGAGTTCATAGCATTGTATACCACACTTGTATACCTTCTCTGCGTTTGTATACTTTCTCTGTGTTGAGATGTCCTAGTTCATCTTTCGAGTGATCACACCTTTTTGTACTGTTAACAATTTTATCATTTTGTGAGCTAGCGCAATTTTTACAATCTTGGTCGAATTGGCCTTTTTAGCATCTTTGTAACACTCTGACCGTTTCTTGGTTTATCTTCTCAAGTAGTACCTCACACAATGATGTTACAGGGTATACTTCCCTAAGGAGAACCTCCCTTGAGTAGAAGGAGTACTGGAAGTATAGACCCGGTTACCCCCTCTATAGTTTGGCACGCCCGATGGGACCCTTGCATTTTTGTGTGAGGTAATTAGTGTAGTATAGAGTTGTGTCACATTGTTTCTAGTTTTTTTTTTGCATCCTGTGAGTGGGTACATGACCCACACTCGAGTAGACACAGAACCTCTTCGTGTAGAAAGGAGCATCAAGAAGTCAGCTCTACCTTCGACGAGTACCCCACTACCCTTAAATTTGTCCATTGAATTGGCTTCAACCCCACTCTCAAAAGAGAAGCTGAGGAGGACATTAGACTTTTCCTCAGATACTTTAGAAGAAGCACCAGTGCCAATAGAGGATCTTTCTCATTTACTCTCTAGGTTGAATATCAAGTTCCCTACTTTTAAGGGGCTGGCTTATGAGGATGCAGATGATCACATGAGGAGATTCATTTCCTTATGCTGCTGACGAGGTCTGCAGAATCGAGAGGATGCAATGTTGGTACTCTTCCCATCTACATTCGAAGGCCTTTCCGACAAATGGTATAGTCAATATGCAGATGGCCACTTCACTACATGGGAAGTACTGAAGATGACATTCTCGCAGACATTCAGACCAAGTGACTCCTCGGAAAGAGCTCTAGATCAGCTAGATAATTTAAAGCTAAGACCAGGTGAATCCTTTCACGAACTTCACACTAGGACAAAAGCACTTGTTTCACGTCTGCCACATGCTCCAGGTGATTTCCTGGTTAAAAAATGGATAGAAAAAGCTTTGCCCAAGTCATCTCAGCAGAACCTTTGCGAATCTCTTAGATTGGATGCAACACTGGATGATTTTGTTGCAGTTGCATCATGCATTGAGGAAGCTAGGCTACATTTCGAAGGAGATACCCAACCAAATTATGCATCACACTTAGATCCTATTGAGCAACTCAGGAAGGAGTTGGGAGCCTTAAGAATGTAGCAGAGTCAACAAGAAGAGAAGATCATACCACCACCACCGCGCCACAATGTTGATGAAGTAGCTCAACTTCGTCGTGAGTTAGAAGATTTGCGCACTACACAGGACATACGAAGGCAGGTTTGGTGTACAATATGTAGCAAAAATGGACATTCCAATGGTAATTGTCCTAACAAGGTGAGCTGTCAATTCTGTGGCAAGGATGGTCATGAAGCAAGAGACTACTACTACCTCAAGGGAGTACAACAGCATGTAACCCTCTTGTTCTTGATTCGTATTATGCTAGTACTTCAAATGCACCTAATAGAGAAGAGGCCCATCTAACTCGGCCTAGATATAATATGCCACTGATGTGCTATCGTTGTGGTGAGGATGGCCATATGCAGAACAAGTGTTCTCTACCAGAAGGTGCACCTCCTTGTCAACATTGTCCAGATGCCAAGGATCACTATACCAGAGATTGCCCAAGAAGCCGCCCTGCTCCAATTCACATGATTGCACTCTCTCCACAAGTAGAAGATATGACCACTCAGTCTTATGTTGTTTCATCTTCTTCAATGCCCATAATGACCAGAGCTAGGCAAGCGGCAGCTACCTGTAGAGAGGAACAACAGGGACTCAAAAATAAAGATGAGGAAAAGAAGGTTGGCTATGAGGAAAAGAAGGTTGGCTGGAAGGGCCAAGCAGACATTGAAGGAGCTTATGATATGGTGACTACTTCCCTTAAGGACCAACCTGCAAGCTCTCAAGAAGACACACAAGAGGTTAAGATTGAGGAAATCTTGAAAGGTATTCATCACAAGGTTATTTTGTACCAACTCATAAAAATGGATTTGAAAGTAAGAAGTGATTTATTGAAAGTTATACACTCGGCCTACTTAAGCCCACCACCGATTATAGATGGTTTCATGGTTGACTTTCCGCCTGCACCCTTGGTAGACTATCAAAGCTCAAGGCTATCTGTGTTCATAAATGATGAAGGTCTCACTGGTGTCATTATAGATGGAGGCTCTGGCATCAATCTGATGCCGGATTTTACAATGAAGAAACTCAAACTCAACCTAACCAAGGCGGTACCCTTCACTGTCACATTAGCATATCAGCATCGTGTTATGCCCCTCGGCATCATCGAGAAGGTACACATGTCAGTACAAGGTTGTCAATTCCTCCTGGATTTGTTGTGATTGCCCTGCCACAAGAAAGCTCTTATCCCCTGCTTTTGGGAAGGCCTTGGTTAAGGCAAGCAAAAGCACTACAAGATTGGGGAAGAAACCAGATGTGGATTACCTCGAAGGCTAATAACCACTTAGAGGTACACTTAGAAGAAGGATGCGACTCCACCAAGACAACTGGATATGTAGATACTCAGGTAATGCCTTTTGTACCCCAAGAAGAAGAAGGATGTGACTCCACCAAGACAACTAGATATGTAGGTACTCAGGTAATGCCTTCTGTACCCCAAAATTTATTAAATTGGATGATGGGTGGTGCAGAGTGTTGCACTGTTGAGATTACTGAAATAAATGAAGAAACTGCAAAAGAAGCCCAAGGAAGGGAAAAAGAGTCGAAAAATGAAAATTTATGCTCAATCACTCACAAAGGAGAAAAAGTGAGTCCTTGCAGGAAAACAGAGACTGAGGTCAAGAAAGAGCCTTTGGAGAAAATTGGGCCATCAGACCAAATTAAAGAGCCTTTGGAGATCAAATTTGGGCATTTTTCACAAAATGTTCTTGGTGGTCAAAAAGTAGCAAAAAGTGAGTTAGTATCTTCGGGGAGCCCAAATAGTCAAATTGGGCCATCAGACCAAATTAAAGAGCCTTTGGAGATCAAATTTGGGCATTTTTCACAAAATGGTCTTGATGGTCAAAAAGTAGCAGAAAGTGAGTTAGTATCTTCGGGGGGCCCAAATAGTCAAATTGGGTCATCGGGCCAAATTGGTGCATTGGATCAAAATGGGCCAATTTTGCAAAGACTCACCACTACAGAGTTCTACGAAAGGGTAGAAAAGCCTAAAAATGTCAAAATTGAAGAAGTCCTAGAGGAGGCTAATTTTGAGTCTCAAGGGCCTAATTTTGAGCCTGAGAGCAGAGAAGACCTTCCGTTTTCAGAAATTCCTCAAGGATGGATCAAGCAACATATTGTGGAACATAAGGTGAATTCCACCCCTGCTCACAGTGCAGATGCTTTTTCAAGAGAGACGAGTCCTGAAATGCTAGTTCAAGAAGTGAACCTTGGAGATGAAGGAAATCCTCAAATAGTCCACTTAGCATCCTGGTTGTGGCACTATCCCTTTTTACAACATAAGGTAACTTCTCTCCTTTTCTCTTATAAGAATGTCTTTGCATGGTCCTACAAGGATCTAACAGGGATTCCAGAGGAGCTTGGATTACATCGAATACCCCTAGTAGAGGGAGTTGCACCTGCAAGAAGTAGGCCGTATCGATTCAATCCAAAATATGCAGAGGCAGTAAAACTCGAAATCACAAAACTGGAGGAAGCAAGTATAATTGTTCCAGTAGAACATTCAAGGTGGCTTTCATCTATGGTTATTGTACCCAAGAAAAATAGCGAAAAAAATAAGAATATGCGTTGATTTTCGTGCTTTAAATAAGGTAACTGTTCAAGATGGCTTCCCTCAACCTTTCACAAAACAAGTATTAGAAGAAGTAGCCGGTCACACTTTGTACAATTTTCTTGATGGTTTCAGTGGCTACAACCAAATATTAATTCATCCTGATGATAGAGACAAAATTGCCTTTGTCACTCCATGGGGCACTTATGTGTACACACGCATGGCTTTTGGGCTGCGAAATGCACCTGCTTCATTTAATAGAACAATGTATCTAATACTGGGGAAATGGTTGAAAACTTTTCTGCGCATTTTTATGGATGACTTTTCAGTGTTCTCAGGCACAGATAGAAGAGCAGTAGTCCAAGATTTTCACAATCACTTGGAAAATTTGAAGGAAATCTTTGAGCAGTGTCTCAAAACAGGTTTGAAGTTGAATCCTGCTAAATGTCATTTTTTGGTCACTAAAGGCAGTCCCCTTGGTCACATCATGTCTACAAATGGGATAACTGTAGATCCAGCAAAGTTCACTGCTATCCTTTCCATGCCCATTCCACGGACTCCTAAGGAAGTACAAAGATTTTTAGGCCATGCAGGCTGCCATAGAAGATTTATACGGATGTGTTCAGAAATAGCTAAGCCTCTGTCAAGGCTTACGAGTAAGAAGATTCCTTTCTCATGGAGTCCTGAGGCTGAAAAGGCATTTTTTGAACTAAAATTGAGGCTATGTACTGCTCCACTCTTAACTGTTCCTAACTGGTCATTAGAGTTTCATGTGCATACAGATGCTAGTCTTCATGTAGTAGGAGCAGTTTTGGCTGAACCCTCCATGCCCAAGGTGCCCAAGGTGGATCAACCTATAGCTTATGCTAGCAGACTATTTACCAAAGCAGAAAGAAATTACAACACTACAAAAAGGGAAGGTTTGGCTATTGTTTTCGCACTCCAAAAGTTTAGGCACTACCTTCTGGGTGTGCATTTCATTGTCATATCTGACCATCAACCCCTCAAATACTTAATTAATAAGCCTAGAGTAGCTGGAAGGATTTGGCATTGGCTACTACTATTTCAAGAGTATGATTTTGAGATTCATATTAGGCCAAGAAAAGAACACTACATGGCGGATCAGGTGTCAAGGACGGCTATGAGTGAAAAGGCGACAAGTATTAATGATGAACTTGTAGATAGTAGTCTCTTCGCGGTAGAGACTCAAACTGAGTGGTATGGTGAAATTTTGCATTTTCTCACTTCTGGAAAATTCCCTGAGAACATAAAACCATTAGAAAAGAGGTCAGGACCCTACAAAGTGCTGAGGATATTTCAACAAGGAGCAGTACAAGTAGAGGACTTACAGGGTGAGAAATTGCCTATGGTCAACATTTCCAGGGTGAAGGCTTATCTAACTTGAAACATTTCGAGAAAAAAAATTGGCACCAAAATGGTCAGGACCCTACAAAGTGCTGAGGATATTTCAACAAGGAGCAGTACAAGTAGAGGACTTACAGGGTGAGAAATTGCCTCTGGTCAACATTTCCAGGGTGAAGGCTTATCTAACTTGAAACATTTCGAGAAAAATCGATCATTGTATGTACCCTAGTTCTCGTTTCAGCTTGTTTTGCCCATAGACAGTTCTAATTTTGTTCTTAGAAATCTTTTGCCAATATTGAAGAATTGCACCGAGACAGTGCAACATCTTGATGTGGGGGACTGTAATCGAGCAAGATTTCATCTAATTGTACACCAGCCCACCAAAATATATATATATATATATATATATATATATATATATATATATATATATATATATATATATATGTATGTATGTATGTATATATATATATATATATATATATATATATATATATATATATATATATATATATATATATATATATATATATATATATATATATATATATATATATATATATATATATTTATCCCTCAAAATTTATCCTTCAAAATTTGTCCCTCAAAATTTTTCCGTCAAAATTTGTCTGTCAAAATTTGACCTTTAAAATTTGTCCCTCAAAATTTGTCCCTCAAAATTTGTTCTTCAAAATTTGTCCCTCAAAATTTGTCCTTCAAAATTTGTCCCTCAAAATTTGTCCCTCAAAATTTGTCCTTCAAAATTTGTCCTTCAAAATTTGTCCCTCAAAATTTGTCCCTCAAAATTTGTCCTTCAAAATTTGTCCCTCAAAATTTGTTCCCTTAAAATTTGTCCCTCAAAATTTGTCCCTCAAAATTTGTCCTTCAAAATTTGTCCCTCAAAATTTGTCCCTCAAAATTTGACCTTCAAAATTCATCCTTCAAAATTCATCCTTCAAAACTCGTCCTCGGCGCCAGAATCAAGTTGGCTATCAGATTTGTGGAGATACTGATCGTTCTTAAATGAAGTGTTGATTCATGATAAGAAAGAGTCTCGCATTCAAGGCCATATTCCAAAGTCTTTAGGCGCTTTTGAGTCAGTTGGCTGTCAATACCAGAATTAGGCCACCTACCCAAAATTAGCTAACTCTCCCTCCACTTTCGTGAGACTAGTTCGGCGTGTGTGCAGCGTACAGTGATGGTGCAGTAAATGATGGGATCCGATGGAAGCCACTCTCTTGGCCGGGGGTATGCAGTGAACATTGATGGTGCCTTAAATGACGAAATCCGATGGAAGTCACTCTCTTGGCCTAGAGATCTATATAAGAAGCAGTTTGCACTCGTTTGGAGGTACGTACAAACGGTCAGAGATATGTGTTAGTGAAGGGTCCATTCGGAAGGATATATAGAGATTTAGGAAGCTGAGGGATACACTCACTCTCGTCTCTCTATGATTCTAGCTTTTGTCAATTTGGGTCTACTTGTGTTACTGTGGTATTTTGAGAGTGTTCTAATCAGGCTTCTCCTTAATTATTCTCTGCTTACTGATGTGATTTTGCCCACTGTAGAAGAGGCTTCTCTATTGGAGAATATACAGAGTGAGAGCTTCAACGTTGGGGGCAGTCGGCATGATAGTGAGATTGGATATATTGGGATAGTCACTTGTAAGCTGGAGTTCATAGCATTCTATACCACACTTGTATACCTTCTCTCCGTTTGTATACTTTTTCTGTGTTGAGATGTCCTAGTTCATCTTTCAAGTGATCACACCTTTTTGTACTACTAACAATTTTATTATTTTGTGAACTAGCGTAATTTTTTCAATCTTGGTCAAATTGGCCTTTTTAGCATCTTTGTAACACTTTGACTATTTCTTGGTTTATCTTCTCAAGTAGTACCTCACACAATGATGTTACAGGGTATACTTCCCTAAGGAGAACCTCCCTTGAGTAGAAGGAGTACTGGAAGTATAGACCCGGTTACCCCCTCTACACGAGGCAAAAATAACGCTGTTCATTTTCGCCGGTATAGGGATCGGTATGCCCTTGATATATTGTAGTGAAAGATAACAAATTTGAATGAGCAATTGATTTTTGCTTTCGAAATCTTACGAGATAGTTCACTCGTGTAGAATGTTCTTAATGGCCTTCCATATTCATATCAAAGTTTTGTTTCTATCCTTTAGTTGATGATGAAAGGAATTCTAAATGCCTTAACATTAAAGGAGTCACTACAAGGAATACAGGGGCATAGTGATGGTTAACGTGACACATTTTTTATGCTATGCGATCGTGCATTTCATCGGAATGGGTGTCGAGCACACTCCATCATCTAAACAATGTTAATCTCAACATTATTTTCCACGTTGTTTTTATGCTCGTAGCAACATTCATGTAAGCATCACTAATTGAGCGTCACTTATACGACTTATAAAAGAGCATCGCATATGCAATGCTCACTTGCATCACTTATGCAACATAGTAGATTGTCGCTTATCCAACGCTTTGCATGATCACATACATGATGCTTTTACATCACTTATGCAATGGTGGTGTTTGATCAAATAAAAAATAAACATTGGATTGCTCTTCAATCATCATTTTATGTGCATCTCATAGAAGAGCTTTCCAATGTTTAGATCTGCATTGTGCTTACAAGCTCCAACAATCTCTTTCTGAATCTCTCTCTTTTCTAATCTCTCTTACTATCTCTCTCTCCCTCCTTCTTTCTACCTCTTTATCTTTCAATTCCTCTCTCTCTTTCTCTTTCTCTTTTTTCTTCTCTCTTGTGATTTCTCTTTATCTCTCTCTCTCTCTCTCTTTTCTTCTCTCTTGTGATCTCTCTTTATCTCTTTATCTCTTTATCTCTCTCTCTCTCTCTCTCTTGTAGGTTATTTAAGAAGTTCACCAAGCATAGAATATGGCTAATTATTGTAAGTACAATTTTCATTGTTTGTATATCATCTAAATTGTTTATTTTCAATAATGAACAAACTGATAGTTACTCATTCATATGCACATATACACATATACATGAACATGCGCACTCACACATATACACACACATACACATGCACATACACATACATATACACACACATACACATGCATATGTAGAAACATATCTACAAACACATAAAAGGACATGCACGCATGCATTATTGCATATACACATACCCATACACATGCATATGCACATTCACATGCATGCTCATACATATACACATGCATATACATACACATGAGTGTGTATATATATATATATATATATATATATATATATATATATATATATATATATATATATATATATATATATATATATATACATACATACATACATACATACATACATACATACATACATACATACATACATACATACATACATACATACATACATACATACATACATACATACATACATACATACATACACATACACACACACAACATACTTATACAAATACACATGCATATGCATATACATACATATACACACACATACATATGAACATATGTACACACACATACGCACATACACTTACACATACACATGCACATATATACATATACACACACATACACATGCACATACACACACATATGCACATACACTTACACATACACATGTACATACATACATATACAAACACATAAACACATACACACACATGCACATACATATACACACTCATACACATACACATACACACACATACATACACATGCATATATACCTACACATACACATGCATATATACCTGCACAGACACATACACACACATAGATACACTTATACACACACATACACATGCATATATACCTGCACATACACATACACACACATAGATACACTTATACACATACACATACACATGCACATACACACATATACACACACATATACACACGCATATACACACATACACACATATGCACATACACATACACATACACATACACATACACATACACATACACATACACATACACATACACATACACATACACATACACATACACATACACACATGCATATGCATAAAACATAACTACATGCACATATACACACACAGATACACACATATACATGCATATAGACACACTTACACAAATATAGATATATACCTACATATGCATACATACATTTTAAACATACACAACTATATGCACATACATACATATATACAACAGACACAAATACAATATGAATGAACTGTATAAGTAAAGTAATACATCACATGTTAAATATAAACAATAATAAGGACAAGCATTTTCATTGATTAGTACCATAGACACATTTCAAAACATAACTGGAATGAGAAAATTCATAGATATAAAAAAATATGTATATCAATGTAAAATATATATCCAATGTAATATATTATTCATCTTGATCATCCACATCATCACGTAAGTCCTTATCATCATGATCATCCGCATGATCTGATGTATATGTAGTGGCATCATGGGTAGAGGTGTGAGCACTCTGTGATGATCAAGATCATCCCACCTATGTCTGTCTCTACACCTCATCCGTATCTGCCTCTCCATAATATTGTTGTATTACATATAACAAACATAAATAAATAAAACATGTTATATGTAATTTAATAATACTCACAAAAGCATTTGGATGATGTTGCATGTATTCACTCAGATGTCGATATCCACAATGTGTTGCAAAATTGATTTTCTTTTTTGTAGGATAACAACCATAATCCTTTCTTGAATTGAAACAAATAAAAAAGATTAATGATTAGTGTTTTAATTAAAATAAAAAATATAGTTTCGATGATACATATACTTACAAATATAGCTACAAACCATGATGGCCCATTTGGCCTAAGCACGATGTATGACTTGACTCACTCTCTTCTTTGCAGCAGCCTGTGTTTATTTAATGAAACAAGAATACATTATATTTAATGCAAAACATGTATAACACATATGAGAATTATAAGTCACATTAATATAAACTATTAAATTTGTATACTTTCTGCTATGGAAATGATTCCTAAAGACATAGATGTCTGCGAAAAAACTATCACGTCTCAAGTGGTATGTTAGATCTTCTCTTATTCTTTTCTACCATACAATATCTCCTGTTATTTTAACCTCAAACAAAAAAGGGATCAAAATATTAAAAAAAACTTTAAACTTATAAACATGCATATGCATACACACATGCATACATACATACATACATACATACAATTACACATACATACTTACACATACATACACATACATACACATACATACACATACATACACATACCCACACATATACGTACACACACATACATACTAAATACATACCCACACACATACATATACACACATGCATGCATACACATACACATATACATACACTTATACATACATAAACTTACACATACATACATACACATGCATACATGCATACACATACACATATGCATACACTTACACATACATGCATACCCACACATACACATACATACACACACATAGATGCATACACATACACTTACACATACATACATACACTTATTGATACATACATACACACATACACATACCCACACATATACATACACACACATACATACTAAATACATGCATACACACACATACATACTAAATACATACATACTAAATACATACATACTAAATACATACATAGTAAATACATACATAGTAAATACATACATAGTAAATACATACATAGTAAATACATACATACATACACATACATACATACACACACATACACATACCCACACACATATATACATGCATACACATACACATATACATACACTTACACATACATACATACCCACACATACACATACATACACACACATACATGCATACACATACACTTACACATACATACATACACTTACACATACATACATAAACTTACACATAGATACATACACACACATACACATACCCACACATAGACATACACATACACACATACACACAAATACACATACTCCTAGACACATGCATACACACACAAACATACACATACACATATATACACACATACGTACACTTAAACATATATACATACACTTACACATACTACATGCATACAAACACATACATAATAAATATATACACATTTATAAGCATGCATACATATACACACACATACCCACACATATAGATACACACACATACATAATAAATACATGCACACATACACATATACACCCACATATACATACATACACACGTCATACATTTATAGTTTTGTATGTGTATTTATATGTCAGAATGTGTATGTGTATATGTGAATATGTGTGTATGTGTAAATGCATACATGTGAATGTGCATGTATGTAAATAATCAGATTATTAATATATAGTACCTTTATTTGCTACACAATCTATTTCTGATCAATCAAAGGGAACTCAACCACCATCTCCAAATTGTGCAAGGACTACTTATTGTAAGTATATCAAACTTTTAATTCTAATATTTGATAGATACATGCATGAATAATATATGTTTTTTTATTGTTATATTATAATCAGATTCTAATCAATCAGAAGGTACTCCACCACCTCCAACCCATGCAATGACTTCACATGTGTCCTTTAATAGGAGTTATGATGATTTTTAATACAGACATCATATTACACATTGGTGTAATTTTTGCTATGGCAAAAATTAGTATTGATTGATTCTATAAATTAGTGTCATTATTTTATTTGAAAATCATATACTTAATATAAAAGAATATTTGCTCGATGATGATGATGATGATTCTCCTACCAATAATGCTAATATACCTCGAACACGTCATAGAATTTCTGTTCATCAATTACAAGCAGAGGTTTCTCAAAATCCTCTACCTCCTAGTTTAGAAACTGAAACGGTTGAAGTTTATCCATTGCCAACTCGTGATCATCCTCTATTACAAATATATGATAGAAGAAGATATGGAGGATGGAATAGAGAACCACTTCCTTGATCTTGTCCAATATGAAAGCTTGAAAGAACTATATTCAAAAGAAGATAAAGTACAAGATTTGTGTGATAATAATTAAGATGATGGCATGGAAAATTTTATTGAGTATTGCTATCAAAATGATACCAAAAGAATTGATATGAGAAATGAGAAATATATTTCTAAAAATGAGAAATATATTTGAAAAGAATGTCTAAATCATATATATGAAGGAAGTCGCTTGACATGACTAAGTGCAAGTTTACTTATTCTCAATCTTCAAAATCATTTTGGATGGAGTAATGTATCTATTTTGACACTATTAAGGTATAATTTTTAATTTTCTATCTATTTATATCTATACACAATACACATACACATATAAATATATACATACACAGACATACACATATACATGAATGCATACACACATACACACACATACACATACACACACATACACATACACATACATACACATGTTATGAAAGGAAGGTCAAAGTGATAAGGCCAAAGTGCATTGAATGAACACTTTCTGTCTGCCCACCTTTATAATTTCCTAGATACATTTGCTTCTCCCATTTTCCAGTCGACCTAATACCTGCACTATACTCCCATTTGATTCTAAAGGATGAGCACACAAAAAATGTTCCTTCGGTATGCATATACATATGCATACACATACACATACACATACACATACACATACACATACACATACACATACACATACACATACACATACACATACACATACACATATACATACACATACACATACACATACACATACACATACACATACACATACACATACGCATACACATACACATACACATACACATACACATACACATACACATACACATAAGCATACACATACATATATGCATACACATGCACATATACACACATATTTATTTATTTTCATTTATATCACCTTTTTTCATGAACTTATAGGTTACTATTTGAAAAGTTTTTACCAAGCAAGAATATTCTTTGTACATCATATGATGAAATGAAGAAGATAATAAACAATCTTGATATAGACTATCAGTGTATACATGCATGCCCTAACGATTGTCTTTTATGTACAGGTGAATATGTAGACTCTTTGACTCGATATAAGGATGAAGAGGGTAAAATCCCATAAAAGGTACTGAGACATTTTCCATTGGCTCCAAAAATTAAGCATATGTTTTAAAGCCTTTAATCATCAAAGCTTTTGGCATGGGGATTTGATCATAAATGTACTGATGGAGTAATGAGAATTTCAGCAGATACTGCAACTTTTCAACATAATAATTCTAGATGTCTTGATCTTGCACAAGAGCCATGCAATCTAAAGTTAGAATTTGCGTTAGATGGGGTTAATCCATTTTTTATGAAATATAGTAAATGGTCAACACAGCCAGCGATAGTCATCAACTACAATCTCCCGCCATACCTTGGCATTAAAAAGGAACATTTGATGCTTTCACCTTTAATACAAGGGAAAAGACAAGTTAAATACGTAAATATATATCTTGCTCCTCTCATTGATGATTTCCAAGAGTTATGGAGAGATTTTAATGTCATTGATGTATCGAAAAGAAGTAATCAAAGACACATTATGGTTCATGGAATTGTGGCTTGGACTATACACCATTTTCCAAGATACGGTGTTTGTTTAGGTAATGATGTAATTATTTTTTAATATGTATACAATTGTATGTGAGTTAATCTAATTATGTTTTTATGGTTTTCATGATGCAAGAATATCTACTAAGGGATATAAGGGTTATCCTTATTGTGGTGATTGGTTGAGATCAGTTTATAGTAAGAATCTCAATAAAAATATTTATTTGCGACATTGACAATTTTTGTCTGACAATCATCCATTAAGATGCAAAAGAGAAGTGATAAATTTTAATGCAAAGATTGAAACATGTCAGTTTCCAAAACCAATGACACCTCTAGATTGGTATCGAAAATGGACAGATGGGTTTCTTATAGATCCACATCCAAAATCTTTAGTGATGATGAAGATGATAAGAATGTGAAGATTAGAGGTAAAGTAAAATTGGTGCTAGCAGAGAATATGTCGATATGGTATTCTTTGGAGTATTGGAGAGTGTTAAAGATCTATCATCTTCTTGATCCTATGCAGATATTCAAGAATATTTATTATTCATTATGGCAACGTATCTTCTTGGATTAAAAGACACAATAGCATCAAGAAATGATTTAAAGGATCAAAACTCAAGACCAAATTTATCACTTATTTTTGATAAAAATCGACAAGAAACAACTTATGCACCTGCTTCTCGGATACTTACGACAAAAGAGATGCAAACTATCAACCATAGGATTCAATTCAAACATCTACAGGATATGGAGCATCTTTCCAAAACATGTTTACTATGGATTATAGGAGCTTACCTCGGTTAAAGACACATGATTGACATATTTTTCTGAAGCACATTCTACCTCTGGTTATCGATGGATGTACAATGAAAAGAATACGGGATGTGATCTATTGACTTGGATTGCTTATAAGGTAATTATCATATTTTTATATTTAATATATAAGACTATTTGTTATCTTTTATTTATGAATTAATTTCTTTATAATTTAATTTATGATAATAATAGGTGCATTACATCAAAAGAGATTGACAAACCCTTGATCCCACAAAAGAAATGTGAATGCAGGGAGCTACTATGTTTGATGGAGAAAGAGTTTCCAACATCATTTTTTGATATTGAGGTTCATTTATTAGTCCATCTTGTGGATGAAATAGAGATTGCAAGTGTTATAAACACTCGGTGGATGTTTTGAATCAAGCAATTTATTGGAATATTAAAAGGTTATGTATGACAAAGAGAAAAACCAAAAGGATCTATGGCATTAACATTGATGTCATGGGTCATATAAGCTTAGCCTATCTCAGATGCAAAGCTTTGGCCATCTCAATTTTGATGGTTCTATTTGCCTGCAAAAATTTTGACATGTTGTCCTCTCTACTCAAACTTAAAGTGCCTCCTAAAAATGTCTATGAAGGCTGTATTTTGGGCAAAATGAAGCACTCCCGGTTCAATTAGAGTTGCTCAATTGTAGCTCGTTCATAATGATGTTTTCGGTCCTATACAAACACCTTTTTTGGGAACTACCTATACTTTTTGACTTTCATTGATGACTTTTCGAATCATGCATGGATTTATCCACTGAAAGGAAAGCCCATAAAGTTTATGTGCTTTAAACAATTCTTGGCTATAGCTAAAAATTTGTTAGCATGCAAAATGGGCACCCTCGATTTTGATCAAGGGAGTTAATACATGTACTTTGACTTTAATGCATTTGTAGTTGATCATGGGATAAAACACAAGTGTACAATGTCATATACACCTGAAAATAAAGGAGTTGCTAAAAGGAAAAGGTCTCTCATGGAAATGGTGAGGTGTGTGGCCATCGTCAAACTTTACCACATGACTTTTGGCTTGATGTTATTATGTGTGTAGCATATGTAGTTAACGTGTGTCCCACTAAAGCACTGCAATCTATCACTTTATATGAGGCTTGGCATGGTTTCAAGCCATTTGTTGCTCATTTGTTATCTTTGATTGTCTAGAATATGCATTTGTGTCTAAACATCAATGCAAAAAATTGGTTGATAACGTAGTGAAATGTATTTTTTTTAGTATAGTTCAGAAAGTAAAGATTAACATCAACATCATCCACCTTGACTAAACACATTCTGGTTAGTTGTGATGTTGTCTTTGTGGAAGATGTGATTCAACCCTTATCTTTGTGTACCAATGAGACATCAAGTAGTTCAAAGGATGTGTATGAAACTATCTAGAAATCCTTATTTTTGAATGGTGTTCGCGGATTGATCCTTGTCGATATATTTAGGTAGTGATCTGTGTGAACACACTAGGACCGTTGGGGCACTTTTTTCCTTCTTTAGGAGGTTTTTTTCCCCGACTTGTATATACGCCTATTGCCCTAATGGGCTACTTATCTTTGTACATTCTCTAGTAATACATTCATTATTGTGTGTTTTGCTCCAAGCTTCTTCTCCTTCGTTGTGCTATTCGTGTGCTTTCGTAGATGTCTATCTCCAAGAATTGGTATCAGAGCAGGTTATCGCTTCATCCAAGCCATCATCGACACTCCTCCCATTGCAGTCTCAGAATCGTACGAATTTTGGTGAGCATACTCAGTGTGTTTTCGAGATCAAAACTGCTTCGCTTTGTGGTGCCAAAATTGCGATCTGAGCAAGTTTCGGCCTTCGAACACACTATCGCAACACTTGTGCAAGCTATTTCATCTTTTTGTGTCAAAGATATATATGAGTTTCTATTCGCTAGTATAAGCATCTTGAAGTCTGCTACAGGTTTAGCAGAACTTGTTTGGGCAGTTCAGTTCAACTTTTTGAGATACATTCAATTTTCTGCATCAAGGTATTTTAGTTATGTTGAGGATAAGTTGGATGGTACCAACTACCCATTATGGGCTTATATGATGCAACATGTATTGTTTGCAAAAGGACTATGGAACATTGTGCAGGGTGTTGAAAAACGTCATCTCACATCTGCAATTGTTACAACTGCAGGTACTCAAGCTGATGCAGAAGGTGTTGAAGATGATGATATTCTGCATATTCCTATTCGTACTGCGTTTCTATTGCACCTATTGTAGAGCAGATTTGTTGGGATGGAAGAGATGCCCAAGCACATGCATTGATAGCTTTGTCTATCAAACATGCCATTATTCCTTGCATTCACTCTTGCAGAACAGCTAAGGATGCTTGGGATACACTTACCACATTGTACCAAGGTAGGAATGAGACTCGTGTTGCTTACCTCTGAAAACAGTTGGAGAGTGAGCACATGAATGAAGTTGATTCTATGGATAGTTTTCTAACAAAGATCAGAGACTTGAAGGAACAGTTGATTTCTGCTGATGAGGTTATACTAGGTAGCTCACTTGTGCAGACCGTTCTGAATGGTCTTCCTGATTCATATGAGAGTTTTGCTTCTACTCTTTGGTTAATGATGAAAGGCAATCCAAATGCCTTGTCATTTGAGGAGTTAGTCTTTGTTCTGTTGTAAGAAGATTAGTCCAGGCAGAACAGGTCCATTATGCGTGTTGCAGATCAAGCTTTCTTGGCTAATCAGAAGGGCAAAGGAAAATGGAGCTCTTCAACTAGTAAGCAAAAATCTGCAAATGTTGCACATTCAAAGAAGGAAGATAAAGATGAGAAGAAATCGGAAAAGCAAAAATTGTTTTGCAAGTACTATAAAGGGAATGATCATATCATAAAGAACTATCCAAAACTGGCTGCTAAAGAGGCAAAGAAGAAAGAGGCTGGAATGGTTGTTGCAGAATCCTCTACACCAAAAATGGAGTCTGCTAATCTTTTGCAAGAAGAAGAATGGGCGTTTACTACTCTTTGTAGTTTTGACCCATCTTCTCATCAACAGTGCATGTCTGCAGTAGACTCAGATGTTTGGTACTTTGACAGTGGGGCGACCAAACATATTACCTCGTAGCGCAGTTTCTTCTCTTCACTCAAGCCTGCCCCTACAGGGAATACCATTACATGCGCAAACAACTCCTCTTATCATGTTATGGGAGTTGGTAAGATCATTTTGACTATTGTTGATGGTAGTTCTTTCACTTTGTCGGATGCTTTGTTTGTGCCAGGGATAAAAAAAAATCTATTATCAGTTTCTGCATTAGCCAACATTGGCTTGGTTGTGAAATTCGTTGATGACAGGTGTACAGTTCATGATCTGTCAAATGGCAATGTGATTATTGCTTCTGGCATTTTATGTCATGGGTTGTATAAGCTCATAGACTATGAAAGATCTTTGAATGATTCGGCATGTGCAGTACATGATTCTCAGGCTACGTCAGATGCAAAGCTTTGGCATGCATGCGTTGGTCATCTGAATTTTGCTAGTTTGCTACACCTGCAGAAATCCAAAATGGTGTCCTCTTTGCCTAAACTTGAGGCACCTGGAAAACATGTTTGTGAAGGCTGTATTTTGGGCAAAATGCAGCGTTCTTCATTTCCAAAAGATGGTTCAGTTCGGGCTACTAAGAAATTGCAGCTTGTACATACTGATGTCTGTGGTCCTATTAAGACACCTTCTTTTGGAAATTATCTTTACTTCGTGACTTTCATTGATGATTTTTCCAGGTATGCATGGGTATATCCATTGAAGGCAAAGTCCGAAGTATTCATGTGCTTCAAACAGTTTTTGGTTTTGGCTGAAAATCTGTTAGCATGTAAAATGGGCACCCTCCATTCAGATCGAGAGGGGGGGGGATATATGTCTTCTGATTTTAATGCATTTCTGGCTAAACGTGGGATAAAACACCAGTGTAGAGTGCCCTATACACCTCAACAGAATGGAGTTGGTGAACGAAAGAACAGATCACTCATGGAGATGGCGAGGTGCATGGTCAAAAGTTAGGCTTTACCACATAGTTTCTGGCTTTAGGTTGTCATGTGTGCAACATATGTACTGAATAGGTGTCCCACTAAAGTGCTACAGTCTATCACTCCATATGAGGCTTGGCATGACCGCAAGCCATATGTTGCTCATTTGCATGTTTTTGGTTGTTTGGCATATGCACTAGTGCCTAAACAACATCGCAGAAAATTGGATGATAAGGCAGTAAAATGTATTGTTGTTGGGTATAGTTCTGAAAGTAAAGGCTATCGTCTGTATCATCCACAGACTAAACGCATTCTGGTTAGCCGTGATGTTGTCTTTGTGGAAGATGATATTCATCCATTGCTTTCATGTACTAAGGAGACATCTATTAGCTCCAAAGACATGTATGATACTTTGATGCCTCTTTTTACAGGTGGACAGTCTAGTGCTTGTCCTAATGAGGCAACTTCTCAGCCTTTGTAGGTTTCATGTGATGATGCAGATCATTCCATTTTTGATGCAGATGTACATGATGCACTAATTGATGAGAGACCTGATATTGAGTAGGCAAAAACTATGCCAAAATGGTTGGTGCATACTTTGCGTCACAACAAATTAGATGCATCTCTATCATATCGTACTTGTTCAGGATCTCATAGTGCCTCTTTTGCATCAGATTGCTATGCTATGGCCGCATCTAGTCTCTGTGATGAGATTGAGCCTGTTTCGTTTGTTGAAGCACAAAATTCAGAAAATTGGATGGTTGCTATGCAATTTGAATATGATGCTATAATGAAGAATGGTACTTGGTCTTTATGTGACTTGCCTCCTGGCAAGAATGCCATTGGCACTAAGTGGGTATACAAGCTGAAGCGTAAACGTGATGGTACAGTTGATAGGTATAACGCTAGGCTTGTTGCAAAGGGTTATGCATAGGAAAGAGGCATTAATTTTGATGAGACCTTTGCACCTACATGCCGTATGACTAGTGTTCAGAGCATTTGTGCACTTGTAGCTCATCATGGTTGGAATGTACATCAATTGGACATTAAAACTGCATTTTTGAGTGGTGACTTGCATGAAGAAGTGTATGTTTTTCAGCCCCCTATCTTTGTGCAAAAAGGGCATGAAAACTAGGTGTGCAAGTTAAAGAACGCATTATATGGTTTAAAGCAAGCACCACATGCTTGATATGAGAAGATACATGCCTATATGATTGCACATGGTTTTGAGAATAGTCCAACTGAAAGCACGTTATATGCTAAGCATGCTAATGATGTGCTTCTGATCATTGTTGTCTATGTTGATGACATGCTGCTCACTGGTCCTATTGAGAAGCATATTGCTAATTTTAAGGCTGACTTGCATGCCTCATGTCTGATTTGGGGCATTTGCATCACTATTTGGGCATTCAGTTTATGCAAGTTGATGGTGGAATGACTTTGTGTCAAACGAAATATATTGACACATTATTGCAGCGTTTTGGGCTTGATGACTGTAAGCCTATTGCCACTCCTATGGAGACAGGTTTACGATTGAGTCTTCATGATGCTAGAGATGCATTTGATGTTGTTCTCTATCAATAGGTTGTTGCATGCTTGATTTACTTATGCATTACTCTGCCAGATATTCAGTTTGCTGTCTCACAAATGAGCAGGTTTATGCATTGCGTAGGAGTCAAGCATTGGCAAGTGTTTAAGCACATCTTTTGCTACTTGAGTGGTCCTCGGCTACTTGGGTTATTTTATCCCAAGGGGGGATCACTATCGCCAGATTTGCATGCTTTTTCTAACTCTGATTGGGTTGGTTGCTATGACACTTGTGTGTCCACTAGTGGCTTTTGCTTCATGCTTGGTAGCTCATGTATATCTTGGTTGAGCAAGAAGAAGCCTACTGTGGCCACTTCCAATTGTGAGGCTGAGTATAGGGCAGCCTTCACAGCGACTGTTAAGTGTGTGTGGCTTAGATGCCTTATGGATGATTTGGGTGTTGGTCAGTCTTCTGCCACCACCATCTTCACTGACAGTCAGAGCGCATTGGCAGTTGTGAGGAACCCTGTGTTCCATGCTCGCACTAAGCACATTGAGGTGCATTATCACTATGTCAGGGAGAGGTTCTCTACTGGGGAGATCAGCTTGGCATATGTGCCCACGCAGGAGAACATTGCAGACCTTTTCATGAAGGGTCTGCCTAAGGAGAAGTTTGAAGCTTTCCACAAAGCTTTGGGCTTACTTCCTTTTGTGGAGTGATCTCCACATAGCTTGGCACTTCCTTATACATGAGTGCCAGCTCCTTGTTCACCGCATCACTCCTAGGGGGGATTTGTTGATATATTTAGGTAGTGATGTGTGTGAACACACTAGGACCGTCGGGGCACTTTTTTCCCTCTTTAGGAGGTTTTTTTCCCCCGGCTTGTATATACGCCTATTGCCCTAATGGGCTACTTATCTTTGTTCATTCTCTAGTAATACATTGAGTATTGTATGTTGTGCTCCAAGCTTCTTCTCCTTCCTTGTGTTGTTTGCGTGCTTCCGCAGACGTCTATCTCCAACCATCCTTCCATGCTTACACACACACAAATGTTTCTTTTTTGTTCATCCTCCCAACCAAGCTTGAGCTCTACCTTTGTGATAAGACTCATGAGAGAGACTCCCCTCTCTTATCTTCTACATAGTGATTCCATGTTTCATCTATGCCACCTCACCCAAGAGGATGTACATCCATAATTTGACATTTCATGGTAGAAGAAAGTGCTCAGACTCCCCCTGAACCCCATGTACTCTATGTATATGGTCATCTATGTATGTTGTTTCACTATATCCTTTCCCTTGAGAAGCCTGATATGAGGACAACTCAAAGATGGGAAACCATCAATGCCTTTTATTTCCCATATACACAAAAATTCCAAACTATCACTCCCATGACATATAACATCATCAAAATTACCTAAGTCCATGTGATGCTTCCTCTGTGGAGTAATAATATAAAAAATAAGTGTGAAGTGCCAAGCTTATAGGCTTGACCATACCATGATGGAGATAATAAACCATAATCCTCTTTAATATGGAACAAAGTACCATAAAAAGTGACTTCAAACACATCTAGGACTAAATGATAGATTTGCCCTCATACCACTTGAGGTCCTTGTAACCTTGGGTGTAATAAAAAGTAATATTTCAATATAAACGACCTTGTATATGGAATTCCATCATCTAGCTCATATATGAGAATTCCTTGGTCATAAAATGAAATCTCTACATTCCACTCACAAAGAAGTCTTTGGTTTGTCATCCATTACCTTTGGACTTAGTTCTAGTGGAAGAGCATCTATTGGAACTAGTGCGAACTCTAATATTTTCTCTTCCTTTTAGTTTCCCATATGAATTCAAAAAGCATTACCTTTGAGATTCAAATAATCCCTGAGGATCATCACTAGAAATAAAACATAACTACTTCTCTCTAGAGGCTCCATGTGAGACATAATCTAACTACCATGATTAATTGATCTCACTATTGCCTTAGATAGAAGCGTGCCACTCCTATCTAGACAATCTAAAAATGAGAAAGTGAAACTCTCTCTCTCTCTCTAATCTCATCTAAAGAAAAAAACTCTAGTAATGGAATCTATTCCATTTTCCCTTTCCCTTTGAAAGATATTCCATTGAATCCCGTAGCTCTACCCATCCATAATTAAGCACATGCACATAAGTTCACCATATTTTTTCTTTCTAAAATAGTGGAGAATTAAACTCCCAAGTGAAGAAAAATTACACTAAAAAATATAGTATCTGAATTCCTTTTAAAATACAACTTAAGAGTGGAAAACATACTCTACTTTTCTTGTATGAAGAAATCATGTTTTCCTTTCTTTTTCCTCTTTTAAGGAATGAGAGCTAAAGTGAGATGTCTGAGCCAAAGTGAGCTATCTGCTCGATCTCTGAGCTAAAGTGAGATTTATGAATTCTTTGCTCCTCCCTTCAATAACCTAATACATAATACCTCTGTACATACATTCCTATGAAGGTGGGTGCCAATGGCACAAACGCCATTCACTATAGCATAGGTCTTGGCAAGCCCATGGCATACAAGCCTTATACTCAAGAATGAACTCCATGACCTGCAAAAACATAATATGCAACAACCACATTTGTGTTGCATATCCTTGCAATTATCTGCAATCACCTTTCTTGCAAACCATCAAAAAGTGTATTCCTAGCAAGTTGATCCATCCTTTATAATTAAAAAATGAACAACTTTGATGTATGCATTCCAATCGTAAAGCATGCATGTATATACAAAACATGCCAAAACATAAACCAGAATGCCTAAAAACTATAAGTCACACATCCTTGAATAGTTTGATGTTGAAATTACATACATTTAAGCCTTTTTTATAAGCTTCAAGATTTTTTCACTTTCCTTGTCATGTCCTAAAACAAACTTCAAAGTGTTCGATGACATCGGATCACTTCCCAAAACATCAAACATGGTCAAATGATTACAAAAAAATAATGTAAATATAACAAAAAAAACATATGTAATCCATATCAAGATTTGCAAAAAATAAGGACCTAAAAATAATCATAAAATGCAATATAAATCATGGATAAATTCATTGAAGTGAAATTACTTTAAACGCTTTCCCGATTTGCAAGATATCGATTCTAGAAGATAGCTATAAAAAACCATAAAAAACGTTTGACCTACACAAAGCTTGAAAAATTCATAAATTCCAAAATTTAAATTCACAACATGCTAGTAGATATTTTGATCTTCAAAATGAGCCATAGCACATCCAATTTGGAGTTTCCTAGACCAAGATATGGCCTCTACAAGTATGACATGTCAAACTAGTCAACTAGTGGAGGTGTTGTCCGAAAAAAGAGTGGAAATCTGATTTTTGAAGTGCCCAAAGGAAGTCTTCCATAAAGTAAATCATAATTTTTTCTCCATAATCTTAGAGCGTAATATATGAAGATGCTTCTCCATATTTTCATATTTCCAAATCCTTGTTGCATGTTAATTTTCTCCCCAAAAGAGACATAAATCAAGATTTTTACTTTCTTGCAAAAAGTTAAATGAGAGATGTTAGAAAGCTTCTAATCAATTTCTAATATAGTTTTATTATTGGATTTTCTAATTCTATATGGTTATACCTATACCATACTTCATGTATGTATTTATTATTCCATGGTAATCTTCTTAAACTATCTCTTTTCTTGCTCCCAAAAGTGGAGGTTTACTAACGCTTTTCATGAATATAATGATTCCATAGGGAATTTCATATGACATACTCTCAAATGTATTCTTTTTTCCATCCATCCATACCTAATGCACCTTTTTTGCCTTCTCCCTAAATGGGAATTTCTTGAATTTAGGTGTTGGAAATTTTTATCAAATAGTGATGGAAGGGGGTCTTGTGGAGCTACATGTGAATAGATGATGTGTTTGTGACCTTCTTCTTCTAACAATCAAGATTTAATTCTCTACTCTTGATGATGATGTGATATTCTTGCTTTAAGATCCTCAACAATGACTTTTCCCTACTGTCATGGACAAAGGAAACCATCCTGGATCTCAGATTCCATGTGAATCCTATATCTCATGTGAATCCTATAATTTGGGGAAACTAATCCTTCCATTGCATCCGGAACGTGCCAAAATCCTAAGATCGAGGTCTTCTTGCTTGATTCTGATATCCAGAGACCATGCTTCGAATTGATGACATCATCAGTTCGTAACCGCCCTAGAACTGCCCTTGGAAAACCTATATAAGGAGGTGTTGGCCACGTTCATAATCAGTCTTGCCAATACCAGTCTTGGGATCTCAAGGAGTCGTGACCGCCAAGTAAGTACTCTTCAAGTTCCAGTTCTAGTTCTTGTCTTGTTCCTTGTTCTAGTCTAGTTCTTGGACATCCTATCTTGTCCCCTTGTAATCTCGTAGTACGAGATCCTGTCGAGTTCTTTCGTGTATCTAGTTCATCTCCTAGAAGGGAGTTCTTGTAGTCCAGATATCTTGTCTCATACTTACGATCCCAGGTTGTGGGATCTCCTGTATCATCTCTAGTCCAGTTTTCCATACCTATTGGTCTCGGGTTGTGGGACGTCTTGTATCGGTTACATCTTCTTGTATTATTTTCCCTACATGGGTGTTCTTGTAATCATAAGTGTATTTCAAAAATCTTGTCTACTGTAGTCAGAGAGCACAATCTAGTGCTCCCCTAACATTTTGGCAAGACTATCTTCTATCCAAGACCAGGCATCATGGAGAACGCTTATGAACAGATCATAGCATCACTTTAGAGTCTGCAACAACAAGTCGAAGACCTAAGTCATCGACAGACACAAGTCGAGATGGGACATCCAATGCACGTAGGTGCACTCCTCCAAGAATTCCAAGAACGAATCGGGAGTCTTCAAGAAAATCAAGGGAGTATTCAAGTGAATCAACGGCCTAGTACATCATTTATGAAGGAACCCAAGATTTGCATGCCAGAAAAGTTCGATGGGGATCGCACAAAGTTTCGTGGATTTCTCCAGCAAGTTAAATTGTACATCTGTATGCAACCTGATAGATACCCTGATGAGGCATCCAACGTCGGGTTTATTGGAACCTTGCTCTGTGTCCAAGCATTATCATGGTTTGCCCCAATCTTGGAGAAGAACATGGCAATACTTCAGGACTATGAGGGGTTTCTTCGAGAACTCTCTGCCACATTTGGAGATGCAGATACAAGTCGAGTAGCAGAAACAAAACTTCGGAAGTTACGTGAAGGTAACCGCCCTGCCTCTACCTATGCATCTGAATTTAGGCAGTTGATATGTGATCTCACTTGGCATGAAGATTATTTCATAAGCCAATTCAGATGGGGTTTAAGAGATGATGTGAAGGACCTTTTGCTCATGATGCTAGAGGTTAAAACATTGAATGAATATATCATGCAAGCTATTCAATGTGATAACCGACTTTTTGAAAGGAAACAAGAAAAACAAGTAGAAGGAAGACCTCGCCAGTGGAAACCTTTCCAACCCACTACTAAAGATGAGTCCATGTCTGAACCTATGCAAATAGATGTAACTAGGTTTCAGCCTCTAACACTAGAAGAGAAACAGAGAAGGAGAGTTAATAAGTTATGTCTCTACTATGGAAACATTGGACATATTGCAATTAATTGCCCGAACAAGAGAACAAACTCCAGAGTCACAGCCACCCTTGTAGAGCAGGGAAACGAGGAAGTCCAGTTGTAAAAGAGACCCTACAATCGGACCATGATATAAGAAAGGGTCTCATAATTCCAACTACACCCATAGAAACATGTCTTGCACCTGTCAAGTTAATCATGCCCAAGAAGACCCTTTCCCTTACAGCCCTAGTAGATTCAGGAGCCTCCTCATGTTTCATCGATGAAGGATTGGTTAAGAAACATGGAATTCCTGTACTTCGGAAGAACAAACCAGTAGTAGTTGAAGTAGTAGATGGACGACCTCTAGCATCTAGGAATATAACCATGGAAACCATACCATTAAGAGTACACCTTGGTGACCATGAATCCCACATATGTTTCAATGTAATATCAAGCCCTGTACATCTAGTTATCATTGGAATGCCCTGGTTAAAGAAGCATAATCGAGACATTAATTGGGAAAAGAATAAAATCACCCGTCGAGATATCCAGAAGAACCCAACATATGTTGGAGCCAAAGCCTCCATACATGCAGTAAGGAAGGAACCTACATATATGATCTATGCAATACCAGCTCAAGAATCCAAGAAAGATGATCCAGTACAGCTACCCAATCAGTACAAAGGCTTTGAAGATGTTTTTGAAAAGAAGAATGCAGATATCCTCCCAGAGCATAGACCTTACTATTGCCCCATAGATCTTCAAGAAGGAGCACAATCACCTTTTGGACCAATCTACAGACTATCCCTAGAGGAACTTATAGAACTATGCAAGAACATTCATGAGAATCTAGCAAAGGGGTTTATCAAACACTCAAAGTCTCCAGGAGGAACCCCTATTCTATTTGTAAAGAAGAAGGATGAGACTCTCCGGATGTGTGTAGACTATCGTGGATTGAACAAAGTCACTATAAAAAACAGATACCCTCTACCACTCATATCAAAGCTCTTGGAACGCCTTGGAAAAGCAAAATTCTTCACAAAAATTGATCTTCGAGGAGCTTACAACTTGTCAAGATCAGAGAAGGAGAGGAATGGAAGACAACATTTTGAACAAGGTATGGGCATTTTGAATATGTAGTTATGCCATTTGGTCTTACAAATGCTCCAATTGTCTTCCAACATATGATGAATGATATCTTTTGAGAATATTTAGATGATTTTGTCGGCACCACAAAACGAAGCTGTTTTGATCTCGAAAACACGCTGAGTATGCTCACCAAAATTCATACGATTCTAAGACTGCAAACAGAGGAGTGTCGACGGCACCCTAGATGAAGCGACGACCTGCTCTGATACCAATTGTTGGAGTTAGACGTCTGTGGAAGCATGCGAACAGCATAAGGAAGAAGAAGAAGCTTGGAGCACAACACACAATACTGAATGTATTACTAGAGAATGTACAAAGATAAGTAGCCCATTAGGGCAATAGGCGTATATACAAGCCGGGGGAAAAAAACCTCCTAAAGAGGGAAAAAAGTGCCTCGGCAGTCCTAGTGTGTTCACACACCTCACTACCTAAATATATCAACATATAGGCAGATCCATATGCTTTAATCTCGACCCATTCGCTTCATCTACACGCCAATATCTCCTTTGACTTTGGTCTAGGTATGTAACTCTAGATGGATTTTCTGGATCCCTTAACTCATATATAGTTATTGGGCTGACGCCTTCTCCTTGTGTCAGTGAATCAATTTGTAGGTGTAGGTCTGATCCATGTACTAAGTACACATCCATCAGATAGTCACCTTGGGGTATCCTATCCGCTTGCAATACTTGAGTCATTACTGACTTTCCCCTAGGGGTAGTCACCAGCTCTTCTTGGTTAGATTTTCTGGAAGTTCCTTGCCCCTCTGATTCTCCTCTATCATAAATTTGAACATGATTTTCGGTTACTACATAGATTTGGCCCATCTTGTCTATGTAAACTCCACCTTCATACTTGACAGCTGGTCTTGGAACTATTTCAAATTCTGTAGTGTTTATCATTCTTGCTACTGACCTGTATAGACCATCAAGGTAGATAGGTACTCCTTGCAAGTTAGTGGATATGTATTGAAGAGACATCCGATATTCCCCTTCCACTCTAGACATAAAACCTTCCCTAGGTACCAAACTATGCATGTCTTCAGAAGCCAAGAGTCTCTCCCAGTTAAATGACATTTCTGACTCACTCGTCTGTGAACTCAGCACGTAGTGCTAACCACTGAGTTGTGAGTTCTCGACTTGGTTGTATGGTCGACACTAGCCTCGGATGATCTAATGCTTTGTCTATCCTTGCCTAAGTGTCTGCCAGCTCTTAGGTTCATAAGCTTTGTCTACAAGTCCAAAATTTCCCCTTGTAATGCTCAAAATCCTTTGGAATTCCTTAGTTTCCTAGTCCATCTGAGAGTCAACTTCAAAATACTATATCTAATAATCCACGAGCTTTCCAACAAACCCAAAATCACTACAAACGGATTTCGTATGAGAAACTTATGCCAGTTCAGGGTTCTGGGGGTTAAAATAGGGAAACATGACCTCTCTGAGATTGCTTCAAAACAGGTGACACACGACACTTAGTAAGTATCGGTGATACTTGGAAGCAGACGACACAGGATACTTAAGAAGTCACGACATTCAACATCTGAGTAATATTGCGACACTTGACACTTGATGCCCACGACACTCGACACCTGAGGGGTATCGCGACACTTGGTTATGGCAGATATCGTGACACTTGTAGTACACGACACTCAACACTTGTCCAGTATCGTGACAATTGATATCCACGATACTCGACACTTGTCGAATGTCGCAAAGCAAAGTCCATGATACTCGATATTCGGGGGATGTCATGAGGCTAAGTCCACGATATCTGATACTTGACGAATGTTGCGAGGAAAACCTCACGACACCCGGTATCTATCAAATGTCACGAGAGAAAACTCACGATACCCGATATTCCACAGGTGTCGCGAAGCTAAACTTCACGATATCCGATATTGACAGATATCACGAGCATAACTTCACGATGCCCGACACTCGTTAGGTGTCGCAGAATAAATCCCACGATACCCGATATCTGCCAGGTGTCACAAAAATTCTCACGATATCTGGCGTGGCTAGGTATCACGACACTCAACCACAGGAGATCACGACATCTAGATGTCACGACACTCAACCATGGGAGAAAATTGTGGAGATGGCAAAAAAGAAGCCCATTTTTTAGTTGTCACTAGCGGGCCTTGACCCATGATGTCGGCAAGATTAGTCCTTTCTTTTAACCACACGGGCAGGCTTGATTATGATTCTCTTTCTGTTGCATTCATATTTTGTGCTATCAGGCATTGCAGATCACAAACAAAAGAGTGAAGAAAATCTCTCAGGAGGACACGGATGGGAATCAAACCATCTATCTCTGCTTAAAAGGCGATGTTCAACATCAGTAATCAAGAGCTATTCGATGTCAAATTTTTTATGATATTTCCTAGTCTCTATCTTTAATAGTTGAGAACGTCAAATATTGAAGAAGTTACATCCTAAGCTAGTGCATAGGTGAGGATTGATCCGAGTGCTCCAAACCATTACAGCAACAAGATTTCAATATTCTATTTTTGTATAGTTATACATATTTGAATTTTGCTTATTCTTTGAATCGGCCAGACCCTTAGAGCATAGACTTACTTTATTACAATACATTCTCTTGGTCATAAAATCAGTGGTGTGTTGTTCTTCAAGCTCCTTCTTCTTCCATGTGTTGCTCATGCGCTTCTGTATTCCTCAAACTCCAACAATTGGTAACAAAGCACACCATTGCTTTCTCTAGGGCATACTCGACACTCTATTGATCAGAGTCTCAAAATTGCACAAAAAAACTTTTTAAAGTGGGATGAAAAGTCAAAATTTGATCCCATTTGGACCTCTAAATGTGCTATCACAACAATTGTGTAGGAAATTTTGTTCCTTTCTGCCAAACATATGTGTATTTTTTGCTTCACAGGTATAAGCACCTCAAATTCTTCTTCATGTCTATTAGAGCTCGATTGAGCATTTATGTTTAACTTTTTGAGATATAGTCAAATTTTTGCACCATGATATTTAGTCAAGGGCCATGGTTGAAAGCAATTATGTATTTTGTATGTTGGTTGTTGATGATAAGTTGGATGGTTCTAATTACCAATTGCTAGCATACATGATGTGTCATGTTTTTGTAACAAACGACTTATGGAATATTATGTAGACCATTGGAGTTTTTCCTCCTTCACTTGCAAATATAATGATTGCAAGTGATATATGTGGTGCTGAAGATGACGATCTTCAATTTCCTAGCCTTTCTGTTATTCCTATTGCACCTATGACAAAGCAACTTTGTTGGGATATCATACATGCACAAGCACATGTGTCGATAGCTTTGTCTATCAAATGTGCTATTATACCTCACATTCAATCTTTCGGAACAAATAAAGGAAATTGGAATACTCTTACAACACTATACCATGCAAGAAATGGGGGCTCATGTTTCTCACCTCCAAACATATTTGGAGAGTGAGCATATGAATGAAGGAGATTCAGTGGAGAGTTTTTTGATAAAGATCAAGGATTTGAAAGAGTGGTTTGTTGATATATTTAGGTAGTGATGTGTGTGAACACTCTAGGACAGTGGGGGCACTTTTTTCCCTCTTTAGGAGGTTTTTTTCCCCGGCTTGTATATACACCTATTGCCCTAATGGGCTACTCATCTTTCGTACATTCTAGTGGTAATACATTCAGTCTTGTGTGTTGTGCTCCAAGCTTCTTCTTCTTCCTTGTGTTGTTTGTGTGCTTCCACAGATGTCTAACTCCAACAATTGGTATCATAGTAAGTTGCCACTTCATCTAGGGCGTTGTCTACACCTCTCCGATTGCAGTCTCAGAATCACACAAAATTTGGAAAGCATACTCAGGGTGTTTTAGAGACAAAAATTGCTTCGGTTTGTGGTGCCGAAATCGCGATCTCAGCTCATTTTGGCCTCCGAATGCACTATCATAGTGCTTGTGCAGGCTATTTCATCTTTTTGTGCCAAACGTATATATCGGTTTTGATTCGCTAGTATAAGCATCTCGCAGTCTGCTACAGGTTTGGCAGAATTTATCTAGGCAGTCCTGTTCAACTTTTTGAGGTACAATTAACTTTCTACATCAAGGTATTTTAGTCATAGACCATGGTTGAAAGTAGTAATGTATTCCGTATGTCGGCTGTTGAGGATAAGTTAGATGGTACCAACTACCCATTGTGGGCTTATATGGTGTGTCATGTATTGGTCGCAAAAGGACTATGGAATATTGTGCAGGGTGTTGAAAGATGTCTTGTTACACCTACGAATACAGGTATTGCAAATACAGGTGTTGGAGCTGATGGAGATGGTGTCAAAGATGATGATATTTTGCAAATTCCTATTTGTGCTGTTGTTTCTGTTACACCTATTGCAGATCAAATTCATTGGGATGGCAGAGATGCTCAGGCACATGCATTGATAGCTTTATCTATCAAACATGCTATTATTCCTCACATTTCCTCTTGTAGGATAGCTAAGGATGCTTGGGATACACTTACCACATTGTACCAGGCTAGGAATGAGGCTCGTGTTGCTTACCTCCGAAAACAATTGGAGAGTGAGCACATGAATGAAGGTGATTCTATGGACAATTTTCTCACAAAGATCAAGGATTTAAAAGAACAGTTGATTTTTGCTGATGAAGTTATACCGGATAGCTCACTTATGCAAACCATTCTGAATGGTCTTCCTTATTCATATCAGAGTTTTGCTTCTACTCTTTGGTTGATGATGAAAGGCAATCTGAATACCTTGTCATTTGAGGAGTTAGTCTCTGTTTTGTTGCACAAAGATCAATCAAGGTAGAACAGGTCCATTATGTGTGTTGCAGATCAAGCTTTCCTGGCTAGTCAGAAGGGCAAAGGAAAATGGAGCTCTTCAACTAGTAAGAAGAAATCTCCTAATTCAACACATTTGAAGAAGGAAGACAAAGATGAGAAGAAATCAGAAAAGCAAAAATTGTTCCGCACGTGTTGTAAGCCTGCCCCTACAGGGAATACTACTACATGCGCCAACAACTCCTCTTACCCTATTATGGGAGTTGGTAAGATCATTTTGACTACTGCTGATGGTAGTTCTTTCACTTTGCCAGATGCTTTGTTTGTGCTAGGGATCAAGAAAAATCCGTTATCAGTTTCTACATTAGCCAAGATTGGCTTGGTTGTGAAATTTGTTGATGACAGATGTACAGTTCATGATCTGTCAAATGGAAATGTGATTATTGCTTTTGGCATTTTATGTCATGGGTTGTATAAGCTCATAGACTATGAAAGATTTGTAAATGATTTGGCATGTGCAGTACATGATTCACGTGCTATGTTAGATGCAAAGCTTTGGCATGCATGCTTTGGTCATCTGATTTTGCTAGTTTGCTGATCAGGTCACTCATGGAGATGGCCAGGTGCATGGTCAAGAGTCAGGCTTTACCACATACTTTCTGGCTTGAGGCTGTCATGTGTGCAGCATATGTACTTAACAGGTGTCCCACTAAAGCACTGCAGTCTATCACTCCATATGGGGCTTGGCATGATCGCAAGCCATATGTTGCTCATCTGCATGTTTTTGGTTATTTGACATATGCATTAGTGCTTGAACAACATCATAGAAAATCGGATGATAAAGCAGTAAAATGTATTTTTGTTGGGTAGAGTTTTGAAAGTAAAGGCGATCGTCTGTATCATCCACTAAACGCATTCTAGTTAGCCGTGATGTTGTTTTTGTGGAAGATGTTATTCAACCATTGCTTTCATGTACTAAGGAGACATTTGTTAACTCCAAAGACATGCATGATATTGTGCTTCATCTGTTTACAGGTGGACAGTCTAGTGCTGGTCCTAATGAGGCAACTTCTCAGCCTTTGCAGGTTTCATGTGATGATGCAGATCATCCCATTCTGATGCAGATTTACATGATGCATCTATTGATGAGAGAGCTGATATTGAGCAGGCAAAAATTATGCCAAAATGGCTGGTGTAGACTTTGCGTGACAACAACTTAGATGCACCTCTATCATATCGTACTTAGTAAGGCTCTCATAGTGCATCTTTTGCGCTAGATTGCTATGTTATGGTTGTGTCTAGTCTCTCTGATGAGAATGAATGTGTTTCATTTAAAGAAGCACAAAACTCATAAAATTGGAAGGCTACTATGCAATCTGAATATGATGCTATAATGAAGAATGGTACCTAGTCTTTATGTGACTTGCCTCGTGGCAAGAAGGCCATTGGCACAAAGTGGGTATACAAGCTCAAGCGTAAACCTGATGGAACAGTTGAGAGGTATAAGGCTAGGCTTGTTGCAAAGGGTTATGCGTAGGAAAGAGGCATTGATTTTGATGAAACCTTTGCTCTTACTTGTCGAATGACTATTGTTCATAGCATATGTGCACTTGCAGCTCATCATGGTTTGAATGTACATCAGTTGGACATTAAAACAACATTTCTGAATGGTGACTTGCATGAAGAAGTGTATGTTTTTCAGCCCCATGGCTTTGTGTAGAAAGGGCTTGAAAACTAGATGTGCAAGTTAAAGAAGGCATTATATTATTTAAAGCAAGCACCAAGTGCTTGGTATGAAAAGATAGATGCCTATCTGATTGCACATGGTTTTGAGAATAGTCCTACTAAAACCACCTTATATGTTAAGCGTGCTAATGATGTTCTTCTAATCATTGTGGTATATGCTGATGACATGCTGCTCACTGGTCCTCATGACATGCAAATTGTTGATTTTAAGACTGATTTGCATGCCTCATTTGAGATGTCTGATTTGGGGCATTTGCCTCACTATTTGGGCATTCAATTTATGCAAGTTGATGGTGGAATGGATTTGTGTCAAATGAAATATATTGACACATTATTGCAGCGTTTTGCCTTGAAGACTATAAGCCTATTGCCACTTCTATGGAGAGAGGTTTACGATTGAGTCTTCATGATGTTGGAGATGCATTGTTTCTGTATCACCAGGCTGTTGGATGCTTGATTTACTTATGCATTACTCGGCCAAATGTTTGTTGTGTCATAAATGAGCAAGTTTATGCATTGCCTAGGTGTCATGCATTGGCAAGTAGTTAAGCGCATCTTTTGCTACTTGAGTGATACCAGGCTACTTGGATTCGTGTGTCCACCAGTAGTTTTTGTTTCATGCTTGGTAGCTCATGTATATCTTGGTTGAGCAAGAAGCAGCCTATTATGGCCACTTCTAGTTGTGACGCTAAGTATAGGTTAGCTTTCACAACGAATGTTGAGTGTGTGTGGCTCAGATGCCTTATGGCTGATTTGGTGTTGGTCAATCTTCTTCCACCACCATCTTCACTAAGAGTCAGAGCGCATTAGCAATTGCGAGGAACCCTATGTTCCATGCTCAGACTAAGCAGATTGAGGTGCATTATCATTATGTTAGAGAGAGGTTCTCTGTTGGGGAGATCAGCTTGGCATATGTGCCCACGTAGGAGAACATTGCAGACTTTTCACGAAGGCTCTATCGAGGGAGAAGTTTGAAGCTTTCCGCAAAGCTTTGGGGCTACTTCCTTTTGTGGATTGATTCCACATAGTTTGGCACTTCCGTATACATGAGTGCTAGCTCCTTGTTCACAGCATCACTCCTAGGGGGGATTTATTGATATATTTAGGTAGTGATGTGTGTGAACACTCTAGGACTGTCGGGGCACTTTTTTCCCTCTTTAGGATGTTTTTTTCCCCCGGGTTGTATATACGCCTATTTCCTTAACGGGCTACTCATCTTTTGTACATTCTAGTGGTAATACATTCAGTCTTGTGTGTTGTGCTCCAAGCTTCTTCTTCTTCCTTGTGATGTTTGTGTGCTTCTGCAAACATCTAACTCCAACATGGTTAATTTTTGCTAATGAAGTCTTGCCAGATAGTTATACAGATTGTTATGAACACTTCCTGATTCTATTAGAGTTTTGCTTCTTCTCGTCAATTAATGATGAAAGGAAATCCAAATACCTTAACCTTGATGAGTTAGTCTCTCTTTTCCTACAAGAAGATCATTATAGGTAGAACATGTCAATTGTGTGTGTTGCATATCAATATTTCTTATCTACTTAAAAGGGCAAAGGTAAATGGATCTTGTATACTAGTAAGCAGAAATCTGTTGATGTTGTACATTCAATGAAGGAAGAAAAAGATTACAAGAAAACATGAAAGCAGAAACAATTTTGCAAGTATTGTAAGGTAAATGATCATGTCATCAAGACTTGTACTAAACTAGCTGCAAAAGAGGCAAAGAAGAAAGAGGTTGGAATGGTTGTTTCTGAGGACTCTGCGCCTAAAACACAGTCTGCTAATCTTGTTCAAACTGAAAAAGAACATTTACGACACATTACAATTATGACCTATCTTCTCATGATCAGTGCATGTTTGTAGTAGAAAGATATTTATTACACATTGTAGTTACAAGCTTCTCATGAGTAATTATGTTTTTCGTATTTTGATAGTGGTGCAACCAAACATATTATCTTATAGCGTAGTTTCTTCACTTCACTTGAGCCTTCTTCTATAGGAACTACTCTCACATCTTCTAACAAATGATCTTATATTATTTGGGGAGTTGGAAAGATCAAACTTGCTACTATTAGTGGCTCATTGGAGGTCGGATCAGAAAACCATGGGAACTCTAGAGAATTTTTGTGCACTACAACGGGAAAAAACTGTCTTTAAAAATACTTGAAACCAAAATTGCATGTCATCTAAAGTTAAAGTGTGATCTAACTATGGGACTTTTACAGGTCCATTGAGAGCATCAAAGGCATCCAAAGGAAGATTGTGTTGCAACCTTGAGAACATGCGTCTTGAGCAATCAAGGGAGATCAAAAGGAGAAGCAACTTGAGATTGGAGCATTCTCAAACCCGTCAATAAATTCCTAGCTTAGGCTAAGTATAGTTAGTGTTATTGATTAATTATTGCTACGTTAGGCATGATACAAGTACAAGAATCCTAATTGCTCAAGTGCAAGCATAAGAGGTTATTTTTGCACCAAACTCTAAAGTGAAAGGACATAAATCGAGTAATCAACTACATGTGCGATAAAACTCAAGTGTTCCCCGTGATGTAGACTATTGGACAAGAAGTCACAACCTAAGTAAATAAAAAGAACAAGTGACTAATACAAAAGAACTTTGCAATGAGGTTGTACTTGGGAAAATTGTGATAATAGCCAAGGCTTATGAACCTTAAGTCAAGAAGATATCTAGGATGGGATAGACAAAGCCTCAGATCTTCTAAAGCTAGTGTCAATCATATAGTTAGGTTGTGGGCCTAGCAATTGAGTGATTACCCATGCGTTCTAAGTTCAGAAACGAGTGACTCTAAGATGTCATATAGCATGGAGAGACCAGTAGGTAGCTCAAGAGTAGCATACCTAGAAAAACCACAAGGGTATTACAAGACTCAGCTCGAATATTGTTGATATTTTTAGGTAGTGATGTGTTTCAATACACTAGGACTGTTGGGGAACCTTTTTCTCTCTTTAGGAGGTTTTTTTATTGGCTTGTATAATAAGCTCAAGGCTTATGACTAAGGTGGTGACCAAGGCATAGACCTTGGCATACCTTGTCATCCGAGTCACTGAAGTCACCGTTGGCTACGCGCGAGGGAGGACCTCAACGATCAAGGAATATAGAGGTTCCTGGTACTTCCCGGGAGGTCACCCATCCCAGTACTGTTCCCCCCGGAGCTCGCTTAACCATGGAAATCTCTTGCCACTAAGCTACACTCTTGTGGTGTCTGAAGAAGGGGAAATACTAAGGTTGACATTACCTTGAACATGTTTTGGTCCCTCAAAGCTTCCTTCTTTGCTTTCAAAGCCTATTTTTGAAGCATTTTTGGGTGTCTTTTGGAGCCATTTTGGAGTACTTCCGCACATAGTTCTCTTCACACAGGTCCAAGAACATCAAGAAGAGTGTTCTTTGTACTTCTCCGACAATAAACATCAACCTTTGGGGCTGTGTTTTCAGCCACACTCATAAAACTATAGGTTTCTTGAAATGTTTCAGTTTTGGTGGGAGCAGTTGTTGCAAATTTATGCAGGTTTTTGAGCCTAAAATATAAGAGCTGATAGACACTTGCAAGTGTTATTGGCTAGTTTTTGGGCTATGTATTCAGCCTTTAGTGTCATTTTACTACATATATTGAGCACATACACACTATGTATGCTTCTGTGGATATCGCTTATGTACGTCCATGTGGTCATTGATATAGCGGTTACGTTCTTTGCATAAAGCCTTTTACGTTTGATAAAGAGGGTCGTGGTGAGGTTTTTTTAATTGGGAGACACCCAGATGTCGGGGTCTCTTCAGTGATGCATGTGGAAGACTTACCCAGCCTCGCCATAGGAGATGTATGATAGTTGTTCATAGGTGCTGGATAAGCCTAGTTGGCTTCTATTGGGTAACTGATTATATGCAGTGGAGTCAGTGATTCACTATGCAGGAAAACATGTCAGTACTCACAGTTCTATGATATTTTGACACTGTTCATAAGCTCATTTTGCAGAGGATACTTTGGCAAAAAATTTTCAGATTTCTGGTTTTGTCAACTATATAGTGGTCGATTTACTCCTTGATACACTTATTCATTGGTGTTCAGACTCTTCTAGCTCCATTATCATTCTATTCAGTTCTCTACCATCATGGCATCAGAGGTCTCAGGCACATCCGATGGATCAGGGTCTAGTGCTAGTGTTCGAAGGAGGAGCTATAACTTGCAGGGCAAAGAACATTTTGAGATCCGAAAATTTGATGGCACAAACTTTGCTCTATGGAAGAATCAGATTAAAGATGTGCTGATTCAAAGGAGGCAATGGAAGCCAGTAAATGGAATTTCAAAGAAGCCTGCTAACATGGATGAAGATGATTGGGATGAGTTAGATGAAATGGCTAGGTCTACCATTCGCTTGCACCTGGCAGATAATGTTTACTTTACAGTATTAGACAGTGAAAGTGCAGAGGAGCTTTGGAAGAAGTTATGCAATACATATGAAAAAGAGATGGCATCAAATAAAGTCTATCTGATGAGAAAATTATATGACCTTCGTATGAAGGACACAGATAGTGTTTCTGCTCATCTGAATGATTTTGATGCTATATTCTCTCAATTACATGCTTAGAAAATGGATATGGATAACGAAATGAAAGCAGTCTTGTTGTTATGCACCTTGCCATCGTCATGGGATACGTTTTGCACAGTTATTAGCAATAATGTACATGGTGGTAAACTCATCTATGATGACATATGTGGAGCACTCTTGAGTGAGGAGATTCGCAGAAAATCTATGGTTGGCACTCATAGTGGAGATGCATATAATGTTCGTGATTCTTACCAAGGAAAGAATCAACAACGTGGCAGGAGCAAGAACAAGGAAAAGAATGGTCAATGGAATAAGAGTAGAAGTAAATCAAGGAAGAGGGATATTGGATGCCATTATTGTCATAAGAAAGGACACATGAAGAAAGACTGTTATGCATTAAAGAAACCTAAAGGTAAAGGACAGAATGTTGATGGGCATGTTAAACAGTTACCTGCACCATCTACTTTGACTGTGAAGATTGAAGAAATTAATGCTATTTCTGATGATGCTGATGTGTTGACACTTGATAGTACTGTGCCAACTGAGGCTTTAATGGCTGATTCTCTTTCCCACACCTAGCTGCTAGATGCTGGTGCTTCTTTCCATGTGACACCACATAGAGAATGGTTCTCTAATTATGCAGCAAAGTCTCTTGGTAACATGAGACTTGATGACTCTTACCAATGTGATGTTGTGGGGATTGGAGATGTGGTTATGCAATTCATTGATGGTTCAAAATTTACTATGCATAATGTATGCCATGTACCTCAGTTATCACGCAGTTTGATGTCAATTAGTCAACTTGATGACCTTGGTTACAAGGTGGTCTTCTATGCTCAGTCCTTTCGCATATCAAAAGGCAATATGGTTATTGCAAAAGGAAGCAAAGTTGGCTCACTTTATCCTTTATTTGTATCACAGAAAGAACACTTGTTAGTTGTTACTGAACAACCTATGGCTTGTATTTTGCATGGTCGTTTGGGCCATATATCGCGTAGCGGAATGGAAAATCTTTCTCGTTTTGGCTACTTACTTGTGCTATCTTTATCTGATTTTTCATTTTATGAGCATTGTCAATATGGAAAGCAAACCAGAAATGTGCATAGAACGCACATTGAATCTTCAATTCAACCTTTAGATCTCGTTCATACAGATGTGTGTGGTCCTATGCCCACTAGGTCCTTAGGTGGATCTCTTTAGTTTGTCACTTTCATAGATGATGCTAAGTTTGGGTATATCCTATCAAATCGAAGGATGAGGTATTTCCTACTTTCAAAAAATGGCTTGCTTCAGTTGAGACTGAAAAAGGAACTAAGCTTAAGGCTTTACGTTCAGATAATGGGGGTGAGTATACCTCACATGAATTCAGCCTTTTCTGTCAGTCTAGAGGGATTCGTAGAGAGTTTACAGCTCCTTATACCCCAGTACAGAATGGTGTAGTTGAGAGGATGAATAGGACTATTCAAGATAGAGTAGTCTCTATGTTACATCATGCAAACCTCTCACAAGGCTTTTGGGCAGAAGCAGTATTGACTGCAGTTCATGTGATTAACCTTTCACCTAGTATTGCCAAAGGTCTGAAGGTGGCACAAGAGCTATGGTTAGGGAAGCCACCAGATTATGATCATCTTCGAGTTTTTGGGTGTGAAGCATATGTCCACATACCCACGAATCTTAGACAAAAGTTGGGCCATAAGTCAAAGAAATGCATTTTTCTTGGATATGGTCGAGAAGGAAAATTTGGATATCACTTATGGGATCCTGAAACACGGACAATGATCAGAAGTAGTGATGTCATTTTCAATGAGTCTAAGATGCATAAACAGCCCATTAAGGAGGTTGAAGTGAGAAGAGTGGTGTTTGAGGATACTAATCCTCTGGTTAGCATGCATAAAAATGTTGCACATAGGGATGTTCAAGAGAATGTCCATTCAGATCAGTCTGCACATGTTCCTGTTCAACAACAATTGAGACTTTCTGCACCTGTCTCACATCCACCTGATAGATATGTTCCAGGTTTAGATTTTGTTATGCTAACAGATGCCGGTGAGCCTTCTTGCTACAAAGAGGCTATGTAGACAGAGGATCATGTCAAGTGGGAGCGTGCCATGAAGAGTGAGTTGGATTCTAAAAATGTTGGACATAGGGATGTTCAAGAGAATGTCCATTCAGATCAGTCTGCACATGTTCCTGTTCAACAACAATTGAGACTTTCTGCACCTGTCTCACATCCACCTGATAGATATGTTCCAGGTTTAGATTTTGTTATGCTAACAGATGCCGGTGAGCCTTCTTGCTACAAAGAGGCTATGTAGACAGAGGATCATGTCAAGTGGGAGCGTGCCATGAAGAGTGAGTTGGATTCTATTCACAAGAATGGTACTTGGGACTTAGTACCTTTGCCAAATGGCAGGAAAGCTTTACCATGTAAATGGGTATATAAGTTGAAATTCACATTAGATAGTGCTTCTCCAAAGTATAAAGCACAACCTGCAAAGGGTTTTAAGCAACAACATGGTGTTGATTTCAAGGAAATCTTCTCTCCAGTGGTCAAGATGACTACCTTGCACATGTTGCTTGGATTCGTTGCAATGGAGGACTTAGAGTTAGTCCAAATGGATGTGAAAACTGCTTTCTTGCATGGAGATCTTACAGATGAGATCTATACCATTAGTGTCCATGTGAAAGGCCAAAATGGCCACTCGACACTTCTTTGTATTTGTTCTTTAATAAAACATATAGTGGCCTAGTCAGTCACAGACAATAAGTTCGACCACATTTGTAAGACCTAAGAAGTTTATCTTTGTGCTCCCTGTTAACTGTGTTTTCTACGTATTCTGCAGCCTTTGTGTGAAGTACTGTGTGCGGCCTAGGAGCTTGGTTTTCTACTCTGAGCATATCGTCGTGAAGCTCTCGAGAAGGAGAGCGCACTGTGGTGCATCGCCATCGAAATACTTCATAGAGTACATCGCCGCTTTATCTAGGGCATTATCGACACCCCTTCAATCACATTCTCAGAATCACACAAAATTTGGTGAGCATACTCAGGGTGATTAAGAGTTCAAAACCACTTCGCATTATGTGCCAAAATCGCGATCTGAGCTCATTTTGGCCTTTGAATGCACTATCACAATGCATGTGTAGGTTATTTTTTCTTTTCGTGTCAAAGGTATTTACAAGTTTTGGTTCACTAGTATAAGCGTCTCGAAGTCCACTACAGGTTTAGTAGAACTCGATAGGGTAGTTTTGCTCAACTTTTTGAGATATAGTAATTTTTCTGCATCAAGGTATTTTAGTCACTAACCATGGCTAAAAGCAGTAATGTATTATGTATGTTGGCTGTTGAGGATAAGTTGGAGGGTACCAATTACCCATTATGGGCTAATATGATGTATCATGTATTGGTTGCAAAAGGACTATGGAATATTGTGCAGGGTGTTGAAAAACATCCCATTACACCTGCAAACAGAGTTGTTGAAGGTGATGCAGATGGAATTGAAGATGATGATATTCTTCAAATTCCTATTTGTGTTGGAGTTCCTGTTGCACCTATTGCAGAGCAAATTTGTTGAGATGGCAAAGATGCTCAGGCACATGCATTGATAGCCTTGTCTACCAAATGTGCCATTATTCCTCACATTCACTCTTACAGAATAGCTATGGATGCTTGGGATACACTTAACTCTTTATACCAGGCAAGGAATGAAGCTCATGTTGCTTACCTCCGAAAATAGTTGGAGAGTGAGCACATGAATGAAGGTGATTCCATGGACAGTTTCCTAAAAAAGATCAAAGATTTGAAGGAACAATTGGTTTCTGTTAATGAAGTCTTGCTAGATAGTTCACTTGTGCAAATTGTTCTGAATGGTCGATTCATATCAGAGTTTTGGTTCTACTCTTTGTTTGATTATGGATAGCAATCCATATGCCTTAACATTTGAGGAGATAGTCTCTATTGTGTTGCACAAAGACTAGTCTAGGCAGAACAGGTCCATGATGTGTGTCGCAAATCAAGCTTTCTTGGCTAGTTAGTGTTGATATTTTTAGGTAGTGATGTGTGTGAACACACTAGGACCACAAGGGCACTTTTTTCCCTCTTTAGGAGGTTTTTTTCCCCTGGCTTGTATATATGCCTATTGCCCTAATGGGCTACTTATCTTTGTACATTCTAATGGTAATACATTCAGTATTGTGTGTTGATCTCCAAGCATATTCTTCTTCCTTGTGTTGTTCGTGTGCTTCTGTAGATGTTGTGGATTGATTTCACATAGCTTGGCACTTCCTTATATATGAGCACTAGCTCCTTGTTCAATGCATCTCCCCCAAGGGGGGGTTTGTTGATATTTTTAGGTAGTGATGTGTGTGAACACACTAGGACTGTCGGGGCACCTTTTTCCCTCTTTAGGAGGTTTTTTCCCCCGACTTGTATATATGCCTATTACCCTAATGAGCTACTTATCTTTGTACATTCTAGTGGTAATATATTTAGTATTGTGTGTGCTACTCCAAGCTTCTTCTTCTTCCTTGTGTTGTTTGCGTGCTTCCGTAGACCTCAAACTCCAACAAATATATCAAGACCAACCGATTAGGTTCTCGCATCTATGAGGATGGTCTAAGAAGATCTGTTATCCAAATTAAACACCCTGATCAACCCATTGGACCAGAACACCTAGTAGTCAAATTTGAAGATGGTTCAAGGGACCATGTATGTAGTCACCAACCAGCCAGATAGAATATACAAATTTGGCAATGTAATCCTAGAGAAAAAAATATGTGACATAGAGCAAGGGAATTTAGGAAAAGAGCGAAGAACACCTAGGGGTAAATCAGTCTTAACTAGAATACTCACACCATAATGGATCCTCCATATTGTTCTAGAATAGGGAGAAAAATGAAGCCTTTTACAAGTTTCAGAATGATCAACCTAGTGAAGTAGGAAACATGATGATATCTAAATTGAAGGATTGTGATCCTCTAGGCAAAGTGGTCTATTTAGACAACACATCATGGAGAGTGTTCTTGGTGACGGAACTTGGTAGGCATGCCTACACTTGGAAGGGTGAATTTGTTTTTCCCCAACCAACATCCAATATCTCTTATGGTCACCAAGGAGCTGGAACATCCCAAGCTCGTGGAACTTAGAGGGATAGGAGTAGAGATAGACCCGATATAAGCTCTGCTAACCCAATGGGAAGAGAAAAAACAGGAACAAAAATGGATAGAATGGAAGATAAGAGGCATAGAGGCCCAAGGAATCAAAGAAATGCAAATGAATTCCCTTTACCAAGGCCTAGAGAGCACCCTAGGATCTTGAGGCCTACACAACTGGTTAAATCCATGAAGAACTATTTCGATGGTGCAAGAGACCCGTACGATTATGTGGCAAAATTTAGGCAAGCCTTGAGAGCTAAGAAATTGATGAATTTCTCACACAATACAACACTTTTGGTCTAACACTCAAGAACACGGTTCGAACATGGTTTCAACCACTACACTAGAGACAATTCAGGAACATGGACGAATTGCTAGAATCCTTCATCACGGAGTTTTCTAAGAGTGGCATAAGGCACAACACTTCATCACTAATCCATAGCTTTAAACAAACACCTCAAGAGACAGTGAGACACATGAAGAAGATTTAGGCAATACTTGGAGAGATGCCCAATTCCAGAGCTACCCACACTAGCTAATTAAGTGGCATTGTTCCTAGATGGATTGTTGAGTGCTAAATTGAGATCCTACATGTATCTAAAGGAACCAAGAACCATAGAGAAATGCATATGCATGTGCATAGATCTTGAAGATAACTTAGGTGAGGAACTAGAGCTCTTTAAGATTTACAAAGATTTAGATAGTTACACTAGCCTCATATCCAAACCCCCTACTTCTATAGATGAATTGGCAGAAAAGGTAGCTCAAAAGTTAGGAGTTTCTAGCAAGTAGATACCTAGATTTGCCCCAGTGAAACAATGCTATACCTATGGAAGAGACCATATGGCTAATGTGTTGGAAGGATAGCCTGAACAAATGAAAAGACAATGGTTGAAAAAGATGAGCAAACTTGAGGAAAGCCTAAGAGAAACAAAAGCCAAGATAATCGAACTCACATCTCAGGCATACTCTCACATCACCACCATTGCCATCACGATCACCATCTAATCATTGGCAAAAGAATGGGAAAAATCCAAAACTAGTTAATGCCGATGCAGGTACTATTGATAGAAGGTAGGGTTACCCCTTGCTATTTTTTACGTCTTGATGCAGAGAATCCTCAGTGATAGATGGCAGCCAACAGAGATGCGAGCTAAAATAGGTAGAAGATATTCATTCTCCATGTAAAGATAGACAGGAATTCAGTCATCACGGTGTGCCGAGTCTGGTTGTAATTTGATGAGAGAGACATAAACAAAGAAATTGCAATGATAAATCCACTTAATGCCAACTTTATTGTTTTACATTTACATGCCACTTGCTTATTGAATAAGTAATGAGGTTCTCACATCAACGCAAGAAATTGTGTGTCTAGGGATCCCATATGTCCTTAGATCCCAAAAACCACTTGGATCTCAAATTTCCAAGTATATGTCTTAGGATCCCATATGTCCCAAGATCCCCACAATGCCATATGACCCACACACGATGGATTCCATATGTCCATGGAACTAAAAACCAAGGGATGTCATATGTCCCATACATGGATGCCACATGTCCATGAAAACCAAGGGATGCCATATGTCCCAAACTTGGGTCCCATATTTCCAAGTTATGTCTAAGGATCCCATATGTCCAAGTTATGTCTAAGGATCCCATATCTCCAAGTTATGTCTAAGGATCCCATATGTCCAAGTTATGTCTAAGGATTCCCATATGTCCTTAGATCCTAAAAACCAAATGGACAAAGTGATCCTATATTTCATTAGTCCCCATATTACATCACATGGGGGTGTTAAGAGCTCCATGCTCCACCCTTTTGCCCAAGACCACTTTCATTTTCATGTAAGCTCATTTTTCCCACATGCAAGGAAATCCTCCCAAAGTCCATATAAGCAAGGCCTCCCTTCACTCCTCTCAAGTCATTCACTCTAGAAAATTGTCAAGGGTGTGCATCCTCTCCTCATGGAGTCTCCATGCTCATAGAGCATCTTATGTAAGTCATTTTCATTTCTACTTTAATTCATTTCATCATGTTTTGTTATCTTTTGTTCCTTCCTCCTTAGCTTGTTAGATGTGTGTATGTAAGCAGGTTAGGAATAGTGCTTCATTATTTCAACAAGAACAAGGTGAAGAATGATACACGTATATAGGACACGACTTGATTGAAGAAAAGGAAAAGGAGTTGACTGATTTGTTAAGAGAATATAGAGATGTGTTTACATGGAGTTATAAGGAACTAAAAGGAGTAGACCCTGACATATGCGCACATACGATTCCCATGACCTTAGAAGCCAAACCCTCTAAGCAAAAGCGATACACATATAATGACAATTATGCCGCTAAGATTAAGGAAGAGATAGATCGATTAGTAGCAGTTGGATTTATCTTTGAAATTGAGGACACTGAATGGGTATCCCCCATTGTAGTGGTGCCCAAAAAGAATGGCAAGTTACATGTTTGCATTAACTTGAAGAAGGTTAACACAACCACTATTAGAGATAGTTATCTTCTTTCTAATTTTGAGCACCTAGAAGAAAAAGTTACATGCAAGGAAATATACAGCTTCCTTGATGGATTCTTTGGCTACAATCAAGTGGTCATTGCTCTACAAGATCAGCATAAGATGGCGTTTTGCCACCGAATGGGGCATATTTGCATTTCAGATAATGCCATTTGGGCTTACCAATGCACCAGCTACCTTTCATAGGCTAATGTGTCACATATTTAAAGAGTTCTTGAATAAAAACTCGGAAGTCTATGTTGATGACCTATGCGCTCATTCCAACATTAGACAAACACATATACCTAAGCTTAGACAAATCGTTATTGTAAAGGGCACAAGGTATTATCATGTTTCCTACACAATACTAATAGGTTTATTCTTCTAGCAAATAAGCAATCATCAGACACTACCAGCAATATTGGGTGAAGTAGCAGGAACCAGTTCTCAGGCAGGCACAAGTTAGCAGGTTGTCAATATGGAAAACTTATCCATCATGCCCTAGCCGATCGAACGATCAGAGGAGTTGCAGGCCATACAAGTCATCCCCATATAAGATCCCTTGAGTGGCCACACCTGTTCGAGATAGACGTCTGCGGAAGCACGCGAACAACACAAGGAAGAAGAAGAAGCTTGGAGCACAACACACAATACTGATTGTATTACTAGAGGATGTACAAAGATAAGTATCCCATTAGGGCAATAGGCGTATATACAAGCCGGGGGAAAAAAACCTCCTAAAGAGGGAAAAAAGTGCCCTGACGGTCCTAAAGTGTTCACACACATCACTACACGTTTAGCCAAAAATGCATTAAAATTAGAAGACATATATTCCCCCCCTCGATCAGAACGAAGGGTGCCCATTTTACATGCTGACAGATTTTTAGCCAAAACCAAAAATTGTTTGAAGCACATGAACACTTCGGACTTTGCCGTCAATGGATATACCCATGCATGCCTGGAAAAATCATCGATGAAAGTCACGAAGTAAAGATAATTCCCAAAAGAAGGTGTCTGCATAGGATCACAAACATCACTATGTACAAGCTGCAATTTTTAAGTAGCCCGAACTGAACCATCTTTTTGGAAAGGACGAACGTTGCATTTTGCCCAAAATACAGCCTTCACAAACATGTTTTCCAGGTGCCTCAAGTTTGGGCAAAGAGGACACCATTTCAGATTTCTGCAAGCATAGCAAACTAGCAAAATTTAGATGCATGCCAAAGCTTTGCATCTGACATAGCCTGAGAATCGTTTATTGCATATGCCAAAACATTTACTGATCTTTCATAGTCTATGAGCTTATACAGCCCACGACATAAAATGCGAGAAGCAATAATCACATTGCCATTTGACAGATCATGAACTGTACACCTGTCATCAACAAATTTCACAACCAAGCCAATCTTGGCTAATGCAGAAACTAATAACAGGTTCTTCTTGATCCCTGGCACAAATAAAGCATCTGACAAAGTGAAAGAACTACCATCAGCAGTAGTCAAAATGATCTTACCAACTCCCATAACAGGATAAGGGGAGTTGTTGGCGCATGTGACAGTATTCCCTGTAGGGGCAGGCTCAAGTGAAGAGAAGAAACTACGCTGCGAGGTAATATGTTTGGTCGCCCCACTATCAAAATACCAAACATCTGAGTCTACTGCAGACATGCACTGCTGATGAGAAGATGGGTCAAAATTGTAGACAGTAGTAAACGCCCATTCTTCTTCCTGCACAAGATTAGCATACTCTGTTTTTGGTGTAGAGGCCTCTGCAACAACCATTCCTCCCTCTTTCTTCTTTGCCTCTTTAGGAGCCAGTTTTGGACAGTTCTTTATGATATGATCATTCTCTTTACAGTACTTACAAAACAATTTTTGTTTTTTTTATTTCTTCTCATCTTTATCTTCCTTCTTCGAATATGCAGAATTAGCAGATTTCTGCTTACTAATTGAAGAGCTCCATTTTCCTTTGCCCTTTTGACTAGCCAAGAAAGCTTGATCTGCAACTCGCATCATGGACCTGTTCTGCCTGGATTGATCTTCCTGCAACAGACTAACTCCTCAAATGATAAGACATTCACATTGCCTTCCATCATCAACCAAAGAGTAGAAGCAAAACTCTGATATGAATCAGGAAGACCATTCAGAACGGTCTTCACAAGTGAGCTATCTGGTATAACCTCATCAGCAGAAATTAACTGTTCCTTCAAGTCTTTGATCTTCGTTAGGAAATTGTCCATAGAATCACCTTCATTCATGTGCTCACTCTCCAACTATTTTCGGAGGTAAGCAACACGAGCCTCATTCCTAGCTTGGTACAATGTGGTAAGTGTATCCCAAGCATCCTTAGCTATTATGCAAGAGCGAATGTGAGGAATAATGGCATGTTTGATAGACAAAGCTATCAATGCATGTGCCTTGGCATCTCTGCCATCCCAACGAATCTGCTCTGCAGTAGCTGCAACAGAAACCGCAACACGAACAAGAATTTGCATAATATCACCATCTTCGACACCTTCTGCATCAGCTTCAGTACCTGCAGTTGTAACAATTGCAGATGTAATAGGACGTTTTTCGACACCCTACACAATGTTCCATAGTCCTTTTGCAACCAACACATGTCGCATCATATAAGCCCATAACGGGTAGTTGGTACCATCCAACTTATCCTCAACAGCCAACATACGGAATACATCACTGCTTTCAGCCATGGCCGGTGACTAAAATACCTTGATGCAAAAAATTGACTATATCTCAAAAAGTTGAACAGAACTGCCCAGACGAGTTTTGCTAAACCTGTAGCAGACTTCGAGATGCTTATACTGGCGTACAGAAACAGGTATATACCTTTGGCACAAAAAGATGAAATAGTCTGCACAAGTGCTGTGATAGTGCGTTCAGAGGCCGAAACGAGCTCACCAAATTCGTACGATTCTGAGACTGCAACCGGAGGAGTGTTGACGGCACCCTAGATGAAGTGATGACCTGCTTTGATACCAATTGTTAGAGATAGACGTCTGCGGAAGCACGCGAACAGCACAAGGAAGAAAAAGAAGCTTGGAGCACAACACACAATACTGATTGTATTACTAGAGAATGTACAAAGATAAGTAGCCCATTAGGGCAATAGGCGTATATACAAGCCGGGGGAAAAAAACCTCCTAAAGAGGGAAGAAAGTGCCCCGACGGTCCTAAAGTGTTCATACACATCACTACCTAAATATATCAACAACACCATGCTAGTTGGATAGACCTCCCATTGGTTTAGCAAGCTAGCGGGAGCACTAAGAGAAGGCTCTTACCTGTGGGAGGCAGAAATAGAGTTCAATGGAAAATGGGCGAAGTATCACTTTTTCACTTGTGAGTTTGAGATATTATAGTATGTAGAAGAGCTACATCCAATGTGGTAGAAAGTGGGATTGGATGCGTACTTCATTGGTAAGATCCCCAAACTTGACTTCATGTGGTGCCACTATCTCATTAACACCCTATCTCCCAACAAGAATCCTAAAGCTTCAAGCACATTTGTAATTCCATCTCCAACAAGGGGAAATGAGTTGAAGTGATTCAGGTTAACCAAAAACTTAGCGCATGATGCTTCAGACATGAAAGGAATGCACATCCCCACTGACAAGGAGATTCTAGTGCCAAAAAGTATGAAGAATAGAAACCTCACAAAGCTCAAAGATATGGTGGCCATGAGACCCAACATTGCAGTGCATCTAAGAATGTGCATGTAACATTTCGCTTTTCCAGCAGAGAACAGGTTCACCATGCCCCCTAAAAAAGTATGATTCGGGTTGTATCTCGCCGAAACTCAAAACTCGACCATTAACCTACCACACTAGATCGTTGATCGAATAAGCAACCATAGAACCAGCTAATATTTCAATAGCAACAAATCGACCTTACAGCAGAAACCTTTGTACAATCTTCACCTATCTCACCTCAGTGCCCCCCATCTCCCCCACCTTTGTCTCCCACCACTGTACAAACCAATGTAATCTTAACAACCACTACCTATACCCCTACCTCAATAACCTCTTCTTCCATGAACTAAACCTTTTTTCTTCTATCACCAATCCACTTTTTACTTCTCCATTTTTGTTTACAGAACCTGCCATTGGACACCCCATCATACCTAGTGTAGAAGGACACCCTAGAACTACTGAGGGTAGCTTAGGTATCCTTACTTACCCCCATTCACACATTCCCCTTCCCCATGATCCATACTTCCCATTCACATCATCCATCTTTCCCTATACCTCAATCGCCACCATCGCCCCATCCCATTATGTATCATTCATGGAAAACTTCATTCGTGTTCCCATCACACAGATATTAGATTCACAAACACTTACATCCACTTCACTATACAGAGATACCACGATCACGTCACCTACCATGCCCACCTTCATGGTAGCTCCCACATGCACCACACTGTTCAACCCTATGGACATTTCTCCACCCATTGCACCTCCCTCTCCCCCATGCTTCCACCACCCCGATCCCCCCTCCACCAACATCACTGGCACCATCATGCATTGCATACACCATTCCCATCCCCATTCCCATTCCCCTTGCACTCAAACCTACCTCCCTTGCATCTATAACTATAAATAATATTTTCAATACATGGATTCAATGTGTCTCATAGCTTAAGCAAGACTATCAACACTTGGAAGAACAAAATGTTGCCTTACAGGTAGAATCTCAAAGCGTTACAACACTGGAAGTTGATAACAAAATCCAGGCTCAATATTTCACATTACAACAAGGTCATGAAGAACTGGAATCCAAGGTAACAAATGTGGATGCCCAAGCTCTCAAAGACTTGGAGGACATGCTACATGAGCAAAATTTAACCAACACAAAACTACGAAGGAATCTAGGGCTTCTCAAGAAGCATATGTCTGCAACATTGGAAGAAAATAAGAGACTACAACAGTAGAACCAAGATAAACTTGAGGCCGCTATGGAAGGGACATGAGGCACAATGATCAACCCCACACGGTTTCAAGCTTTTCCCTCATATGACATCAAGATATTACTCGAGGAACATGCTAGCTTTCTAGAGTCATACAAAAAGCTGGAAACAGAGTGTACATACCTCAAGAAGTAATTAACCGTAGTAAGCACATCTAGGCTGGAGGCTGCCACTATCCCACAGACTACAAAGGACATGGAAACCCTCCATAAATAGGTTGAAGAACTCCAAGCAAGGCTATTACAATATGAGAGGCCACCTTCTCTGATTGAAGACCTAGAGCGAGACATAGTAGTGGAAATCCATATCGAGGAATCCTTTGAAAAACCATACAAACCCATGCTAATACCTAGAGGGTGCATCACTGAAGAGGGTCAAGACACATTTGAAATTGAAGCACTAGATTGGCTCAAGCAGGTAGAAGAGATAGGACATACACATGATGATAGGGTAGCTATATAAATCCAATCTATGTCCAATCTTGAAGAAATAGTTCTCAAGTCTGCTTATTTTTAGAACTTATCACATAAACGACTCATCACCATATTAGAACTGCAATACATGCCATATTTTGTATTATTGGTAGATTATAATGCCAAAGTCAAGAGGAATATAGGAAAAGACCCCACATTTTCTACTCGATTCGAGCCAAACAACCTACCTGAAAGGACACAGGCAATAACTATTTTCCAACCAAATTGGCATACATGACTATTGGTAGAGTTTCCTAAAATGATGTGCACGTGGTCAAATATGCCATTAAACATTAAATATAACCCTTGTTGTTGTCTTGTTGTCCATCACTGATCCTAGCAGACATTTGTAATCAAAGTTTGAAATACTAAAGGGTGTTCATATTGGATAAACTATCCTTGTTTTGCTCTCCCTAGAGCGCCATCAATATTTGCTTATATGATATCTACTATGCACCACTGATCCACAAGATTCAAGAATGTGTCGGGCATTTCCACCAAGATGTGCATGAAGATTTTTTAGCTAATGATGGTCGTGTTCAAAACTTTCTAGAAATTCCAAGCTCCCTATATTTCTACCCTAGGTTTTTCTAAAGGAAATTGTGATTTGGTATATGATATGAGCCAAACCCCCTCCATCAACACCATCTATGCCTAGCATGTGTGCAACAAATATTTACCTACTTGCTATAATTAGTCGTTTGAGGATATGTTCCCTATAGGGTTCTGGGAGTACCACTCTGAGATTTTCGTTTCCAGACCCACCCACATGGTGCATCTGTTTGTCATAGAACAAGAACTCCATGCCGATCAGCTATGACTATCACATCAAAACATCCTAGGTCTAGTCGATTGGGATCAGCTTATGACAGATCTGGCACAAGGACTACGTTTGCAAGAACATCACCTTGCCATAGATGTCATCGAGCACTACATCAAACACTCCTTACAAAAAGGGTTTGTTAAGTATGACAGATGCGAGAAGGGGGGGGGGTGTTGGTACCAGCCAGTGTAGTCAAGGTGGCGTTGTAAGACATGGAAGCCATTAAAGAGAATTAGAACAGAGGGAGACTCAAGCATGAATGAGTGCTTCCTCATAGACTAAGTTAATATTTCCTTTATTCAATCTCTTAAGACTATTTACTTGAAATGCAATTTGTATGCATTACTAGCCAAGAGATTGATATCACCAAATTGCACAATAAACTGGGTGCTTTCAAACTACCTTAGTTGAAAGTATCATTTCAAAGTCCTATTTCTTCAAAAATTTGTCAAATATTTATGAATAAAAAAGATTTTATCTTGAAGTGTTACATAATCCAAATAAGAACATGCTTTTTCATATTTTAATTATAAATAAAGGACCTGGAAGTTACTTACTTTGTGATATTCTTACTGTTGATATATTTAGGTAGTGATGTGTGTGAACACTCTAGGACCGTCGGGACACTTTTTTCCCTCTTTAGGAGGTTTTTTTCCCCCCGCTTGTATATATGCCTATTGCCCTAATGGGCTACTTATCTTTGTACATTCTCTAGTAATACAATCAGTATTGTGTGTTGTGCTCCAAGCTTCTTCTTCTTCCTCATGCTGTTCGCGTGCTTCCGTAGACGTCTAACTCCAACAATTGGTATCAGAGCAGGTCATCGCTTCATCTAGGGTGCCGTCGAGACTCCTTCGTTTGTGGTCTCAAAATCGCATGAATTTTGGTGAGCATACTCAACGTGTTTCCGAGATCAAAACAACATTGCTGTGTGGTGCCAAAATCTCGATCTGATCTCGTTTCGGCCTCCCAACGCACTATCATAGCGCTTGTGTAGGCTATTTTGTCTTTTTGTGCCAAAGGTATATACCAGTTTTTGTTCATCAGTATAAGCGTCTCGAAGTTTGCTACAGATCTAGCAGATTTCGTTTGGGCAATTCTGTTCAACTTTTTGAGGTACAATCAATTTTCTGCATCAAGGTATTTTAGTCACCGGCCATGGCTGAAAGCAGTGATGTATTCCGTATGTTGGCTGTTGAGGATAAGTTGGATGGTACCAACTACCTGTTATGGGCTTATATGATGCGACATGTGTTCGTTGCAAAAGGACTGTGGAACATTGTGCAGGGTGTTGAAAAACTTCCTATTACACTTGTGACTGTTACAACTGCAGGTACTGAAGCTGATGCAAAAGGTGTCGAAGATGGTGATATTTTGCAAATTCCTGTTCGTGCTGCTGTTTCTGCTGCACCTACTGCAGAGCAGATTCGTTGGGATGGCAGAGATGCCCAGGCACATGCATTGATAGCTTTGTCTATCAAACATGCCATTATTCATCACATTCGCTCTTGCAGAATAGCTAAGGATGCTTGGGATACACTTACCACATTGTACCAAGCTAGGAATGAGGCTCGTGTTGCTTACCTCCGAAAATAGTTGGAAAGTGAGCACATGAATGAAAGTGATTCTATGGACAGTTTCCTAATGAAGATCAAAGACTTGAAGGAACAGTTGATTTCTTCTGATGAGGTTATACCAGATAGCTCACTTGTGCAGACCGTTCTGAATGGTCTTCCTGATTCATATCAGAGTTTTGCTTCTACTCTTCGGTTGATGATGAAAGGCAATCCGAATGCCTTATCATTTGAGGAGTTATTCTTTGTTCTCTTGCAGGAAGATCAGTCCACGCAAAACAGATCCATTATGCGAGTTGCGGATCAAGCTTTCTTGGCTAATCAGAAGGGCAAAGGAAAATGGAGCTCTTCAACTAGTAAGCAGAAATCTGCTAATTCTGCATATTCGAAGAAGGAAGATAAAGATGAGAAGAAACCAGAAAAGCAGAAATTGTTTGGTAAGTACTGTAAAGGGAATGATCATATCATAAAGAACTCTCCAAAACTAGCTGCTAAAGAGGCAAAGAAGAAAGAGGCAAAGAAGAAAGAGGCTGGAATGGTTGTTGCAAAGGCCTCTACACCAAAAACAGAGTCTGCTAATCTTGTGCAGGAAGAAGAATGAGCGTTTACTACTGTCTTCAGTTTTGACCCATCTTCTCATGAGCAGTGCATGTCTGCAGTAGACTCAGATGTTTGGTATTTTGACAGTAGGGTGACCAAAGATATTACCTTGCAGTGTAGTTTCTTCTCTTCACTCGAGCCTGCCCCTACAGGGAATACTGTTACATGCGCCAACAACTCCTCTTATCTTGTTATGGGAGTTGGTAAGATCATTTTGACTACTGCTGATGGTAGTTCTTTCACTTTGTCAGATGCTTTATTTGTGCCAGGGATCAAGAAGAACCTGTTATCACTTTCTACATTAGCCAACATTGGCTTGGTTGTGAAATTTGTTGATGACAGGTGTACAGTTCATGATCTGTCAAATGGCGATGTGATTATTGCTTCTGGCATTTTATGTCGTGGGCTGTATAAGCTCATAGAATATGAAAGATTAGTAAATTATTTGGCATGTGTAGTAAATGATTCTCAAGCTATGTCATATGCAAAGCTTTGGCATGCACGCTTTGGTCATCTGAATTTTGCTAGTTTGCTACGCTTGCAGAAATCTGAAATGGTGTCCTCTTTGCCCAAACTTGAGGCACCTGGAAAACATGTTTGTGAAGGCTGTATTTTGGGCAAAATGCAGCGTTCGTCCTTTCCAAAAGATGGTTCAGTTCGGGCTACTCAAAAATTGCAGCTTGTACATAGTGACGTCTCTCGTCCTATGCAGACACCTTCTTTTGGGAATTATCTTTACTTCGTGACTTTCATCGATGACTTTTCCAGGCATGCATGGGTATATCCATTGAAGAAAAAGTCTGAAGTGTTCATGTGCTTCAAACAATTTTTGGGCTGAAAATCTTAGCATGTAAAATGGGCACCCTCCGTTCTGATCGAGGGGGGAATATATGTCTTCTGATTTTAATGCATTTCTGGTTGAACGTGGGATAAAACACCAGTGTACAGTGCCATATACACCTCAACAGAATGGAGTTGTTGAACGAAAGAACAAGTCACTCATGGAGATGGCTAGGTGTATGGTCAAGGGTCAGGCTTTACCACATAGATCTGGCTTGAAGCTGTCATGTGTGCAGCATATGTACTGAACAGGTGTCCCACTAAAGCGTTGGAGTCTATCACTCCATATGAGGCTTGGCATGACCGCAAGCCATCTGTTGCTCATCTGCGTATTTTTGGTTGTTTAGCATATGCATTAGTGCCTGAACAACATCACAAAAAATTGGATGATAAAGCAGTAAAATGTATTTTTGTTGGGTACAGTCTCGAAAGTAAAGGCTATCGTCTGTATCGTCCACAGACTAAATGCATTCTGGTTAGCCGTGATGTTGTTTTTGTGGAAGATGTTATTCAGCCATTGCTTTCATGTACTAAGGAGACATTTGCTAGCTCCAAAGACATGTATGATACTTTGCTGCCTCTTTTTATAGGTGGACAGTCTAGTGTTGGTCCTAATGAGGTAACTTCTCAGCCTTTGCAGGTTTCATGTGATGATGCAGATAATTCCATTTCTAATGCAGATGTACATGATTCACTTATTGATGAGACAGTTGATATTGAGCAGGCAAGAACTATGCCAAAATGGTTGGTGCAGACCTTGCATGACAGCAAATTAGATGCACCTCTATCATGTCATACTCGATCAGGCTCTCATAGTGCCTCTTTTGCATCAGATTGCTATGCTATGGCTGCATCTAGTCTCTGTGATGAGAATGAGCCTGTTTTGTTTGATGAAGCACAAAATTCAGAAAATTGGATGGCTGCTATGCAATCTGAATATGATGCAATAATGAAGAATGGTACTTGGTCTTTATGTGACTTGCGAGCTGGCAAGAAGGCCATTGGCACTAAGTGGGTATACAAGCTGAAGCGTAAACCTGATGGTACAGTTGACAGGTATAAGGCTAGGCTTGTTGCAAAGGGTTATGCGTAGGAAAGAGGCATTGATTTTGATGAGACCTTTGCACCTACATGCCGTATGACTACTGTTCGGAGCATTTGTGCACTTGCAGCCCATCATGGTTGGAAATGTACATCAGTTGGACATTAAAACTACATTTCTAAATGGTGACTTGCATGAAGAAGTGTATGTTTTTCAGCCCCATGGCTTTGTGCAGAAAGGGCATGAAAACCAGGTGTGCAGGTTAAAGAAGGCATTATATGGTATAAAGCAAGCACCACGTACTTGGTATGAGAAGATACATGCCTATGTGATTGCACATGGTTTTGAGAACAGTCCAACTGAAAGCACCTTATATGTTAAGCGTGCTAATGATGTGCTTCTAGTCATTGTTGTCTATGTTGACGACATGCTGCTCATTGGTCCTATTGAGAAGCATATTGCTGATTTTAAGGCTGATTTGCATGCCTCAATTGAGATGTCTGATTTGGGGCATTTGCATCATTATTTGGGCATTCAGTTTATGCAAGTTGATGGTGGAATGGCTTTGTGTCAAACGAAATATATTGACACATTATTGCAGTGTTTTGTCCTTGAACACTGTAAGCCTATTGCCACTCCTATGGAGACAGGCTTACGATTGAGACTTCATGATGTTGGAGATGCATTTGATGCTATTCTCTATCAGCAGCCTGTTGGATGCTTGATTTACTTATGCATTACTCGGCCAGATATTCAGTTTGCTGTCTCACAGATGAGTAGGCTTATGCGTTGCCCAGGAGTCAAGCATTGGCAGGCGGTTAAGCGTAACTTTTGCTATTTGAGTGGTACTCGTGTACTTGGGTTGTTTTATCCCAAGGGGGGATCACTACCGCTAGATTTGCATGTTTTTTCTGACTCTGATTGGGTTGGTTGCTATGACACTCGTGTGTCCACTAGTGGCTTTTGCTTCATGCTTGGTAGCTAATGTATATCTTGGTTGAGCAAGAAGCAGCCTACTGTGGCCACTTCTAGTTGTGAGGCTGAGTATAGGGAAGCTTTCACGACGATTGTTGAGTGTGTGTGGCTCAGATGCAATATGGCTGATTTGGGTGTTGGTCAGTCTTCTGCCACCACCATCTTCACTGACAGTTAGAGCGCATTGGCAGTTGCGAGGAACCCTGTGTTCCATGCTCGCACTAAGCACATTGAGGTGCATTATCATTATGTCAGGGAGAGGTTCTCTGCTGGGGAGATCAGCTTGGCATATGTGCCCACGCAGGGAAGACCTTTTCACGAAGGCTCTGCCTAGGGAGAAGTTTGAAGCTTTCCGCAAAGCTTTGGGCTTACTTCCTTTTGTGGAGTGATTTCCACATAGCTTGGCACTTCCTTATACATGAGTGCCAGCTACTTGTTCACCGCATCACTCCTAGGGGGGATTTGTTGATATATTTAGGTAGTGATGTGTGTGAACACTCTAGGACCGCCGAGGCACTTTTTTCCCTCTGTAGGAGGTTTTTTTCCCTGGCTTGTATATACACCTATTGCCCTAATGGGCTACTTATCTTTGTACATTCTCTAGTAATACAATCAGTATTGTGTGTTGTGCTCCAAGCTTCTTCTTCTTCCTCGTGTTGTTCGCATGCTTCCGCAGACGTCTAACTCCAACACTTACTTAATCTTGGAGTGCCTTGTAAGATCATGCTTTTATCCTCCTCGAATTCAAACTTCTCCTTTGAAGTTTTAATTCCATTGAGGATCCAAACTTACTTTAGGATTCATTCTAGGACTAAAAGATACCATGGTCTGATGTATAATAACATCTTTCCTACATCAATTTGAGTATAAAATTTGGTGTTTGTTGAACCCATAAAAGTCATATTGGTCAAAGTCAACATCAGTCAAAGTCAAAAGATCAAATTCAAACCGATCAAAGTCAAAGTCAAAATGGGCAAAGTTAAAGCGTTCAAAGTTTGGGTGTCAAGGTGCACAGGTGGTGCACAAGTAATTGTTCACATTAAAGGTTATATGTTGCAGAAAGTTGGTTGCAGGTTGCCGAGTGTCTTTCTGTAATTTCTCTAAGGTTCAAAGTGTTTGGAAGGTTCAGGTGAACCCTCTCTTAGGTGCACATTTAAAGAATTAAAAGGAAAAATGTGAAGGCATGTGAAGCGGCAGCGTACGTAGAAGTGAAAGTATGGCCCCCCAATTAAAATTTTTGTTTTAGTCTAAAGTTCTACAAGACAAAACAGGGATTTGTTGGCTGCCCACTTTTGGAGACAATGTTGGGACATCAAAGTGAGCACCAAGATACTCTAGTAGTTAGGAGCATATGTGAACCGACACTCAAATCAAGGCAAGGCATTATTCTTGAGAGACTAAGCAAGGTGAGCATAGTCTAGACTAAGCAATGGAAGAGCAAGATTCATTCAAAGAGAGCACATGCGACGCAGAGAAGTGAAGTGCAAGGTGTGCAAGGAGAGGACTTAGAAGTGTGCAAAGAAGTACTAAGCATGCAAGAAAAGGTCACAAGGTCCCATTGAAGCTGTGCGCACGTCGACAGAAGGTGTCCATCCCTCCCCCTATTGGAAGCTTGAGTGCAAGGTGTGCACAAGTGCAAGCTTAGAGAAGGTGGAGGTCTGGTGTAGAGAAGGTCGACGGTAGCAAGAACCTTGGGTATTTTGTAACTTTGTTTATTGTGCACACTTTGGGGATTTTGCACAGAGGGCATTTGGATTGTATTGTACATCACCATTGTACTTTTCTCCTTATAATCAATCTACAGAAGCTTCCTGTGTCTGTATCTCTCTCCTTATCTTTCCCCCTTCTCCGACAAACACTTAAACCCCTTTCTACACAAGAATCCCCCAACAAAATTTGGCACGCCTGGTGGGACATAAGGAGGCTTGAGCATAGGATGAACAATATTATAGTGTGGGAGAAGCATTATTCAAGTGCCGACAGTGCTACAATACTACTTCATTGGGTTAATAGGTAAATCTTCTTATTAATTATCTCAGCCTAAGAGGATTATGAATAGCTCATGACCACAACCCGGTCTCAAACATTGAGGATCACTTGTAAGAAGGAAGGTTGTTAGAAGATCCCCCAGTCCACTGTCGTCAACATCGTCAGTAAAGAACATGGCAAGTCAGGTAGATTTGGAAACTCTACTTTCTATATTAAATATAAATTTTCCATCTTTCAAAAGCTTAGCTCAGGAAGATCCGGATGAGCACATTAGGAGATTCTTAGCATTATACAAAACAAGATGTTTGATGGGAAGAGAGGATGCCTTTTTGATACTCTTTCCTACCACATTAGAAGGGTTAGCATATAAATGGTTCAACCAGTTTGCTGAAAACCATTTCACCACTTGGGATTTAATGAAAGATGCATTCAAAACTCAATTCCAGCATGGGAATACTACAGAGATAATCATAGAGGAGTTAGAAAACTTGAGACTAGGTCCTGGTGAAACGTTTCCAGAGTTTGTATCTAGGGCCAAGGTACTAATGTCTAAGTTGCCAGAAACTCCACATGATTTCTTTATTAAGAAACAATTAGCTAAACCACTTCCAGTGAGTACACAATGTAAAATCAAGGAATTAGTGTTGCCAACAGCCTCCATAGAGGAGTTCATCAATACAGCTACACAACTGGAACAAATAAGACAACAATATGGAGCAAGTTCTTCGCAGCTACCTTATTTTGCAGAAATTGAGGATCTAGTGATTCAACTAAGGAAAGAGCTGGAGAACTTAAAAAGAAGTAAACCTCAAAAGGAAGAAGAAATGCAGTAACCTTGTTGAGGCGAGAAATCGAGGCCCTCAAACTACAAAAGGAAGAGGAAGACCAAGCAGAAGAAATAGCTCAACTTCGACAAGAATTACAAGAATTAAGGGGAGGTGGCATAAAAAATGGGTTATGGTGTACCATGTGCAGCAAGCAGGGTCATGTGGTAAGTGAATGTCCATTCTTAAGTGTAACTTGCCAGCTATGTAGGAAAACTGGTCATGAGGCCCATGAATGTCAATCAAGAGGGATGCCTGCACAACCTTACTGGGCACAAGGAGGTGCTCAATTCTCAACCAATGTAATGGCGGTAGCCACTAGTCAAGGTAACAACTACAATCAAAGACCTAGAGGTAATTATGCAAATGGGCCTAGAAGACCAATTATCTGTTTCAAGTGTGGAGAGTGTGGACATTATCAAAGTAAATGCACCCTACCAGAAAATGCTCCCCCTTGCAGGAATTGCCCATATGCTAGGGATAATTATACGAATTGTTACCCACAAAACAAAGCATCTACATCTGGGCCCCATCTCTAGATGATCTCAGTAAATAATCATGGAGCAGCAGAAGGAGCTACTGTTGTACAATCACCATCCACTAGATTAGTACAATTAGAAGAAATCGACTCTATGCTCATGCAGACAAGAAGTAAAGGGAAATTTGTAGAAGAACCAAACCAGGGATCAATTACTTTTTGAAGTGACAAATATCAGAGGGTACATCAGGGCAAATCATATATATATGAAGATGCAAAACAAGAGAAAGGAAGTTCAACAAAATGTGAAGAGGTAACACAAAAAGAAGATTTTTCAGAAACTAACAATTTCATTGGGAATGCATATCGCCAGGCCCACAAGGAACTTGAGAAATCAAACATCAAAATTGACCTTAGGGAATCTAGAGCTTCAAGATTATTCAAGTCAATTAAAAGGGAGGTTAGTATTCTTAAGTTGATAAACATGGATGCAAAATTCAGGTCTGAAGTACTGCAGATTATTGATGAGGATTCCTCATCCACCTTGGTGGCCAAGACTGCTACCTTAGGCCAAGGAAAGGGTGTAGAAGAAGCACCTCTCAACAACATCACACTAATAAGAATCATCAAGTCTCATGGTACCAAGAGACTTGTTTGCCTAAGTAGAGAACAATTCTCTATGTGATGTCACATAGAAAGAAGCACTAGAATCTAGCAACCATGTGAGAGAAAGAGAATCGACATATAAGAGCCTCACTAGGTACAATACTGTCAAGTGTCAACACATCAACATCATTAGAAATAGCATTAATTTCTTATATCTTTATAATAAAATCAAATGGTGTAGGTAACTATTTTACATGACCATCAACATGTTGTTCTTTACCTTTAGCATTCTTTAACACATATCAGTCTTCCTTATATATCCTTTGCTTATGACAATAATGGCACTTGATATCCCTCTTCCTTGAATTACTACTACTCTTATTTTGTTGATCATTCTTTTCCTCGATCTTGCTCTTGCCACATTGTTGATTCTTTCCTTGGTAAGAATCTCAAACACTTTATGCATCTCCACGTTGAGTGTCAACCATAGACTTTCTACAGATCTCTTCACTCAAGAGTGCTCCACATATATCATCATAGATCACTAGCTTACCACTAGATGCACTATTTCTAATAGTTCCAAAACACATCCTGTGATGATGCCAAGGTTCATAACAACAAGAAACCTTTCATTTCATTGTCCATCTCCATCTTGTGAGCCTGTAACTGAAAAAATATAGCATCAAACTCATTTAGATGAGCAGCAACACTATCTATGTCCGTGCGAAGGTCATATAATTCTCTCATCAGATATAGTTTATTTGATATTGTTTCTTTTTCATAAGTATTGCATAACTTCTTCCAACGCTCCTCTACCCTTGCATTGTCCACTACTATAAAGTAAACATTATCTATCAGGTGCAACCAAATGTTAGACCTAGCCATTTCATCCAACTAGACCCAATCATCATCACCGATATCAACATAATTCTTTGAGATTCCATTTACTGGCTTCCACTGCCTCCTCTCAATCAACACATCTTTAATCTAATTGCTCCATAGAGCAAAGTTTGTGCCATCAAATTTCCAAATCACAAAATGGTCTTTGCCCTACAAGTTATAAGTCCTCATGGGAACACTGGCATTAGACCCTGATCCATCAGATCTAAGTGAGACCTTTGATGCCATGATGATAGAGAACTAACTAGAATGATAATGGAGCCAGAGGAGTCCAAACACCATTATGGCTCAAAAAGATGACCAAGTGTCAATTTTTGGGAGAATTTTGGTAGATTCTCCCCATAAAAATGGATCAATGAACAACAATGACCAACCTAAGAGATCATGTGAGAATGTATGTGCTCACACTAATAAGTGTGTCAATGAGTAAAGTCAACCACGTGAGAATGTATGTGCTCACACTAATAAGTGTGTCAATGAGTAAAGTCAACCACTATATAGTTGAAAATCTTAAATATGAGAAAATTTTACTAGAGTTTCCTTTGCGAAATGAGCATATGACCAATTCAAAAAAATAATAAAACTATGATTACTTACATGTAAATTTGCATAATGAATTAGTGAATCCACTACATATAGCCACTTAATCGAAAGAAGCCAACTCGGCTTATTGAGCACCTATGAACACCGCATACATTATCTATCTATCTATCTATCGATCTATCTATCTATCTACCTATCTATCTATCTATCTATCTATCTATCTATCTATCTATCTATCTATCTATCTATCTATCTATCTATCTATCTATCTATCTATCTATCTATCTATATCTATCTATCTATCTATCTATCTATCTATCTATCTATCTATCTATCTATCTATGTGGGGAGACTGGGTAAGTCTTCCACCTGCATCACTAAAGAGACCTCACCATCTGGGTGTCTCCCAGTTAAGAAAAGATCACCACAACTCTCTTTATCAATGTCAAAGGCTTTATGAAAAAACATAACTGCTATATCAATGACCACATGGGTGTACATAAGCGATATCCACAAAAGCATGCATAGTGTGTACATGCTTATTATATGCAATAAAATGGGATTGAAAGGCTGAATTTATAGCCCAAAAACTAGCCATCAACACTTGCAAGTGTTTGTCAACTCTATTCTTTAGACCCAAAAAAATGGCTACTCCCACCACAATTGAAAACCTTCCAAAACACTAGTAAGAAGACTCAAGAGCATAAAATCAATAAAAATACCAATTTAAAGAATTGGAACTATAAGGTCCTTACTTGGATAATGAGACTCCTTCACCACCCAAGATTGACATTGGTAAGATCAAGGGATTTTGTGGAGTACCCTTTCTTTTGTGGGCACTGAAGGATGATTATCTAAGGTGCTTATCAAGCTCAATTACAAATGATGATGTCATTGATAATGTCAACAAGTCAAAACCTTTGGATATCAAAATATGGCATGTAGATAGTCGTCCATAAGGTTACATTAAGGACATGATCCTAATGTTAGATTCTTTAGATTCTTCACCGATTATGGGACATGAGAAAATCTCAAGAAATGTAAGATGTTTTTCTCAGTGTCCATGATAGATGATACATAGCCTCAAAGAAGATGACTCACTCTAACATATCCATAGAGAAAATATTTAACTATAGAGAGTTTGATCTTACAACCTACTCTCTCTATTGGCTCAAAGTTTGAAAGAATAAACACATATATCTAGGGGACCCCTTTAACCATGACATCAAGGGTTCACGTTGAGTTAACAAATCTTATACCCTGGAGTGTTGGGCCTGATTAAGATAGAGTGAATGCTCTTGCTACAAATGTTTTTTTTTTTTTTTTTTTTTTTTTTTTTTTTTTTTTTTTTTTTTTCACCTAGGGTAATCCCTACTTAAATGACCATTGTTGAATAGGAGAAAGAGCTATAGCTCGCGTAAATAGGACTTGACAAATGCGGTACCAGTGGAAAGAGACCCTCAAGATTGAGGATGGTATTTCTGTTTCCAATAGATAGAAATGTAATTGTGTATCATTGGTGAAATGGAGGGATCTCCAACGACGACGCCTGCATACTGTGCGGAGGTTTAGGGTTTATATTATACAAATCACATCGCTGGCAGAGACGTGCCTGCAGGGCTTTTTGATCCCGGGAAGAAGATGGTTAGAGTTTTTGTAGTAGCTGCGCTTAAGCGGGCGAAGGCTGTGCCTGCACCTGCTGCGACCAGACGTCTGCATTCAACGTGGTTTTTTCCTGGATATCGACAGCCAGGCGATCAACCGAACCTCGCTCTTTCCATACTTGAAACAGGAAGGGGACTTCCGAGATCTGCACCTTCTTCTTTTGGTGAGAATCAAATGACGGCGCTGCTACATTTAACACGTTCCTCGAGTTTTCCGCTTATACTGTTTCTTCAACGGCTTTTCACTTTGGTTTTTGCCTTTTCTCATATGTCTCATCTAACTGCTGCATTGTTGCTTGCTGAAATAGCAGGTCTCCGTTCTTCGAGATTTTATTCCGCGGAATCTGTGAGTTCCACCGTTGAACATGCTCTACTGAACGATGGTGCTGTAAGTAAGGAGACCGTTCCAGTAGCAGAAGCTGCATCCGATGGTGTGGCTACTAGTGGTAAAGTGGATATTGAGCCTCCTGCTGTGGAGTCAATATTTAGGTACGGATAACCTTACCCTTTACAAAACTAGATGTGGTTTAACTTTTTCATTTCCACATGCCATATCAATGAATCGGATCTTTTTTGGGGTCAGTTTTACTCCAACAGAGAACCACAAAATTGGATATGCTGGTGTTTTTGGAAACTTTAGACTCTTAGTGGAGGAGGGGCGATGGGAGGAAGCCAAAGCTGCCCAAGATGACATACATGAGAAAGGCATGCGTGTCAATGCTAATATATGGCAACTTGTCATTCAGCATTGCATTGCAAACAAGGGGCTGGACTCAGCAAGGGGAATATGGAAACTCGTTCAAGATTCAAAATTCCAGGGGAATGCATTTGTAGGCACTCATCTCATTCGAATGTTTAACATGCTGGGTAGTGTGGAGGATGCCAACGATGTTTTTGCTAAACTAACGAGGCCAAATGTCTACACATGGAATGCAGTTATAGCTGCGAATGCTAGGCACGGTCAAGGGGATCTGGCACTGAAATTGTACTACAGGATGCTGGATATTCATGGAGAGCCAGATGACTTTGTTTTTGTAAGTGCATTGCAAGCCTGCAGGGCAATAGGATCCCTGCCAGAGGCAAAAGTGGTCCACCATCATATTACTCGTACAGAGTATGAAACCGAGCTGATGGTTACAACTGCCCTTCTTGAAACTTATTCAACTGTTGGGAGCTTGGATGATGTGCGTCGAGAATTTGAGACCTCACCCAAGAGGGATTCTATAACCTGGAGTGCTGCTATTGCTGCCTATTCTCAACGAGGGGATCCTGTGGAGGCTCTGAGGCTTTACCAACAAATGGTGCAGGCAAATGTCAAGCCCAATAATATTGCTTTTATGGGTGCTCTGAAAGCTTGCGCATCTGTTGGGGCATTAGATCAGGGCAAGATTATACATGGGCATATAAAGAAATGCAGGCTGGACACTGAGCCATTGATTGAGAGTAATCTCATTGACATGTATGCACATTGCAGGAGCTTGATAGATGCAGTAGAAGTATACCAGAAATCACTCAAGAGGGAGATGGTTGTATGGAACTCCATGATTGCTGGATATGCAATGTGTGGAAATTTGCATGATGCAGTGAAAGTGTTCGAGGAGAACATAAACAAAGTAAGTGAGATGAATGCTGATACCTATATTGGACTGCAGCGAGCTTGCACCAAACAAGTGGCACTAGAACAGGGCAGGTCATTTCAAAAGACCAGTGACTATTGGGATCAATTTGACAAACCAGAAGTGGGTGCTGCCATCATGGAAATGTATTCCAAGTGTGGTGGGGAACCTGGTGAAATCAGTGCTGTTTTTGACAAACTACCAAAGGATAAAGTGCGGTCTTGGGATGCATTAATAAGAGCACATGCCAATCAGGGTGATATGCAGGAAGCTCTTAGGGTATTTGAGCAGATGCAAGCAGATGGGGTGAAGCCAGATGCTGCAACTTTTGCGAGTGTTTTGAATGTATGCTCCATGATGAGTGATGTTACTCATGGGAGGCATATTCATGAGCAGGTGAAAAGTGCTGGGTTCGAATCTGATTCTATAGTTGCAAAGGCTCTGATTGACATGTACTCTAAGTTCCGGAATTTCACAGATGCTCGTGCAGTTCTTGAGAAGTTGTCAAGTAAGCAGTTGGCATTGGATGCAATGATGGCTGGATTGGCTGAATATGGCCACCCTGCGGATGCCCTACAATTCTATGAGGAGCTTAAGGTATCTGGTGATGAGCTCACGAACATTGTGTATGTTAGTGCATTAAAGTCCTGCTCACGTATGTCATCTTTGGAAGAAGGAAGAAAGATACATGAAGACGCCAAAGGAAGGAATGTTGTCAATGACCCTTATGTATCCAGTGCCCTGATTGATATGTATTCAAAGTGTGGGAGTCTTGATGATGCCTTTAAAGTCTTTAACTCAGGCAAGTGCAGCCTTGCAACTTACAATGCTATGCTGCGAGCGTATGTTCAGTATGGCCATTTTGAAGAGACCTTGAAGCTCTTCCAGAACATGCAACATGATGGGCTAAATCCCAATGAAGCTTCTGTTCTTGCAGTCTTAAATGCACTGACTACTTCAGGGGATCTTGGTGATTGTAAGAGACTACATGCCTATGTGATTGAAAGGGATTTGGAGGCCTCTGCAGCATTAGGTAGGGCTTTTATCACACGTTATGCTAATCTAGCTGGCATTGAAGAGGCACAGGTCCACTATGAAACCCTGCCTCTTCGAGATGTCACCACCTGGAATACCTGGCTTGCAATCTTGGCTGACAAAGATTACAGGGCTGCTCTTAAGGGCCTGGAAGAGATGGTAAAGGAAGTGAAACCAGTTCCGGGAACATTCAGCAATCTCCTTAATTCCTGTAGGGATAAGGACCTCGTAGGTGAAAGTTTGGAAGTCCTAAAGTTGATGAATGATGTTCATAATCTGAAACCAAATGCTGAGCATTATGCATTGTTTGCTGATACTGTTGAACGAGCAGGCAGACTTAATGATGCAGAAGGTCTGCTTAAGGATTTACCTGTACCTGCGAACTTTGACAATTGGGCAGCGTTTTTGTCAGATTTCAAATCTCACCTTAGTGCAAATAGTTGCTTTGGTCATGAGTGTGCCTCTGATTTTAAATGGGTTTCTGATGTCTATGCCAATGATGAACTAAGGATGGATGCTTTTAAGTATTATGTACTTCCTAAAGCTGTGGAGGCATGGAAAAATCCTGGTTCTGTTGTTGTCGAATCTGAGCCTGAAATGACCTTAATGAGAGGAACTGAGCTTACTGAGAAGATAGAGAAGCATAAAGTTCTCTTCAAGGATGGGCGCAGGGTTGTAAGGCGAAGCCCAACCTCAGACAAGGCAAAAGAGGAGGCTTTATGTGGGCACTGTGAGAGGCTTGCTATTTCTTTTGGTATCCTTAACACAGGACCTGGCACAACTATACGTGTATCCAAGAATTTGCGTGTATGTGCAGACTGTCACACAGTGACCAAGCTAATGTCAAAGATTGAGAAGCGTGATATCATTATCAGGGATTCATATCGAATCCATCACTTCAACAAATCAGGTGAATGCTCTTGCAATGATTTTTATTGAGGCTTCAATGCTGGAGGAAAATGCTGTTTTGTTCTTAAGCCTGGCCTCAAAGAACCCTGGTAGACAGCTTTCTCAATCGGACATTTTACTAGGCAAGGTTTGTTCTTTCTTTATTGCTGAAAGTTCATCATCTGTAGTCAGATAAGTACTTAATGTCTCTATGTATATATTTTCTGGATGCCAAAAGCTGCATGCATAATGGGCCTTACTGGTTACATGTGAAGGCTTACAGTCTCTAATCAAATATGTTCAATGTAGTGATTATCTCCCTTTTTTTGTTTCACATTTCTATGCAAAAAAGAAATCAATCCCTTTTTTTCACATTGATTTGGGGAAATCAATCTTTTTTAACTAAGTAGGAAATATACTTTTAAATGCTAGCCTTTAAAATGTTATTTCTTTACATGGAAAGCTAATTGTATGGGACATGTTTTGCTGCACTTGAGGTGGTTTTTGATGCAAAGTTTGTAGAAAAAATTACTGCTATACAAGATCTGATGTGCTCTGAAGAAACTGTTTTCTAGAACAGGTTTAGCCACAGTAGATTATTATAATGTATTGTGAATGAATTGTGTGGGTCTCTACTCGAAATATTCTGTCATGTGAATATGAATGTCCACTCTTGTTTCCCTGAATGTAGAGCATCAATGTGGTTATTATAGTTATGTATCTGGCAATGTGTGAGGTAGTCGAGGCATGTGCAGAACCTGTTTGAAATGATTGTGTCATAGAACAGTGTTTGCTCCTCCAATGGACAAGAGAACAATCTAATTGATGTATATGGATATCATTTTTCAGATCTCTGGGAGTGGTGGTATGGTATGCTGTGTATGTATGTGTGAGAGAGAGAGGGGGAGGGAGGGATTGAGGGAGGGGGGTTATGGAGGGGGGGTTATGGAGGGAGGGAGGGAGGGGGGAAAAAGGGGGGGAGGGACATTCCGTGAGAAAAACCCCACGTCGTTTCCGGAAAAACCCCACTTCGTTTGCGGAAAAGCCCCCATGCCATATGACAACATACAGTTATGTGGATGTTCGTCTGATTGTTATCAGAAAATGAAAATGAAAACAGCGAAAGCTGATAATTGAACCGAAACCAAATAGATGGAGAATTTTTTCTGAGATATAAGACAATATTGTCCCCTTACAGGTGATAGAGTACATTCATTAATATTGAAGTGGAGGAAGGAGATTTATCTGTCCAGCATAATTGTGTAGGTAAGATTCATAGATGAGGTCTCCACTCAGCACAGTGAGCTCTGTATTGCATAATCTGATCCTGGGTATCTGCCTCATGTAACCAGGGAACTCTGAAGCTCTGTAGATGGTAGGGTCAGACTTGACCCCCTATGTGCATTCATCTGAAAATCTTGTTGGCTCTGGAAGAAATGTGGAAATTGTACTGCATTAGCTAGCATGAGATTTGATAAGATGGCGAAGAAATGTGCAAATTGTACTTATGCATTAGCTAGCATGAGATTTGACTCTGTAGTTGCATCCATCTTAAAATTCTACTGACTCTTGGAAAAAACAATCAAGTGTGAGCTTCTGCACCCCCCTATCTCCTTAATGTGTGTTGTCAGCTGTTTGTGGTTCAAGTAAAAATCTGCACAGCCTCCTATTGTTCAGATGCCATAAAAAATGCAGAAAAGGATGGATGGAGCAGCCACAGCCGTAAAGAATGTGGCAATGGAAAGTTTCAGCTGTGCTGTGTGCAGCATATTGAGTTGAAGACTAGACTTTGAATTAGAAAAGGGTACGAGAAGAGAGATGAACCTGTCAAAACAAAATGACAAATGCATCCATATGGCACATCAAAACAGAATATAATGGTATAGGGCTTATGTTGGTCATCTTTCTGTAAGGTTTTTAGTACATACTCACTATACTTACAATTCTATAAAAGAGTCTCTCTTTTTTGAGGCACGTAAGGAAAAAGCATTTGCATGAGGATAATCCTTGGTCTTATTCATTTTTTTCTTCTTTGGGAATTCAATCTTTTGATCTTACCCTTCCATTAGGCTTGAATTTGAAAGAACTATGTACACACCCAAGGACTTCTTTTATTCTCATTCAGGGGCTAACACCGCATATTGGCAGGGATTGCACCTTGGACCTTCAGTCCAGGGTCCAATGTGTTAACCACTGCATGATGCAAGTCAGTGTTCACAAGTCGTTTATGTAATTTTTAATATCTGTGATAGTATTTTTATGAACGTAGGTCAAACTTTTGGAACTGTATTTGTTTGTTTTCAAGAGCATGTTAGAGAAGGTATAAAAATTCTCACCAAGAGCATTGTGTTCTAGATGTTAATTCCCTTTATGCAGGCATTGCAAGATATGGTGTTGAAGTGTTTTGTTTTTTCCTTATCGAACACATGGTAATTTCAGGATTTCTAAAGAGTACACAGTAGCTTAATTGAGAGGACTTACTTTGGATGTGAGCCTTGCCCACCTTATTTTCTGAAAACTTTGATTTGGAAGGGAGTAGATGGTGTACATACTCAACAACTTTATCAGCCAATGACGTTTCTTAACCTTGAGAAATTTGGGTTTGAAAACATAGGATTCTTAACCTTGTATTAGGTTAAGCTTTAATGTTGAGGATTCTTTAATGTTTCTAGTTTGCCTTTTCATAGGATTCTCAACCTTGAATTAAGTTAGGCTTTAATGTTGAGGATTATCCTACTTCTACTTAGGACTTTGAAGTTAACTCTTTTGAATGATGACAATCATAGCTTGTGTGTAACAAGAAAGCAATGAGGGGAGGGCTCGCATGTATGTATAAATGCCAGTGAGATAGGGTTGCACTAGTTCTACATACAAACAAGGAGGGGTCGGCTAGAAAGCAATGAGACAATGGTGGCAATGATTGCAATGCACCTTTGAGGGCTTCCAAGAGAGCAACAAGATGGGTCACAGCAATGAGGAGCTCTTGCAAGATCCAAGAGGGCAACCTCTTGGAAACAAACAGCTGCAGGGGGCGCACAAACCTAGGAAACCGTAAACAGTTTGGCATTTTTTTAAAAATTTTCCAGGCTCGACTCTTACATACCTTAAGTGGACTAAATTCGATGGGTCTTAACAGTATCTAATTTCTGGTATGCGAACTAAATCCTCTCTCCTCCAAGTTGAAGAATAAATCATGTTGAGGTCAGAACGTTCCACAATTGAGCTTCTTGAGAATATTTTGAAAGGTGCGCCAGAGAATAGAAAACTATCTAGAAAGCCTTTACAATAGGGTATATGGGACTTCTAGCCATTTATCAGAAAGCTACTGATCAAAGAATTATTATTAACTTGAATCTCTTAATTTGGATAACTCTAGTGGGAGTTATGGTAAAAGAGTGTAAGCATGTGCTGTCGAAAGTTCTATAAAGAGGGGACAAAGAAGGGGATTTATGAGAAAGGACTCAAATATTCACGCCGTGCACAGATGGGAGATAGGAGGAATGTTCCGGCAGCTGCCTTCTGTAGCATATCTTTTCCATGTATGAGAAGGGAGGAGGGGAAGTTTCTCTCTCTCTCTCTCTCTCTCTCTCTCTCTCTCTCTCTCTCTCTCTCTGTCTCTCTCTCTCCCCCCAAAAAAAAAAGAAAAAAAAAACCATGTGCATAGGTGCAGGTTCATGGGGAGTTCAGCCTGTTGGCTGGTGCTCCTGTTCTTCGATGACGTCTGAAAGCACCAGCTGGGTGCGAACGATTCCCTTGGGGGGCTCTTGAGCCTCCTGAGAGGGCTCCTAAAGTTCTTTTTTGTGCTGTTCTGCACCACCAAGTCCATTGCTCTATGTTACCTGGTTGATGCCGATGAAGACGATGAGCTCCAAGAAAGGGACCTGTGTGTGCATGTTCTCCAAACTCAGCAAGAAGAAACAAGAGAGCTCTCTCTCTCTCTCTCTCTCTCTCTCTCTCTCTCTCTCTCTCTCCCCCCCCCCCCCCCCTCCCCCCTCCAATATTTCCTAAAGGTCTCTCTCAACAAGCTCTGGTACTAAATTTTGGATTTGGCAAAAGAGAAATGATGTGTGTGCTCCGGGTCTTATGTCTAACATACATGTTCCTTCTGAAGACTGAGTTCTGTATCAATCGTTCATACCATAAAAAAAAACGTTTTTGGGTATTTGAATTCTACTTTAAGTAGGGTTGTAATAATAACATCCTTTTTGCTCTAGCATCTAATGAACACTGAATTATCTACCTTCAAATCTAGCTTAACTGGAAGCGCATAACCTTTACATGCAATAAGTCTGGCTATCCTTTGTTGAATTTCTTGGCAAGGTTCATTCTATGAACAGTAGCCATAGGAGTCCTGTTAATGATGTAGTAAGCTATAAGATTGTGGGGGTTCTCTCGCTTTAAAAAGCTCATTCCACTTTATCATGTATATTCTCTCTTCCTTTCCACCTCAATTTTCTGTGGCGTATACTTGCAGTCAATTGTCTTGATCTTTTTGCTCATGTTAAAGTCTTCTAAATTCATATGGGAATTACTATTGATCAGGTAGTTTAAAAATTGTGTTAACATGTCTTTTCTTTGTCTTGTCATGAAGAGGGTCTATTTATGACAAGAGGGTCTATTCAAGTACATATCTGAGCATCCTAAGAAGGAAAAAACATGGTCACTTTATGTTGGGAAAAAGTAAGTATGCATGTGCTTGAGGGTCTTGCTTTTTTACTATTAGTTTGGGATACTTACTAATTGTCGCAGCTGATAAGGGCTTTAAGATGCTGAAGAATCCAAGGCTGATTGGACAAGATCAAGAGGGTTTTGAAACAAGTTAAGAAATTCGAACTCCTTCCAATTACATGACGTATAGAATCATTGGTTTTGGTGATATATGTAACTTAGAGCAAAGGCTCATAAGGAAACAAGGGAGAAAACTAGTGAGCTAGGACAGGCAGTAGAGAGAGATGGCCATTCAGGAATAACATGTAGTACATCATGTCATAATTACTAGATTTCTAGGTTTACAATGTATAGCTGCGAAGAAGTCAAAAAGCTCTCATATATGCTTGTGGAGCTCCCTATAGGTTGATATCCATACCAACACATTGTGCCTTCCGGTTGTGATATTATATTTCGTTGCAGGATCAGGTTTATGTGGATACTGATAGGCGTTGGTGGTGGTACAAGAGATTCTGGCACGATGAATGAATTTTGCAAGGGAAACTTGACATCAACAAATACAGGGGTCTTCGACAATTTCGTTGATGCCTATCTGGATGTTGTTGAGGATTGGCACCATGAACTTGATAAGCTGCAAGTCTCATAACCCAATGTTGCATCTGGTGTTATGAAGGTGATGGCCCAAATGTACATTTATGTCTAGTAAAGTGTATGTTTGGATGAAGAGGATAATGAAGCAGCAAAAGAATTAGTTCAGAAGTCACGTTCCAGATTGGGCCTTCTAGTGGAATGCCAGGAGTACAAGCTGACCTTGTGTTTCGAGTCAAACAGCAGAGGCTACCACTGATGATGTTGACTTTTGAATAGCTACCTCTACTAGCCCTACACTGGCAGGTCAAACGTGGGCCTCAGATTCAGGAGGTCATCCATTTGAAGTAACTTCCAGTCTTGGCCCAAATCAGGAGTAACAGAGAGAGTTTTAAGTATTTTAAGGAGGAAGAAGAGAACGTTTCTAGTGCCAATGTGAAGCTTGAAGGGATAGGGGCAATTAAGGAAAAGATTGAATTGCTGTCATCATCATTGTCTATGAAGAATTTGTGAGAAGAAAGATAAAGCTAAAATGATTATTCCTGAAAGAAATTTGGAATGTTAAGCATGATCATCATGGGCCTATTGTCAACAACCTCCTCCTATATCCAAGCATTTTGGAAAGAAACAGAGAGCAATCTTAAGAGTGCAACCGCATTCTCCTATCTCATCCAAGGAACATCGAAAAGGAAGGAAATTTTGTCGAGAGAGGGTAACCAAAACTGATGTGCATAAGGAGAAGGGTCAAAATCAGGCCACATTAAGAAGAGATTCTCCATGTGTAATGGTGTTCAATATTTGAATGAATTTAGGGAATCTGTCATCGCTGCATTTCAGTGGGCCACTAGAAGGGTGTCCTAGCAGAAGAAAATATTGGAGGTATTGCCTTTGAAATCTGTGTAGTTGTGCTCCATGCTGATGTTATTGAGAGGGATTATTCAGAGGAGCATTGGATGGATTATTCCCGCTGCTAGGCATGCTATGTATGCCAGCCAGCTCATTGCAAAACTTAGGCTTTTGATCTTGTCTACCTTGCAGAAATTCAAGCACCAAAACAGGCATTGATTATGGTGGTAAACAGTAGAGTGGGATGTATTTGAGAAGATTAGCAGTGTGGTACCCCTCTGCACAATATGAAGAGTTACACTCCTGTGATCGAGTCATTCTTGAGCAGTCACATTTGAGCAACTTCTTCTAATATGTGTTTGATACACTCCTGTGATCGAGTCATTCAGGTTCTCAATTACTCTCTTGAGCAGTCACATCTTAGCAAATTCTTTTAATATGTGTTTGATCTTCAGGACATGTTGAGCAGCAATCCTAAGGAGGGAGGCCAGTTATCACTGACATCAGGATAAGGAAAGATCTGAAAGATCAAGGGAGTATCCAGGTACCCCCACACATCTGAAGGGGAAAGCACAAGACTACCAGCAAAGTTGAAAAAGATTTATGCGGCAAAACCAATTGATGGCTCCAGAAAACTCACGTGGCTGAGTGCACATTGTTCGCTGTAATGGTTTGGTCCATTCGTCAATCTCATGTGCATTGAGTCAATTTATTCATAAATCAGACAGTGAAGATGTGATGTGCTTGATGAAAGTCATAGAGCAAGAATAAAAGGAATGTCATAGCCAAGAAGAATCACATGGCTGTTTCTTGCTGGGGTTGGGAATCCAGTTTGTCAAGCTAGAGAATCTTTCTTTGAAAAATGACACATCACTTGGTGCAAAGTCATTGGGGTGTTTTTGAACCCAAATGGCGTCACTTTACATACCCCATTCTGTGTAAAAAGTAGCTTTGGGTTGATCTTAAAGGATAATAGCGACCTGATTATCGCTTGAAAATCCGTGGAGAGGTGGTCCATTATGAGCATCTTATAACTATCATGAACTATTGATGCATTCATTTTCTTTAAGTTTAATACTCTCTTAGCTTTTCATTCTTTTTCAAGAATACTATAATGGGAGATACCCATTCAATGAATCCAGTTGTTAAGATATTTTTAATGTCTTTCTCTTTCACAAAATATGTATTATTGTAAGTATATGGTCTCTATTTACTTGGTTTTGCTTCTACTATTATAGGATGAACACACATGTTTGGATATGTCCCCTTCAAATATGTGTATGTCCATGCAAAAATGTTTCTATACCTCGAAAGAAGGCATTTACTTTCTTCCTCTTCTTTTGATACATCATTTTTAATGTAGCTATAGTGCTCTTCATCATTTTGTATTGCCATTACTTTTTGGTATTTTCTTTATTATCATATGCCTCTCCTAAAGTTGCCTCTCATTTAGCCATGATGACAAAAAATTTCTCTTAAATTTTATATTTTTGAACTTCTTCTAGTGTTTCAAATGCTCTTGATTTTGGTTTATTGTTATTTTAATGTTTCACCACTCTTACTAATTCATCCTTTTCTTTGTTTGTGCAACTTTATAAATTGGTTGTTCAACTTCTATGTGATTCTGATCCATGTTTTCTCCAAATTCTTTCAAAGAAGACTTCTTAGATAAGAATTCAGGATCCATCATCTCTCATCTTATATATGACCCATCACTATTGTCCTCTCAAAGAGGCTTGTGAACCTCTTTTAAGAACATTACTATAAACACAATCAAAAGGTCATAAACATCAACATCATAACATTTGCTCATATTTTTTTTCATCTATTGATACATACAAGTTTGCAAGAACTTGGGACCATCCGAAAGGGTCAAACTCTTTTTTCATAAATGACATTCATATGTGAAATCCTCTATGTTACACTTATGTGTCCCTCTAGTAGCTTTGATGTGAATCGTTTCCCTATACATATGCACTTTTTACTCGAGTGGCAACTAAAGGTTTTTTCCCATGTAACCACATATACATGATATACTCATATGTGGTAGTACTTAGTGCTTAAGAATTCACTTATAGTTCTCACTTAATTCATTCTCATATTACTGATCATGCTTCCTCACCCTCTCACACACCCAACAATGGTATCATATCAAGTTCATCTCCTTCTCAACCTACTATTTTTTGCATCCACCATCGCATGCACTTTTAACATTGTCAATTGGTTTTGGAGAAGTACAAAGTTCAACATTCGGAGAAGATCTCTAGAATATTCCTTGGGTTTTACTCCCCATTCAAAGACATTTGGTAGTCAAAATTGCCATTGGAGTTTGAAAGTTTGAGTTGTATTTCAGCTTGCATTTTAGCTTTGTTGAAGTTCATATCTTGTTACTTTGATGCAATGACAAGTGACAATGACTTGTTTGGCATGCTTCAAGTTGAAGTTAAGCTTGATGGTGTTAGGGGAGCACTAGATTGTGCTTTCTAACTACACTAGACAAGATTTCAAAAATATGCTTCTGATTACAAGAACACCCATATAGGGAAAATAATACAAGGACATGTAACTGATACAAGATATCCCACAACCCATGACTAATAGGTATGGATAACTCGACCAGAGATGATACACGAGATCCCATAGCCCGGGATCATAAGTCTAGAGAAAGATCTTTGGATTACAAGAACTCCTTCAAGGAGATGAACTAGCTACAAGAAATAACTCGAAAACATCTCATACTATGAGATTACAACGGTACACAATAGGATGTCCAATATACAAGACTAGACAAAACTAGAGCCACAGAAAAGATCAGAAATCGAACTGGAACTTGAAAGTACTTACTTGGTGATCAAGACTACTTGAGCCCCCAAGACTTCCATCGGCAAGATTGAGAATGAATGTGGCCAACCCCTCCTTATATAGGTTTTCCAAGGGCGGTTACGAGTTGATGATGCCATCGACGATATCATCAACTGGAAACAAGAGAGCGGTTATGTGACTCTCAGATCTTTTAGGACTTGAATCTTTATAGCTCTTGGTCTTTGTAGAGTTCTTGACATGTGGTACTCGAACATGATGATGATGGATATTTATGATGAAATTGGAAAGGGTTTGTAGTATATTTAGGTATAGAATCAAGGGCATGATTCTCAGGATGGGAAGTACTTCTCTTTTGCTTCTGATAATGATCCTTTTGATGTGGGATGGCGATTGTAGGAGTCCCAATTCCAACTTGCTTCTTCTTCTTAGGACATTTGAATACCATATGATCATGATCTCCACAATAAAAACATAATCCGTTGTCCTTTCAATGTTTTATTTCCTCTGGTTTAAGTCGTTTGATCCTGATGTTATCCAACTGCATGGGTTGTGGTTGAGATTCGTCCCAAACATGTTGTTGAGAGACTAAAATAAATTTGTATTCTCGATCTTGAGTAGAAGTTTTCTTCTCTTGATTTCTCTGGAACAACCTATTATCACACTCGATTGCCTGATTAATGAATTCATTCAAAGTATTTACCTTGGGCATGGTTAACATGAGGTCCTTAACATCATCACGTGATCCCCATCAAAATTGGTTGATAAAATAATCCTTGTGCCATGTGAGATCACAAATGATTTGTTTGAATTCTGATGCATAGATAGACACATGCTTATTTCCTTGATGTAACTTCCTTAGCTTTGTTTTGGAAACACGTGAAAAATTGATATCTCCAAATGAAGATGTGAAATCTCGAATAAAGGCCTTGAAATCATGCAAAATATCCATATCCTTCTCAAGGATAGGTGCAAACCATGAAAGAGCAAGACCATATGATAGATTTCCTATGAGTCCTACTTGAGAAGCATCATTTGGGTACCTGTCTGTTTCATCCTTATGAATAGCTTCACTTGTTGCACGAATCCTCAAAACTTTGATCTTGTCCCATCAAATTTCTCAGGCATGCTCACTTTTGGACTTTTCTTCATGGAAGTTGTCATGGGGGTACTTGAAGAAGATTGATTTACAATGATCTACAGCTCTTGGATTTGCCTTTGAAGTTCTATGATCACATCTTGAATATTTTGTTGCTGAATCATTTGTTGGTTTTCTCGTATCTCTTGGACTTGTTGTTGAATAACTTTAAGTGTAGAAAACATTTCTTCACGAATAATCTGCATGGTGCCTAGTCTTGATGAAGGTAGTCTTTCCAAAATGTCAGGGGAGCACTAGATTGTGCTCTCTGACTACACTAGAAAAGATTTCAAAAATATACTTATGATTACAAGCACACCTATCAGTCCCACAACCTGGGACTGATAGGTATGGATAACTCGATTAGTATGGATTACAAAAATATACCATACCTATCAGTCCCAGAACCGGGGACTGATAGGAATGGATAACTCGATTAGAGATGATACACAAGATCCCACAACCCGGGATCATAAGTCTAGAGCAAGATCTCTGGATTACAAGAACTCCCTTCAAGGAGATGAACTGGCTACAAGAAATAACTCGACAAGATCTCGTACTACGAGATTATAAAGTACACAATAGGATGTCCAATATACAAGATTAGACAAGACTAGAGCAACAAACAAGACTAGAACTGGAACTGGAACTTGAAAGTACTTACTTGGTGATCAGGACTCCTTGAGCTCCCAAGAATGGCATTGGCAAGACTGAGAATGAATGTTGCCAAACCCTCCTTATATAGGTTTTTCAAGGGTGGTTAGATGATGTCATCGATGATATCATCAAATGGAAACAAGACCTCCGGGTGTCAAAATTCAGCAAATAGATAGTCGATCTTGGGGTTTTGGCACGTTCCGGACGTGGAAGCATTAGTTTCTCCAAACTCTAAGTCAATCTTGAGATATGGAAAGTCACATGGAATCTGATGTTTAGGATGGTTTCCTTTATGTCCATGACAGATGGAATCGCTATCCAATGTCGTCTTACATGATGAAACATATTCTTGTTGCAAAGGAACTCTGGAAAATAGTCGAAGATGTTGATAAGCAACCTGATAGTTTTTCTACTACACATCCTCTAGTCATAGATTCAGGTTCTTCTTCAAGTATAGTGACTATGCATTCTCCACCTATGAAAGAGCAACTTAGATGGATAGAAGGATGCTCAAACTCATACATTTATTTCTCTTTTTGTGAAGTGACATATTGTTCCACACATCCGATGATGCATTATTTCAAAAAAAGCTTGGGATACACTTGCTTCTTTGTGTTCCATGCACAATGATACACATGTTGTTTACTTAAGATAGAAAGTTGAAGATTTATGCATGGTTGAAAATGGGTCAGTGTATGTATATGTTACAACCATCAAGGATTTGAAAGAGCAAGTGGCAAACATTGATGAAATCATTCTTGATACATCATCCCTTTCACACTACGCAAAGGATTTGCAAAATCTTTTCAAAGATTTGCTATTACACTTTGGTTGCAAAGGGAAATCCATATATATATACTTTTGATGAGGTTGCATCTCTTCTTTTGCAAGAAGAGCAATCAAGAGTGAATAGAAGTGGTGTGCTTGAGGGAACACAAACAATTGCTAGTACACAAAAGGGTAAAAGTAAGTATGGCTAAACTTTGGATTCATCAAAAGCAAAGCTTCAATCTTCTTCTTCCACCTCTTCCTTGCTTGATGGAGATATACTGTTATAACTTATGGAAATTTAAATTATTGGAGTTTACTATTGAGATTTTAATGTGCTTTGTGCTTTTATATAGAAGCTGAAGGTTCATGAGAGCATGGATTGGCATGTACTTATTTGGATGCATCTTAAAATAAATAGAGAAATTATATTTTCTGTATATTTTATAAATAAAAACCAATGTAGAGGGTTATTTCTAGAAAGTCATAAAAATAGTGGTTGAAGTAAGAATCGCTATAGAATGTGAATTTTATAAATAAAAGCTGAGGATCACAATAAAAACGAGCAAATTTTTACTCACACGTGTGCTTTCTGAAGTGCTCTCCCTCATTGTAACCTCTATATTTGGAAATAATAAAAAACTATAAATACACACACTTTAGAGACTCATTCAATGAAGTGCATGAGGGAGGTTTCACCTGTAGTTGTGCATCGTATGATCTACTGCGCATATCTATTTTTGTGTGGTTTCAAATTTTGTATTGTCTTTGTGCATGCATGGCTGTGAGATCCTGCATGGTATCAAAGCCTATGTGTGTCACTACACAAACATTCTGATTGTTGTCCATTTGAGCATCTGATCACTATCTGTTTCAACAGCCAATCACCAATCTCTATTCGTTTTGGCGTGCTTGAGTTTTAGATCTGCAGAGGCACATGAACAACACAAGGAAGAAGAAGAGGCTTGAAGCTCAACACAAAATTGAATAAATTACCAGGTGAATGTAAAAAGATAAGCTATTCATTAGGGTTATAGGCATATATAAAGCTTGGAAAAAAAAACCTTCTAAGGAGGGGAAAAGTTGTTGTGGCAGTCCTAAGTGTGTTTACACACATCACGATTGAAATATATCAGCGAATCCCTCTTGGGGGTGATGCGATGAACACGCAACTGGCACTCGTGTATAAGGAAGTGTCAAGCTATGTGGAAAAAGATCAATCCACAAAAGGAAGTAAGCACAAAGCTTTTTGAAAAGCTTCAAACTTCTCCCTAGGTAGAGCCTTTGTGAAAAGGTCTACAACCTTCTCCTGAGTGGGAACATATGGCAAATTGATCTGTCTAACAAAGAACCTCTCCTTGGCATAATAACAGTGCATCAATTGAGCTACACACACACACACACACACAATAGTCACTATGAATGCTTCCCTGTACTCAACCTCACAACTAGAAGTGGCAACAATAGGCTACTTCTTCCTCAAGCAAGATATGCATGAGCTACCAAGCATGAAGCAAAAACCACTAGTGGACATATGAGTATCACAACAACTAGCCCAATTAGAGTTAGAAAAAGCATGCAAATATGATGATAATGATTCTGCCTTCAGATAAAACAATCCAAGTAGCTGGGTACCACTCAAGTAGAAAAATTTATGCTTAATCGCCTGCCAATGCTTGACACCTGGGCAATGCATAAATCGGCTGATCTGAGAGACAACAAATTGAATATCAGGATGAGTTCTGCATAAGTAAATCAAGCATCCAACAACCTATTGATAGAGAACAACATGAAATGCATCTCAAACATCATGACAAATCAAACATAAAACTCTTTCCATAGGACTTCCATAGGAGTGGCAATCGGTTTTCAATCTTCAAGGCCAAAATGGGGTAATAATGTGTCAATATATTTTGTTTGACACAAAGCTATTTCCCCATTAAACTTGCATAAACTAGATGCCCAAATAATGATGCAAGTGCCTCAAATCTGATATCTCAAAAGAGGCATGAAAATCATTATTAAATTCAACAATATGCTTCTCATTAGGACCAGTGAGAAGCATATCATCAACATACACAACAATGATAACTACATCATCTTCACGCTTAACATGTAAGGTTCTCTTAGTTGGAATGTTCTAAAAAACATCAAGTAGGCATGTATCTTTTCATGCCAAGCACGTGGTGCTTTTTCAAACCATGTAATGCCTTTTTCAACCTACATACTTGTTGCCATGCCCTTTCTACACAAAACCACAAGGATGAAATACATACACTTCTTCATGTAAGTAACCATTCAGAAATGCAATTTTAATTAACTATTGATGTATATTCCAACCATGATGAGCGTCAAGTGCATAGATGCTAACAATGATGGTATTCAACATGTGGGTGCAAAGGTCTCATCAAAATCAATGCTTATCTCTTGAGCATAATCTTTTGCAACAATCCTAGCCTTATACATGCCAACTATTCCATCAAGCTTATGTTTCAACATTTATAACCATTTAATGCCAATGGCCTTTTTGCTCATAGGCAAATCACATAAAGACCAGGTACCATTCTTAATGATAGCATCATATTTTGTTTGCATAGCAACCATCCATTTTTTCGAATTTTGTGCTTCATTAAAAGAAACAAGATCATTCTCATCACAAAGACTAGAGGCAACCATTGCATAGGAATCCGATGCAAAGGAAGCACTATGAGAGCCTAAATGAGTATGATATGACAAAGGTGCATCTAATTTTCTATCTCTCAAAGTTTGCACCAACCATTTAGGCATAGTTTTTGCCTCCTCTATATCAGCCCTCTCATCAACAAGTGCATCACGTAACTCTCCATAAGAAATGGAATGATCATCACCATGATATGGAACCTATAAAGGCTCAAAAATTACCCCATTTGGACCAATACTTGATTATCCACTTGTAAAAGGAGACAATCTAGAGCTAATTGAAGTCCCCTTAATACATGAAAATAATGGCCGAATTGAATCTCCCACAAAAACAACATCATAGCTAACCGAAAGGTGGTTAGTATGTGGATGACACAAACAATACCCTTCGGTTTTAGAACTGTACCCAATAAATGTTGGAGCAAGTCTATGACAAGCCTAAGTATTGGCTTGAGTCCCACAAAGTCATAGAAGAAGCCTTAAAATGAAGTCAATGTAAAGTTCACTTGTGAACTACCTCTTGTAACTTTTGAAGAGTTTACTTAATGTAAAAGTGAAAGAATCTTAAGCGGTTGAGTCCACTTGATCAAAAAGGGAAAGAGGAGCCACGAATTCGTGATTTGTGGTAGATAGAGAATCAAATCAATCACTAATTGATTGGAGAGTGATTGAGGGAAGTTAACCTCCCAAACTCAACTATAAATAGATGGCAGTATTCGTTGTGGTTAGAGAGACCTATGTGAAGACCTCCAAGAGGTGAGATTTATGCCATATCAAGGTGTGATTACAAGGCACACATATGTATCAGTAAGTCCATTGTAAGCAATATACTTTCATTTTCATGATCATTTGAGTTCATATTTCCATGTTCTTGTGAAGTGTACTACTCACTGCCATATCTCTTAGTTTTCTCAGTCAGATTGTAGAGATGGTTTCTCTGAGCTTGGTGCATCATTTTCAGTGATTTAACTTGGTAAAGTTAGATCTATAAGTCTACTATATTCTCACCAATTTTAATTTCATTTGGATGTTGAAATCTTCAGTTATGTTCAGTTGAAGTCAACAGTATCTGTTCATTTTCACTTCTCTGTCAGGTACCTGACTTTTTTACTCAGCTTGTCAGAGCCATTTCTCAGTGGTTACTCATCCAAATTCAATGATTTAAAGCTTTTGGATTCAGCTCACTGTCTAGTATAAGCATACAAATTTTCATAATCATTGGATTCTTAAATCTGGAGTTATGTGCATTTTTCTGCTCACTGGTCTCATTATCATAGCAGCCCGTGAAAATCGGGATGATGTCATCAGTTGTTAAACATCATTCTCAGTGTGTGGTTCATTATTTTTGATGGGATTACTCTTGAAAGTTAGCTCTTTAAGTTAACTAAACTCCTCCAAGAGGAATTAAGCTAATTACTGCTATAATCAGAGAAATATGCAAAACACTGGACAAGTGTATGAACCAAAATAGCAAGTTCTTCACATCTGAGCTAACTCCAACTTATCTGTTTTGATCTATCTTTTTGAGAGTGATCTTCCAAGGTACATAGGGTGTCTAATACATCCATTGGCAAGCTAAAAGAGCTCACCATATACTCCTGGAGTTCATTTGGCTGGTGTAGATCAAGGATTTTGCAACACCTCTTCATCTTCAAGCACATGCCTATCCATCTCTTCACAATAAATATACATTTTCATTGCTTTACCATCCAAGGTCATGCATTGTTATTCAGACACTAGTGCATATGAAAGATACATAGATGAGCAATAGATGGCTTGCAACCATGCCAAGACTCATATGGAGTGATAGATTGGAGTGCTTTGGTGGGACACCCATTAAGTGCATATGCTACACACATAACAACCTCAAGCTAGAAGATATGTGTTAAAGCCTCACTTTTGACCATACACATCTTCATCTCCATGAGAGAATTGTTATTTGTTTTAGCAACTCCATTCTTTTGAGGTACATATGACACTGTACACTGATGTTTTATCCCACGCTTAGCCATAAATGCATTGAAATCACAAGACATGTATTCTTCCCCTTGATTGGAACAAAGGTTGTCCAATTTACATCCTGACATATTTTCAACCATAATCAGAAACTTTATGAAGCATATAGATACTTAGGACTTTGCTTTCAATGGATACACCTATGCATGCTTGGAGAAAACATCAATAAAAGGCATGAATTAAAGATAGTTCCTAAAAGAATGCATTTGCATAGGACCACATACATCAATATGAACAAGCTGCAATTTATGAGTAGGTCGAACTCAACCATCTTTTGGGAAGGATGAATGTTGCATTTTGCCCAAAATATAGTCTTCATAGACATCTTTACAAGGTGCCTCAAGTTTGGACAGAGAGGACACTATTTCATTTTTTTGCAAATGTAGTAAACTAGCAAAATTCAAATGACCAAAGCATGCATGCCAAAACTTTGCATCTGCGATATCCTCAAAATCTTGAATTGCATACATTGAATCATTCATAGATTTTGCATAGTCTATGAGATTATACAACCCACAAAATAAAATACCCGAAGATATAATAACATCGCCATTTGAGAGATCATGAACTGCACATCTATCATCAATAAATTTGACAACCAAGCCAATCTTGGAAAATGGTGAAACTGACAATAGATTTTTCTTGATCCTCTTGGAGTTTGAGGTCTGCGAAAACACAAAAACAACACACGGAAGAAGAAGAAGAAGCTTGGGGCACAACACATAATATTGAATGTATTATCACTAGAATGTACAAAGATAAGTAACCCGTTAGGGCAATAGGCGTATATACAAGCCGAGGGAAAAAAAACCTCCTAAAGAGGGAAAAAAGTGTCCCGATGGTCCTAGTGTGTTCATACACATCACTACCTAAATATATCAACAAATCCCCCCCTGGGAGTGATGTGATGAATAGGGAGTTGGCACTCATGTATAAGGAAGTGCCAAGCTATGTGGAATCAATGCACAAAAGGAAGTAAGCCCAAAGCTTTGCGCAAAGCTTCAAAGTTCTCCCTAGGCAGAGCCTTCGTGAAAAGGTCTACAATGTTCTGTGTGGGCACATATACCAAGTTGATCTCTCCAGCAAAGAACCTCTCCCTGACATAATGATAATGCACCTATGTGCTTAGTGTGAGCATGGAACACAAAGTTCCTCACAATTGCCAATGCACTCTGATTGCCAGTGGAGATGGTGGTGGCAGAAGGCTGACCAACATGCAAATGAACCATAAGGCATCTGAGCCACACACACTCAACAATTGTTGTGAAAGCTACCCTATACTCAACCTCACAACTGGAAGTGGCCATAGTAGGCTACTTCTTGCTCAACCAAGATATACATGAGCTACCAAGCATGAAGCAAAAGCCACTAGTGGACACACGAGTGTCATAGTAGCCAACCAGTTAGAGTAAAAAATAGCATGTAAATCTAGCAATAGTGATCCCCCCCTTGGGATAACACAATCCAACTAGTTGGGTACCACTCAAGTAGCAAAAGATGCGCTCAACCGCCTTCCAATGCTTGATACCTGGGCAATGTATAAACTTGCTCATCTGTGAGACAACAAACTGAATATCTGGACAAGTAATACGTAAGTAAATCAAGCATCCAACAACCTGCCCACAGAGAACTGTTGAGATATCAAGCTCAGCATGTGATGATCTAGGATGACACATATAAGTTTTTCGTTTCTCTGACATGTATAGTGGTCACGCCGGTATATGTCAGGGATATTTCATTGAGCTTTATTAGATTTATCTATCGAGAGTGATGACACATTTGTTCCTTGCCAGCTCACTCATTTGCAAACATTAGGTTTTTCCTTATGTATTGATCTTTATATATTTCACTTGTTGTATTCTTGTTTTTAGGTCATTCTTGTACATTCCTTTTTATGTAATAGAAGAAGAAGAAGAAGAAGAAGAAAAAGAAGAAGAAGAAGAAGAAGAAGAAGAAGAAGAAGAAGAAGAAGAAGAAGAAGAAGAAGAAGAAGAAGAAGAAGAAGAAGAAGAAGAAGAAGAAGAAGATCATTCTTGCTTATCTCCTTCCTTGTGACATGGTATCAGAGCTAGTGTGGTTGTAGAGAGCTCATGGAGAAGGCTGACGGTGAAGAGTACGTGAGAAGGCATGGAGAAAGTGCGATTCACAAACGACCTCAGATTGCTACGGAAAATGGCATGAAGGTAAAAGACTTCAAAATATTTTTGAGAGTTATCCCTTTAGGGTCATTTGTTTTTGTCAGATCAAATTTTCGGAGCCATCTCACCCTCCATTTTGAGCTTGCAAAGTAAGGCCCACAAAAAAACCAGGTCAGTTTTGGAAACTATAACTTGCTTCATATTCGGTAACACTCATCTATTCTAGATCTAGAATTTCAAGCGATTCCGTGTACTGCTGATACACGAAAACTGTGTTTTTCTGAGATTGAACTGTCACGTCATAGTGTAACAATGTTCAAGCAGAGGTGCTACTTGTAGTGTTTTGCAGTGTTGTGAATTGCTGTAGAGATGGCAAACACAGATGGAATGAATTAGCTTATGAGCGATAAGCTTGACAAGAACAAATTTCATGCTTAGAGATTCAGAATGATGAATTTCTTGATGGAAAAAGGCTACTGGAAGTACATCGACGGAGAGAATGAAAATGCTCCACAGTTACCAGAGAGGAATGAGACTGCAAAATAGTTAAGAGCATATGACGAATGGAATCAAGGAGCATGAAAGGTAATTGACTATATGTTAGCATACATGATAGCATGATTGGGCACATAGAGGATGCCAAGACTCCGAAAAAGGCTTGGAATAGTTTGGTCACATTGTATGAGACCAATACAAAGGCATAGAAATTGCAACTCAAGTACGAGCTGTTGCATACATTGGAAAAGAAGAGCATGTCGATAAGTGACTACACCTTGAAAATCAAAAGCATATGTGAATCACTTGCATCTATTGGCGTGTGTAGATGATGATGATAAGGTGGAAGTGTGCCTTCGTGGTCTAGGAGCTGCATATAAGCAGTTCAGAACTTCTATACAGACCAAAGAAAATATTCCAAATTTTACTGATTTGGTATCCATGCTGATTATTGAAGAAAAGAATCTTGGTGAGGGTTCAAACTCCCAACGAAAGCCCAGTTCTGAGCAGGTATTCTACTATGGCAGAGGAAGAGGCAGAGGTAGAGGTTTTGGAAGTGGAAGAGGAAACAATAACCAAGATCAAGGTCAACAACAAAACCATGCAAGAGGAAGAGGATAGTTTCGAGGAAATCTCCAAAGAAATGATTCAGGTAATGGTAGTAAAGGATGTTGGAATTGTGGTAAACCTGGACACTTTGAACGTGATTACAGGTTGAAGAATCAAAATAACAGAAGGCAACAAAACAACTATGCATTCACAAGTGTAGATGATTATGAGAAGCTGTTCATGGTTCAACATCACATGATGAATACGATGTATGCCGGTGTTTCAAAATCGAATGATAATGTATGGTATGTTGATTCAAGTGCTTCAAATCGCATGAACATTCATGCAAAATGGTTTAGTACTTTGCAGAAATTGCCAGTTCTTGGATATGAAACAAGTGATAATACATCACACCCTATCGAGCATACAGGAAACATAACATTTTCTATGGAGGACGAGAAGGTAAAACATCTTGCTGATGTGCTGCATGTTCCCAATATAACAAAGAATCTAGTTTCTGTTGGACAAATGGTTGACCAGGGATTACAAGTCAGGTTCAATGCTGACGGGTTATATATAGAAGAATACAAATGGGATGGAAGATTGATTGCCAAAGGAAACAAAGTGGGTAGGATGTTCACCTTAAATGTGAAAATTCCTCAAATGAATGCAGCCATGTTTGCAAAAGGTGCAGGAATCATTGCTGATATAGATATCTAGCACAAACAGATTGGACATGCAAACTTGCAAAGGCTAAAATTGATGCAGTCAAAGGAGATTGTCCATGGACTACCAAATTTCAAGGTTGTAGAGATGCAAAAGGTATGTGCAACATGTGAATTTGGAAAGTAGTCAAGAGCATCATTTCCACATGACAAGCATGTTAGTGAGAACATACTAGAAATAGTACATACAAATGTTTGGGGTCCTGCAAAGATCAAATCTATGGGTGATTGCAGGTTTAATGTTACTTTCATTGATTACCATACACAAAAAGTGTGGGTATATTTCATGAAAGATAAGAGTGAGGTGTTCACTCACTTCCAGATTTTTAAAGGTATGGTGGAAAAGCAGACAGGGAAGTATATTTAGACATTAAGATCTGATGGAGGAGGTGAATACATGGCAAATGATTCCAACAATTTTCTAAAAAATCATGGAATTCAGCATCAGTTTTCATGCAGGTACACACTACAAGAGAATGGTGTTGCTGAACGCAAAAATAGACATGTTGTAGAAATAGCAACAGCCTTGATGACTAAGATGAATATGCCTCATTGTTATTGGGCAGAAGCTGTTCATACTGTTGTATGCATCATGAACAGAACTCCGATTGCTGCTATACATCAAGTTACACCTGAAGAGAAGTTTACAGGTAAAATGCCAAACTTATCACATCTGAATGTTTTTGGCTGTATTGCATATGTACATGTTCCAGATGATTTGAGAATGAAGCTTGATCCAAAAGAAGAGAAATGTGTCTTCATTGGATACTCCCTTGAGCAAAAGGGATATCAATGTTATAATCCACTCAAACGACAAGTGCAGGTGAACAAAGATGTGGTATTTGATGAAATGTCAAGCTTCTATGCAGATGCCAAAGAAGGACTGAATCTTGAAACAAATGACAAAGAAAATGCTGAAAACTCAAGTGCAGAATCTCAAGTTTTGAGTGGACCGGATGCATCACCAAGCAATAGTTCCAACTCAAATCTATGGAGTGGAAGATTTCGTGAAAATTTCAGTCTAGCAAATTCATCAAACACATCCAAGAAAGGTAAAGAAAATCTCTCTGTTGGTCATGAAGATGTTGATGGAGATTCAAGCGGTTCAGAAAAGAGTCTTGATGAGGAACTTGGATTGCCCTCTGTGAAGATCCCTGGAGTAAGAAAGGCACATGCAGATGATACAAGGAGAAGTGATCCAGGACCAAGAAGATCTGGGAGGATGCGGAATTCCGTGCAACGATTGGCATATGATAGTTACATGGCTCTTCATTGTGCCTACATGACAAAGGTAATACAAGATGCTGAACCTTCTTGCTTTGAAGATGCAATTGGAAATGCAGATTGGGAAAAAGCTATGGATGAGGAGATGGCTGCACTTTATGGAAATGATACATGGAAGCTGGCTCCATTGCCACAAGGAAAGAAACCCATAGGCTGCAAGTGGGTTTACAAGGTAAAGCACAATGTTGATGGTAGCATAAGCAGGTATAAAGCATGTTTTGTAGCAAAAGGATATGCACAAACTTATGGCATTGATTATGAGAAAACATTCAACCCTGTAGCTAAAATGTCTACTGTCACTTGCTGCATTAGCTATAGCAAAAGGATGGACTTTGCATTAGATGGATGTGAAGAATGCTTTTCTACATGGTGAGTTACAGGAAGAAGTATACATGGACCAACCACAAGGATATGAAGATTCAAAGCATCCAAAATATGTTTGCAGGTTGCAAAAGGCTTTGTATTGTCTGAAGCAAGCTCCTTGTGGATGGCATGCAAGGATTGCTGATTACTTAACCACCATTGGGTTTTCTATGTGTGATGCAGATCATTCACTATATGCAAGGAAGGGTGATGACGGCATCACAATTGTGGCTATTTATGTTGATGACTTGATTGTAGGTGGTGATAATGAAGAAAGCATTAGATAGGTAAAACAACTCCTTATACACGAATTTGACATGAAAGATCCTGGTGTGCTGCACCACTTCTTGGGCATTGACTTTATACATACAGAAACATGTATATGGATGTCGCAAAGGCAATATGCCTTGAATATGCTGCAAAAGTATGGTATGGATGATTGTAAGCCAATTTCTATGCCATTGCATTAGAATTTGAAGTTGGATACTACATCAGGTAAAGCATTGAAAAATGCTACTATGTACAGGGAAATTGTGGGAAGTCTTATATATCTCACAATTACAAGGCCTGATCTAAGCTATACTGTTGGACTTGAAAGTCAGTTTATGCAGGTTCCCAAGAAGCCACACTTGGATGCTTTGAGGCGCACTCTATGTTATGTGAGTGCTTCTTTGGATTATGAATTGTTTTATGAAGCTAGTATAGATTTGCAGGTTCATCGATATACTGATGCAGATTGGGTTGGTAGCATTCCAGATAGAAGATCTACTAGTGGCTTTCTATTCTCACTTGGGAGTGTAACTATTACATGGAGCAGCAAGAAGCAACCCACTGTTGCTTTGTCGAGTACAGAGGCTGAGTATAGAGGTGCTGCAATGGTAGCATGTGAGGCATCATGGCTTGAGATGCTACTTGTAGATTTAGGCACGGAAGTGCAAAAGCCTATCACTATCTATCGTGATAATCTTAGCAGTATACAGTTAGCATGGAACCCTATTTTTCATGCTAGAAAAAAGCATATCGAGGTACATTATCACTTCATCAGAGAGAAGGTATTAGCAGGTGATATTGATCTTGTTTATGTGAGAACAGATGAGTAGGTTGCTGATATTTTCACTGAATGTACAAAGATACATAACCTATTAGGGTTATAGGCATATATACAAGCCAAGGGAAGAGAAACTCCTAAAGAGAGAAAAAAGTGCCTTGATAGCCCTAAGTGTGAACACACACATTACTACCAAAATATATGAACATGGAATCCAATCCTAATCCCAATTTCAAATTCATATTCCTATTCCTATTTTCATATTTAGTTTCAATTTTGGTTTTGGTTTTCGGTTTTGTTTCAAGTTCTAGTTCCTATTTTTAGTTTTCATTTTGGTTTTTGGTTTTTGTTTCAGTTCTAGTTCTTGAACTTAAACCTATAGTTTATGTCTACAATTTACACCTATATTTACTCCTTTGTCTTAATCCAAGGTGTAGACTAAGGCATAGAACTATTGCATCTTTGACTTCTCGAGCACCCATGGCTCCCTTGGTCGTTGGCACTGTTGGCTACATGTGAAAAGTTTTTAACTAGGAGTGGCAATAAGGAATCTCTTATTTAACAAGGAAGGGATTTAAACCCACTACCTGACATTCACAAGGCAAGCATTTTACCACTAACTATTGACATGTGTTTTCACTTTACTCCTTTTTATTATATTTAACATAACTTTCATCTCTCTTACTTTTTCAATTCCGAAGAATAACTCTTCCCTTTTCCATTTAATTCAAGAATTCTTAAAATTCTTTTCAAATTTTTAGCAAGTTTTTTTTTCTTTTACACATCTATGGACTCTACTCATACCATGGAGGATTTTGATGAATTGTCCTTAGCCGGGATACCGATTGAATAACAGTTCGAGCCCCTGCATAACCATCTCCAAGGCACCCAAAATGAGATTAAAGAACATGATGAATTACTTCAAATGATGCATTCTATGGATGACTACATTGTACAGGTGGTGAAGGTCATTATTATAGCTCAAGCAAATGACATGCACTCGAAGATCGGTGTAAAGAACTTTCGATTCTTATGGTTTGATGGGCATAAGGATGTTCAATTTGTTTTATCATGGTTATCTTTGTTTGAGAATTCTTCTTCAGACAAATCCTACTCCGAAAATGATAAAGTGAAGTTTTCCACTAATTATTTAGTAGGGAAGGCCCAACTTTGGTGAAATGTTTTATGAAATAGTGGATACCATCCACAACATGGAAGGCCTTTCAAGAGATGATCAAGGAAACTTTTATTCCTCCTCAATTCCATCTATGTGCTCATTTTTTTGGACCACTTTTATATGGCAGGAGGGTGATAATGTTTCTACTTACACTGAGAAATTTTGGTAAAGTCTATTACTTTGATCGCATGCAGCTCAAGATTGTTCTTGAAGATACTTTGCAGAGGAAGTACGAAGACACTTTGAAGATGGGAATCCAAGCCAAGATCCACATACTATTATCTATAACTCTTTATGAAGCTACTTGTTTTGCTCATGATGCAAAGAAAAAGTTTCAATCTATTACCAAGTCAATTTGTTTGCAACAACCATGCCAACGACAACCTTTTGCCAAGCCTAATTTTCTTTTGAAGTGCAATGTTACTATCACTAGTTTTCCATGGGTTCCTCAATCAAACATTTCAATAATACTCATAGCCTCATCCCTCCAACCTACCAAAACCCCTTGCTTTCAAACTTCTATGGTGGATGCTCAACAGAAGAGACCATGTATCACTTGTTGGAATTGTGGCAAATGTGGACATACTAAAGCAGAGTGTAGATTGCAGCCTCTCAATATGAAACATATCGCATCCCAAATATGTTGATATATTTAGGTAGTGATGTGTGTGAACACACTAGGACCACCGAGGCACTTTTTTCCCTCTGTAATAAAGTAAGTCTGTGATCTAAGGATCCGATTGGTTAAGATAGATCTGAAATCGGACTCCGTTTGGTCATCCGTATGTGTGGCCAAAGATCTCGAGTCTAGACTTACTAGTAGGTCATTTAGTCTTGTAACCAAGTAATCCACTTAGCCTAGTGGTTAAGACTCAAGGGTGTGAAGGAGGAGGTCTTGGGTTCAACCCCCATGGGATGCATGGGGAGAGTGTTTTTCCCAAAGAACTCTAGAACCTTCTAGAAGAATCCACTTGAGTTAACTCTGGCTAACTGGGACACTTGGCGCACATGTAGTTACATGGCTGACACTTGGATGGTTAGTATCCACTTGCCCATGTAGGTACTCCCTTGGAGAGCTATATATAGAGGCATATGGTTGGGAGGAGAGTCATTCATTCAAGAGCATATCCTGTGGCTATGCTGTTGCATTGGTAAGCTCTCCAACAAGCGTCGAAATTCTGCTCGCGGGCGTGCTGATTTCGGTGGGCATATTTGAAGGGGGAGGTTGCAAAAGATTAAGTCTTTCTTGCTATGATCGCGGACGAGATTTGATCCCGTGACTTGCATTGGTATCAAAGCTCTCATAGATCTTCTCGTGAGATTTTTGCGTGCATAGCTCTCCAACAAGCGTCGAAATTCTGCTCGCGGGCGTGCTGATTTCGGTGGGCATATTTGAAGGGGGAGGTTGCAAAAGATTAAGTCTTTCCTGCTATGTTCGCGGACGAGATTTGATCCCGTGAATCGTTGGGTCTTGTGACTCTCCCTTATCCAAGAGAGCAACACCTGTCCAGTCATCGCTACTTTCATCTCAATCAAAAGCATAAGATGGCAACTGAAGTGGGTCTTGAATCCTGCCATCCAAAGTTCATGCATGTGCTCTGTCCACTAGAAGCAGCGCCGATGGTAATAAAGATTTCTTTATGCAGATAAATCTGATCTTGAATCGCCCACTGCAAATTTGCTGGATCACGAAGAACAAAAGAGCATGCGCAGAGCAAGAGCGAAGTATTCAGGGCACGGGTGTCGAACCTCTTCTGTCCAATAAAGCTTGATTCATCTATTCTGCTTCAGAGTTTGTGTATTCAACCAAATCACGTTGGTATGGTGAGCAAAAAACTCCATCAGTGTTTACCATACTGTATTGCAGCAGTACCAAAGCCAAGAAACAGAACACAGACAAGCTCTACATGCACAAGTATCGAACCTTGTACCTCAAAGATAGCTGCTGAGCAATCTATCCACTACGATATGCAATTTATCAATTTTACCTCTACGTGCACAAGTATTGAACCTTGTACCTCAAAGATAGCTGCTGAGCAATCTATCCACTACGATATGCAATTTATCAATTTTATCTCTGATCTCCCAATTCCAAGCCAAGTCTACTTGGATTATTGCTTCTTTGGAGTTTGCTATTATCCCAACCGAACCCGATTGCATATCTTTGCTGAGTGAAGTCGAAGAAAGCTAAAGTTTCGGGCAAAGTTTAAAGGAAGAGGAGCTATGGAGCGAAGATCCGGAGGCTTAACTTTGTCATTATTCTAGCACTCTCAGCTAGAATCAACTCGACCTCGACGGACCAAAAAATCAGGGATGATTTCTTGTGATATTCTTGCATAACTCTTTTGATTTTGTTGCACGCACCATTTGCATTAGGAATACTAAGTTAGTAAGTTTAGTAATGCTCTGTGTGTGATGGAGGGGACTTCTAGCCACGTCTCGCTTACGAGTACTACTAGTGCATCAATGTATGTTTCCATTCCTATGTTAGTAACATCCTCATTCATGACTAGACCACCAGTGGTTTCACGTGCATTACATTCATCTGCACCTATGGTTTCAAATACCAGTCATGCATTTGATGCATCAAAAATAGAATCGACGATTGTAGCATTAGACGTTGAGGATTCTGCGAGGAAAGGGAAAACAAACACTACCTTAAACGAGGGGAAAGATATGGAAGGTAGGATGTTGCTAGTTGAGCAAAGACTTGGACGGTTGTTCAATATTCCGGATGAGGTTGCGGAACTCTGTCAATTTGTTGATGGAATCCAAGATCACCTTAAGGCTATTCTAAACTTACTTCAGACACCTAGGGATATCAGTAAGGCTACTTTGGGTAGTCACAGAGATACGATTGCAACTTCACTAATGTCTGTTAGGATGGAAAGGATAAGGGATTATTCTCTCCCCATACAAACATATTTCCCCTAATGGGAAGTATGAGCCATCTTAGTTTGGTATCTTCTACTCCCTTGTTTGCTACTTCGGTAGGGATGTCAGGAAGTCATAACCGACGAGTGGATCTTTCCTTAGGAAAGGAGATCCGTCCTCCTTACTTCTCTAGAGAGGATAAGGATAGGAATAAAGATGCGGTTTTGACCTTCTTGGAGAAGTGGAATGATGTCCATGAACTCAAACATACCCGTGATCATGTGAGAGTAGTAGAAACAAGCTTATCACTAGGACCCAAGGCTTATACTTGGTGGATGAGTCTCTCTGAGACTCACAAGAAACCTACTACTTGGGTTGAATTTTCTCACCTCTTCAAGAAAGAGTTTCTCTCCCAGAATGAGGAGGAACACAACTGGAGGCGTGGGATAAAATTCAATAGAAAGGTAGACCATTATTAGTTTATATTTCAGAATACCGAGATGTTATTCTGAAATTAAAAAACTTAGATGACTTCCATCGTCTTCACGGTTTTGTCAGAGGACTTAATCAGCGAATTCGAAATGAAGTCAAAAGACATGCACCTAAATTCCTGGAAGAGGCAATTAAGGTTGCCCAGATTTATGAGGATAACTCATGTCTAGATGTGCCACAAGAAATTAGTTATTCCCAGAAGAATAACTTTAAGTGCAAGGTCAAAGGGGCAAGATCGAATGAAAGGGTGTCAAAAAAATCTTTTATTTTTAGACACGTACTTTCTCCAAAAGATCATCTTAAAGCACAAAAGGAAAATTTGTGCTTTAAGTGTCTCAAGCCAGGACATCGTAGTCGTGCCTGTCCAGTTGGAAGAGAAAGTAAAGGAAAGGGTAAGCAGCAAATACATTTGATTCAAACTTTGGACTTGGATATAAATTCAAGTGCAAAGAAGGTTCAGATAATGCACTGTGATAGTACCCATAAATGTCAGATCTCCAAAAACATGTGGCAACCTCAAGAGTTTGGTCCACATGATTTGGTCAAGCTGCATGGATCAGTCAAAGGGCACACCATCCGATAATGGTGGATGACTCTGCTACACATAATTTTATTAATTATGCATTAGTAAAAAAATTAGCTCTTCCTTAGAAACCGATCTCCTCATAAATACATTGTTTCCATGATGCATGGTCAAGACACCCGTGTTTGGGACATAATGATATCTAATTTGGAACTAGAAATCCAAGGATTTAAAGACACTTTGGACTTCCAAATAATGAAACATGGACCGGGTAGATCTGGTATTAGGGAGAGAGTGGCTATGGAGTCTAGGACCTTCATTGACCAGGTGTTATTTTACTAACACTTTGGAATTCCAGCACGATGGTGTAGTGTATAAAATCAAGGGTGAGCATGATGTTCCAAGTATCCCTTTGATTTCATATACTGAACTTAAGAAACTTGTAAATATTGAAGCCAGGACTCAAGCTTTTCTTGTCCTTGGCACTGATGTAATAGATTTTGATAATATAAATCAAGTTTCTTATGTCTCGTCTTTTATTCCTCGTGAAGTGTATGTTAAATTTAATAAATTAATGAAGGAATTTAAAGATGTGTTCCCTAAGGAACTTCCCTACGGCTTGCCACTCTCTCGTGGAAACATCGATCACAGTATAGATATGTTTTCGGGAACCAAGCCAAAATTTCAAAACCCATACCACCTCCCCTATCTCTAGAATTAGGAAGTTGAGAATCAGATTCAAGACTATTTGGATAAAGGATTTATCTGCCCAAGCCAGTCTCCTTGGGCAGCACCCATCCATCTAGTAAAAAAGAAAGATGGAACTATGAGGTTGTGCGTAGATTATAGGGCGTTAAACAATATTACTATAAAAAACAAGTATCCCATGCCGCTAGTTGAAGATCTTTTCGATAGCTTAAAGGGAGCTAAAGTCTTTTCTAAGATTGATTTACGCCAAGGTTATCATCAGGTTAGAATCAAAGATGATGATATTCCCAAGACAGCCTTTCAAACAAATTATGGTCACTACGAGTTTTTAGTGATGCCGTTCGAGTTGACAAATGCACCCGTAATATTTATGACTTTAATGAATCAAGTGCTTAAGCCACACTTGGGAAAATTTGTACTGATATACTGATCTGTAGTAAAGATCATGAAAGTCACTTAGAGCACTTGGAAAAAGTTTTTCAACTTCTTCGCAATAATAAACTTTACGATAAAGAGTCAAAATGTGAATTCTTTACCCTAGAAGTAAAGTATTTAGGCCATATTATTTCTGCGGAAGGAATCAAAGTTGACCCTGAAAAGATCCAAACGATTCTTGAATGGCCTGAGCCCAAGACAATTCGAGAATTACAAAGTTTTCTCCGATTGGCAGGATATTATCAGAAGTTTGTGGCTAGATATGCCAAGATTGTAGTACCTTTGACAGATCAACTCAAAGGGAAGCATCAGAAGATAAATTGGAAAGAGGAACAAGCAAAGAGTTTTCAAGAACTTAAACTTGATTTAGCTTCGGTCCCGATTCTACAAATCATAGATCCGAACAAGCCTTTCCAATGAGAAATAGATGCAAGTTCATCTGTAGTAGGAGCAATACTAAGCCAAGATGGTCGACCAATAGCTTTCGAGAGTAGAAAGCTAAGTCCTGCTCAGCAAAACTACTCTACCTATGAGTGAGAGATGTTCGCTATTATAAATGCTCTGAAGAAATGACACCATTACATGTATAGATCAAAGTTAACCATAGTCTTTGATCAAGAGAGCATCAAGTGGTTTGTAAACCAACCAGATCTGAGAGGTAGAAAAGCAAGATGGGTCAAACAACTGCAAGAGTTTGATTATGAAGTAAGATACAGAAAAGGAAAGTTCAATGCAGTGGCAGATGCCTTAAGTCAGATGCCTATGTTGAACAACCTAATTTTTGTACAAATTCAAAGTGAATTTATTTTAACTTTGAAAGGAAGCTGCAAAGAAGATCCAAGCTATAGTCAAGCATGGAAAAAAGCTGAACAAGTTCATTAGAATGAAGCAAGTACTTCTGAGAGAAAGTTTAAACACTATTCTCTCCAAGTTTGCTTTATAAAGGTAAGGTTTGTGTCCCAAGTATGGTGGACATACAAAATCAAGTACTTTTTGAATGCCATGATGCTCCAAGTGCAAGACATCCTGGTATTAACCGAACCTATGAATTAGTGAAACAATATTTTTACTACCCTAGTTTACATCGAGATGTGCAAAACTATGTATCCAAGTGCCATAAATGTCAAGTCAATAAATTTGAACGACTTAAAGTTGGAGGATTGCTGCATCCTTTGGAAATTCCCAAAGGAAAGTGGGAAAGTATTTCCCTGGATTTCATTTCTGGATTACCCCGCACTCAGAAAGGCTTTGATTCAGTCTGGGTTGTAGTTGATCGATTGACTAAACTCTCTATTCCAGTCAAGACTACTTATAAGACTCCAAAACTTGCAAAAATATTTGTAAATCAACTTTAATGACTCTATGGTCTTCTAGTAGATATAGTTTCTGATAGAGATGCTTGATTTACAAGTCATTTTTGGAGAGTATTCTTTAGTAGACTTGAAACTAAACTAAGTTTAAGTACAACTGAACATCCCCAGATGGATGGATAGACAAAGAAAGTCAATCAAATCTTGGAAGACATACTCAGAGCTTATGTTACTTCCAAACAGACTGATTGGGAACACTATCTTCCTTTAGCTGAGTTTGCCTATAACAGTGCCAAGAATTCATCAATTGAATTTAGTCCATTCATGTTGACGTATGGGTTCCAGCCCAGGTCTCCATATGTGGTGGGACTTCAAAATGAACGAGTTCAAGCAGCTCAAGAATTCCTTCAAGACATGAACTTTAAGCTTAAATTAGCTAAAAAAAACTTAAAGAAAGCTCAAGATCGTGCAAAGGCTTATGCCAATCCGAAGCGAAGAGATATTACTTTTCAGGTAGGCGATTAAGTTTATCTTTGTATTCCTGAAAGATCAGAAAAGTTCAAGACTGGTCAATGCACCAAGTTGTTGCCTAGATATTTTGGTCCTTTTCCAATCACCAAGAAAGTTGGTTTGTGGGCTTATGAATTGGAGCTTCCAGATTATAGTTGGATTCATCTAGTATTCCATGTTAGTCAACTTAGGAAGAGTCTAACAGATTCAGATAATCTAGTTGGACAACAGGTTATACTTCCCATTCTAGTAAGTGAAACAGTTCCTCATGAACCTGAAAGGATACTTCGCACCCAAGATAAACGTACAAGAAGTCACTTGTACGAAGAGTGCTTAGTAAAATGGAAGGATGGAACTGAAGAAAACTCAACATGGGAAAAAGTTTCCACAATCCAACAATGTTTTCCAACTTTCAACTTGGTCCCAAATAAAGAAGGTTTTCTACTTTCAAGTTTTAATTGGATAAACCGATCATGTTCTTCAAGTTCTAGAATATGATAAGGTTTTTTACTTTCAAGTCCTAAGTAAAACTTGATTGAATGAATGCATGTTCTTCAAGTTTTAGAACATGAGGCTCGGGGGTTGCCTAAAGTTTGTATAGCTCTAATTTTCGAGGATGAAAATATTTTCCAAGGAGGGGGGGGGGAGGAAAATGTAATAAAGTAAGTCTATGATCTAAGGATCCAATTGGTTCAGACAGATCTGAAATCGGACTCCGTTTGGTCATTCATATGTGTGGCCAAAGATCTCGAGTCTAGACTTACTAGTAGGTCATTTACTCTCGTAACCAAGTAATCCACTTAGCCTAGTGGTTAAGACTCAAGGGTGTGAAGGAGGAGGTCTTGGGTTCAACCCCCATGCGGTACATGAGGACAGTGTGCCCAAAGAACTATAGAACCTTCTAGAAGCATCCACTTGACTTAACTCTGGCTAACTGGGACACTTGGCACACGTGTAGTTACATGGCTGACACTTGGATGGTTAGTATCCACCTGCCCATGCAAGCAGTCCCTTGGAGAGAGCTATATATAGAGGCATATGGTTGGGAGGAGAGTCATTCATTCAAGAGCATTTCCTGTGGCTACATTGTTGCACCCTCTTTAGGAGGTTTTTCCCCCATATTGAATATACGCTTATTGCGCTGATGGGTTACTTATCTGTGTACATTCTAGTGGTACTACATTCAATATCGTGTGCTCCAAGCTTTTTCTTCTTCCTTGTGTTGTTTACATGCTTATGTAGACCTTGAACTCCAACAATTGGTATTAGACCAGGTCGCCGCTTCATCTAAGGCATCATCAATACCCCTCTCATCACAGTCTCATAATCACATGAATTTTGGTGAGCATACTAAGGGTGATTAGGAGATCAAAACAACTTCTTTTGTTCTGCCAAAATCACAATCTGAGCTCGTTTCGGTCTCCAAACACACTATCATAGCACTTGTGTAGGTAATTTCATCTTTTTGTGCCAAAGATATATAGAGGTTTCAGTTCACCAATATAAGTGTCTTGAAGTTTGCTATAGATTTAGTAAAACTCAATAGGGTAGTTCCGTTCAACTTTTTGAGATACATTCAATTTTTTTGCATCACGGTATTTTAGTAAGTGGCCATGGTTGAAAGCAGTGATGTATTCTATATGTTGGCTATCGAGGATAAGTTGGATGGTACCAATTACCAATTATGGGCTTATATGATGTGTCATGTATTGGTTGCAAAAGGACTATGGAATATTGTGTAGGGTGTCAAAAAACATCCTATTACACCTGCAAACATAGTTGCTAAAGGTGATATAGATGGCATTTGTTGCAGAGCTAAAACGAGCAAAATGCAGAGAAAAAGAAGGGCCCCAAAATTTTTCCGATTTGGACACTTTATTTTTGTATCATAACCATCTTGTAATATATTTTTCCGATGTAAATGCACTAGAGGAGTCCTCTAGATGCATACCCACAGAGATTGGTAGCTTACCCATGTAAATTAGTAGGAAATTAATCTTTTAGTGAATAAAGTGCTGGTCTCTTGTGTGAAAGGATTATTTTTAGGGCACATGTATATAAGTCAATTTGTGAATCTTTGTAGAGACTTTTTGCCATTGTGAGAATCAAGAGCACAGAAATTCGAATTTGTGTCTTCTCCTCTCTGTATCTTCTTCTTTGTGAGCTTGTGTGCATGTGTGTTGCTTGAAAAGAGTGTTAGGAAGCATTGTCTATCCATGAAAGTGTTTATTTGCTGTTGTTAAGGTGTGTGTGAAGTGTAGGAAGTGCTGAAGTGTAGGAAGGTCATTCCCGCGACTCAGTATTTTGATCATAACTTGAAGTAGAAGTGTCAGAATTGAGTGAAAATACCCACCCTTGGATGCGTCTTCACGAGAGCTTCTAAATGCATATCCTATTTGCTATATTCGGAGTTCGGAGCTGAGAGAAAAGCTCAATTTACTGTTGGTTACTGCTCCAAGTATCGTGACACCATGATTGACAGTTGAAGCTTGTTTGGGATAGGCTTGGACTTGTCCACATTCTTTGGAAAGCTCATTTGCACTAATCATCATTTGAATGCATGTCCTCATACACTCGGATAGGTTTTGATACTCCTCGGATTGATAAATAAAACGTGAATCCCCACTATATGCACTTGAGGGGGATCGAGGTATACTCTCTTTCTCCACAAGTCCCCAAGTTTGTCCTTAGGTACACACGTTTTTGGCACCGTTGCCGGGGAGTCGAATCAAACCGAGGCATTCGTGTGATGGTAAGTAGCTCGTAGCATTGAAGTGAGTAGAGGAGTGGTGAGTTTCTCTTCTTTGGTAAGTGACACTCATCCGCACTTACTACTTCTTTTTTTTTTATATAAAGGAAGTTCGGCAATAGCCTACTCTCCCGGACTTGAATTAAATTAAGAAACAAAGGTACAAAAGAAGGGGACTAGTGCCCACGGGACCCCCCAAATCCCACAAAGCAGGGGAAGCTTGGTTGATTCCTAGGTTGCATTACAAAGAAGGTTGATCACCCTCTCGTCGCCCTCATGTGGGACCCACTTGGGTTTGAGCTTGTTGTTGATCACAAGGAGGACTTGATGGTGTCTGAAGGGGGGGGATTTCTTACTGTTGACAATCCTTTTGCCAAGGAGGAAAAGAGATTTTTCAATCGACCACTCCCTGGGGGGGTCACCGAAGTTGAGAGCGCACCGCTCCCGCCAAATTTTCCACAGGACTTCCCCTCTGATTGCGTTCCAGAGAGCCGCAGAGCATCCAATCGCTTCTCCCAAAAGGACTTGTTTCCAACTAAGTTGTTTCTGAACTCTGATTTTCAGTCCAACTATCTGCCAGATTCTGTAGGAGTTGGGGCAAGTAAGGAAGATGTGTGGGACGTCTTCGATTGCACGGTGGCAGCGTTTGCACCACGGAGGGATCCCACAAATTTTGCTTGCCTTATGGTTAGTCCAAATTCCTCGATGAAGAATTTGCCATAAGAGGACAGACTTCTTGATCTCTATAAGTGGGTGCCAGATACCCATGAATTTCATGTCCCACCGAAGCCTCGTCCAAGACAGGCACCACTTCTTGTTGAGGCTGATCTGGAGGTCAGTCGTTTCTTTGATGTTCGGGATTTTGAGTAGGCTATTTCCATTGTGCCATTTGAGACCGCGCGCGTTCGGGGCATCATGTCCCATGAGAAGGCGAGTTTTGTGACGATCCCAAGCGAGGCACCTGCTTTGCAAGGTGTTCCATTCTTCGTAGGAGATGTTTATGCGAGGGTCGATATCCTCGTAGTTGATCCAACTGTTGGTGTCATGTTTCCAGAGGTGTTTCCATTTTTTGAATCCTTTGTTCCATAACTTCTTGGCATTTTGAATGTTCCACGACTCCACAGTCCGGATGCCATGTATCGGAAACCAGATAGAGTCGTTTTGTCTGATTCCGGCCGCCCACTTCCAGTCCTCACTAATTCTTGTGAAGCTTTTGACTTTATTCCAGCCCTTCCAAAGAGAGCATACGAGATTGGAGCCTTTCGGGAAGACAGGTATCGGGGAGAATAGCAGGGTCATGATGTCAAGGTTCTTCCAGTTCGGGGACCCCGTGAGGGCCAACTCATTTTTGTTTCTGAAGATCAGCTTGGCCCACGAGGCCTCCCTATTGCACCAAGCTTTAATCATCCATTTGGCCGCCAGTTTATTAGCCATACACCCAATGTCCAGGATGCCAAGCCCCCCGCTATCTCTAGGGCTGGTGCAGATGGTCCATTTGATTTTGGGCACCCCCCTTCTGTTATGATCACCCGTCCAAAGAAAGTTTCTGCAGATGCTATTCAGTTTGGACAGGCCTTGCTCATTCGGTCTCCAGCAAGAAAGGAAATAGATGGTAGACGAGAGGAGGAACGTGTTGATGACCATCGCCCGTCCAGCGAGATTGATTTGCATGCCTCTCCAGTAATTGAGCTTGTTTTCAAGTTTGGCCAGCACCCAGTTCCATCGCTGCTCCATAGAGACGCCAAACCCCAAGGGGATTCCAAGCAGCCGAAAGATTTGGCCCTGCGGAATGATTTGACAGCCATGATCAATGAGAAGGCCAGGTTGATGTCCCACAATGGCCCTAAAGGCGGTCTTATTGTGGTTGATTTTGGATCCAGAGGCCTCGCAAAAGGTATCAAGACACTTCCAGAAAGTCTCCAGGCTGGTATTATCATTGTGAACGAACGCGTTCATGTCGTCGGCAAAGAGTCTCATGATGATTTGACTGTGGTCGTGAGGTAGCTGGAGGCCTTTGATATTGCCAGCCTCCACATGATGAGCCACAAGTCTGCTCAGCCCCTCAGTGGCGATGGCAAAGAGAAGGGGGGCAAGGGGGCACCCTTGTCTAATAGATCTTTTAAGATGGATCGCCTTCGAAAGTTTGCCGTTAACATTAATTTGGGTCGTTGCGTTGCCGAGAAGGGTCGCGATCATCTTGGTGAATTTCTGACTACATCCGAGGTCTTGGAGCGACTGCAGAACATAGTCCCATTCTAGCCTATCGTAGGCTTTGTCAAAGTCGATCTTGAGGAAGACCACATCTTGATTAGACTCATTTGCAAATTGAATACCTTCCCAAATATCCATAATGGTTTCCAGGATGGACCTGCCTTTGATGAAACCTTTTTGGTCCTCACTAAGCCAAGATCTCAGGTGGCACGCAAGTCTGTTGGCAATGACTTTGGCGACGATCTTGTATCCTGTTTGGAGCATCGTAATTGGCCGCCAGTTCTCGATTCTGTTTTTTTCCCCCTTCTTGTGAATCAGCTTGATAATTCCATTATTTATACAAGAAGGAAGAGCACCAAAGTTTAGCGCTTCTTGCCAAACCATCCGAAGAGGGGTGGCAACCACCAGCTTGAAGGATTTAAAAAACTCGTTAGTGAGTCCGTCGGGTCCCGGGCTTTTACCGAGAGGGAGGGCATCAATGACCTCAATGATTTCTGATTCAGAGATCGGGGCATGAAGCAGGGAGTGGAGGTTGGGTGGTATTCTCCGGGGGGAAACCCTAGAAATGGCAGCCATGCAGTCCCTTCTATGGTGAGAGAGGGGGTTCGAGGTTCCCAGGAGTCTCGTGAAGTGCCCTTCAATGATGCCAAAATTATCTTCTTCCGAGTTGCATGCATTGCCATGTGGGTCTAGCAGTAGGGGAATCGTCTCTCTGTTGTGTTTCCTTTTAAGGATACTGCACATCTCTTTGGTGGGTTTGTCGGCTTTTCCAGCCCACCACTCCTTGAAGAAGATTTGCAAGTTTTTCCTTTGTATTTCTTCCTCGTATCTCAACGCTACTCTGATTTTTCGGAGACCTTGCTGGGCTTGGTGTTTTCCTTTGTTCACTTCCTCCTCGAGTCGCCGGAGTCTGTGGTAAAGCGCTTCCCTACGAGCCCGCCGCACTGTCTCGAGCATCTTCTTAGTTCTGATCATGATCTTGCGAGACTTGTCCACCGCACTTCTCCAGCACTTGGCTGGGGCCAAGCCAGAGGCAAACGCCACCTTCCACACATCGGCAATCTCTTGATGGACGGAGGGGAGAGAGAAGGTGGAAGCGTTGGCATGGAACCACGGAGCCTTGTGGGTCCTGTTGGAAGGTTGAAAAGTGATAACGATCGGGTAGTGATCAGAGATGGTGAGGTCAGTACGTTGCGTGATGGAAGGGTGGCCCCACAAGTGAGTAAAGCTCTGAGAGATGTAGCATCTATCAAGTCTAGCTTTCCTCAGATCCTCGCCCACTTGGAGATTCGACCAGGAAAAGCCATTCGAGTCTTTGAATTCGACCAGATCCAAGTGGAGTTTGGTCATGTCCCACGTTTCTTTCTCCCGACTGTCGATGACCCTGCCCTTGCCCATCCATCTGTCCATAGGGTCCTCCACCATGTTGAAGTCTCCACATATAAGCACGTTGTGGGGAAGCGAGTCAAGAGAAGTCCAAGTGTTCAGCCTCTCCAAATCCCCGTTAGGGGCGTACAAAGAAACCATAGTAACACAGAGGGGAGCACCAAAAGAAACCGCAATCCAGCGGTGATTTACATCTCACTCTTTGAGTGTGTGTAGTGAGTTAATAGTCTAGGGAAGTGAGTGAGGTAGAGTAGGAGGAAAAAGGGAGTAGTTAGGAAGTTAGAGTAGCATTTAACCTTTGTCTTGTTGGTCTTTGTAGTTAGGAGATCTTTTCAAAAAAAAGTATAAAACCAAAAATTGTCTTTTTCCAAGTCACTTGTTTTCAGAGCAAGTATCGTGAGAGTCATTAGCTGAGTATCTTGTTCTGATAGCAAGGAGTTTGGGGGCAGCGCAGGGCGAACAGGAGTGGTTGAAGAGTTGAAAGATAACTTGCAAGGTGAGCATCTTAATATTCCATTCATCTTTGCCACTAAATCAAGTATTCTAGTAAAACGATATGCGGTAAGTATCGTGAAGGTCATCTCGGGGTGAAAGAAGTTCATTTTTGAGATTCAGATTGAGGAGAGAGGGTAGATAAGCTCTAGAAATATTTGTATGCATGTACAATCCAACAATATTTGCTAAAAAGTGAAAAAATGCTAAGTATCGTGTCCTCCTGTGGTTGAGTATCGCGATACTTGAGTATCGTGATCTCCTGTGGTCGAGTATCACGATACCTGGCATTGTGGAATATCGTGTATCGTTGGACTTTTTTCACGATAACTGGCAACTATTGGGTATCGTTGAATTGGGTCTGGTGATATTTGTCACCTATTGTGTATCGTTGAGAAATCCTCACGATATAAGTCAGATATCGTGTATCGCAAAAATCAGATAGCGATACCTGTCAAGTATCGTCTATAGTGAAATTCCAATCGCGATACCTGCACCATATCGTGTATCGTGGAGGAAGCTTTCGTGATACTTACTGGATATTGAGTATCGTCGGGAATCTCTTGCGATACTTGTGAAATATCATGTATCGAGGGACACAGAAAACGATATCTGTCAAATATCGAGTATCGTGGAGAATCTCCTTATAGACTATCGAGTATCGAGTATCGTGATTCAGCTCGCGATATCGAAGAAATATCATGTATCGTGTTTGCTCAAATATCGTGTATCGTGACCTTCTCAGGTGCCTGATATCGAGTATCATCTTGCTCAAATATCGTGTATCGTGGACTTTTTTGGGTCAAGTATCGTGAGTTGTGGATTCACTGTTAGTCTTATTCCAAGCAAATTTTCTCTAGAATTCTGACCCTCAGTAAAGAACTCTAGGAGCTGGAGGTTGGCTAAGGTTGATCAGAGCTTCTAAGTGAATGAACCTAAGGTCTGGGAGAACCCTAGGAAGTCGAAGAAGTGTGATTTCTTCTATAGGAAGTGTAGTCGAACCAAGTAGTCGTTCACATTACTCTGAAACCTCGAGTGAGTCTGAAGAAGAAATTCCCATGGCTTCCGAGGATATGCAGAGTTCTGTACCAATGATTGGCATGATGTCAATTATTGAGGGTGAATATCGGACATCTTTGGAATATGTGAACACCAATCAACATAAGGTACCTATCTACCTAGATGGTCTAAACCAATCAGTGGCCAGACTAAAGAAAGCTACAGATGCTTACATAGTGCCTCATCTAGCAGTTAAGTACGCAGGAGGGTTTTATATGGACAAAAGAGATATTCAGTATGTTGTTATGGAACACCCTGAAAGCATCAATGAACAAGGGAAAGAAGAGAATGCTCACAACCTTAATGAAGGGGGACATGAAGAGCAAGTGACCACCCCTAGAGGGATATCCACTGTTGTTAGGATTTGGAGAGGAGACCTAGTCCCCCAAGATGATTCCCTAATGGATGTGTATTTGATCCATGGAATGGAACATCTCCTCAGAGCCCACTCTTCATTATGGGAAGTAGCCACTAACCCAGTTACTATCTATGAGTTACAAGATCCTGAACTCCCCACCATTATCACATATTTGGACAAAAACCAAAGGAGGTACTGGCCTCTAACTGAGTTAGAAAGAGTAGGGTTGAAATATCAGAACATTCCGGTGTTCCCCCCTAGGGATCAAGCCACTACTTCACAAAACCCCCACGGAACTTTTCAAGATAATTCATATCAGCATTCTAGACAGACGCAACAAATGCATATACCTGTCAGACCACATGTGCAGTTTGCTATGCCGGCCAATAACCCTAACTATCGGCCTCAACCACTTGTTGAACCAAGGAATAGAATCCCGGTCCCAGATAGACCACCTGTAGTAAGAGGACTAGGTATACCGATTGGAAGACCAGTTTTCTCGGTGATGCCTAGATCACCTGAAGCAGGAAGAAGATTAAGACCCATTCAAGTCGCCAAATGCATGAGAAACCATTATGATGGCTCTAGTGAACCTTACAATCATATAGCCGAATTCAAGCAAGTAATCAGAGCTGAACAAGTGGAAGATTTCTTGATCCAATATGAATCCTTTGGTCTAACTTTGATAGACACAGCTTTAGCTTGGTTCTAGCCATTAGACCCTAATAATTTTCAAAACATGGAACAAGTCTATCAAGAATTGATTGAAGAATTTACCAAATCTGGGATTAAAAACAACTCTTTCTCATTGATCCATAGTTTTAAGCAAGCTCCTACGGAGCCAGTGAGGTTGGCAGCAAGAAGATTCAAGCAGTATGTGGACAGATGCCCAGTTGAAGAGAGACCCACCCAAAACAAAATGGTGTCATTGTTTTTGGAAGGATTAGTGAATGGATCATTAAAATCTCTGGTATATGTGAAAAGAGTTCAGAATCTACGAGAATGTATGAAAGAATGCATTGATCTAGAGGAGAACCTAGCAGAAGATCTGAAAATACCTCAAGGTAGCATAAAAAGTGAAGATTCCGCCAGCATCACATCAAACCCAAAGAACAATGTGGAGGAAATAGCCGACTTAGTAGCAAAGAAACTGAACGTTCAAGGACAGAGGAACTACCCCAACAACCCAATGAGAGTACCCATGCTTAGAAGATGTATGCATTGTGGAGGTGATCATCCTTCTCATTTGTGCACTAGGGGAGTAGTCCCACCCCTTGCTTATGCTTATAATAGACCACCCGTCCCGGGCCCTCTACAATATTGTAGCATAGAACAAAAGTACACAAATCACAGCACATAAAATTTTCCTTACAATAGACAGTCAAGGCCAGTACAACCGCTAGTAAGACCTTATGGATACCCTCAGAGAGATCTAGGAGGGGAAGCCTTCAGATATCCCACATACCAGCAGTAGGCACCAGTACCACGGCCTTATGCTTACCAAGGGTACACTCAACCACAACCGGTGTTAGGACAACAACCACCCCACCCTCAAAATGTTGTCTCAGTGAAAGTAGCTCGACAGGAAGAGAACCCTGAGAGAGCAATAGTTCCAGCCATGCCTTTGACTAGTAATGAACCATATGACTCCTCTTATGACCAGAGTCAAGGAGATTATTCCGCATATGAGGGCACCATGATAGAATATGGACATATGTATGAGCCATATGCCTATGGCATGGAAGGACCAGATAGTTCTTACGGATATGAGCAGGATTATGTATCATTGATGTACACAGCTCCTAGAACACCCATACCCTCCAGACCTATGAATAGAATGCCTGTACCTAGAGGACCATGTTATAGATGCGTAGGTGATCATTATATTAGAGAATATACTTTACCAAACCCTCTGCCACCACAGCGAGTCTGGGAAGGATACTGTAGTGATTGTGGTAAAGAACACCTTTTCAGAGATTGCCCCAAAAACCCCAACAAAGTTAACTCGAACGTGCAGATCAATGTGATAGAAGTGATAGAGTCGTCCCTGAGTGATAAGGAGTACACCGTACCATTGAAAACAATAAGAAGAGCAAAAGCTAGAGAGACACCAGAAAAAACTGGAGAGAATGATCAAGTTGACAGAGAAGTGAATATACCTACACCTCAAGTAGTTGAAGACTCGGAAGAGCCTGGAAAAAGCATCACAAGTAAACGAACACAAAGATGGAAGAATCGTAGAGACATGATAAAGGAAAAGAAGCTACAACAAAAGAAGGAGAATGAAAAGAATGAACAAGATCCAAAAGAAAAACATAAACTTGAAGGAGAAAATCAGAAGGGAAAGTATAAAAAAGAAGAGGGAGGATCAGTTTTAGCAGATCCCATGCCAAAAGAGTTAGCCATGTGGATTCAGGCGTACCAAGCACGAATAAGAGCAGGACCAACCATTGAACAACATGAAAAAGAATATCCTAGAGGTGACTTAGAGAAAGAGAGGTTGGAGATATGCAAAAAAATAATTGAAGTCGCTCAATAGACCCTAGAAAAACCTTTCTTTTGACTACCCAATTCACGAATTCCCGAAAAAGAATTCCAAGATTGTGTCATCCCTAATGATCGCGAGAAAGGAAAAGAAGGTGAGACACATAATGGAAATCATTGCGAGGATAAAAGAGAAGGATCCATTGTCCACGAAGTAGATGGGGAATGGCCTAAAGACTTGTGGGCAAGAGTCCAAGAAGATAGATGGAAGAAAGTGGAAGGAGTTGAACCACCCTTTGAGGAACTAGAAGCAGAAGGTGAAATAGAAGATTCAATACCTGAGTTGAACTCAGAAGAATTAGAAGATTCAATACCTGAGTTGAACTCAGAAGAATTAGTACAATTTGACAAGAGTGACAAGGAAAATGACAGTGTAAAGGTTTTGCCAAATTACACTGGAGAATACGAACACAATTCAGAATTACACTGTATTCCATCAATAAGAAAAAAGAGCAGAAGCCCTCAATCCAAACATCATACAACATCTTAAAAAGGTAAAAATCCCTTGTACTCTGACATTGGAAGAACTTTTGAAGATAAAACCACATTTGAAGGAAAAGTTAACCAGTCAATTGGAGACCAAGTCAAAAGAGAAGGAGATGCCTGACGAAGTGACAATAGTCAATATCCCAGTCGATAAGGTTGGAGATTTCAGCGAGGGAGATGAAGGAAACACATGCCTTCCAATTACATATAGGGGTTACACTACTAAAGCTATCTTAGATTTTGGAGCTGGAGTGGGAATCGCGACTAAAGAAATTTGGGAGAAATGGGGAAAACCAGCTTTAAGACCAACACGCATGAAGATACAAATGGCAGATGGACACACTGAATGACCCTTTGGATTATTAGAAAGAGTAACTTTTACCACCTGTGGAGTTGAATTCGAGCACACCTTAGTGATCTGTCAATTTGAAAGGGCCAGCAATTATGAGATGATACTTGGAAGACCCTTCATGAGATAGCTAAAGGTCGTGCAAGATTGCGGAAAAGACGCGGTATACTTACAACATGAAGGAACCACAACAAGAATAAATCTCCACACATACACGTATCAAGATGTTCCCCCCTTGCAATGGAACCAGATTCATAAGGAGGAAGACGATCAGCTGATTCATAGTATGGGTTCAAGCCACCAATCGTGGATGAACAAAGACACTCATCTATGGATATGCCAAACCGTGAAAAAGGAAGAGGAGAGAAAGAAAGGATGGCAGCAAAGGCAAGGAGTTGCTAGGTCTGTACAAGATCCAGCTTACATGCCTCAAATATTCCTAGATGAAGAATTCGAACCTCATGGTTGGATGGAGATTTTAGCTACTCTAGATGTGTGTGTAAACGAAGAAGTGATAACCATGAATGAATGCATTGACGAGGAAGGATATGACGTTAGTCTATATGTGGTAGTTCTTCAAGAGGCAGAAGAAGCAGAAGTAATCGAAAAAGAATGGAAGGAGGATTATGAGAGCATTGAAATGGAGCAAGAGCAAATGGAAACAGAAAGTGGAAATCAAAGAGTAAGTGTCATAACCAATGAATTAAATCTAGAAATGACACAAGAAGAAGAGCTTGGATTAGATAAAGAAAAAGATGACGGAGAAAACAAGCCCCAAGATCAATTTGAAGTGCCTGCCCACTTCAAAAAATATGAAGCAGAGGAGAGGAAAATTGCTATTCAAATGCCCAAACGAGAAGCACAGTCAGGAATATGACAACAAAGAACAGACCAAGAAAATAGTAGTAACCTTGGAGGAAGGAGAAGAACGATGTACTTTTATAGGACAAGATGTCTCAATGGAAGAAGAACAAGAGTTAATACGACTCATTCGAGAATACAGAGATGTCTTCGCTTGGACATATAAGGATTTGAAAGGAGTAGATCCTTCTATTTGTGCCCATAGAATCCCTATGACATTTGAAGCCAAACCTTCAAAACAAAGACCATACACTTATAACGATGTTTACTCAGCAAAAATTAAGGACGAAATAGATAAGTTGTTAGATGCTGGGTTCATATATGAGATTGAACACACAGAATGGGTGTCACTTTTGGTGGTCGTAGCGACAAAGAATGGCAAGTTAAGGGTATGCATTAATTTGAAAAAAGTAAATGCTGCCACCATAAGGGATAGTTACCCATTGCCCATCACGGATCATCTTTTGGGAAGGGTAGCAAGGAAGGAAGTTTATAGTTTTCTTGATGGCTTTTCGGGGTATAATCAGGTAGCCATTGCTCCTGAGGACCAACATAAAACAGCCTTTGCAACTGAATGGGGAGTGTACGCTTTTAAGGTTATGCCTTTTGGTCTAATCAATGCCCCAAGCACTTTCCAAAGATTGATGTGCCATGTATTCAAGAGTTCCTGAGAAAGAGCATGGAGGTATACGTGGATGATTTATGCACTTATTCAGCTATACGATCAGAACATATCCCTGAACTAGGAAAGATCTTTGCCAAATGTCGACATATAGAGTATGTCTCAATCTAGAAAAATATGTTTTCATGGTTTGACAAGGAAAGATATTAGGGCACATTGTTTCGAAAAATGGAATCTCAACAGATGAAGACAAAATCAAAGTGATTCTGGATTTGCTGAGACCAAAGACTGCTAAAGAAGTGCAAGCATTTATGGGACATTGCAGATACTACCGTAGATTTATACACATGTATGCCATAATTGCTAGACCTCTTTATGCTTTATTGTCTCAGTTTAATTGGATAGAAGAATGTGAAAAAGCCTTTAACGAATTAAAGATTCGATTGAGTTCAACACCAATACTTCGAGTACCTAATTGGAACAAACCATTTCACATTCACGTAGATGCTTCTAAATTTGCCATTGCTTGCATCTTAGCTCAACCCGCAGATACAGGAAAGTTAGACCACCCTATAGCCTATGCCAGTAGACAATTGAATCAAGCGGACCGCAATTATACCACAACTGAGAGAGAAGGCCTAGGGATGGTGTACGCAGTAAAGAAGTTTCGACACTATCTGTTGGCAAACAAATTCAAATTCTTCATCGATCATCAAGCTCTACTGTACTTAGTCAATAAGCCTTGTAATATAGGACGACTAGTACGATGGTTTCTATTGTTGATGGAATTTGACTTTGAAGTAGTAGTCAAGAAAGGGAATACACACATCAGAGCAGATCATCTATCAAGAATGACACATGGAGAACCCCCCACAGGACTACATGATGATTTGCCAGACACTTACCTGTTTAATATCGAAGTATGTCCCCAATGGGCAGAAAAGTTGATCCCTATCCTCACGCATGGACCTGAACATGGGATCTTACCAAACCAAAACTAAGACCTATGGAAGACTAAAAACCTTGATATAATTGCTGGAAGCTTATATCACCAAGACTCAAGTGGATTACTCATGAGATGCGTGGAAGAAGAGGAACAAGAAATGTGGCTTCAAAAAGCACATGTAAATCAATGGAAAACTCATTTAAATGCGAGCGGAACATGGCAAACGCTGAAGAGATTAGGCATATATTGGCCAACCATGCAGAGGGATACACATAACTATGTATCAACCTGCCCAACTTGTCAAGAAAGAAATCCAGAAGAGAACTCTACTCTATGCTACTTCACAATAGCACCAAGATGGAGCATGCCTCTGGTAAAGTTCTTGAAGACCCAAGGTTACCCGGAAGGAGCCACACTAGCAAGGAAACATTGTCACGGGGTTTCGAGACAAGGAGCTAAGAAACATTGTCACTCCCAAACCTTGTCGCATTCATCCTCATTTCATTCTAGTGCAAGGCCGAGTGTTTCAGCTTTTTGTTTCTGATGATTCACATCAGCAACACCGCATCACACATCAGAATCAGAAGCACTTACGTAGAAGACATCATTATCAGTGCAGACTTATAAACTTCGCATGCAATCGAAATCATATGATGACTAAAGAAAACAACTCAGATATCGACTTAAATATAACAAAACTACAGGCATACATCGTTCGGATTAAGCATCATACCATGTGAAGCTTATTACTTCGGCTGTCTATAAAAGAAGCAACAATAGCATCTCCCTCCTTACAAATCAGTGTCCGCAGTAGCAGGCAGAACCCTTTGCATGCGCACTCTCTGTCTTCAAGACCGTGAGCATTTATCCCTTAGCTTTTCTTCTTTCCTGTCTGCTAATATCTGAAGGTCTTCTGAAGGATGCCGCCCTAGAACTCCTTCTCTGTCTCGGCACACAGTTCTCACATCATCCCCTTCACGACATCAGTTTTCTTCGCAGTATTCCCTCGAATGTGTCCTTTGCTATTGCAAGTGTTTGTTCTACGCTCATCGCCAACATTGTAGCTCTCACCATATCATACTTGGATGCAGATAGCACCATAGCTTAGTGCCTCCACATTGGGATGTAGAAAGTCCGATCAAAACACAGAAGTCCCTGGGAAATTGTTATTCCCTGAGCATGATGTTCAGAGATTTCAAGTAGCAAGATTCATTAAATGTTTCGGCATAATCGCAACAGTATGCGACACGTTCTCTCTGCAAAACAAGTACATAAGTTCTTGCCACATTGTTCCTCCAACGTTATAGTGATGTTCGCTTTGATCAACTATGAGGGGCTCAAATACGGATCTCTGCCCTCTCTATTCCTTACTCGCCAGTTTCTTTTTTTGTTACTATGCAGGTTGGCAAGTAGCCGATAGACCTCAGCCCGTTCCATTTTTGTAGAACAACGTTTTTTTTCCCCCTCCGAAAACTCTCCTTCTTCAGCATATTCCCCTTCAGCGAACCTTCCTCCTTGCGACATTCACGTGCTGCTGCCTTTTCTCTTTTATCTTATTGATGCACACACGTGCATAGATATATGAGCATTCATATTAGGATAGAAGCACATATATATATATATGAACATATGTAATTTTTCTTCCACACAAGTGCTTCGTAGAATTTATACGTATATGTTGCTAGCATGTACAAACACACATCACATACTCAAGTGCAGGGAAATCGGCTAGCATACACTCGGATATACAGATGAAAATGCTCTTGCATGTACAAGAAATATGTAAGGAGAAACAATCCATGCTTCAAATCATCAATCATTATGCATCCGAAACAATGATATCAATCAACGCTACATGATGGAAGCAGTATATAAAGGATTGAAATCACTCATTTTATTTCTTCTGCACGACTTCATCCTCGGTGATTGTTGTTGTCAACTAGTACATAAGAACTTTGATAGCAGGTATAAACTGAAATCATGACCACATCCACCCCCTCTGAACCTGTGCATCCTCCGGATGCGCCACCATCCTGTATACATAGCAACAAACACGAACAAGCATCAAGTAGTCATGGAAAATAAACTCAACTTAAAGAGAATATACATAACAACGGAAAATGCATTAAATTTGGCATAAATCAAGAGAAGAAGGTAGACAAAAACATCCCATACAACATATCAGAATACACTAATGCACTTAGACTAGATTTCTTTACATCCCCATGAGATAGGCTGTGCAGACCCACAAATTGTTCCACCAATGATTATCTTCACGGTGCCTCACATTCCATGGAATCTTTGTCCCATACCTGTTCCAAAAGCCCATTTACCAGAGTTAATGAGGCTTCTCAAGGAAAAGATTCACATGCAAATTCTTGAGCCCTCCTCTGCACTCTACTCAAATAGGTGGTTTACTGTTCCAAAGAAAAGTAGGAGAATTTGCTGAAGCCTTTGCTGGTCATGGCATTTACTCAATGGGAGACTTATATTCTGGCTATGATCAGTTTCAGCTTGCTATTCAAAGTAGAGACATTACGACCATGAAAACTCCTTTAGGCTTAGTTTGTCTGTGCACTTTTCCGCAAGGAGCTACTAATTCAGTAGCGCATATGATGAATGCCATGAATTCTGTATTACATGACTTCATTCCTAATATAGCCATGCTGTTTATAGATGACATTCCTATTAAAGGATGTGTTGAGAATGTGAAAGACGAGATTTAGATTCTTTTGGTTGTAGGAAATTTGTGGTAGACCATATCTCTGACTGTGAAAGGATTTTCCAGAGATTTGAAGAGGTTGGTCTCACATTCTCCATTGAGAAATCTGTTTTTGGTGTCAATGAGGTACTTATAGTTGGCCATTTATGTGGATATTACGATCGGAGGCCATATCCACCTAAGGTTGACGCATAAACAAGATTTCTGAGACATGTAGCAATGTTAGTGAGGTAAGACGATTCCTTGGTGCTTGTGTGTTTTATTCCATTTGGATTCCATACTATGCACATGTTGCTAACTCTCTTTATGCATTGCTAAGGAAGAATCGAAAGTTTCTTTGGGCTGAAGAACACTCAAAAGCGATGAAAAAGTTAAAGAAATTACTCCTTGAAGCTCCTGTTTTAAAACGAGTAGATTATTCTGATAAGAAAACCTATTATTTTGAGTGTTGACACAAGTCCTATAGGTATAGGATGGGTTATTGGTCAGGATGACGAAGAGGGTAAAAGGTATGCTATGAGATTTGGAGCTAAGATTTTACATGATACGCAAAGAAACTATCCACAAATTAAACGAGAACTCTGGGGTTTAGTCACGACATTAGAATCCGATAAAGAATATTTTATAGGTGCAAATGTAATTGTAGAGACAGATTGCCTACCTCTGATCGGAATGATTACAAATTGTTCATCACCCGACATTGCCATGCTTAGATGGATTTCATACATCAAGTTTATAAATCCTGTTTTGATACATATTGCAGGTAAATCTAATCCTGTTGCTGATATGCTTTCTCGAGCTAGATTTGATAATGAGAAAGAAATAGAATTAGATATAAATGCAATTTATTATGATTCTAAAGCATACGTATATGAACAATTTAATATTGAAGAATATGAAGGAGAGTGGCAGGATATTGGGAAGTATCTTAGTACTTTGGTTAGAGCACCTACATGGTCTTCAAATAGATTTAGGAATATTAGGAAAAGAGCTTTCAACTTTTTCCTAAAAGATGGTCTAATTTGGAGACATGCAAGGGGAAAAATTATATTGCCGCAAAGAGCACTAGGTACTAAGAATCTTCAGATGCAAGTCATGAAGAGCATGCATGATACTTTATGGGCTGGACATAAGGGATTCGTAGCTACTTATGAAAAAATTAGAGAAGGATACTGGTGGCCAGACATCTATGTTACTGTAAAAAATTATGTGAATTCTTGTGACGTATGTCAAATTCATTCATCAGTTAAGCATAGGGATCCGTTTCATCCTACCTATCCACCGTGTATCCATTATAAGTGGGTAGTTGACTTAGTGACCATGCCCAAAGGTATCGATAAGATGAGATATATAGTTCTTGCACGAGAAGATCTTACTAACCATGTTGAAGGCCGAGCCCTAAGATCTAAGACAACTTTTAATGTATGTAAATTTCTTCTTGAAGATGTCATTTCACGATTTGGTTATGTAGAAAAGGTAGTGGCTGATAGGGGAGAGTTAGATGCACAAGAGGCTAGAGAATTCTTTGCTAGGCATGGAATTCTTTAGCTCTTACTACTGCCTATAACCCTGAAGCTAACGGGAAGATAGAACGAGGGCATTTTCCTATTATTAAGTGATTTCTAAAGCTTGCAATGGAGAACTTAACAATTGGCCGAAATTTTTGCCATTTGCATTGTGGGCTGATAGAATGACCTGCACTAGAACGAGGGGATATATGCCGGCAGAGTTAATGTACTGCCAGAAACCAAATTTCCCTATGCATACTCAAATCCTTACTTGGACTACTTTACCATGGGAAGATAATCTGTCTACTGAAGATTTATTAGCTCTGAGGATTTAGCAACTGGAGCAAGAGAATGAAAGATTAGAAGAAGCTATAGTTAAATTAAAAGATTCTCGTCTTAAGAACAAGAAATATTTTGATAAATCACATAGGTTAAGGCCAAAGCCGATACAAATTAATGATTGGGTTTTAATTTATGATAGTACGTTTGATTCTCAGTATGATGCTTGTAGGAAACTAAAAAGGCGTTTGTTTGGACCTTATGTGGTGGTCAAAGTTTATGATAATGGAACGTATGCCTTACACGAATTAGATGGTACTCCTCGTAAGAAATTAATTACGGGTAAAAGAATTAAATTATTTAACCAAGGAGATGATGAAACTTATGAAGTAATGTATGATGAAGAGAATAACTAATTTATGTATGAATGATTTCTTTAGTGTGGTTTCTTTTGCAGGAAAGAAGAAGCATATTTGATTATGAAACTAAATAATTTTGTATGTCTAGCTATTGTTGTTTTATTTTAACAGGTCTTTGAAGATCAAATTAAGATGAATTTTAAAAAATGAAGATGAAGCAGATTGAAGATGAAGTTGATTTTAGTTCGTCTTTTCTATGTCATAAAATTTTGATTTATGTATTTTATTTGCATTCATATAAAACTAATTTATAAAATCTGGGATGAAAAATATTATTTTATAAAGGACTCTATTTAACCATACTAGGAAAACAGACATAATTTATATTTCTAAATTTATAGATTGAGTGAGATTTGTTATGAATAGAAGGATTTGTAGTTCATTTCAGATAATGAAAGTAGTTGTATATGTGTAGAAACATATTGTTGCATGATTCTTGTCTGTGAAAACCTAGGTCTTTCTTGTACATGCATACCTTAGGTCAGATTAAGGGGTTAAGCCTTTCCCCTTTAAAACAAAAAAGTAGCGAAAAAAAAGAAAGAATAGTGATATGGAAGTTATACCTTCTTTCACCCCGAAAAGGTATTTATACTTATTATCGATATTTACATCATATTTGTATGAAGAAAACTAGTTGTGGAAAACACATCTAGTGATTAAAATTGGGCAAACAAGGCGGATGTCTGTACGAGTAGATTTAGTAGATTTCTTTGGCATGCTTGATTGCTCATATGTGAATGCATCTAGGTCCATGGGAATGGGTTTATCAGATTGGGACCTTCAGAGCTTGTTCCTGGTAGTCGTAATGTGAATGGCTTGATCTTTCGAGGGGGGTGACATCAAGGGTTAGTGTTTCTCCACGGGCTTGAGCACAAGGTACTTGTACAATTCCTCTCATCCTCTTGGAACGGGGTCTAGTTGATGTTCGGCCTTTGAATTGTTGCACTCTATTCCACATTAAGGCTCTTTGGAGTAGGATGTCATAAGCTAAACATCTATAAATAATTTTTGTCAATGCACAACATCCATACAAGATTGATTTCCAAGGCCATCTCTTTTGAGCCAAGTGTATCTGATTGATGATCCAATGGGGTAGGTTGATCGTGAGGTTCTGTGTCTCAACAAGGTATAAGTTAAACCAAAGTTTCTTAGGTGGCATTGTGAACCTATCTTGTGGTGAGAATGCAAAATGCTACATGCACATTCTCAAGTGAACTATGATGTTTGGCGTCATGGCCTCCATGTCCTTGAGCTTGGTGAGGCTTGGATTCTTCTTGTTATCAGGCACCAAGACCTCCTTCTCTATTGGTATATGCATTCCTTGCATATCCAAGGCCTCTCGCACTAAGTTGTTGGTTAACTTAAACCTCTTTAGCTCATTTCCCTTTGTTAGAGATGGGAGCACAAAATGTGCTTGTACCTTTTGGGGTGCTTGCTGGGAGTCAAAGTGTTGATAAGGTAGTAGCATCTCATAAAGTCGGGCTTTGGGAGCTGAGCACCAAAGTATGCATCCAATCCTGCTTTCTCCCATACAGGGCATAGTGCATCTGCATTTTGCAACTTTTCAAATTCCTTCGTAAAGAAATGATACTTGCCTTGCTTTCCATTAAATTCCAACTCTAACTCCCAAAGGTATGATCCTTCTCCCAAAGGTCCTGTGACTTCATTAAACCAATGGGAAGCTTTGCCGATAGGCATGGTATGGCCGCTTGCGAGTCTTGTATAGGTATAATCTGAATAGCTTCTAATTCCTCTGGTCTTTTAGTTGTTTCAAGCATCATTGGTAAACTCTCGAGATCAACCACTTGCTAACTAGTCCCTGCTTGAGAGCTGGTCCCTACTACGTCACCCATGATATTGCATGAAGTATGAGATGCTATCTTCTAGAAGAAGACAATCATATTTGTATTGCATTGGAAAACATGATAATAGTGTGTTCCCCTACAATACCAACATGCTATTGACGCAGTTAGGGAGTTAGTAAGTGAGATATTTTGCGTGACTGTGAGTGTTGGTTAGTAGGTTAGTGGTTTGTCCCTAGATGCATACTCTGGATGTGCACTGTACTCTAAATGCATCTATTCTGGTGTGAGTTTGCTTACACACTTGGGTTGGGTGGTTTGATACAAGGTTTTATTCTCCAAATTTTTTTTGTGTGATTACATCTTTTGAGTGAGATGACCTTTACTTGTTTCTGACATACGATTGCTTGGATTTGGGACTTTTTGGGTACCCATTTCTAGTTAGTCTTAGGTCCAATTTCATGTGTGGAGGTATTGATTACAAATATGTGCCCTGAAGTGTATGATGTGAGTGATTGTGAGTGTCGATTTAGGCTTGTGAGCTTAGGTTAAGCTGCTTGAGCATGTAAGCAGGTCTTGGGCACCCAGATTTGTGTAGTATTGGGGTCAGCTATCATTGACCGCTTTGGGACCCAAATAGAAATGGTCCGTTTTGAGAGATTCCTGGAATAATTTTTCATTGTAGTTGCCTGAGCAATTGTTTTGGTGCATTGTTGGGGTTTTGACACTCGAGTAGGGGTTTGTTCACCCTTGCGTATCCATATCTGCTTCACATTTTGAGTGCTCTTGCTTTGCACCCTCCATTGCCTATGAGTATAAACCGTCTGCTTCCTATGTTTTCCATACTCCTTTGGTTGCTTTATCTCGATCACTTTTGGAAAAGAAGGGAGTTCCATCCGATCCTTGGTTTCTTTGTTGAGAACATCATCCTTCTGCATCACAGAGTTTTAGACAAGAATAACATCTTCATCTTCATGTGTACTCCTGGAAGGACTAGGAGTTGCTGCCTTTCCTAGTTCCTTGAGTGCTATATTTTCCAACTCAATGGTAATGCAATTCTGATTTACCCAGACCTGAAGAAGTCCACTTCTTAGGTTCACGTTGACTACATGATCGTAGATCCAGTCTTGACCCAAGACAAGAGGCTCAGTGAGATCCTCGTCTTGACACACTAGCACCTTAACTGTCATAAGAACATCTTGAATGTAGATGGGAAGCTCCACCTTGCCCATCCAAGGGGTTTCCACACCTCCCAATCCTATGAGATATGCTTCTATAGGATTGATACTTAATTGCAATTTTTGACAATAAGAAATTCTTACTGCACTAGTGGCTACACCTGAGTCAATCAAAGCTCTTATAGTCCTTGTACTATCTCCTTTTCCTATCTCTAAGGTCACAAAAGGTTGTCGGTCAACTATTCTATGGGAATGTACACTTGGTGCTTCACACATAGCCATGTGATATCTTGGAGCATCATAAGCATTTGATCTAGGCTCATCTCTACCAGGTCTTCTCAATTTCATTCTTCGGATGCGTTCTAAAGCTTCTTCTTGTGCTTCTTCTCGAATTCGTTTTTCTTCTTCCTTATGTTTCTTGGCAGTCTTGAGTCGATTAAGCATTTCCTCAGTGAGGGGTTCTTGATGTAGTTTGATTGTGCATCCGCTGATGTAACTTGGTAGGATGTCATCTTCTAGAGTGGCTAATTGAACTACTCCACTAGTTGAAATCCTATTGATGATCAGAGGTCCATAGCCTCTCTTCTCCTATTTCCATGCATGTTGTTTCAGAGTGTAAACCAAGACTAAATCTACCCCGTTCAAGCCTTTACCCTTCACATAAATCCCCTTTACCCTTTACCCCTTTCAGTATGCCTTTTGTCTTTTCTTAGCTATATAAATCCCTGCTACTGCTCTCAATCTTGTTTCACCTAAGCATTCTAGATCAAAGATTCTAGATGAGAGCTCATGGCCGGTCCATTGATGCTCTTGTGCTACTCTTAGTGTGGGTATCAGGAAATCTAAAGGTAGCACTGCATTTTGGCCAAATACCATCTGAAAGGGTGTGCCTTGCAGTGCCATTTTATAGGCAACTCGATATGCCCAAACAACATGATGTATCTGTTTGTCCCAATCAGAGCGTTTATTATTCACCAATTTAGTGAGAACATTACAAAGAATCTTGTTCATGCTTTCGGCCTAACCATTTGCTTGTGGGTGATATGGAGCTGACTTCTTGTGAACCACCATGAATTCTTGTAACAAGTGTTCAATGACCTCATTCAAGAAGTGGGTGCCCCGACCACTCACCAATTCTATTGGCAAACCATATATTGTAAATACATTCTCAAAGAGAAATCTGGTTGTGGTTTCTGCATCATTCTTGTTTGTTGCCTTCACTTCCACCCATTTAGTTACATATTCAGTAGCCACAATGATGTACTCAGCATGTGAACCCTTAGCTCGGGGATTAATAGGACCGACAAAGTCTATTCCCCACTTAGAGAATGCATGTCCACCCATCAAAGGTTTCAGAGGAATCTCATCTTTACGTATTGGGTACTGAGTTCGTTGACAAATATCACACCGCTTCACATAGGTATGTGCATCCATGTGAAGGGTTAGCCACCACAGACCTGCAAATATTATTGCTTTGATCACCCGATGTGGTCCAAAGTGTCCACCTGCCACACCTTGGTGAGTAGTTTCCAAGACTTTGAGATATTCACTCTCATGGACACACAACCTAAGATATCCGTCTTTTCCTTGTTTGTATAGAGTACCACCTATGAGTGTGTAATCTAGCACTTCGTGTTCTAAACTTTGTTGTCTAGCCAAGGTCATTTCTTGAGGGAATGTGCTCGTCCTCAAAAAGTTTATCAATGGTTCACTCCAATCTGGTACTAAAGACACTTGATATAGCATAGCATGTTCCACATGTGGTCTAATAGTACATGCTTGGCATTCCTTGCAGAATTTATGGATGTATGCTTCCATAGTTGGCCAATACACTCCTAACCTTTGTAGCATTTGTAGGGTTTGATGTTTGGAGTAATGTTGTTGTAGTGCACTTACATGTGCTAATTGCAACCATTTTGCATGCTCATCTTCTTCTACACAACAAGACAGTATGCCATGATCAGTGTGCTTATACATGCTACCTGCCATGATGTGGTATTTCTGAGATCTCACTAATTCTTTATCTTCAGCTTTCAGTATGGGGTGCTTGGGTCTAAAGGTTAGGATAGGCACTAAGGTTAGGATAGGCACTATATTCTTGGCCCCACTCAGCTACTACTTCTAGATTGAACAAGTAAGCATCAAGAAGCTCATATTATACTCCTTGAGACGACTCTCTTGAAGTTAGTCTAGAAAGATGGTCGGACCACAGGTGAGTCCTACCTTTCCTAACCACAACTTCAAAGTCATATTCCATTAGTAAGAGGAACCATCTTAGTAATCGACCAATGTTGCACGATTTGTTCTCTAGATATAGCAATGCTTGATGGTATGCAAAAAATTTAAACTTATTTGAAAGAAAATAGTTTCTAAACATTTTAACTGCATATACCATGCCTAATCCTTCCCTCTTGATAACGGTATTATTTTGTTCAACTGCATTCAATTGTCTACTTGCATAGGCAATAGGAAGATCCATATTAGCTTCACTAGTAGGTTGTGCTAGCACACACCCAATAGCATAATTGGGTACATCTACATGAACATGAAAGGGCTTGTTCCAATCTGGTGTAGTCAAGATTGGTGCTGAACATAGTCGTCGCTTAAGCTCATTAAAGGAGTTTTCACAATCTTCTGTCCATTCAAAGTTAGTCAAAAGGGAGTACAAAAGCTTTGCAATGATTGCATACATATGAATGAATCGTCGATAATAACAGCAATGCCCCATGAAAGCTTGTACTTCCTTGACATTCTTTGGCCTTGGTAGCTCTGCAATAGCTCGCAACTTCTCTTCATCTATGGATATGCCATTCTTTGACACTATGTGTCCTAAAAGATTGCCTTGTCTGACCATAACACACTTTTCACGATTCAGGCAGACTTGATATTCTCTACATTTGTCAAAGATTTGTCAAAGATATGTGTTTATCTAATGTTGGAATGAGCACAGAGATCATCAACATAGACTTCCAAGTTTTTCTTTTAGAACTTTTTAAATACATGACACATCAGCATTGAAAGGTTGTGGGTGCATTGGTTAGCCCAAATGGCATTATCCGAAAAGCGAATATGCCCCACTCTATGGCAAAGGCCATCTTATGCTGATCTTTCGGAGGAATGGCTACTTGATTGTAGCCAGAGAATGCATCAAGGAAGCTATATACTTCCTTGCCTGCTACTCTTTCTAATAGATGCTCAGTGATAGGTGTTAAACGCGCGTTGCCGTCACAGGTGCGTTTAAACTCTTTCGGGTTCTTGGGAGTGGTAGGGGTCTAATAATCAGAGGCCCTATAACTTAATTTTCCCAATTAATGCATTTACGTCATACAAATTACTATCAATCCTCTGGTTCATTCTCTCACAGACTTACTGTTCGTAATCAGGTTAATACTTTCTCAGTACGTAGCGCAGGGGTTACTCAATTCCGTAACACAGATTTCACTACCGTAACTTAATGGAGCTGGACTAACCGCAAGTTAATGTAATCAAACAAAGACGAGAAAAAGACAGCACTACTCAGATTTCTCAACACTGCACCACGACAACTTCACAGAATGCAATCGCCCAGACAGACAGTCTGGCGATTCTCCTGATCGTTACCGGAGCATCCTTTCATTGCTTTATAAGTAGTTACAACTCTTCGCAACGACCTTTCGGTTCGTGCGGAATATCAAACCTTTCAATTCATGCGGGATATGAAAATACAAGAATTATGAAAATACAAAGTGCCAATCCGGCGGCTTACACTGGCACGCATGGTGGACTTGAACCCGCAATGGAATAAAATCTAGGGCTCATCTACTATACCCTGTAGATACATGGTTCTAGCTAATTTAAATGTTCTGGCAATTTTCTGCTTCAGGCTATCCATGATTTTCTTTAAAGTGTCTCGTTCGACTAACTGGGCGTTAGTACGAACAGAGCTTGCTGCAATTACTTGTGTCATCAAAATGTCAGCCTGTGTCTGCAAAAATGCTTCCTGTAATTAAAAATCGTTCGCCAGAGGTGCATCACGGCTCAATTTCATGTCTTGAATTTGTTTATCAATTCTAGATAATCTTTCTGCTTGACAACCAAGCTGCTTTTCTCTTCTCTCCTGTTCGCGTGATTGATACTGAATGGTCTGGTAATATGCATCTCGTTCCCTTCGAATCGCTGCAACCTCTTTCTAGAGTTGAGCGGTTAACATCATCTGCGTTTTAAGAGCAGAATTCGCTTCAAACAAGTTTGCATTTGCGAGCTGGAGTTCTGTATTAGTTTGCCTTGCTAAATTTGCCATTTCCTATCCTTTCTGCACGACTTCATCTAGTTGAACTCGCGTTTCTTCCAATAAATTTCCAAGTGCTATGCGAGCATCTTCTTTATCCTGGACTAACTGTTTTAACTGGAGAATCTCTGCATCAACAGCACTTAATAAATCATCTTTGTCTCTTAGTTCAGCCAACGCAGCATCTCTTTGGCTGATCAATGATTCCTGTTCGGCAAGTTTAGCCTGGAGTTGTTGAATCTGTATGTGCAGAGCATGATTTTCTGCCTTTACTACATCTACCTCTTCTTGTAATGGGGTAATATTTGCTTCAAGAACATCGACTTTGTGTTGTAACTCATGTCGGATATTATTAGTAACCTCCTTCATCTGCATTGGTAGTTGTTGCGACAAATGGATCAGCATATGACGCATGGATGCTAACTCAGTAAACATGGGAATCGGAGGAAAAAGAGGAGGAGGAAGTGGTTGGGATGAAGAAGCCATCAAGAGGTGATGGGAAGAGGGCGGAGAATAATTAGGGGAAGAAGAAGAGGAATCCGGTGCTTCAGGGACAATGGGTTGAATGGGGACAATGGACTCGATTGGAGGTATGGGTGGAGGAGTGGGTAGAAGAGTGTTGGGTACCAACACTATTCCGGTAAGTTGCTGCGTAGTCGCTTCAGTTTGGGCAACTGCAGAATGTATTGCCACAATCAATTCCTCGAAAATTTTTGCAACAATGACTTGCGCATCTTCTTGCACATCTTGTTTGGATTGTTGCTGAGAATTTTCCTGAGAAGAGCTTTCTGTAGTATTGGCAGAAGATGCACTATGGTCTTGTTGCCGGATGGGAGAAGATTGGGTAGACGAATCAAGGTGAATTGAGGTGGCAGTGTTGTGGAAAATTTCTTCTACATTTCTTTCTTCTTCATTTCTAGTGGTAGAACCTTGCACTTGACTATCAGAAGAGCTTATCCGTCTGCGTTTTCGGCGAAGGAGTTGGAAGAGATCTTCATCATCCTCTTCGGTATCTTCAAGTATTTGAGCAGATTCCTCATGATATAAGATTGGAGCGTTTGGAGGCGGTTGTGCTGCTTGGAGGGCCGGAAACAAAAAAGTAAGGATGTGCGGAAGATGAGAACACGACAGATCTCCTTTGTTAACATGCTTAATGACCGTAACGCATTCACGGTGAATGCGCTGGAAATAGAATGAGGCAAAATTAACATGCTCACGGGAAGCCATGTGAATCATCCAATAAAATGGGCGAGAAATCCCATAGGTACGTTTCTGCAGGTTTAGTATGGCAACCAAAAATTGCAAGGCTGTTCGTTCAGGGTCAGGGTGACACAAGATAGCGTACTCATTCGATGAGTACCTTGGGAACAATTCAACCATAGTGGCTACTGAAAGGTTAGGACCATTCTCTTGTCCTTCCAGAGAGAGTCAGAAAGCTGTAGCAAATGACTGTAAGGTGATTACTACACGAGATGGAAAACATGTAATTGGCCAACTTTGTTCTGTAACAGGAGTGGCGGCAATTGCAGCAATAATTTGGGCGTAATACGGATGACACTCCACTGAATGCCAAGGCAATTTAGCAAAGTTTGACAAACCTCGGATACACAAGAACTCACTCACGTCATGAGGGAGTCCATCACGGAAGGCAGCGAAATTAGCCAACGCTTCCATGATGCGTACGTGAAAGCACAAGGTCACGAATACACAGTAATAACAGAAAATATAGAACACACAAAGCACACAGACACAATAGCGATTAACAGCGAAAAGAAGAAGATTAAGTAGATACTCGGCAATGGGAGGCGATTGAAATTGCTAATCATCGCGCGATGTTGAGATGATAACCTTCATAACTATGGCGTGCATGCATGTGCAGAATCGATAATGCAGGGCGGCTGTTGATCATAATTAGATATCAAAATGAGGATATTTACAGGCTTATTCAACTAACATGCAAAAATAAAAAGAAAGTAAATAACACGCAAAAAAACGGAGAACACATCAGCGAGAATCAGGTGCTTGATGATAACGTCGCAACTTTGAACCATTGATCACTTTAGGAAGAGGAATTCTGGTCAAAGTAGTCAGCCGAAAAGTAGATAGGCCCACTTTTTCACTAATCCGGTAAGGGCCAAACCACCGTAATTTGAATTTTCTAGCCGCACGATTTGATTTAGCATTATAAAACAGCTCAAGTTGCCCCACCGTAAAAACTGGAGTTTTGAGATACCGATCATGAGTACGGGCTTGCCGCAACTGCATTTCTTGAAGGACCAACAAACTTTCCCAGCGATGTTCATCCAAAGCTCTGAGTGTGTCCAACCGAAATGGCAAAGAGTCTTCAGGTAACAGTTTCTGAGAGATGGCTACGCGTAAGCTTGGCACTGCAATTTCCATTGGCGCTATTGCTTCCAGTCCATAGGCAAGCTTGAAAGGAGTCAGTCTGGTTGCTACTTTGTATGTAGTCCGGTATGCCCATAATACTACAGGAAGTAACTGATCCCATCTTTCTGGTGATTCCACAACCAATTTGCGTAGCATACTTAACAAGGTCTTATTAGTGCTTTTCGCCAATCCATTGGCACGAGGATAGTACGGTGAACTGAATTTATGCAGAATCTGAAAAGTGTGTGTGAGCACTTGCATTAAATTATTAGCAAAGTGTGTTCCTTGGTCTGTCACAAGCTCCAGAGGTAATCCATAACGCGGGAAAACATCCTTCATCAAACATTTTGCCACCGAAACAGCTGTGGCGGACCGTAAGGTCCAAGCTTCTGCCCATCTGGTAGCGTAATCTGTGCATGTCAGAATGTAGTGATTGTTGCTAAGGATTGCTGGAGGTGTGATTGGTCCAATAAAATCAAGACCCCATTTCTGAAAAGGTTCCAAAGGCAATACAGGCTACAGAGGAAAGAAATGGCGTTGTAATGGCTGGCCAGATCGTTGACAATTGTCACACTGCTGCACAAACTGAGTTACATCTTTATACATAGTAGGCCACCAGAGCCCACTTTGTAGAATTTTTCGGTGCGTTAAATCTGTTGCAAAATGTCCACTGAAAGATATTGAATGTGCCATAGCAATAACCGAGTTTACTTCATGTGGAGGAATACAACGAAGCAAGACCCCAGTGTGATCCATATAATACAACTGTCCGGCAATCAACCAAAATCTGCGACTGTAAACTGCAATTTTCCGCCTCATCGCAGGAGCAGTTTGCGGGGCAAGACATCCATCAGTAAGAAAGGTTAATAACTGATCATAGTAGGTAGGTGTCACAGGAAGTTCTGCAGATTCGTCACTAGTCGGTTCAGTAATGTAAATTGCTGGTGTGGTGTCATCAATGCCCACCAGAGCTTCACCGGAATCTAATCGAGAGAGGAAATCTGCTAATGCATGTGCAGTGCTGGGTTGATGAATCACTTCATAATCGAACTCTTGTAACAATAGAACCCATCGTGCCAAGCGACCACCTAAATGCTGCTGCCGGACCAGATACACTAGCGCAGCATGATCTACATGAAAGGTGAATTTTCGGCCTAAAAAATAATTCCGGAATTTCTTTACAGAATACACCAAACCGAGACATTCTCTTTCAATCACTGAATAATTTCTTTCAATAGGAGCGAGTCGACGACTTGCATAGTAGACAGGCCGGAACCACTTATCACATTGCTGCATTAAAACACTTCCAATGGCTATATCTGATGCGTCTACAAAAACATGAAATGGGCGTTCCCAATCAAGAGGTTGCAGAATTTGAGCCTGCATCAATAATTCTTTTAGACGATCGAATGCAGTTTGACATTCTGGGGTCCCTTTGAACTGTTGTGGAGTGCTCGACATGACTCGATTAAGTGGTGTGGCGAGATGAGCTAACCACCGTAAATGGCGACCATGCCATCGAATCTATCCTAGGAATCACATAACTTCTTTTGGTTTGGTAGGCACAGGTGCTTCCAACACAGCTGCAACTTTGTCTGGATCAACTTGTATGCCTTGTGCAGAAATAATATGGCCAAGGAGTTTACCACAAGAAACCGCAAAAACAGATTTGGTCGGGTTCAAGCAAAGTTGGTATTCACGGCATTTCTCAAAACAACACCGTAAATGATACATGTGTGCCACAATCTTACCGAATAAAGAAAAGTCATAAAGGTATACTTGCAAAAAGAGGTGAGGTAGGGTGAAAAAATTTCTTGCATACAACGCTGAAAGGTGCTAGGAGCATTTCTTAACCCAAACCACATGACTGTACAAGCATAAACACCCCAATTCGTAATAAACGCTATTTTCGGTATATCTTGCTCAGCCATTTGGACCTGGTTATAACCACTATAACCATCGAGAAATGAATACATCTCATGCCCAACCACTCTGTCCAGCATTGTGTCAAGAAATGGAAGAGGAAATGGATCAGGTACCGTGGCTGCATTCAATTTCGACACATATTCAAAGCTGCTTGTTTTTCTTTGGTACGATCACGATCGGGGAGATCCATTCAACGTGCTCAATGGGTACAATGAATCCTACCTTTAATAGGCGATCAAGTTCTGCTTTGACCTGTGCTGCATAGTTGGGATTCATTCGATAACTGGGTTGTTTAATTGGCTTTGCTTCTAGTTTAAGCACGACTCGATGTTGATAGATCCGAGGATCCAGACCCTTCATATCGCGGTAATCCCAGGCAAAAACATCAGAAAACTCACGCAAGAGTCTGATCAAATCTTCTTGAAATTCCTCAGACAATCCAGCCTTTATCTTAACATGACGCGGGTTACTATCATTACCCAAATTGTAGGTGACTAACTGGTCTTCCGGGACATAGAATTGACGAGGTTTCACCGGATCGTCAGCTGACTGTAAAAGGTGATGCAGAGTGGCTTTATCCATAGCATTAGTATCATCTGTATCTGCCTCTCCGGTCATGGGAACAACTGTACATGCTGCCGGACTCTAGGTGTCCACTACTGATTGCAGGTCTATAGTACCTAAGGAAATCAGATCTTCATTGTGTTTCAGAAATGCTTCTTCTTCATCGTCAGATGAGCCATCCAACATGTGGACCGGCTCTGCTACATATGGCCTGGCATGGAGTTCGCAGGGCTGAATGGCATCAAGTTTGACAACATATTTACGGTGATTATCTTTAAAAGTCAGTTCCTGTGCTGACCAATCCTGTATAACCTTAGCCTGTTTCAACCATGGTCAGCCGAAAAGAAGATTATAATCGAGACTGGACTCTGGTAGTTCTAAGACTACAAAGGTCATCTTAAACGTTGTACCCTGCAAAGTGATCGGAATATTTCTTACGAGTCCCACTGGATGAACTCGGGATTGATTTGCCATTCTGACAAAGAATTGAACATGCTCGATTTGGGTCCATCCTAACTTCTTGTAGAGAGCTGCAATTGCTATATTCACACTGGAACCACCATCAATTAGCACTTGCATAATCTTGTGATTTTTATGCCAGACCGTGATTAAGGGAACAGAATGATCCACCGTAGAATCAGTTTCCGGTTGGATTGTTGCAGTCGTCGGAGTACTGGGAGATATGGGACTAACCTGTTGTTGATACTGCTGCCTAACTCTTGGCACTAAAGCGAGTAGCTGTCCCAAGGGGAGTGTAATTGAGGCCTTAGAGAGAAGATTCCATACCTGATCTACTGGAATTGTACTCATCCCCGATTCTGATGATGATTCTCCTATTACTGGGGTACAATCTTGTTCTTGTGATCCCACCTTTGACAAGGGAACCTGTGTCATCGAAACTGGATCAGGGAACACCGTAGGCTCTTTGGTGGTCCATTGACTAGCTTTATTATACATTCTCTACTGTTCACGGATGCTAGGTTCAAACACCTCAGCTGCTGGTTGCAACTGCTTATCGGATCTTGTCTGGACCACTGCCGCTTGGGCTTCCACTGGTGAAATATAGACCATGTTGGTCATTGGGTTCTAACGCTCTTTCTTTCGTTGGTCGTATTCGGCTGCATCCTTGTAGAATCTCCGGATGTGGCCAAGTTCACCGAAAAAGTGACATTGAGGTGGTGGCAGAGAAGTATTCTCTGCTGATGTATTGGCTTGCCATCGATTTGCATTGAAGTTGGTATTCCGCTGTCCCTGGTAATTTTGGCATCCTTGCTGTTGATTGTTTCGCATCTGTGGTGGCACGTAGTGAATGGCTGGCTGCCCTGGTTCTTGTATAATGGCATTTACAGTTGCTTGTCCCTGCACTTTGGCATTATATGCACAATTTCGGTGGAATGTCCGGTGGTATTGCAGATGGCGCAATACAGCTGATTAAGGGCACAGGTAGCACTGGTATGCCCTGGATTTTTACATTTGATGCAATACATCTGTTTAGCCAGATCCTCTGCAACATTTCTACTGGCTTTTAGCCACTTCAAGTCTTCAGTGAATCCCCCAACCTTATGCTCTAGTTGTAGGGCCATCACTATAACAGCATCCAGTGTCATAGCACCCACACAACGGATGATCATGATTTGTTTAAGCTGTGGGGTCAAACCATTAATGAACCACTGGGTTATGACATCATCCGGTAAATTAGCATGTGCCGGAGGTAATTGTCTTAAATGAGTTCTAAATAATGTGGCATATTCCTGAACAGTTTGGTGCGGCTTCTGTCTATTGTTCTGCAAGTAATCAAAAGTTTCCGCAGGGTTCTTCTTCAATCGGAATCTCTGTAAAAACGCATCTCTTACCGCTTCATAGGTAACGAAATGATTGAAATCATACTCTTGTTAGCCATCGCACTGCTTCATTGACTAGTGTTGACGAAAACACGATGGCTTTGTATGCCGGATCAGGTGGATGGTTTAGCACTGCATAACTTATTTCAAAGGTGCGTACATGGGCATCAGGATCGTCACCTGGAAATCCACCGAACTTGGTGTATGTTACCCCTATTGGAACCGGTCGAGGTGGAAGTGGCTGTTGCTGTTGTTGTTGTTGTTGTTGTTGTTGTTGCTGTTGTCCACTCATGGTGCTAGTAGTGGTACTGTTACTATCTCCTGAGTTTTGAGGAGGTGTTTCTTGTCCTTTGGAGTCTGTATGATCAGACTGCTCACCTTCCGGCTTGAAAATAGCATTCAGCCTTTTACGGATCTCTAATTCAAATAGCCTGTCCTCTTCCTTGGTATCAAACGTAGGCAAGCTTACCCCGAACAGTGGTGTCCGGAATGAAGATTCACCAGGAAGTATCACACTGTCACCGGAAAATTGTAGATTCCCTACAACAGGGACCGAACTGTCACCGGAATTAGTCGAACTTTCCCCAAACTAGGGTATTCTTTCACCAGCAATGGTCTCTTTGGATAACACACCTCTATCCTCAGAGAGGTTCGAATCTTGACCAGACGGTGTCAGGCCAACTATACACTGCGTTCCTGTACACTCCGAAGTTATTGTATCTTCTGTAGAATGCACCAAAATTACATCGGAATCTATCGGAATCTCAGTATATTCCACCAGAATGCTATCGGAATCACTGCTAACGCGCTTCGCTTCTTCGACGACTGGGCTTAACTTATCTGTGCTTCTGCCTCCTGGGGGTGTCCCTAATAAATTTGGTACCACCCAAGGCTGTCGGTCTCTCCTGTACTTCGGATACGACTCACCGGACCGAGTAACAGGCATATATTACCTTTGCAACACTTGCATACTACTCCACCTTACTGTTGATTCACAATCTATGGCCACCTTCCACAATCAATTTGCAACACTCTGTTGCCACCTTCCCACAGACGGTGCCAGTGTTAAACGCGTGTTGCCGTCACAGGTGTGTTTAAACTCTTTTGGGTTCTTGGGAGTGGTAGGGGTCTACTAATCAGAGGCCCTATAACTTAATTTTCCCAATTAACACATTTACGTTGTAGTACGTTAACACTCAAAACTCTGCATACAAATTACTATCAATCCTCTGGTTCGTTCTCTCATAGACTTACTGTTCGTAATCAGGTTAATACTTTCTCAGTACGTAGCGCATGGGTTACTCAATTCTGTAACACAGATTTCATTACCGTAACTTAATGAAGCTGGACTAACCGCAAGTTAATGTAATCAAACAAAGACGAGAAAAAGACAGTACTACTCAGATTTCTCAACACTGCACCACGGCAACTTCACAGAATGAAATCGCCCAGACAGACAGTCTGGCGATTCTCCTGATCGTTACCGGAGCGTCCTTTCATTGCTTTATAAGTAGTTACAACTCTTCGCAACGATCTTTCGATTCGTGCGGAATATAAAACCTTTCAATTCATGCGGGATATGAAAATACAGGAATTATGAAAATACAAAGTGCCAATCCGGCCGCTTACAATAGGAAGCGGATAACTATCTCTGATAGTGGCTACATTAACCTTCTTCAAGTTAATGCATACATGTAGCTTGTGATTCTTCTTGGGCACCACTACAATGGGGGATACCCATATAGTGTGCTCAATTTCATATATAAATCCGGCTTCTACCAATCTATCTATCTCCTCCTCGATCTTGGTAGCATAATTGTTGTTATATGTGTATGGCTTCTGCTTAGAGGGTTTGGCATCTAAGGTCATGGAAATCATATGTGAGCATATGTCAAGGTCTACTCCTTTTAAGTCTTTGAAACTCCATGCAAAGACATCTCTGTATTCTCTTAACAAGGCAATTAAATCTTGTTCCCCGTCCTTAGTCAGGTCATGTCCTATGCATCTTGCTTCTCCTTCTTCTATGGTTACAACAACTTTCTTTGTTGTCTCTTTCTTATCATAGGCCTCTCCATCTAGGGCTTCTTGTTTATGCATCCTTATCATGACTCTCCTATCTTCTATCTCATACTTCTTGAAATTCTCATGGACCTCAAACAAAGATTCTCCCTCATCTCTCTTCTTCCTCTTCTTGCCTTCACTCTTGGAAGTTACTTGTGTGGCTAGTCTTGCATCATTCATAAGCTCTTCGTGTTTTTGAGGGTGAGCTCTACTTCATACATGAATTCTTCTTTTGAGGCACAAAAAGGGTCGATAATAATTGGCCCTAGATTGGATTCACTTGCTTCCTCAAGTACGTCAATGCTCGGCTCACATCCTTCAAGAATTGAATCACACATAAGTGGTTCTATAGTGAACACTAAAATGTCATAGCCATCTTCATCACAGTGTGGTGTCCATTGTTCTTCATTGATGGCCACATCCATTGTTGCTAGGATTTCTGCCCAACCATGGGGTTCAAATTCTTCGTTTGGGAAAACTACAGGTGCATAGGTTGGGTCTCGAATTGATCTATGAGTTTCCTTCGCTCTGGCCTGTTCTCTTTTCTCATCTTCTTCTACCACTTTACACATCCATAAGTGAGTGTCTTCATGCATCCATGAGGATCCTGATCCTATGGAGTACACTGACTTTGTATCATCTGTGGCTCTATGGATGGGGTTCCACTGTATTGGGGGCACGTTTCTATGAGAGTACTCCTTCAGATTGACTTTGGGCATCACACCTAAGTGTTACAAATACAACGAATTGGTTCCCCAACCCTGTACCACTTGCAACTGCCTCATGAATGGTCTTCCCAAAATCATCTCATAGGCCTAATTTTTTTTAAAGTCACATATAGCAAAAGTGTAGCGAGAGTTATCCCTTCTAGTAATCCTAAAGGTCTCTCTATGTGAACATCAGTCATTTGCAATTTCATTCTCGTTGGTCTAAGTGCTAGTTTTCCCCAAAGTTTCCATAAGGAACTGGTAGCAATTGCAACTCCAACACCTGAGTCCAAAATAGCCTTGGTTGTGTAACCCTGATGAGTGATAGGAAGATAGGTGTTTCCTTCTTCTCCTTCGCTCATGTCTCCTATCTTGTCCAAGGGTATTTCAGGAACTGTCCTAAGTGATCCTACCTAGGAATGAGGTTTAGTTAATTCTAGTACTTGATCTACTACATGTTTCCATAATTTTGGCGTGACCTTGAGTAGCTCCTCTAAAGTGAGATTGCACTGCACTTTAGTGTTCTTTACTACTTCCATGTTTCTAGGTATGAATGAGTTTTCATTTCTCACCATGCATATGGGTGCTCTCATATAGGTAGACTTCACCTCCCATGGGCTTGTGAAATGGGTTAGTTCTTGCAAGGAATTAGATTTAAAGTCTAATCTCTCACTAGATTGGATATCCTCCTGCTCTCCATAAATGGAAGGAATGTCTTGTGGGAATTGATCATGGAAGTCATCTACAAGTTCAATGGGAGGAGGATTTTCCCTTTCTTTTGCCCATTTCTCTTCTTGAATCTCTCTTAGAAATTTTGGTGAATACCGATTCATAGAAGAAGAGGTGTCTGGTTCTATGGATATAGGCACATAAGCTTCCTAGGGAGCAATGCTCATTCTTTCACTTGCCTTGTCCTTACCTTGGGAGGTGGCTTCCTTTCTAGATTTTGCAATTAAACTCTCCAATCTTTCTAACATTCCATCAAAATACAATTGTGTCTTAGCTGAACTAGAGTAATTGAAGAGCCGGCCGGCTTCAAACATGTTTTGAGCCAATTCTACCATCTTCGCACAAAGCTTAGTTCGTTCCATCTCTAAGTCGGCTCTAGGGTAGCAATTTTCATAATTTACGTTCGGCCCTTCTTGGATTCTAGCCTGATATGCTTTAAGCATCATGTCTAGATCCTCAAGAGTGGGATCTACTAAGATTGATCCTACTCTAGGGGGTGGTGGGGTTACATGCAGTGGATTAGAGGGTGGTGGGTTGGAAGGTGATGGAGATGGTGGTGGTGGTGATGTGTGAGAGTGAGTTTGAGAGGCGAGTTCAACTATCTTGCCTTTGTTTATCTTAGGCTTTCCTCAAGTTCACTCATCTTCCTCGACCATTTTCTTTTCATTCTCTCTTGGCTATCTTTCCAAGCTCTTTTCCTTTTCTTAGTTATACTCTGAGTCTCATTGATGTCAGAACTCTTTTCATGACCTAAGCCTTGATTTTGTTGTAATGCCTAAGATCTAGTGACCACTTGCACTGGCGGTAGTGGAAGTTACACTACCAGTAGAATCTATTACTAACACAATCACATTAATGGGAGTGATCTTTGGTGCATTGTGTGGGTTCTTTGGGCAGTCTCATAAGAGGTGCTCTTTCCCACAATCTTGACAAAAGCCTTGAATTGTCACTGATTGGGGTTGCATAGGTGCACGCATACGACAATCACGTATGAAGTGATCTCCCTAGCATCTGTAGCATGGTCCTCTAGGTGCTAGGGGTCTCATCTATCTAGGTTGGGGCCTAGAATTATGATTTGTGTATATGACATTAGTGTACTTAGGCTCCCTGCAATCTCAAAGGTACAATCAATGAAGGTATATTCTATCCTTACTCTTCAGATTTGGATATCAAAATCTATTTAGGATGATAAGAGAAGTACCTCTGGTTACTTAGCATTTGCAGCTTTGAAGCTAGTGCCATGGAGTTCCAAGAAGCAACCAAAAGTTACTTTATCCGCAACTGAAGTAGAGTATAGAAGTTTGACCATAGCAACTCAAGAGAAAATATGGTTAAAAGCATTGTATACAGATTTGCGACTTGGAGATAATTTAATTTCCATGCATCTAGCAGCAAACCATATTTTCAATGCAAGAACCGTTCATTACCATTTCATCAGGGAGAAACTCATGGCAAAGGAGATTGACATTTCTTTTGTTCCAACTGAAAAGCAAGTAGCAGATATGATGATGAAGGCACTTGATGGAATAAAGCTTTGTAGATTCAAAGCTATGGTAGGTATTCAACCTATTAGAGAATGAAGACTCAAGCATACTTTAGCTTGAGGGGGAGTTATTGGAACATCAAGCTTACACTATGCTTGAGGTAGATTTGATCTACATCAAAAGCTATCACTTGGATTACATTGAAAGAATACCCATTGGACATTTCTTTTTCCTATGCTCATTTATTGTATTTTTTTGAGAGATTTATGATGGTTCATTTACCATTGTAAAAGCCTAGAGCTTTATACATGTAAAATTAGAAAAATAGAGCCCAAATTCCATGGCTTTGAGGTGGTTGAGTTGCATTTAATCAATCAATCAATCACCTAAAAGTAGATCAAACTAGATCTTCACTTTTCCTAGATTGTAGGAAAGTGAATTGATTCCCTCCAACAACCATTCCCACCTTCATTTGAATTCAAACTCCACTTGTAGAACTCGTGGAGCACTTGAAAAGTCTATATAAAGACTTCAAAACACTTTTACATTACATGAAAGCAATATACTTACACTTGTGGCCATCATTGTTTTGCTCCTTAATTTTTCTGCGTCATCTTCTTTGACAACAATAAGCTTGCAGAGGATGCTGCTCTCTCTACAGAGCTTCGAATTGCATGAAAAATGGCTCATTAGATATATATTAGTGTCTTGTTTATGTTTTTAGATTTGCATAGCATTTGGTTTAGTAAATTGGGAGGGACCTCAATTTTTCCATCTCCGGGTCAATATCTACGTATTCCTATTGAATGTTTGGTTCATTTCAAAAGCATATTTGCCTTATTCCTTGTACACTTGTGCAGTATATACACTCAATCCTATGTGTATCACTCCCATAAAAGGATTTTTTCTAATTTTAATCATGCTAGTTTCTATGAGCTTTTGAAGTTCATTGTCTCATCCAAAGATAATAAGTTTTTTGAGCTAGTCGATGCGCAAACCTGTTTGTTTTTTATCGACTCTTTCTGCTTGATGTTCCAAAGTACATAGTGCATTTTATTGCACTTATTGCATGCCTATAAGGTCTATTTGAGTCTCCATAAGCTAAAGGGCTGGTCTTATGCCGGTTGCCTGGATCAAACTTCGTCGCTTTGAAACTCACTTTTCTACCTCCTACAAGCTTCTCCAAGTTCTTTCATGTCTCTCTCTTTAATTAGGACATTCCAACACCAATTTTGAGGACAAAGGTGGAGTTAAGGGGAAGGAAATTTTATTTGGTTTCATGTATTAGAAGCACGTTCGAGTGGGTATGGACCCACCCTTTATCTAGACATAGGTGGGCTCTCACATGAGTGCCATGTGGCACTCATGTTAGAAGCCATGTGGATGTATTTCTTATCTATAGAGAGATATAAATATATGTACTTTGTGGGGTAGTCAATCATTATCAATACTCTCCATGTATATAAGATTTTGGCTGTAGTCAATGTCCTCAAATTTTGTGTCCCCTTCTGTGCAAAATAGGGGGAATTATCAAGGCAATAAAATACTCATGTTATCTCTTTATGCTCTAAAAACAAGCAATTATCCTTCCTTTTAACTTGCGTAAAAGACAACAAAACCGAAGAAAATACATTTGGCTCAAAGTTTTTTATGTGTTTGACCTTGAATTCTTGATGTATGACTTTCAAGCTCCCTTGATAAATATGATTTGCTTGTAGCTTTGTATAAATCCTTGATGATAAAAATTGATGAATTTGATGAGGCTTTAGTCTTTCTCTGATAGAAAATGTTGGATAAATCGACCTCTTATAGGAGTTAGAAGTTTTTGCAGCTCCATAGGATTTTAAATGGGTTCACACAAAGAGTCTAAAAATGATAATAGCATGTTGCAGAAGCAATATCTCTTAACTCAAAGACGATTTCATCAAATTGTTTTAGATCCATCTAGTAGATAAATAGAGATTTTTCAAGCATTATCAAATATAAATTGACCTATTGATGCAAAGAAATCATGATTACAATTAAAAAGATTTTGATAGACTCTTAACAAGAGAAACACAACTAGACATAGGTTTAGTAGTCACTCAATAGATCACTACGTAGATGTCAAATAGGCATGAAATTCTAATTTTACATAATGGAAAAAGGAAGGTTTAAGATGAATGCTTAATACTAGAATTTGAGTTCATAACCATAGAATTGCATAGATTGCAAGTTTTTGGGTGTATCATGCAGCCTCCCATGAGCAGCAAAGTAGTCAGCACAAATGTTTTTCATTCATGCATGAGGCTTTCATTAGTATCAGATTAGAGATCCCATTAAATAGAATCACACATGGTGACCTTCCTTGGTAAATTTCAAGAACTTGGTAGGGACATGACTCCCACCATTTTCTACACCTAACCATGTAGCAAGAAGAAATTTTGGAAGCCACAACTCAAGACATGCCTCACAACCATCATTAGAAACTTACACAAAAAGTTTCCCAAACATCATCACTCTAGATAACCAAAAATCCACATCCTTTGGAGATGCTACTTTTTACATGCATTGTTGAGGATGACACTATGCCAATGTGCAATATTAAGGTGCAATCATACACCTTTAACAAATAAATCTTGAAGAGTAGACCCAATCTAGTTGACGTTGGAGGCTACATGTAGGTACCCCTTGTCAAGATTCCAAGTCTTCACAACCAATTCACATGATCATGCCAAAGTGCACACAATCATTGACCAAGATCATCTTCATCATCAACCCATGATTGTTGATCAAAATCATCTTAGGATATGAAATCAAATATAGCCCAAAATTGGTGATCAACTCCAACCCATAATCAAAAATTAAGATCAAGGGCAATTAGAGGTCAGTAATCAAGATCATTTCTCATTCAGCATCTCCAAGTTGAAGGTCATGCTAACATGCGATTATCTAGAAATAGTCAATTATATAAATTTTTTAATCTCCCCCATTACTCAACAAATCACGTTTATGATGGCTCAAAATGAAGCTAATGAAATAAGATACAAGATATAAAGCGCATAAGCACAAATGCAAAATGCAATTAACTTAAAATACTAGATCCAAAATGTATTGTATTATGCATGACTACAAGCTTCTCACAAAACGTAGGTCATGAATTCGTGAGAAAAGTCCACAAACGTTTATCCTCAAGCTAGATAGCACATCAGGAAGCAAGAAGGAACCATCATAAGCCATGAGACATGCAAAAATCACATAAAAAGAAGGCAAGAAGGCTTGGCACAAAAGTTTCAAGGAGAAGAGGTCTCTTAGTCACATGATAAAAAATCATCTAAAAGTTAGGGGCTTGGCTTTGTTATGGTGGCTTCCTCATGTATCAATTTATAGAAAGTCTAGGAAGGTCAAAGTCGAGCTCTTCTCTTATGATTTTTCCTAGAGGACTCTTTCCATTTCTACAAATAATATCTTTGAGCACATTTACAACCCTTCAAAGCTACAAAATTTGTAAAAACTTTTATGTCATTACCACTTACTCTAAAACTCCATCCTCCTATATCTTTTCATCCTTGACAAGACCCTCATGGTTGGGTGGGTGGGATGGTCTTGCCAAATCTTTGGATTAGAGCTTGTAGTTTTTTGCATTGTTCAGGTTGTTGAGTTTAATAATGAATAATGGGGTTTGTCGATTCATTATTGATATTATACATGTATTAATCCATTTTATCTAGAGTTTGGTTGAAGCCTCAAACATTCTTATATATTATAGGTCCATGTATGCCGATATTTGGTTGAAATCAAATTGAAATATGGCTTTTAAAACATTATTCATATTAGATCTTAATAATTGGATGCTTTGGATTGTCTTTGAGAGAAGCTGAGTTAGAGGCATGATTTCTCCCTTTCTAGGATCACATTCTAGAAAGAAACATGCCAAATTTTCCTTCTCCATAGTGATTGATGGACCAAGGTTCTAGTTCATGGGCTAATAAAAAGTGTGTTGTGCATGGTCTTGTAATGTAGCCGTATGCATGCCTAATTTAGAATGCATTGGAAAAATAACGTAACAAGGTGGCTCTTTTTTTTTTAATATAAAGGAAGTTCGGCATTAGCCTACTCACAAGGTGGCTCTTGAACGAGCTGCATGAAGGCATACTAAAGACAAGGTTTCTTATTAAAGAAGGTTTAGATTTCAAACCTAATATATCATTTTTCATGTCAATCTTCTTGAGTTGTTTGCTTACAACTTTTTCCTGGTGATCTTTTTGTCGTTCTTGTCAATTGCTTCCTCTCATTTCATGAAAACGTTCTTCCTTGTGTTTGTTTGGTCTTTTTTATTCAAAGATCTATAATGATGAAAATATTTTTTTACACAATTAGACTACTTTTAGTATTGGGAAATTACTCTTTTCTAACTAAATTAATTAATCAAGAAAAAGTTTAGAAAATGACTATATAATACATATGTTGTCAAGATAAAGGAGATAAGCATAAGAGCTCTCACACACTCTCACACACAAAGAGAGGAGTACACATAGATTGAGGCAAGGAAGACTAATCTTCTTCTTCTTCTATCACATAAAGAGAATATACAAGAATGAACTAATACATCAATACAACCACTCCAATATATAAAGAATAGTACATTAAAGAAAAACCTAATGTTCATGAATGAGTGATTGGAAAGAAAACAAATGTGCCATCACTCTTGGTAGAAAAATCTTGTATAGCTCACTAAAAAAGTATTCCTAACATATATTAGCATAACCACTACATGTTAGAGAGATGAAAAAGTGGTACATTTCATCCTTGATCATCACATGTTGAACTTGATATCTTAACACTCCCCCTCAAGCTCAATGTCATGTCCTATAATCCAAGCGTCTTTTGGAACTTCTTCAACTTTTTTGCTCCAAGTGCTTTAGTGAAAATATCAGCAACCTATTCATCTCTTCTCACATAAACAAGATCAATATCACTTGCTAATACCTTTTCTCTAATGAAGTGACAATGTACCTCTATATGCTTTGTTCTAGCAAAAAAATGGTATTTTGTACTAATTAGATGTTACTAAGGTTATCACAATAAATGATGATAGGATTTTGTTCTTCCACACCTAAATTTGCAAGTAGCATCTCCAGCCATGATGCTTCACATGCTACCGTTTCAACACCTCTTTACTCAACCTCTATACTCGACAAAATATTAGTGGGTTTCTTCTTATTGCTTCATGTAACAGCTGCACTCCCAAGTGAAGATTGCTATGACATTTTAGTTTTTGCTATAGAACCAATCCTGTGTGATTTGGTTATCAAAGAGTGTGAGCCTAGTATGGATGAAATTGAACAAGCAAGTGACTCAAATTTAGAATCAATTATTATGGATCCTTTTTGCACGTCAAAAGAGAAATACTTGTATGTAGTAGAGGCTCACCCTCAAGGACGAGAAGAGCTTACGAATGATGTGAGGTTAACCACATAGGTAACCACCAAGAGTGAAGGAAAGAAAAGAAAGAAGAGAGCATTCCCACCACAAAAGGAAGAATCTTTATTTGAGATCTCTAAACATTTTAAGAAGTATGAGGTAAAGGATAGGAAAGTCATGATCAGTATGCCTAGATGAGAAGCACTCACAAGAGTGACCTATGACAACAAAGAGCAAACTATAGAAGAAGGAGAAGAGAGGAGTACTTATCTCGGGCATGGATTGACTAAAGAGGAAGAAGAAGAGTTGGTTGCATTATTAAGAGAATATAGGGATGTGTTTACATGGAGTTATAAGGATCTAAAAGGAATAGACCTTGAATATGCTCACATAGATTTCCCATAACCTTAGATGCCCAACCCTCCTAGCAGAAGCCATACACATATAATGATAATTATGGCACAAAGATCAAGGAAGGGATAGATCGATTGATAGAAGCTAGATTTATCTATCAAATTAAGCACACTCAATGGCTATCCTCCATACTAGTGGTGCCAAAAAGGAATGGCAAGTTACATGTATGCATTAACTTGAAGAAGGTCAACACAACCACTATTAGATATAGTTATTCGCTTCCTATCACTGAGCATCTATTAGAAAGAGTAGTACGTAAGGAAGTATATAACCTCCTTGATGGGTTCTCTGGCTATAAGCAAGTGGCCATTTCCCTATAAGATTAGCATTATATGGATTTTGCCACAGAATTGGGCATATTTGCATTTTGAGTAATGCCATTTGGGCTTATTAATCCACCGACTACCTTCAAAAGGCTGATGTGTCATGTATTTAAAGAGTTTTTGTGTAAAAATGTGGAAGTCTATGTTGATGATCTATGTGGGCATTCCAACATGAGACAAACAAATATACTTGAGCTAAGATAAATCTTTGACAAATGTACAGAATATCAAGTCTTCTAGAACCTAGAAAAGTGTGTTTTTATGGTCAGGCAAGGCAAGATTCTAGGACACATAGTGTCAAAGAATGGATTCCACGAATGAGGATAAAATTAGAGCTATTGTAGAGCTACCTAGGCCAAAGAATGTCAAGGAATTACAAGCTTCCAGGGGGCATTGCAACTGTTATCGATGTTTCATTCATATGTGTGCAATCACTGCAAAGCCTTAACATGTGTCACTCTAGCACAATGGTGAGTACCAACGTGAGGAGCTCCACCTCATAAATGTCAATCCGTGGAGATGTGAGGACCGGTATGAAGACCAAGAGCAAGTGGAGTGCACAAGTGCGTGAGTGAAAGCACACAAGCATGCACACACATACACACACACGAGCACAAGGTAAGAGCAAAGAGTGGCACAGTGGAAGAACTTCGATTACCAAAGAACTCTCTACAAAGCTGAAATCTACAACAAGCTAACCTCAAAAATGAGCTCTCCAGCCCTTTTTATAGTTTTTGAGTGGTTTTGGCCCTGTCCAGACCTAGTGTCCGGCATAGTTAAAAATTAGGTTCTAGGGCTTATTTGGGGGCTCAAATGAAATCTAAAAATTATGAAAATTGGTAGTATGGTACATCTAATACTCCTCAAGCTCAAGGACTCATTGGCTTGAACAAAATGGAGTTCAAAAAATAGAAAATGGTATTTACAATGATTTTTAGTGATAAAAATCACTATTTTTATAGGGATTTCTTCTGAAAATTTGACATGTGATTCTTGGAGCTCCCTACTTGCTCCTTCTTCTTGTGTGTCCACTTCATTGATGTGCTTCCATGCTTTGTCCTTGACCTTGAGCTTCAACACTCCCCTCCTCTAGAGTCTGTCGTCCCAGACATACCTTTGTTGTAGTGGTTGTTCCCTGTAGTGCTTGGAGAGGTAGAGTCCTTCATGTATCCACAAGAGCGGTCCATCTTCCAATTGTAGCTTGGGCAATTTTCTGGTTTGCCATTGTGTCACTGCTACCTTTGTAGGTACTTCTTCCTGGTATTCTAGTTTGATGGTGTCTTTGTGAGCTTTCAAAAATTGTGAGCTACTCCAAAGAGGTTTTCCATGTTGGTTATGAGCAACTCGCGTGGTGGATTGCCTCCTAGCACTTTTTGTTGTCACCGTGATGTCCTCTGTTTCTTCCAAAGATGGCTTTCCTCTTTTCATGCCAAGTACTTGTAACCCATAATGGATGATGGGTCAGTGCATTATTGCATGGGTTGAACAAAATATGTGCCTTGTGCATGGCCTTGTAATGTGGCCCTATGCATGCATACTTGGGAAATGCATTGGAAGAATTATGGTGCAAGAAGTTTGGTCTTGAGCTAAGTGCTCAAGGGTATGCCAACGAAGAGGTTTCCTAATCTATCATGGTTATAGTGTTGTTGAAGCATACATGTCTTACCATGGTGAAAGGCCTGTTGATCTTCATCTCTTCGTGTTGGACTTCCATCATGGTGTTTGACCATTGGCTTGTCTTTGTCGATGGATGTCCTTGTTGATGGTTCACTGATGAGCGTCTTCAAGCACATAGTTCTCTTCTTTCTTTCCTCTCCTTTTTTTTTGTGGAACAATGTCACAAAAGAGGAAGAAAGAGGTTAGTACCAACAAAATATTTTACATATGTCATATGTGTATCATGTGCCTGGGATTCTCAATTGTGTCTATGCACGGCCGTGTAATGTGGCTCTATATTGATGCATACTTTGGAAATGCATGACCTGAATGGTGCAAAAGACAAGGTTATGCCACAGGCACATGGTTGTTGCTGATCGAGGCTTTTGATGTTACTTGGAGACTTGATGCAATCTTTGTTTGGAGGTGTCGATTGAATCCTCCTTATAGGGATCCATTTGAGAAGGGTATGTGGCCCTGTGGAGATCACTTCTGGCCCTTTCATCTGTGGATGGTTTCTAAAATTTGATATCCATGGTGGTCGGCTCGTTGATGTTGTGGAAGCTGCTGGTACTTTTGGCTTCCAAACCCATATCCTTTGTGACTGTCTTTCTATTACCGGCAAGAAGATGAATTCATCTTCTTTTGGTCTCTGCCTTTGGTTTTGACTCTTGCTTTTCCGTAGTGTTTTTACTGAGATTGTTCTCCGTAGGGAGATCATATGGTTTTGTGAATGTATCAGTGCCTTGGGTACCCACATTTGTAGTCACCCTTATTGGGCTGCAACTAACTTCTTTGGCACCCAAATTTGTACGTTATTATGGTCGGCCACCCTCGATTGCTTGGGTACCCAAATTTGTCGAAGACCTTGGGATTGTGCTTGTCCTCATTTCTGGGTGCTTCTTTTAGCATGTCTGACTTGCTTTGATGGGAATGGTTGTGGCAAAGCTGGTGGTTGTTCTCCTTTTTGTACCCAAATCTGCTTCATGCTCTGAGCGTCTTTCTTCTTGAATTCCGTTTGTCTAGTTGATATAGCCGATGTTTTTTTTGCTTGCCTCTTTGGTCGAGTTATGCTTGCATTAGACTGTGAAGAAGAAGAGAGGTTTGTTGGCCTTTGAGCATGTGCTTCCATGATTGAATCCTTTTGCTTCGTAGGGTGTTTGGCACACACAACATTTTCTTTACGAAGATTAGTTTCGGAAGAACTAAGAGAATGTGTGACCTTTGGATTTGTGAGCATGCAATTGTCTAATTCTAATGTGATACATTGTTCATGTGCCCAAACTTGAAGGATTTGACTTCTTAGGTTCAAGTTGACTGCATGGTCGTAAATCCAATCTTGACCCAAGACAAGTGGCTCTATAATGTCCTCATCATGACATACTAGCATTTGGACTTTCATTGGAACATCTTGAAGGTAGATGGGAAGTTCCACCTCGCCCAAACAAGGGGTTTCCACACCTCCCAAACCTATGAGATATGCTTCTATGGGCTTTATGTTCAATTGCAAGTCTTGGCAGTAGGATAGTCTAACTGCACTAGTTGCTGCACTTGAGTCAATCAATGCTCTCACAGTCCTTGCATTCTTCCCTTGTCCTACCGCTATGGTCATAAAAGGACGTCGATCAATTATTTGAGAAGCAATTGCACTTGATGTTTGACACATGGCCATGTGGTATCTTGGGGCCTCTCGATCGAATTCTAGGCCTATGCGTCTTAACTTATTTCACCTAATGCGTTCTCTAGCCTCTGCCTGTGCTTCTTCTCTAACCCTTAACTCTTCTTCTTTTTGCTTATTAGCAGTGTTGAGTCTCTGTATCATATCCTCTGTAAGAGGTTCTTGATATAGCTTGACTCGACAACCACTAATATAGTTGGGCAAGGTATCACCTTCTAGTGTGGCCAATTGAACTGCACCGCTAGTGGAAATTCTATTAATGATCATGGGTCCATATCCTCTTTTTTCCAATTTACGAGCATGTTGCTTTAATGTATAAACCAACACTAGGTCTCCCTCTTTCAAGCCTTTATCTTTGATGTGTGCATCGAAGTATGCCTTTTTCCGTTTCTTTGCAGCATAGATGGCTGCCGTTGCTCGTAGCCTTGTCTCACCTAAGCGTTCTAAATAAAAAATCGTCGAGGATAACTCGTGTCCATTCCAGTCATGCTCTTGTGCTACTTTTAAAGTTGGGATTAGGAAGTCCAACGGTAGCACAACATTTTTTCCGAAGACCATCTGAAATGGGGTGGTATTGAGTACTGTTTTATAGGCAACTCGGTAGGCCCAAATAGCATGATGAAGTTGTTTGTCCCAATCAGAGCATTTGTTATTTACTAGTTTTGTCAATACATTACATAGGATCTTGTTTGTGCTCTCAGCTTGTCCGTTAGCTTGTGGATGATAGGGGGCAGACTTCTTATGTATCACCAAGAATTCTTGAAGAAGATTTTCGATTACTTCATTCAAGAAGTGTGTGCCTCTATCACTTACTAACTCTATTGGTAATCCGTATCTAGTGAACACATTCTCAAATAAAAACTTAGCTGTAGTTTGAGCATCGTTCTTTGTTGTGGCTTTGACTTCTACCCACTTTGTGAGATAATCCGTGGCTACAATAATGTACTCGGCATGGGAGTTTCTAGCTGGGGGGTTAATAGGACCTACAAAGTCTATGCTCCACTTCGAGAATGCACGTCCTCCCATCATTGGCCTCAAAGGCATCTCATCTTTTCTAATTGGGTACTGGGCACGTTGGCATGTATCACATTTCTTCACATAGGTATGTGCATCCATATGAAGAGTGGGCCACCAAAGTCCTGAGAATAGAATGGTCTTGATTACTCTGTCAAGCCCAAAATGTCCACCTGCAACACTGCTATGGGCAGTTTCTAAGACTTTCAAATAATCTGATTCATGAACGCACAGTCTTAAGTATCCATCCTTGCCTCTGCGGTACAGGTTATCTCCTACGAAGGCATATTCTTTAACCTCTTGCTCCATGCTTCGTTTCCTTGCTAGACTAGCTTCCTTGGGTAATGTTCCCGATCTCATGAATTCTACCAATGGATCACTCCAGTCTGGAATTAATGACACGTGATAAAGGGTGGCGTGCTCAACGGGGGGTTTCTTTTGGCACACTGGACAATTCTTGATCCACTCATGTATTTCTTTGTCCATACTAGGCCAATACACTCCTAAGCGTTTTAGATTATGCAATGTTCGTTGTTTAGAATAGTGATTCCCTAGAAATCCTTCATGGGCTTGTTGCAACCAACTACTATGTTCATCGTCTTCGACACAACAAGCTAGAACACCTTCCGTATCTTGTTTATACATGCTTCCTGCCAATATGTGATATTTGTGTGATTTTACAATTTCATCTTTTTTTGTTTTTACATTCTTATTTGGAGGTCCAAAGGTTAGGACTAGTACCAACTTATTTGCCCATTTAGGAACAACTTCTAAATTGAACAGATAAGCATTAGGCAATTCATCAGACACTCCTTGCGGTGACTCACCTGAAGTGATGCGAGAGAGGTGATCCGCTCTGAGGTGGGTCTTACCTCTCCTAACAACCACTTCAAAGTCATATTCCATTAGTAAGAGGAACCATCTTACTAATCGTCCGATATTGCAAGGTTTATTGACTAAATATAATAAGGCTTGATGATCAGTGAAAAACTTAAACTTGTTGGCCAATAGATAGTGTCTAAACTTCTTCACAGCATATACCATGCCTAAACCTTCTCTTTCAGTTGTGGTGTAGTTTCGTTCGGTAGCGTTCAACTGCCTACTAGCATAGGCTATAGGAAAATCTAAATTCCCTTCACCAGTTGGTTGTGGCAGCACACATCCTATTGCATAATTGGATGCATCCACATGTACATGGAATGGCTTATTCCAATCCGGAGTGGTCAGTATTGGTGCTGTGCACAAGCGTCTCTTCAGCTCATTGAAGGACTTTTCGCATTCATCGTTCCACTCAAAACAAGGCATAAAGAGGTTTAGCTATGATTGCATACAGGTGAATAAACCTACGGTATATCCACAATGGCCCATAAAGGCTTGTACCTCTTTAACATTCCTTGGCCTCGGTAGCTCCGCAATGGCTTTTACTTTGTCCTCATCTCTTGATATTCCATTCTTAGAAACAATATAACCTAAGATTTTACCTTGATGTACCATGAACACACACTTCTCTGGGTTCAGACACACTCGATATTCTCTACACTTGTTGAAGATCTGTCTGAGCTCAGGGATGTGGTATCTTCGCTCTTGGGAATGAGCACATAAATCATCCACATATACTTCTAAGCTCTTTCGCAAGAACTCTTTGAAGACATGGCACATGAGCCGTTGAAAGGTTGCAGGTGCATTGGTGAGGCCAAATGGCATCACCCGAAATGCAAAGATCCCCCACTCTGTGGCAAAAGCTGTTTTATGTTGATCTTCTGGGGCAATGGCTACTTGATTGTAACCTGAAAATCCATCAAGGAAGCTATAAACTTCCTTGCCTGCAACACGCTCTAATAAATGTTCAGTGATTGGAAGTGGATAACTATCTCTTATCGTGGCGGCATTAACTTTTTTAAGGTTAATACACACACGTAACTTTCCATTCTTCTTGGGCACCACTACAATGGGGGATACCCATTCAATATGCTCAATCTCATAGATGAATCCAGCTTCAATCAATCTATCAATTTCTTCTTTTATTTTGGCTGCATAAGTGTCATTATATGTGTATGGCTTATGTTTGGTGGGCTTTGCATCTGCTATCATGGGGATCATATGAGAGCAAATTTTCGGTTCTACTCCCTTCAAGTCTTTATAGTGCCATGCAAACACGTCCCTGTATTCCCTTAATAATGCTACCAACTCTACTTCGTCTTCTTTACTTAGGTCATCTCCTATGTATGTACATCTCTCTTTGTTCTCTTCGATGGTGGCTGTGATTTTTTTGGTCTTTTCTTTGTTATCATATGCTTCTCCTATTGTGGCCTCTCTCTTAGGCATTCGTACCAAAATTTTTTGGTCCTCAACTTCATATTTTTTGAAATTTTCTAGTACTTCAAACAAGGGTTCCTCCTCGTCCTGTTTCACTACTTTTCTTTTCTTTTTCTTTTTACTACCTTCACTCCCATCCTTTGAATTTACCGTTTTGATGCTTGTGAGAGGTTCTTCTTCCTTTTGTGTAAATATTCCTATGTCTTCTAGATAGTGCTCCTCTGAAATAAAGCAACTATCCATCACAATGGACTCTAGATCATCATTGTTCTCTTCTTCTTCTATGAAGTCGTTAGAGTCACATTCTTCTAGCAAAGGCTGACACATGAACACTGAAATATCATAACCCTCCTCATCATAATGAGGTGTCCATTGTTCTTCATTGACAACAATATCCATGGTAGCTAAGATTTCTGCCCAACCATGAAGCTCAAATTCCTCATCTGGAAATATCATCGGCGTATAGGCTGGGTCTCTAGCTGGTCTATCTTCTTGAGAAGTTCCTTTTTCTCTTGCCTTAAAGCGTTTTTCCTCTTCCTTTGCGACCTTGCACATCCACAAATGAGTATCTTCATGCATCTAAGATGTATCAGATGAAGTTTTAGAATGCAGAGAGACTGAATCTTCTTGCTCCTTGTGGATAGGATTCCACTGTAGGGGTGGTACATCTTTGAAGGTGTAATCCTTCAAATTGACCTTGGTTGTGACCCCTAAGCGCTGCAAGTACAAGGAGTTGGTTCCCCAATCCTGTACTATTTGCAGTTGTCGTAGGAAGGGTCTTCCTAGGATCATCTCGTAGACATTATTTTTCTCAAAGTTACATATAGCAAATGTGTGTTCAAACTCTACACCACAAGTGGTTAGAGTTATCCCCTCCAGCAATCCTAGAGGTCTTTCAGAATGACCGTCTGCCATTTGAAGCTTCATTCTAGTTAGTCTTAATGTGGGTTTGCCCCATTGCTTCCACAAGGAGGTGGTCGCAATAGCAACACCAGCACCTGAATCTATGATTGCTTTGGTTGTGTAACCTTGGTAGGTGATTGGAAGGTAAGTATTACCTTCTTCACCCTCACACATGTCCCCTATTTTTTCTAGAGGTATCTCTGGGACTTCTTGTTTACAGCCTGCTTTTGGCCTATGGGAATCAAGTTCTGGAGCCTGATCCTTCACATGATTCCATATGTCAGGTTTTGCTTTGAGCAGCTCCTCTAGAGTGAGATGACATTGAACCTTAGTGTTCTTCACGACGTCAGTGTTTCTTAGAACCACTGAGTCTTCATTTCTTACCAGTATTGTGGGAGCTCTGATATGAAGAGATTCAGATTCCCCTGGGCCTGTGAACTGTGGCAACTCATGTAAAGAATTAGATTCAAAATCTAATCGTTCATCTTCTTGTTGCTCTGTTTCGTCTCCATAAATAGACGGGATGTCTTGGGGAAATTGGTCATGAAGGTCATCAATCTCAAGAATAGGAGGAGGATTATCCTTCTCCTTGGCCCATTTCTCTTCTTGTATCTCCCGCAAGAACTTTTGAGAGTGTTGTTGAATTGAAAGATGCTCTCCATCATCTATGGAGTCAGGAACATAGACTTTCTTTGGTGATGATTTTTCTCTTTCAATAGTTGGTTGAGCCTGCGGAAGTAAAGAAACTTGCGGTTTGTTTACCAACTGCTCTAATCTATCTAGTAAGCCCTGGAAGTGCAAACCTGGTGTAAGAGCATTCGTCTGACTGAATGATTGATTGGCCTCGAACATAGCTTGAGCTAGTTCCACCATTTTAATGCACATTTTTGTCCGTTCAATCTCTAAATCTGCTCTAGGGTAGCTCTTGTCTAGGTTTGCAGGTGTTGGCCCTTCTTGAAGTCGAGCCTCGTATGCCTTGAACATCATGTCCAAATCTTCTCGGGTTGGATCTGCAAGAACAGACCCCGGTTGTGGTGGTCCATTTACCATGGTTGGTGGGTGGGGATGAGGTGGTGTGGATGGAGTTTTGACATGCCAGGGGTTTTGAGAGGCAATATCTTGTATTTTTGTTTTTGCATCTTTCAGGCGTTCTTCTAGTTCGGATAACTTTTTGGTCCACTTACGATTGGCCCTTTCTCTAGTATCCTTCCATGTTCTTGTTCTTCTGTTACTAGGCTCTCTTGATTCACTTGGCTCTGATTGCTCAACTAGTCTAGCTTTTTGTAAGGCTTGTGCCCTGGTAACTGCATGTATAGGAGCCACATTATCATTACTAGAACCTGAATCCCCCACTAAGCCTACTACATTAATGGGTGTAACCTTTGGTGCACTAGAGGGATGTCCGGGACAATCTCTCAGGAGTTGTTCTTTGCCACACTCAAGACAAACAACTTGTATTGTGATGTTCTGCCCTTGTGTCGGAGATAGTGGGTGGGGTGACTGTTGTCCTTGTATAGGTTGAGGTTGGCCATATCCTCCATGTTCATACAGTCTAGATGCTCCTCGTGATCCTTGACATGGGTTATACCTAGGAACTTCTTTGCCTTGTTCTCTAGGAGGGTACCCGTATGGTCTACATTGGGGTGGTACAAGTGGTCGTGGTTGTCTATTCATTGGATAGTTTTCAATGTTGTAATTGGGGTACCTTTGCTCACTATAAGAGTACATGTTAGGCTCCTGATTTGGTTGTCTATCATAAGGGTAAGGTTGTGATAACCCTAATCCTTCTTTGGTGCAGACAGGAGATGGATGATCTCCACCGCAAAGTGTGCAACTTTCTAACATTGGCACTCTCAAGGAGGAGTCCTGGTAGTTCCTTTGTCCTTGTACTCCTAATTTCTTGGCCACTAACTTTGCCACTTCGTCCACATAACTCGAACTAGAAGTCCCATTGCTCCTTATATTCTCTGATTTGGTAAGATCTTGTGTGATTTTGAGATCCTCAGCTAAGTTGTCTTCCAAATCTATACATTCTTGAAGACACTCACTCAACCGTTTTACGTATACTAACATTCTCAATGTTCCATTGGTTAGACCTTCTAAAAATAACGATATCATTTTTTGCTGGGAAGGTCTCTCTGTCACAGGGTATCGGGCTACGTATTGCTTAAATCTTCGTGCTACATTTTTTACTGTCTCATTAGGAGCTTGTTGGAAACTATGTATTAAGGATGATGAATTGTGCTTGATCCCTCGCTTAGTGAATTCCCAAATAAGTTCTTGGAAGAATTGTTCAATATGTTCAAAGCAACTTGGATCCAAGGATTGAAACCAGGTCAAGGCTATTCCTGTGAGGGTTAGCCCAAAGGATTCATATTGCATGAAAAAGTCATCCACTTGCTCCGCTCGCAATACCTGCTTGAATTCTGCAATGTGGTCATACGGCTCTCCCGTGCCATCGTAACGATTTCGCATACATTTGGCCAATTGGATTGGTCTCAGTATTTTGCCGGGCTCTGGGGTTTGACTTATGATGGGATAAGCGGATTTTACTAGGTGTATTCCAAATCCTACACCTTGGGGTGGTTCTCCCCTAAATGTGGTTCTATTCAGATTTCCCATTCCCTATCTAGTGTGGTTATGGGGTTTAATTCCTGGCATGGTGAATTGCACCTCTGGTCTGTTTGGCATACTACGTTGGCTTGTTTGTCCTAACATCACATTTTCTTGTCTTTGCTGGGTCTCAAATGGGTTTTGTGAGGCAGTTGTCTGATCTCGAGCTAATTCTCTCCTTTCATTAATCTGATCAGGGTTTTCGGTTACTACATATATCTGGCCCATCTTGTCCCTATAAACTACACTTTCATACTTGACAGCTGGTCTTGGAATTATTTCAGATTTTGTGGTGTTTATCATTCTTGCTACTGTCCTCTGTAGACCATCAAGGTAGATGGGTATTCCCTGCAAGTTGGTGGATATGTATTGAAGAGACGTCCTATATTCCCCTTCCATTGTAGACATAAGGCCTTCCCTAGGTACGGAACTATGCATGTCTTCAGAAGCCAAGAGTCTCTCCTAGTTAAGTGACATTTTTGACTGTCTATGAACTCAGCACGTAGTGTTAACCCCTGAGTTGTGAGTCCCTGACTTGGTTGTGCAGTTGACCTTAGTTTCAAGTGATTTGGTACTTTATCTATCTCTTCCTAAGTATCAACTTGAGCTCAGGTTCATAAGCCTTGTCTACAAGTCCAAAAGTGTCCTTTGAATTGCTCAAAATCTTGTGGAACCCCTTGCTTCCTAGTCCAACCTGAGGGTCAACTTCAAAATACCCTATCTAATAATCCTGATATTAATTTTACCATAACCAGTGGAAGTTTTGGTAGTATTCCCCACGAGCTTTCAACCGAACCAAAGATCACTCCGAACGGATTTCGTATGAGAAAGTTATGCCAGTTCAGGGTTCTAGGGGTTAAAACAGGGAAACAAGACCTCTCAGGAATTGCTTCAAAACAGGCGATACATGATACTTAGTAAGTATTGTGATACTTGACTCCATGATACTCAACACTTGATCAGTCAACGATACTCGATACTCGTCCCAAAAGAAATTCCACGATACTCGATATGCCACAGATATCACGAAAAAAAAAATTCATGATACACGATATCTGACAAGTATCGCAAGAGAAAAGTCACGATACACGATATTGCACAAGTATCGCCAAGAGGAATCCCATGATACACGATACTCGACCAACTAGACAGATCAGGATACTCAATATCCAACAAGTATCACAGGAGGACCCTCACGATATTCGATATTGCATAGGTATTGCCAAGAGGAATCCCACGATACACGATACTCGATATTAGGCGAGAGTTAGACTCACGATACTTGACACTGGAAGTCACGATACACGATATTGGGTAGGTATCGCGAAAAAATCACGATACACGATACTTGGAGTTCCCACGATATTCGATATTCGTGAAGTATCGTTTTCAGATCCCTACGATACTCGATATGTGATCAATATCGCGAGAACTTTTTCTGACGATACTCGATATCTACCAGGTATCGCGAAAATTAACTCCACGATACACGATACACGATAGGTATCGCGATCAGAAGCTCACGATATACGATACATAATATCTGTCTAGTATCGTGAATGTTTCTCAACGATACACAATACACGATATGTGACCACTGCAAGCATCACGATACTCGACCATAGGATTTCACGATATCCAGATATCACGATACTTCAACCGCGGGAGAACACGATACTTGGATTTTTTGGAGTCCAAATTCAAAAATGTTTCCAAATATGAGTACCTTGTGTCCTCCTTGTCACTCCCATGTGTCTGTAGATGCCAAATCTCCCTTCAAACCCACGATATTGCACTCACGATACTTTGCACAAGTTTCGTCATGTCCGGGGCTGTTCACTCTGATTTTCTGCTATTTTGGTACTATTTCTTCAGCGTTTCAGTTATGCACCCTCTCTAAGGCTCTTTCTCACAGCCACAAGTAAAAAGCGAGGTGAATGTACTCTAAATAATGGAAAAAACTGAGAAGATGAAGGTGGGTGGAGATGGTGATGATGATGAAGATGAAGAAGAAGAAAAACTCCAAAACTGAATTGAAAATGGTGATTTTTTTACCTTCCAACGTCGCTACTCTACGTCTTACCGTCACATGCTCGTCCTCCAAGCTCTCTCCCCGGCAACGGCGCCAAATTTGGTGTCACTCTAGCACAATGGTGAGTACCAACATGAGGAGCTCCACCTCATAAATGTCAATCCGTGGAGACGTGAGGACCGGTATGAAGACCAAGAGCAAGTGGAGTGCACAAGTGCATGAGTGAAAGCACACAAGCATGCACACACATACACACACACGAGCACAAGGTAAGAGCAAGAAGTAGTGAGGTCTCAAAACTATCACATACTTGCAGGTAGTGTATATAAGAACACCAACCAATGCATATTGGCTTGCTGTGTAGATGAAAAAGAGAATGTGAAATGGTTGCAAATAGCACATGTAAGTTGTGTACCTAAGAGCCAACTTAGGGACTTGTGGAGAAAGAGACTATACCTCAATCCCCCTCAAGTGCATATAGTGGGGATTCGCGCTTTATTTATCAATCCGATGAGTATCAAAACCTAGCCGAGTGTATGAAGACATGCATTCAAATGATGATCAATGCAAATGAGTTACTCAAAGAGTGCAAAAAAGGCAAAGACTACTCCAAACAAGCTTCATTTGTCAGTCATGGTGTCGCGATACTTGGTGCAGCAGCCAACAGTAAATTGAGCTTTTCTCTCAACTCTGAACTTCAAATATAGTGAATAGCATATGCATTTCGAAGCTCTCGAGAAGACGCATCCAATGGTGGTATTTTCACTCAATTTTGACACTTCTACTTCAAGTTATGAGCAAAATACTGAGTCACGGGAATGACCTTCCTACACTTCAGCACTTCCGACACTTCACACACACCTTAACCACAACAAACAAACACTTTCATGGATAGACAACACTTCCTAACACTCTTTCCAAGCAACACACATGCACACAAGCTCACAAAGAAGATGATACAGAGAGGAGAAGACACAAATTCGAAATTCTGTGCTTTAGATTCTCACAATGGCAAAAAGTCTTTACAAAGAGTCACAAATTGATTTATATACTTGTGCCCTAAAAATGGTCCTTTCACACAAGAGACCGGCACTTTATTCACTAAAAGACTAATTTTCTACTAATTTACATGGGTAAGCTTCTAATCTTCTGCGGGGATGCATCTAGAGGACTCCTCTAGTGCATTTACATCGGAAAATATATTACAAGAATGGTTATGATACAAAAATAAGGTGTCCAAATCAAAAAATTTTTGGGGCCCTTCTTTTTCTCTGCCTTGTGCTCTCTTTGCTCTGCAGCACTCTCCCCCTCTTTGTCTCTGTCGTCCCTTGACAGGCTTTACTTCCTGTCTTTCCCTTGTTGTCCGCACGCATCCTTTGGTCAGTTCTACCTATTGGTTGGACTGGCGTTACGTTTTAATGGCCCTGTTCCTGATTTTTTCTTTTACATCCTCTCAGCCTGATGCATTTGTGTTGCCTTTTCTTTTCTTTTCATCGCTCGCAACCCTTGGTCAGTTCTGCCTGTTGGTTAAATAGGTGTTTGGTTTTGATGGCCTCTTCTTAATTCTTGATTTACATCCTCTGGGCCTGATGCATTCATCTTTCCTAATAAGTCGGGTTGCCACGCACGCCACCAGTGGAAGGTATGAGGATGTGATCATTCAGCCTTCGGTCTCGACCTTCCAAAGATCAAGAGGTTGAAGCACCCTCTTGTGGTTTCGGAACCGCTGGATATCTTCTTGCACATCTTCATGGATACTTTCCTGGCACTGGTTCCTCCTTCCACCTACGTGCTTTTTCCTTGATATGTGCCCCTGCGGGGCTCTGTGCAGAGATGGGTGTTGCGCCCCTGCGGGGCTTCTTGTAGAGATGTATCTTCAGATATGATCTTTTCAGTGAAGCTTCTTTCGTTGTCTTCTTCTTTTCTTCTTTTTGCTTGATTCTCCCTCAACACTGCCCCCCTCCTGAACTCTGTCGTCCCCGACAGGCTTTGACAGTCGACGGGAGTATGTTCTATACACTTTTTGCTCTGCTTCATTAAGCAAATTGGCTTCACGTATCATTAGCTGTTTCCACTGTTCAGCTTTTACGTCATCATTAGGTGGCTGTTTGTGGTCGGCGAAGAAGCTCAGTTCATATGCCACTAATCTGGCATTCAAGTTGGATGACATCTTTAAAAAGATTTTTGAATCGATTTCAAAAAATCCCGTGAAGAAGGCTTCTTCAAAGGTCTGCATATATGTACTTGGCAAAAACATGAGTCTTGAATAATAAGCCATTATGGTAGGGCGGCTAGGCATAATAAACAAATAAAAAACAAGAATGGATGTTCCCTGATTAATACCAATGAAGTTCAAAAATTTATATGCCGCATGTTTGAAGACCTTCAATACTGTAAGTATCATACTGAGTATTTTATTTTTCATTTTGATAGTTAAATCTGGTACTGTTGCATAACTGTGCAACCAAAATTTGATGGTCTTTACCATATAATCCTCCGTTGGTAGATAGTTATGCAGTGGACTTGGAAGTAGTGGGTAGTTTAGCCACTGTTTATTGATTACACCGGTCTTTTGCATATCCAAAAATTCTCTGGCTTCTCTTCTACGAGGTCTTGGACAAAAAGATGGATTTACCTGTAATAAATATGGTGCCGCTTGCCAGTGCACCCGTAATGTTGGATGTTTCTCCAAAAATTTTCTTCTCCAAACAGGCTGCGCCGCTTCAAATTCTTCTTACGTTCAATTCAATCCGTACGGAATGTTGAAAGGCCTCATGATCTGCTCTAAGTCTTTGCCTTTAATCTTTGCTTCTTTCATGACTTTGATGACTTCATCTTCAAAATTTTTTGTCAACCGGGACACCAATAGTGCCCGTTCCTTCTGACTTATTTCTGCATTATATGGCATTGGATGATCATCATGTGGTTCCACCATCTGCTCTTTTATTGGAGAATTATAAATCGGGGGAGATAGAGGACGTACCTCTATCTTGTCAATAGGATTTTCTTTTGTCGGCTCTACTGGTGTCCCGATTAGTGCTTTCTCTTTTGCTTGGGTCTCTAATTGTGATATACATTCAGTCTTCTCTTTATTTTCTTGCATGGCTGCTCTGAGTGCTTCTTTTGCTGCAAGCAGTTCATTGCCAATTTCTGCTACATTGTCCATGTTTTCATTGTAACTTGTTGCAAGTTTTCCATGGGCTATATTCAACTGCTTTTTTAGCTCATTTGTTTCTTGAATGTACTTACGTTCCCATTCTTCTCTCAATTCTTGCTCTTGTTTCAGCAAATCTGCATATTTCTCGATTTGAGCTCTTAATTCTCTCTAATCAAGATCCATTGTCTCTTGTTTTTCGATAGGTTGATCATATAGCAATGACTTCATCAGTTCTTTATTTCTATTTTGTAAAGTGTCATTCTCCTCCATGTATACCTTCAGTTGTGTTTCAAGCAGGTGACTTCTAGCTTTTATTCGCTCTTTGTCGGCTTCATTGGCTTCATGTACTCTTTGTAAGTCCATTAGTTGTGCCTGGAGTTGACGATGTTGGGTCATCAATGTGTCACATTGTGTTTTTACCTCGAGTAACTCCGTTCCTTTGACAACAATCTCTTTTTGTGCCTGGATTAATTGTGCAGATAGTTGTTCACTCATAATTTGGAACTGATTCTTTTCCCTCATGGCTTTGTCATAGTCTGCATCTGTATCCATCATCTGTTGTTGTGTATCCATGGCCGTTTGTATCATCTGCTTGACCACAGGTTTTAATTGTGTAACATCCACATTTAACCATGTTTTAGGAATACTCGATTCTGCTCTTGTTGTCACATCTTTTCCTTGTGCTACGTGTAATGTAGTGTCATGGGGCTGCCTAATGTGGAGTTGTATCCTTGGCTCAGCCTCCATGTGGTCCATCTTGCCTTGAGGTGTATCATCCGGTACCTCAATCACAATGGGCTCCTTACTTGGTTGTCGGCGTGATTCCTAGTCTATTGGAGTTTGTATTTCTTGTTTGATAGGTGGCACGACCTCTTTATTAGTTATTGGAGCTTCCTTGATACTGATCTTTGACGTATCATTCAATTGAATGACGTGCTCTGGTTCATTTGGTTCTTCTATGTTCTTTGCTTGTTTCTGTTCGTTGTCTAGTGTGACTTCAACTTGATTGAACTCTGTCCAATCTTCATTGTGTGTTTCTATTTGCATATCTGTATCCAGGGTGTCCTTCTCACAACTTGATTCTTCATTAGAGCTTGATTCCTCCAATCCTATTTCTTTGTATCTGGAAGGTACTTGACGAGTTGCTTTATCCTTCTGTTTCTTTTCCTGGCTCGCCTGTCTGTAATGGTGACCTTGAATATTCAATTTTATCTGCCCCCGCATATACTGATGTGTTTCTTCTAGGGCAACAGAGAGGTCTCTTTTCGTAATTGGTTGTTGATTTCCAGGAATCTTTGGTAAGATGTGTGTCCTCTTCGAAGTGGGTGTCTCCTGAGCTTCTTCCTCTCTTAAACGTTTAGTGCCTTTCATAGGTGTCCTTGAACTCGTTCCTACTTCTTCAACAGCAATGACTGTTTTCTTTTTCTTTGGAACCGTAGCTGACTTGGTGTATTTGGCTATCCCTTATGAGGTTGGCATCTCACGCAAGCAGTTTTTCATATCAAGTGCCTCATAGATAAGTAAGGTCAAAGTTGAATTGCCATTGAGAAACTTTTTCTGACCCCACTTCTTCTTGGCTTCAAATAGACGTTCTTGAACATATGGAGTCATATTTACTCTATTACCGACTTGCCTCATAGCATGTGAAAGCAATTGCACCACGGTCTTTTGAGGTGTTGTATATCTATGCATGCTTGGAAAACAAAAGTGCTGGTGCACTAAGCGAACAACATCTTCAATATCTGTTCTGTTGATATCCAAAAAGGATCTCTTTTTTGGATCATGACATTCCTCCTTGACATTAGTGAGCCCTTCTTGATTCCATCCAAAAGCTTTGTTGATCAATTCATGAGTGAATTGAATTGTTTTCCATGTACCAAATTTGTCCAGTAGGGGATTGATGCCTTATTTGATGCAGGCTGAAGGGTGTTCATCACTTGCGTGCATCTTTGAAAATTTGGCAAATAAATAGGCAGTTTGAGAAATGCCTCTATTCTTGCTTGTGTCCAACCATCCACCATGCGAGGTAATCCTTGTATGATAGTCTTGAAGTCTTGTGACATAATAGGGAAGTAGTGATCCCTATCCATGATCTTGAGGTTGGCCATGAAAATGAGGTCCGACACCGGTTGTTCATCTAGAAACCAATGGCCTCTTGCTTTCGTTATGGATTCCAAGGGAAGAAGCTGGACCTCTTCCACTTGCATCTCTTCGGAGTTAGTAGATGCCATCTGCACTCAATATCGAGTATGAATTAGTGGCAAGATAGTATCAGAATCCCTCCTTCATTTGTCTTTCATAAGATTGGCAATGCTCTTGTGAATGGTGTGGTCCCTTCCCTGTGGGTGTGAGAAAGGTAATACCTGGGATTTTTCATAATTTTTAGATATTTTTATGTTTTTGTCTGAAAGAAAAACAGAAAAGTTAGTCCATAGCCGAAGCGGTTATTAATTTTTTTATTAATTTTCTTTAGGTTATGTACAAGTGCTCTCCTATTTCCCAAGAGGAAAATGTGCTTCACTATCCTGAAATAGAAGAATAGCGTGCCGAATGCTTGGCCTTGTAATGTGGCCCTATCATGCATACTTTGGATTCTGGTTACTCCAAATGCATGCAACTCGAATTATTTGGTAGATGTATACAGCTTACTTTGTCTTTCGGCATCCAAATCTACTTTATTCTGTTGGGAGAAATCGTGTTCCCAACCTTCCTGGTGATTGTGATGCTTCTCATTTGGTGCTTCTGCTTTGTCTGCTTTTTGAATCTTGGAATGACATGTGAATTGTATGTAGACTCCAGCTCTATCCTGTAGCAGTTTAGCTTCTGTCGCTTTGCCTTTAGATCATACTGATTTTCCTTGTTCATTGGTTCGTCCTTTTTAATGATTGTCCTTTGAGTACATGACTTGGGAATCCATATTTGTGTGCGGTCCGACTGGGCGTCTATCACCTTCTTCGGAATCCATACTTTAGCAATTCTTTTTGTAACTGAATATCCAGAGCGATTTTCATATTGGTTCTGTGGGTTCTTCTGCTGTAGCAAGTAGTTCTTCTGTTGAAGATATGCATCCATTTGGTCCTTCCTTATCCAAGCTTGTCGAGTGTAAGGAATGGGGTATATTCTAATAGGTGCAGACTTGGGATTACTCGGAGGACTAGTCTCTCTTGTGCATGGTTCTTCGCTAAGGCTATTTTCAGATAGAATGACACTCTTGTGGCTTGCTAGATTAGAAGGTGGTATGCAAGCAGGATTTGGTGTGTCCTCACATGAAGTACTTGATGAAGGGGTTTCCATAGTGCTAGTGAACATACATGCATCACTTTGTTCATTTGAGTGAGTTTTTGGCTCTATACTTTCGGCTTTGATTGGTCGTTTGTCTAGCCTGCTGAATACTTCACGATGTCCTAGCTTGGATGACATGTATCCTAAGGCCAATTGGATAGTCACCTCATATTCGTATATCCAGTCTTGACCTAACACCAGCTCTTCCAATAAGTCCTGGTCATGACATACTAAGAGTTTTTGTTCCATTGTGTTGTTTCCTAAGTGTAAAGGCAAGATAATCTCTCCTGTACACTTGGTGATTTTTCCTCCTATTCCAACCAGCTGTGCCTTTGATGGACGTAATTCTTCCTTGAGTTGCTGAGTCAATGAAAATTTGATGCAGCTTATAACAGCTCCTGTGTCAATGAGAGCATCCACTAAGTGGTATTCTTTTTTTCCGGCTCCCAAATTCAAGTAGGGTTGCGTCCTTTGCTGACCTAGGTTTTTCGTGGCTCTAAAATTAGCCATTGGGACGAGTTCCTCTCCTAGTCGATATCTCTCATCTCTCTCTCTCGACCACTCTTTTTGTTTCCCGATCCGCTCTACCACTTCTTGTCTGGCTTCCTCTCGTATTCTTTCTGCCTCTAGACATCTATTTTTACCCGTTATCAGTTGTGACATTATTTCTTCAGTCAGTGGCTCTAAATATTTTTTTACTCGACATCCACTGATATAGTTTGGTAATACATCTCCATCTAGAGTTGCTAAGCTGATGGCTCCGCTGGTGGATATGCGATTAATGATTAACGGGCCATATCCTCTTTCTTATAGTTTCTTTGCGTGTTGTTTCAAAGTGTAGAACAAAACTAAATCTCCTTCCTTCAAATTTTTATCTTTAATATGAGCATCAAAGTAGGCTTTCTGTCGCCTTTTAGCAGCATAAATCCCTGCTACAGCTTGTAACCTAGTTTCATGTAACTTCTCTATTTGATCCAATTGAGCTGATAGTTCATGTCCAGTCCACTCGTAAGTTGTTGCTACTCTGAGAGTGCGAATTAAGAAATCAATTGGCAAAATAGCATTTTGTCCATACACTAGGTTAAAAGGCGTAGTTCCTATGGTTGTTTTGTAGGCTACTCGAAATGCCCATAAAGCATGGTGTAATTGTTTATCCCAGTCAGATCGACCATTGTTCACAATTTTTGTGAGAACTGTGCACATGACTTTATTTGAACTTTCGGCTTGTCCATTCGCTTGTGGGTGATAATGGGCTAATTTCTTATGAATTACCAAGAATTCATTCAGTAAGGCTTCTATAACTTCATTCACAAAGTGCGTACCTCTATCACTCACAATTTCTATTGGTAGTCCAAATATAGTGAAAACGTTCTCGAAGAGATACTTGGCCGTAGTCCTTGCATCATTTTTCTTGGTTGCTCTGGCTTCAACCCATTTGGTCAGATAGTCTGTGGCTACAATTATGTATTCGGCATGGGATCCTTTAGCTGGGGGGCTAATAGGTCCTATGAAGTCTATTCCCCATTTAGTAAAAGCTCTGGCACTCATCATGGGTTTTAGTGGCATTTCATCCCTTCTAATTGGATATTTCATTCGTTGACATGTATCACATCGTTGAACATATGTGGCTGCATCCCGATGTAGAGTTGGCCACCACATTCCAGCAAAGAGAATCATTTTTGCTATTTTATCTGCAGAGAAATGTCCTCCTGCAGCTCCTATATGTGCCATCTCTAAAACAACAAGATACTTGTCTTCATGAATGCACACTCGCAAATGATTATCTCTTCCTCGTTTAAAGAGTTGTTTTCCTATAAGAGTATAGTCCTTACTTTGTTCTACAAGTGCTCGTTTTCTTGCTAGAGTGGCTCCTTCTGGGTACTCTTGGGTCTTTAAGAACTTCACCAGAGGCATGCTCCAACTTGGTGCTATAGTGGAGTAGCATAGAGTGGAGTTCTCTTTTGGATTCCGTTCTTGACAGGTTGGGCACGCTGATACATAGTTATGCGCATCCCTCTGCATGGTTGGCCAATGTATGCCCAATCTCCTTAATGTTTGCCATGTTCCGTTCGCATTTAGATGAGTTTTCCATTGATTTACATGTGCTTTTTGAAGCCACATTTCTTGTTCCTCTCCTTCTACACATCTCATGAGTAATCCACTTGAGTCTTGATGATACAGACTTCCAGCAATGATATGAAGGTTTTTAGCCTTCCATAGGTCTTGAGTTCGGTTTGGTGTGATTCCATCTTTAGGTCCATGAGTGAGTATAGGGATCAACTTTTCTGCCCATTGGGGACATACTTCGAGGTTAAACAGGTACGTGTCAGGCAGATCATCCGGTACTCCTATGGGTGGTTCTCCATGTGCCATTCTTGATAGGTGATCTGCTCTTATGTGGGTATTCCCTTTCTTTACTACTACCTCAAAATCAAATTCCATCAACAATAGAAACCATCGTACTAGTCATGCTGTATTACAAGGCTTATTGACTAAGTACAGTAGGGCTTGATGATCAATAAAGAATTTGAATTTGTTTGCCAAAAGGTAATGTCGGAACTTTTTTACTACGTATACCATTCCTAGGCCTTCTCTTTCGGTTGTTGTATAATTGCGCTCCGCTTGATTTAATTATCTACTGGCATAGGCTATAGGGTGGTCTAACTTTCCTGTATCTGCAGGTTGAGCTAAGATGCAACCAATGGCAAACTTGGAAGCATCCACGTGAATGTGAAATGGCTTGTTCCAATTGGGTACTCTAAGGATTGGTGCTGAACTCAATCGACTCTTTAATTCGTTAAAAGCCTTTTCACATTCTTCAGTCCAGTTAAACTAAGACAATAATGCATAAAGAGGTCTAGCAATTATGGCATACATGTGTATAAACCTTCGGTAGTATCCACAATGTCCCATAAATACTTGGACTTCTTTAGCCGTCTTTGGTCTCGGTAAATCCAGAATTACTTTTATTTTGTCTTCATCAGTTGAAATTCCATTCTTAGAGAGAATATGTCCTAATATCTTTCCTTGTCGAACTATGAAGACACATTTTTTTGGATTGAGGCATACTCGATATTGTTGACATTTGGCAAAGATCTTTCCTAGTTCAGGGATATGTTCTGATCGTATAGCTGAATAAGTACATAAATCATCCACGTATACCTCCATACTCTTTCTCAGGAATTCTTTGAATACATGGCACATCAATCTTTGGAAAGTGGCTGGGGCATTGGTTAGGCCGAAAGGCATAACCCTAAAGGCATATACTCCCCATTCAGTTGCAAAGGCTGTTTTATGCTGGTCCTCAGGAGTAATGGCTACCTGATTATAGCCTGAAAAGCCGTCCAAAAAACTATAAACTTCCTTCCCTGCCACTCTTTCCAAAAGATGATCTGTGATGGGTAATGGGTAACTATCCCTTATGGTAGCGGCATTTACTTTTTTCAGATTTATGCATACTCTTAACTTACCATTCTTTTTCGGTACAACCACCAAAGGTGACACCCATTCCGTGTGTTCGATCTCATATATGAACCCAGCTTCTAACAACTTATCTATCTCTTCTTTAATCTTCGCCGAGTAAACATCGTTATATGTGTATGGTCTTTGTTTGGTAGGTTTAGCTTCAGATGTCATAGGGATTCTATGTGCACATATAGATGGATCTACTCCTTTCAAGTCCTTATAGGTCCAGGCAAAGACATCCCGGTATTCCCTTATGAGGCGTATTAACTCTTGTTCTTCCTCCATAGAGACATCCTATCCTATAAAAGTACATCGTTCTTCTCCTTCCTCTAAGGTTACTATTATTTTCTTGGTCTTCTCTTTGTTGTCATATGCTATTCCTGACTTTGCTTCTCGTTTTGGCATTTGAATAGCAATTCTTCTTTCTTCTACTTCATATTTTTTGAAGTGGGCGGGCATTTCAAATTGGTCTTGAGGCTTGTTTTCTTCATCATTTTTTGCTTTATCTAATCCAAGCTCCTCTTCCTGTGTTGGTTCTTGATTTATTTCATTAGGTATGACACTTACTTCTTGATTTCCACTTTCTATTTCCATTTGGTCTTGCTCCATTTCAATGCTCTCGTAATCCTCTTTCCATTCTTTTTCAATTATTTCTCCTTCTTCCGCCTCTTGAAGAACTACCACGTATAGACTAACGTCATATCCTTCCTCATCAATGCATTCATTCATGGTTATCACTTCTTCGTTTACACACACATCGAGAGTAGCTAAAATCTCCATCCAACCATGAGGTTCAAATTCTTCATCTAAGAATATTTGGGGCATATAGGCTGGATCTTGTACTGATCTAGCAACTCCTTGCCTATGTTGCCATCCTTTCCTCCTATCTTCTTCCTTTTCCGCAGTTTGGCATATCCATAGATGAGTGTCTTCATTCATCCACGATTGGTCACTTGAACCTATACTATGAATCGACTGATTATCTTCCTCCTTATGAATCTGATTCCATTGTAAGGGGAGAACATCTTGATATGTGTATGTGTGGAGATTTATTCTTGTGGTGGTTCCTTCATGCTGTAGGTATACAGCGTCTTTTCCCCAATCTTGCACTACCTTTAATTGTCTCATGAAAGGTCTTCCAAGTATCATTTCATAATTGCTAGGCCTTTCAAATTGACAAATCGCTAAGGTGTGCTCGAACTCAACTCCACAAGTGGTAAAAACTACTCGTTCCAATATCCCTAGGGGTCGTTCAGTGTGTCCGTCTGCCATTTGTATCTTCATGCGTGTGGGTCTTAAAGCTGGTTTTCCCCATTTCTCCCAGATTTCTCTAGTAGCAATTCCTACTCCAGTTCCAGAATCTAAGATGGCTTTGGTGGTGTAACCCCTATAGGTAATTGGAAGGCAAGTATTTCCTTCATCACCCTCACTAAAATCTCCAACCTTATCAATTGGGATTTTTGAGGTGTTTACTTCATCAGACATCTCTTTTTCTCCCGTCTTGATCTCCAATTGGCTGGTCAGTTTCTCTTTCAAATGTGGTTTGACCTTTAACAGTTCTTCCAATGTTAGGGTGCAAGGGATTTTTACCTTTCTAAGGTGTTGTATGATATCCGATGTTTGGACAGATGAGTTAAGTTCTTTTTTTCTCATTGAGGGAATGTGGTATAATTCTAAATTATGTTCGTACTCTCCTGTGTAATTTGGCAAAACCTTTACACTATCATTTTCTTCGTTACTTGGATCAATTGGTATTATTTCTTCTGAATTCAGTTCAGGTATGGAGTCTTCAATTTCACCTTCTGCTTCTAGCTCCTCAAAGGGTGGGTCTATTCCTTCCACTTTCTTCCACCGGTCTTCTTGGACTCTTGCCCACAAATCTTTAGGCCATTCCCCTTCTACTTCAAGAACAATGGATCCTTCCCTTTGATCCTCACAGTAATTTCCATTATACGTCTTACTTGCTTCGGGTTTCTAGAGTTCCTTTGGGATGACACACTCTTGGAATTCTTTTTTAGGAATTCGTGAGTTGGGTAATTGAAGAACAGGTTTTTCTAAGGTCTGCTGAGCCACTTCAATTAATTTTTTGCATATTTCCAACCTTTCTTTCTCTAGGTCACCTCTTGGATATTCTCTTTCATGTTGTTCGATGGTAGGTCCTGCTCTTTTTGTGCTTTGTACGCCTGAATCCACATGGCTAATTCTTCAGGCATGGGATCTACTAAAACTGATCCTACCTCTTCTTTTTTATACTTTCCATTTTTATTTTCTTCTTCAAATTTTTGTTTCTCTTTTGGATTTTGTTCGCTCTTTTCATTTTCCTTCTTTTGTAGTAATTTCTTTTCCTTTATCCTGTCTCTATGGTTCTTCCATCTTTGTGTTCGTTTGCTTACAACACTTCTCTCAGGCTCTTCCGAGTCTTCAACTACTTGAGGTGTAGGTATGTTCATTTTTCTGTCACCTTGATCATTCTCCTCAATTTTGTCTGGGGTTTCTCTCGCTTTGGCTCTAGTTATTGCTTTCAATGGTACAATATACTCCTTGTCGCTTCCTGATGATTCTATCACTTCTATCACGTTAATCTGCACATTAGAGTTAACTTTGTTGGGGTTTTTGGGGCAATCTCTGAAAAGGTGTTCTTTACCACAATCACTACAATACCCTTCTCAGACTCGCTATGGTGGTGGTGGGTTTGGTAGTGTACATTCTCTGATATAATGATCACCTCCGCATCTATAACATGGTCCTCTAGGTAAAAGCGGTCTGTTCGTAGGTCGGGGGGTATGGATGCCCTAGGGGCTGTGTACATCAATGACACATAATCCTGCTCATATCTGTAGGAACTATCTGGCATTTCCATGCCATAGGCATATGGTTCGTACATTTGTCCATATTCTATCATAGAGCTCTCATAAATGGGATAGTTTCCTTGACTATGGTCATAAGATGAGTCATATGGTTCATTACTAGTCAATGGTGTGGCTGGGACTATTGCTCTCTCTAAGTTTTCTTCAGGTTGAGCTATTTTCACTGGGACAACATTCTGAGGATGGGGTGGTTGTTGTCCTAACACTGGTTGTGGTTGAGTGTATCCTTGATAAGCATACGGCCGTGGTATGGGTCCTTGTTGCTGATAAGTGGGGTATCTAAAGGCTTCTCCTACTTGCTCTCTCTGAGGGTATCCATAAGGTCTCATGCCAGGTTGTACAGGTCTTGATTGCCTGTTGTAAGGACAATTTTCTGTGCTGTGATTTGTGTATTTTTGTTCTATGCTGCAATATTGTAAAGGTCCTGGAACAGGTGGTCTATTGTAAGCACAAGCAGGTGGTGGGACTGCTCCCCTAGTACACAAATGAGAAGGATGATCTCCTCCACAATGCATACATCTCCTAAGCATGGGTACTCTCATTGGGTTGTTGGGGTAGTTCCTCTATCTTTGAACATTCAGTTTCTTTGCTACTAAATCGGCTATTTCCTCTACATTGTTCCTAGGCTTTGATGTGCTGCTTGCTGAATCTTCACTCTTCATACTACCTTGAGGTATTTTCAGATCCTCCGCTAAATTGTCCTCTAGGTCAATACATTCTTTCATGCATTCTTGCAAAGTTTGAACTCTCTTCATGTACACCAGAGATCTTAATGATCCATTCAATAATCCTTCCAAAAATAATGACACCATTTTGTTTCGGGTGGGTCTCTCTTCCACTGGGCACATATCCACATATTGCTTGAATCTTCTTGCTGCCAATCTCACTGATTCCGTAGGAGCTTGCTTAAAGCTATGGATTAATGATGACGAGTTGTTTTTATTTCCAGACTTAGTGAATTCCTCAATCATTTCTTGATAGACTTGTTCCATGTTTTGAAAAGTATTAGGATCTAACGGCTGGAACCAAGCTAAAGCCGTGTCTGTCAAAGTTAGACCAAAAGACTCATATTGGATAAAAAAATCTTCTACTTGTTCGGCTCTGATTACTTGCTTGAATTCAGCTATATGATTGTAAGGTTCACTAGAGCCATCATAATGATTTCTCATGCATTTGGCCACTTGAATTGGCCTTAATCTTCTTCCTCCTTCAGGCGGTCTAGGCATCACAGGGAAAACTAGTTTTCCAATTGGTATACCAGGTCCTCTTGCTATAGGTGGTCTAACTGGGGCAGGAATTCCATTTCTTGGATCCACAGGTGGTTGAGGCCGATAATTAGGATTATTTGCAGGCATGGCAAACTGCACATGTGGTCTAACCGGGATTTGAGTTTGTTGTGTTTGTCCTGACTGCTGAAATGAATTATTCTGAGAGGTTCCATGTGGGTTTTGTGAAGTAGTGGCTTGATCCCTCGGGGGAAACACTGGAATGTTCTAATATTTCAACCCGGCTCTCTATGAATCTGTTAGGGGCCAATACCTCCTCTGGTGTTTGTCCAAATATGTGATGATGGTGGGGAAGTCAGGATCTTGTAACTCATAAACAGTTACTAGGTTAGGGGCTGCTTCCCATAATGAAGAGTGGGCTCTAAGGAGATTCTCCATTCCATTGATCAAATACACATCCATTAATGAGTCATCCTGGGGAACCAGATCTCCTCTCCAAACCCTAACAACAGTAGATCTCCCTCTAGGTGTGGTCACTTGCTCTTCATTTCCGTCTTCATTAAGGTTATGGGCATTGTTTTCTTCCCCAAGCTCATTGATGTTTTTGGGGTGTTCTGTAACAACATACTGGATGTCTTTCTTGTCCATATAAATTCCTCCTACATACTTAACTGCTAGCCTAGGCACTATGTAAGCATCTAAAGCTCTCTTCAGTCTGGCCACTGATCGGTTTAGTCCATCTAGGTATATGGGTATCTCATGTTGATTGGTGGTCACATATTCTAAAGATGTCCGATATTCTCCCTCAATGATTGACATCATGTCAATCATTGGCACAGTGTTTTGCATATCCTCTGAAGCCATAGGAATTTCTTCTTCTGACTCACTAGAGGTTTCAGAATAATGTGAACGGCTACTTGGTTCGGCTACACTTCCTACATAAGAGATCACACTTCTTCGACTTCCTAGGGTTCTCCCAGATCTTAGGTTCATCCACTTCAAAGTTCTATTTAACCTTGCCAACCTCCAACTTCTAGAGTTCTTCACTCAAGGTTAGAATCCTAGAAAAAATTTGGCTGGGAAAGGACTGACTATGAAATCTCAAGTCACGATATTTGACCTCCAAAAAAGTTCACGATACTCGACCTTTGACTCAGACGATACTCGATACTTGGATAAAGATGATACTCGATACTCAGCAGACACGATACATGACACTTGAGTTCACACGATACACAATATTTGTTAAGTATCGCGATCGGTCAAACACGATACACGATCTCTGTCAAGTATTGCGATCAGTCAAACACGATACACGATCTCTGTCAAGTATCGCAATCGGTCAAACACGATACACGATCTCTGTCAAGTATCCCGATCAGTCAAACACGATACACGATCTCTGTCAAGTATCGTGATCGGTCAAACACGATACACGATCTCTGTCAAGTATCGCGATCGGTCAAACACGATACACGATCTCTATCAAGTATCACGATCGGTCAAACATGATACACGATCTCTGTCAAGTATCGCGATACTCAACCACAGGAGACCACAATACTTGGGAAGTATCGCGATACTCAACCGTGGGAGAATACGATACTTGACATTTTTTTGTTTTTTAATAGGTGTGTTTTGAATTTTGAATGATTATATGTGTTTATCAAGCTTCTCTACCCTCTCTTCACCCTCTGTATTACAGAAATGAACTGTTCTCCCCTCTAGATGACTGTCATAAAACTTATCGTAGATCATTTAGAGACTTTACTTGATTTTGATAGCTAAAATGGGTGATGAAGCAATGTGCTCACCTTAGATGCTAACCTTCAGCTTTTTGCTCTCCTCCACTAGCTCTGTGCGGCTCAAACACCTTCGTCCAAGATCGCGATAGCCGGCTATGAGCTCCCACGATACTTGTTTCAAGAACAAGTGACTTACGAAAGACTATTTTGGGCTTTCATACTTTTGAATATTCCTACTTACTGAAAAAGAACAATCTAGACAAAGACTGAAAGCTACTCTAACTACCTACCCTACTCCCTTACTCCTCCTGCTCTCCTCATTCCACTCACTTCCCTATACTAATAACTCACTACACACACTTCAAAAGTGAGAAGTAGTAAGTGCGGGTGAAAGTGACTTACCAAAGAAGAGAAAATCACTACTCCTCCCCTCACTTCAATGCAAAAACCTACTTACCATCACACGAATGCTTCGGATTGATTCAACACTCCCCGGCAACGGCGCCAAAAAACGTGTGTACCTAAGAGCCAACTTAAGGACTTATGGAGAAAGAGACTATACCTCAATCCCCCTCAAGTGCATATAGTGGGGATTCACGCTTTATTTATCAATCCGATGAGTATCAAAACCTAGCCGAGTGTATGAAGACATGCATTCAAATGATGATCAATGCAAATGAGTTACTCAAAGAGTGCAAACAAGGCAAAGACTACTCCAAACAAGCTTCATCTGTCAGTCATGGTGTCGTGATACTTGGTGCAGCAGCCAACAGTAAATTGAGCTTTTCTCTCAACTCCGAACTCCAAATATAGTGAATAGCATATGCGTTTCAAAGATCTCGAGAAGACGCATCCAATGGAAGTATTTTCACTCAATTCTGACGCTTCTACTTCAAGTTATGAGCAAAATACTGAGTCACGAGAATGACCTTCCTACACTTCAGCACTTCCTACACTTCACACATACCTTAACAACAGCAAACAAATACTTTCATGGATAGACAACACTTCCTAACACTCTTTCCAAGCAAGACACATGCACAAAACCTCGCAAAGAAGATGATACAGAGAGGAGAAGATACAAATTCGAAATTATGTGCTCTTGATTCTCACAATGGCAAAAAGTCTTTACAAAGAGTCACAAATTGACTTATATACTTGTGCCCTAAAAATGGTCCTTTCACACAAGAGACCGACACGTTATTCACTAAAAGACTAATTTCCTACTAATTTACATGGGTAAGCTTCTAATCTTCTCCGGGGATGCATCTAGAGGACTCTTCTAGTGCATTTACATCGGAAAATATATTACAAGAATGGTTATGATACAAAAATAATGTGTCCAAATCGGAAAAATTTTGAGGCCCTTCTTTTTCACTGCCTTGTGCTCTCTTTGCTCTACAACATAAGTGCACTGTATCAACATCACTCTAAACACCGAACCCTACAGACTTTGTGAAGATTAGGTGTATATTGGCCAACAATGGAATCACATATCCATAGGATGTGCAAGGAATGGACAATCTGTTGTATTAGATCATTTTTGGAACATGCTACACTATATCAAGTGTCTCTAATACTGGATTGGAGTGAACGATTGGTAAGCTATTTGAGGAAGAAAACATTCCCTCAAGAAATTATCTTGGCAAGATGAAGGAGCTTCGAATAGGTTGCTCTAGACTATGTGCTCATTGGTGATAACTTATACCAACGAGGGAGGGATAGACATTTTCGACTATGTATTTGTGAAAGTGAATATCTAAAGATCTTAGAAATTGCTTTTGGTGGCCAACCCTTCACTTGGATGCAGATACCTATGTGAAGCGGTGTGAAATTTGTCAGTGAACTTCGTATCTCATATGTTGATATTAGGTCCTTCAGCGCACACACACACAGAGGTAGAAAGAAGCGAAACAAGGATAAAAAACAGACAAACAATCGACGCGATATTGGGTGCAATCTGCCCCCGTGTACTCTAATGGATGAGTCTCCTAGAGTACACATATTTATAGGTTTATTTCTATTACGTCATGAAAATAGAAGTTACATGAGGGCCGTCGGTTTTAGAAGTGTCTTTTAGGAAAAACTACTTTATTTACAAAAGGCGTCGCTTTCTAAAGTGAACCACTACTGTTACAACAAGATAAACCTAAATATAACTATTCTACAAGTCTTCGATTTAGTTTTTGAATTTATTTATTTATGCGCATCCACTTGTATCCACACCCTCATGCTTCTTCACCTGCTAGATCAAACACAACCACATTAAAACCTTCTGGACATTTAAAACCTGAAGATCCATTTAACCTTCCATGACTCCATAAAATACAACATGCCTCCCAGTTGACAAGCAACTAACCTCAGTTGATAAATATAAAAATAGACATGGATGATCAGTCGCATGTCCCATCACTGAACAATATTAAGCATGAACCATGTAAAACACATGCATGGAATCAAAAACCTCAAAGTTTAATGTAATTGGGAATGATATGCAAGAATTAAATGATGATAGTGAGGTGATAAGGAGGTCTTATGTATCCATTGGGATTCCTCAAGTGATTCATTTTATATTTGACTAAATACCTATGATATTGCTTACCAGTTCGTGTAGTGGTAACGTCATAATCTATTACTTTCTCGGGAATCAATATTTTTGCATCCTCTTCAAGTAAAGGAGGATCATCTAAAATAGGCATGAGTGGTAAAGTACCTTGAAAAAAATTCAACAAACTTATATGGAAAGAATTATGTATACCCCAATGAGAAGGTATATCTAATCGAAAAGAATTTTCATTTATTTTCTCAATAACGCGAAAAGGTCCATAATACCGTGGGGCAAGTTTTACCTTAGGATGTTGAGAAATATTTTTTAAATGCCTTTTAATGATTCGTAACCAAACTAAATCATTTTCATTAAATTGTTTGGCTATGCGCTTCTTATTAATACTACGTATGTAACGTTCTTGAATCTTCCTAATATGCTCATGCACTTCAACAAGTGTAGAAATATGATCTTGTGCAAAAGAATCAACCATAGGAATGTCAGTTTGAGTGAGACTCGTGGGAGTGGGAAGCTTTCTTCCATAAACAATTTCATATGGTGCACGACCAATAGTAGTGTGTGGGGTGTTATTATATGCAAACTGAATAAAAGGAGTTTTTCATCTCAATTACTTGAATTATCTAAAGAGTAATAAATCCAAAATAGTACTATTTGTAGCTTCACTTTGACTATCACTTTCAAGATGAAATGCAAAACCAAAGTCTATTTTTGATCCTAGATGTTGAAATAATGCCACCCAAAAATGGTTACAAAAACGAACATCTCGATCTGAAAGAATAACTTTAGGAAAACCATGATGTGGGAAAATACATTTAATAAATAACTTAGTAGCTTGATGTGCAGTTAAAGTCTTTTTCGAAGGAATGAAGTATGCATGTTTACTAAACCTATCAACAATTGTCCAAATCATATCATTGTGAGATGCAGTTGTAGGGAGACCAGTAATGATATCCATAGAAATATGTTCCCATGGTCCATCAGGTATAGGAAGTGGCATTAATAATCCGAATGGTTTACCATGATGTCATTTTACATGCTGACAAACAATGCAGTGAGAAACATACTATGCAACATCTTTTTCCATGTTAGGCCAAAAGAAGAAATCCTTACATGTAGAAATAGTACTTTGTATGCCCCTATGACCCATATATTGTGGTTCATGCATCTCTTTCATAAAAAACTCTTTGAATACTTGTGTAATGCATAACTTGTGTTGAAAATACAAGAATCCATTATGAAATGTGTAATGATCCTCATGATGTGATGTAGAATTATTGAAAGCAATCCATGCTAGTGAAAAATAAAGGTCATATGCATAAGTGGAAATCATATCATGAAATGAATGAACAAAAAGATTATTAATTGAAATGGTAGTTGTTGTGGGGATGGGAGACGACTTAAAGCATCAGCTACAACATTAGCTTTTCCTAGATGATATTGAATCAGAGGTTGGAAGTTTTGTAGAAATGAAGCCCATTTAATATGTCTATCGGAAATCAATGGTTGATGTAATAAATGCTTAATAACTTGTTGGTCGGTTTTAATGAGAACTTCCGAACCCATAAGGTAATGTTTCCAAATTTTCAATGCATGCACAACAACTAACAGTTCCTTATCAAATATACTATAATTGCATTCAAAAGGTTTGAGTTTCCTACTTTTAAATGCAAGGAGATGATCGTTTTGCATTAAAACATCACATATACCAGAACCACTAGCATTTGTAACTACGTAAAATGGTTGTGCAAAATCAGGTAATTGAAGATCAGGTGTGGGAAAGTGCATACTTAAGTTTATCAAAAGATTGTTGTTGGGCTACTCCCCATACAAATGTTAGATTTTTCTTCAATAATAAAGTAAGGGGAAGGGCTATATAAGAAAATCCCTTTACAAACTTTTGATAAAAGCTAGCTAATCCTAAAAATGAACGGACATCATTCACTAATTGAGGTTTAGGCCATTCTTCAATTACTTTAATCTTCTTGGGATCTACATGAATGCCTTGACTAGAAACGATATGTCCAAGATACTCTATCTCGTTTTGGAAGAAACAACTCTTTTCAGAATTAGCATAAAGTTTATTTTTACATAACAAATCAAAGGCTGTTGCTAAATGAGTTTCATGTTCATTGTCATTCCTACTATAAATAAGTATATCATCAAAGAAGACAAGAACGAAGTCTTGGTATTCAAGGAAAATATTATTCATCATACGTGCAAAGGTGGCAGGTGCATTGCTAAGTCCAAAAGGCATTACCATAAATTCAAAATGGCCATGTTGAGTTCTAAATGCAATTTTATAAATGTCATGCGATGTCATTCTTATCTGATGATACCCAGATTTGAGGTCGATTTTACTGAAGACACAAGCTCCACGAAGTTTATGTAGCAAGTCATATATCCTAGGGATAGGATACCTATTCTTAATGGTAATTTTATTAAGTGCTCTATAATCAATGCACATTCTATATGTCTTGTTCTTCATTACAACTAAAAAAACACGGGCTCCAAAAGGAGAAGAGATAGGCCATATTAGTCCTTTGTTGAGTAAATCTTTAGCTTGTCTAGCTATTTCATTTTGGCGTAAAGGTCCATGCCTATAAGGTGCTTTATGAGGAGGATAGCTACCAGGAATTAAATCAATCCTATGGTCAAGAGATCCCCTAGAAGGTGGTAATGGCGAAGGAAAATCAATCGTAAAACAATCCTTATACCAGTCCATAAATGACTTATGTGCACTTGGAAGTGTATGTGTATAATCAGTTATATTATTCACAAAGACAATACATGAGTTACAACCTTTCCTAAAAGCTCGTTTGACTTGCTTATGACTAATGAACGGGAAGGGTTGAGAATCCTGCATCGTAGATAGTGAAACATCTTTATTTCAAAATTTGAAAGTAATCCTGTATGTATCATAATCAATGCAGGGGTTGTAATTATTTCAAAACGGCATGCCAAGTATAACATCATATGACTACAATGGAGCAATTAAAAATGAATGTTCATCTACATGTGAGCCTATACAGATTGAACATTATGCACCTCATTCGTAACATTATACCTATTCCCTATAAACGCAACGTTAACCTTATATATAGAAGGATGAGTAGTAAGGTTAAGATTTTTAACTAGCTTATGAGAAATAAAATCATGCGAGCTACCGTCGTCGTGTAAAACATTTACTACTATGCCATTTATGGTGCCATGCATGCAGATTAGAGAATGGTTAGAAAGTCCGTTACCTAGGGTACTTAGTTCTTGCTCTAATACTTCTTCATACCAGTTAGGTGCAGTGTCAGTAGGAACAACCTCCATGTTGTGTACTTAAGCTTCAATGGGTTGCCTATTAGTAGGTCTCATCCTACAGGAAACTTTGGTATGACCAATCTTTCCACAATTCCAACAAGTTATACGGGGTCGTTTTTGTTGAGAATTCATCATCGTATTTTGAAGAGTGGTAGGTTTGTGAGGCTGGCCAAGGGTTGATTTGTTGGATGGTACTAAATGGGATTGAGGAGGGTGTTGGAAAGTAGGTGAAGCAAACGTAGTAAAAGGATGCTTAAAAGGAAAATTGGCTTTGACGGGTGGTTGACATTGACGAATTTGTTGTAAGGGAAGTGTTTTGGTGATAGATTGGAACTCCTTTTCAGCATCATGCGCGAAAGAGATAGCTTCATACAAGGTTGTAGGTCGGAGGGTATGGAGCTTTGCTTCGATTCCCAACTCCAAACCATCTTCATATTTTCATTGCAAACTTGCTTCAGGAACCTGCTCAAGTGAACGAAGTAATAAAAGACATTGCCAAAAATGTTCACTATAAATGGATACATTATCTCCTTCTCTCCATCCAAAAGTTGTCCATGCACAACGCGCATGTAGATGGAACTGGGAAGGAAGGTAAGACTCCTTAATTTTTTCCTGAAATGCATCCCATGCGGTAGGACGGTTGGTACTATTCCGTAAAACATTCCACCATAGCTAAGCTCTTCCTACCAAATAATTGGTAGCAAACTTGACTTTCTCACTTTCTGAATAGGACTCATTAGAGTAGAAATCTTTGAATTGAGAGAGCCATGACATGACAAATTGGCCATCCTTTCATCCATTAAATCTGGAGAATTGGAACTTGCACCTATCTTGGAACTTGCACCTTCTTCTTGTGCAGTGATAATCGCCTTCACCACTCTGATTAAGCTACGATCATCACTTTGTACTTGCTAGAGCATAGCATCACGTTCTTGTACAGCTTGTTGAGTTGCTTGAAGTTCTTGTCGCATAAGCTCTAATTGTTGCTCGAGTGAGACCCCCGTTAAAGGTGAATTGCCAAAATCCTCCATTGTTGTAGGGTCCATATCTAGAGAACAAACCCCTCTTTCAAACTATGTTGTATCCTCAATCTAATAGGTTAGTATACGTATACATATACGTATACGTATACGTAAAAAAAATCGTTCCGAGAGCTTTCCAATGGTATATTATATGCTTAAATCCGAGTTATATATGCCCTATTCTTTGATGCACTCCTCTAGAAAATCGACAGGCGCTTCCACATGTGTGAGATCATCTTGGAAATTGTAAAAGGAATGAAAGCTGATGTAAATATGACAAAAGGGAGATAGAGTAATAACTCAAAGAGATGGAGTAGTGGTTAAAGTACTTCCCTTGTAAGTAGGAGGTTATGGGTTCAAATCCTCCTACCTTAGGGAATCTAAAACTCTCTATTGCCACTCAAAATTAAAATTTCCTTGCACGTAGCCAACGATCGCCAAGGGAGCCTTAGGTGCCAATGTTGCCAATGTGTTGCCTAAGTTATTCCCTAAGTTCTTTTCCTTAGTCGACGCCTTGGAGTAAGCGTAGGTGTAAACGTAGGTTCTGGTTCTGGAATTGGAACAGAGATAGAAGCAGAAGTGGAAACGGAAGCGGAAGCCGATGCGGACGCGGACGTGGAGTAAGCGAAGGAGTAAGCATAGGTGTAAACGTAGGTTCTGGTTCTGGTTCTGGAACAGAGACAGAGACACAAGTAGAAGCAGAAGCGGAAATGGAAGCGGAAGTGGATGCGGATGTGGGTTTGGATTCGGATTTGGATTCGGATCACGAACAGAGAATGCAAAGAGAGTAGATGCGGATCGCGAACAGAGAACACAAACAAACCCCTCCAGAGTGATACGTGCCAGGCTCTGATACCACTGATATCAGATCCCTCAGTGCACGCACACACAGAGGCAGAAAGAAGACGAAACAAGAATCAGAAACAGAGAAACAATCAACACGATATTGGGTGCAATATCCCCCTGTGTACTCTGATGGACGAGTCTCCCAGAGTACACATTATTATAGAAAAAACTACTTTATTTACAAAAGGCGTCGCTTTCTAAATCAAACCACTACTTTTACAACAAGATAAACCTAAATATAACTATTCTAAAAGTCTTCAATTTAGTCTTTGAATTTATTTATTTACACGCATCCATTTGTATCCATTCCCTCATGCTTCTTCACCTGCTAGATCAAACACAACCACATTAAAACCTTTTGGACATTTAAAACATTAAAAATCCATTTGACCTTCCATGATTCCATAAAATACAACATACGTAAGGATGAGATTCCACTAATACCCATGATGGGAAGACGTGCATTCTCTAAGTGGGGCATAGATGTTGTTGGTCCTATTAATCCCCCAACAAAGAGTTCACATGCCAAATACATTATTGTTGCCACTCATTACCTAACGAAGTGCATAGAGGTGAAACCCACCAAGAAGAATGATGCACAAACCACAACCAAGTTCTTGTTTGAAAATGTATTTAAAAGATATGGTTTTCCAATAGGATTGGTTAGTGATCATGTCACTCACTTCTTGAATGAGATCATTGAATACTTGTTACAAGAATTCATGGTTATTCACAAGAAGTTAGCTCCATATCACTCATGAGCCAATGGACAAGCTGAAAGCAATAACAAGATGCTTTGCATTGTTCTCACTAAATTGGTTAATAATAAGCACTTTGATTGGGACAAGCAACTACATCAGGTTGTTTGGGCATATTAAGTCTCCTATCAAACGATGCTCCAAGCCACCCCCTTTTAGATGCTATTTGGTCAAAATGCAGTGCTGCCCTTAGAATTGCTGATACCCACATTGAAAGTAGCACAAAAGAATCAATGGACACATCATGAGCTTTCCTCTAGGATTTTTGACCTAGAACGACTAGGAGAAATGCAATTGAGAGCTACTGCAGGGATCTATCTGGTTAAGGAGAGACACAAATCCTACTTTGATGCAAAAATCAAGGATAAGTTTTGAAAGTGAAAGACAGTCTTGGTGTATACTCTAAAGCAACATGCAAGGAAACTAGAGAAATGTGGCTATGATCCAATGATAATTAACTAAATACTAGCCAATGGAGTAGTCTAGCTAGCCACCCTTGAGGGTAATGTAACAAAGAAACATAAGGAAGAGGGGAGATGAATTCAAGAAGAAGCTTAGGTAGAAGCCCTAGAATGGATACAACGAATGAAATTGAGGAGCCAGGTGTAGCTCAGTGATGAGTAGCACCTCCTTTAATGTCAATCCGGGAAGACGTGAGGATGGTATGAAGACCTCGAGCAAGTGAAGGCACAAGTGCGTGAGTGAGAAGCACACTAACATGCACACACATACACGCACACGCGCACACACAGTAAGACAATGAGTGGGAAGCAATGGAGTTCTTAGATTACTTTCAAAGAGCTCATACAAGTTCAAAATTATTACAAGCTAACCTCAAAAATGAGCTCTCTAGCTCTATTTATAGTTTTTGACTAGGTTTTGGCCCTGTCCAGACCTAGTGTCCGGCCTAGTTAAAAATTAGGTTCCGGGGCCAATTTGAGAGCTTAAACGGAGTCTAAAAGATACGAAAATTGATATGTAGGTACTTCTAAGGCTCCTCAAGCTCAAGGACTCCTTCGCTTGCACAAAATGGAGCTACAAAAATATGAAATGGTATTTACAATGATTGTTAGTGATAAGAATCACTCTTATAAAGATGTTGATTTGGAAAAATTTGAAGGGCCTATCTGCCAGATTTGCATCGACTGCTTTGTCTACTTAATCCTTCACCTCGCTCTGACTCTCTCTGCTGGCTTCCTTGTCTAGTCAGTCCTTGGGTGCCCATACTGCTCTCAACACCCCCCCCCCTCTCTCGCGTTTGTCGTCCCTGACAGACCCTTGTTGCTGGGAGTGTTGGATGTAATATTCCACAACCTGAGTGGCAAGCTGATGTTCTTGTATGCGTAGTCCTCTGGCCAAGTCTCTCATCATACGATCCCAATCAATTGGTCCTGGAATGTCCGGATGTGGCAGACGTAACTGATCTGCATGGATCGCTTGTTCTACTGCGAATAGATGTAGCAAATGTGTGGGTCTGGGAATGAAAAATTTTGAATGATATTCCCAGAATCCTGTAGAGAACATTTCCTCAAATGTCTGCTTGAAGCATGCGGGTAAGTACTTTATTCGTGCATGCCAGGCAAAGATTATAGTGACCGAGGGAGTCTGGCTCATGTCGTAGACTAAATCCTTGTTACCTTGGGAGAATCCAGGGGCAGAGATGTATGGAGCTTGTACCATCCAAAAGGTTTTGAAGACAATGGTCATGAGCTCGAATATTTTCATACACATTTTCGCTGCTATGTCGGGTACATTATTTAGACGTGTAGACCAGTGCCGAATTGTTGATATCATGTAGGCTACGGTTGGGGTCCCTCGAGGTGGAGCAAAATATGGATAGTTAACCCAAGCCGAGCATTCTTTATTGTTGCGTACCTTGATCGCAAATGCTTGCCAAGATCTGCGACGTACCATTGGGCAATAACCTGGATTATACTTGATATACAGTGGCATGGTTGCCCAGGTGCTCATCATCTCAGGGTAATCGGTTAGTAGACGTGCACGCCAATTAGGCTGGAAAATCGAGCCCGCACGCGCATCTGTCGATAAGTCCTCTGGCTCAAATTGAGTGGCAAATGTGGGCTCCTTCCCTGTATGTCTTTTAACTTCTACATTATAATCATGTAGCAAGACAAAATAAGGCATGTATTGCGACTCTGATGTTGTGATTAACCATTGGTGGGATAGGTTCTGAAAGTAAGAAGACCGAAGGACAGTTTCTTCCAGATTTGTGAGAGATTGCATTTGCACGGCAACGCGATCATCATGTTTCTTACCCACTTTCTCGACCCTTTTGACCCAATCTGGAACTTGAATTTCTAAAGTGTCCTGTCCTTCCTCTGTAGTCCGACCATCGGGTGTTGGCATTGGCTCGTACGGCTCTTCATAGCTGTCATCGACGGGGATTTCCACTACTGTTTCATGTTCTGGTTCTTCAGTGGGCGAGGGTGGCCTTTCATATGGTAAGAGGCGTGCTTGGAGTTCTGCCACCTGTTTCCGGAGGGTCTCTACTTCTTCTGTAGAGTGTTGCAAGATTACCGGCTCCTATTGAGCTGTGGGGGCACTGGCTATCTATTTCTTTAAGTCTGCACATTCAGTCTCTAACTTTTCATATGACTCCAAGAAATTTGCATGCTCCTCAAGTAAGATGCGAATGTCTTCCGATGGGACTGCTCTATACTTGGTAGGGCTAATGGTTGCTCCTGCAGTTCCTTCCATAGCCGCTTCAAAGTTGTCTTGGTTTTGTTGTTGAAGCCTCTTGTTCTCTTCTAGTGCTGCTGCCATATGCTTCCTTAATAGCCCAAGGTTGCGTCTGAGTGTAGCATTAGATATCATTTGCGCTTGGAGCACTGTTTCTAGTTCCTTGACTGCTTGATCATCTACTGTCGATGTCTTTGATTCCAATTCGGAGTGAGCCTACTGTAAGGTGGTATGCTCGGTTAGGAGCATTTGGTAATCAGCTTCAAGAGTGGTGACTCTAGCTTGCAGAAGCTGAGATTCTGCCTGGAGGACCGTAGTGCGTTCTTCCAATTGACGGTATTCTTGTTGTAGTTGATGTGCACACTGAAGTAATGTGTTGAACGTGCTATTTACATTATGAGATGCAAGGGGAAAAGTTTGAAATGCAGGGGAGGTGGGATTGGGGAGGGAGGTAGTGAATGCTGTGTGTGCCAATGATGTGGTGAGTGGTGAGGTGGGGGGTAGTGGAGGGGGAGAGGGTGGAATTGTGGGGAGAGGTGCTGTGGTGGGTGAAATGTCCATTGGCTCAGACAGAGTGGTGTGTATAGGGGCTACCATGTAGGTGGGTATGGTAGGTGAAGTGAGTGTGGTGTTCGTGTAAATTGATGTCGTTGCGAACATCGGGGAAATGTGCCTTTGAAACATTGGAGAGCGGATGAACTGCTCCACAAAGGACGGGTATTGGGGTGGTGAGGTCAGGTTGAAAGAGGTGTAGGGGCCAGATGGGAAGTGAGGGTCATGGAATGGAGGTACCCGTATTGGGGGATAGGCTGGGAAACACAGGGTGCCTTCTGTGGGTGATGGGTCTCCAACCACACTTGGGATTATGGGATGGCCAGTTATGGGTTCGGAGGATAGAAGGGTTGAAGTGTAGAAGGGATTGGTGACGAAAGAGAAGAGGGTGTCCTGTGAGGTGGGTTCTCGGAATGAGAATGATGTGAATGAGGATGGGTTATAAGTGAAGGTAGAGGTGATGACTGTCGTTTCTTCCACGGTGGGAGGTGGTGGTGGGGGTGGAGAAGGTGGTGATGGGGGATGCTGGGGTGAGATTGGTGATGTCTGAACGAAGGTTTCAGCAGAGAGGTCAATGGTGGTGATGGGGGTAGCTGTGGTTTCAATGGGTACTTCTTGTTCTGTGATGGGTATCCTGATAGTCTTACCTGCTCGGGGTAATGTGTCAACTCTGCGTTTGTCATACCTCACGGACTGGCGGACTGCTGTGTGGACAGCCTCCGGAACTCCTAAAGATTCTGACACTAATTTGAGGGTGTCAATGAAATGTTGATCCACCCCATCATCTGATAGCATTTCTTGCATCAAAGCTTGACCTGATACAAGAGAGAGTTGATGCCTTTCTTGTACTGCTTTGATTGTGTCGTATAACCTTTGTAGTTGAGCTGTATATGCAGGTGCACCTACAAGTTCTGGCACTTCTTGTTGCTCATCATGATGCTCTTGATCATAATCCTCCTCATCTTCCTCCTGTTCTTCTTCTTCATTATCCTCTTCATCCACTTCAACTATGGTGACAGGTACTTGGGAGGTTGTTGCTTGCGTTTGCACATTCTCCACTTGTTGTGCCTCTTCTGCCTCCAGCTCTACATCTTGTAATAATTGTTCGAAGTCTTCATTCGTGAGTTCTTCCAAAGGTGCACTACTGGGAAATTCAAGATCGGTTGGGATGGGAGGGAATATCAAGTTAGGACCATCAGTGTTGCGTCTTGGAAGTCGGAGTGTGAATGGTCGGACTCTTTGGGGTGGAGGGGTGACGTCTGGTGTTAGGGTGGCTCCACGTGGTTGAGCACAAGGGACTTGGACAGTACCTCTCATCTTCTTAGAAGGGGGTCCAGTGGATGTCCTGCCTCTAAATTGCTCTACACGATTCCACATTAGGGCCCATTGAATAGGGATGTCATAAGCCAAACACCTATAAATGATTCTCGTCAGAGCACAGCATCCATATAAAACCTGTTTCCGCGGCCATCGTTTGTGAGCTAGGTGTATCTGATCAATTATCCAGTGGGGTAAGTTGATGGTGAGGCTCTGTGTCTCTGCCAGATACAAACTAAACCAAATCTTTTTGGGCGGCATGGTGAATCTATCTTGGGTAGGAAAAGCAAAGTGTTGCATGCACATGCGAAGGTGTATTGCAATATTAGGCGTCATGGACACCATGTCCTTGAGTTTGGTGAGACTTCGATTCTTCATGTAATTCGGTACTAGGGTTTCCTTCTCTGTAGGAATATGCATTCCGCGCATATCTAGAGCCTCCCTCACCAAGTTGTTTGATAGCCTGAACCTCTTGAGCTCATTCCCCTTTGTCAGAGATGGAATCACAAATGAGCTTGCACCTTTTGGGTTCTTGTTTGGAGTCAAGGTGTTGATGAGATAGTAGCATCGCATGAAGTCAGGCTTTGGGAGCCGTGCACTGAAATATGCATCCAATCCTGCCTTCTCCCATATCGAACGTAGACCTTCTGCATTTTGTAACTTCTTGAATTCTCTTGTAAAGAAATGGTATTTACCTTGCTTCCCATTGAAGTCCAACTCTGATTCCCATAGGTACGTTCCCTCTCCCAAGGGTCCTGCCACTTCACTAAACCAGTGGGAAGCTTTTCCTACGGGCATGGTATGGCCACTGGGAGGGTCCGCTATAGGATGATTTTGATGGCCTGCAATTCTTCTGGTCTTTCGTTTGTTTCAGGCAAAACGGGTAAACTGTCTAAGTCCACCACTTGTTGGCTTGTTTCTGTTTGAGAGCTAGTTCCTGCCGCCTCAGCCATGTTGAAAGCTTCGCAGCTGGTTCTGTGAGAATATATGAATAGATGTTAACATTGCAATGGACACAAAAATGACACTGTGTCTCCGTTACAACATTAACATGAGGTTCGGGAGAGGTTAGGGGGTTAGTGAGTGCTCGGTGCTTGTGTGTGTAGTTAGGAATTGGGTAGACCTAACAACTAAGCGGAATGATGTAATGTGAGAGTGAAGTAGTTAGTAGGTGGACATGGATTTACAATTGGGGTCCGGGGGTTTATTACAAGTTTTATGTTGCCAAATGCAATGGATAGGTTTTGATCTTGACTTTGTGGAGACTCTGGAGAGTGTGATAGGGTATTTACTTGAGAAATGGGGCTTTTTAGGGACCCATTTACAAGTGATTCTACTTGTGCTCATGGAAGAATACGTGTTCGTGCGTGATGTGTAAGATTGGGCATCAGATGTTCGAGTGAGTGAAACATGTTGTAGATGGTGTGGCCTTGGTGTAGCTATTTGAGCCCGCAAGCAAGCCTTAAGCACCCAGATTTGTCGTGATTGTGGGCTGGCCTTCATTGACTTCTTGGGTACCCAAATAGACTTCACATTCGTAGAAGAATTTATGAAGGACTTCTTATTCGTGTCGTGTTGTTGATTACTAATAAGAGGTTTTGGCCGTGGTGTTGGCCTGGTCGGAATAGGGTGTTTGCCTTTTCGCCTCCATACTTGTTTCATCGGCTGAAACAATCTGCTTTGCTCCTTTTTTTGGCCTCCAGTATAGGTAGTGTTCTGCTTCTTCTGTATTCGATCTGCCTTTGGTTGTTGCATCCCTCTGGCCTTTGGAACAGAAGGGAGTGCCTTCTTATCCTTGACTCCGTTGTTGAGACAGTCCTCTTTCTGCATCACACTGTTTTGGACAAGAATAGCATGGTCAACTTCATGTGCACCCTGGAAGGACCAGGAGTTCGTGCCTTACCTAGTTCCTTGAGTGTCTCATTTTCCAGTTCAACTGTAATTCGATTATGATTTACCCATACCTGAAGAAGTCCACTTCTTAGGTTTAGGTTGACTGCATGATCATAGATCCAGTCCTGACCGAAGACAAGAGGCTCAGTGAGGTCCTCATCTTGACACACTAGTACTTTGACTGTCATTGCTTTGTCTTGAATATAGAGGGGAAGTTCCACCTTGCCCATGCAAGGGGTTTCCACACCTCCCAATCCTATGAGATATGCTTCTATATGATTGACAGTTAATTTCAACTCTTGACAGTAAGACAATTTAACAGCACTAGTGGCTGCACCTGAGTCAATCAAGGCTCTTACAGTCCTTGCACCCTTTCCTTGTCCTATATCTAAGGTTATAAAAGGACGTCGATCAATTATCCTATGGGAGCTGATACTTGAAACCTCACACATAGCCATGTGATATCCTTGATCTGTATCGGCATCTGGCCTAGGTTGCTCTCTACCTTGTCTTCTTAATTTCATTCTCCGTATGCGCTCTAAAGCTTCTGCTTGAGCTTCTTCTCGAATTTGCTTTTCTTCTTCTTTGCGTTTCCTCGCAGTATGGAAGTCGACTTAACATTTCCTCTGTGAGAGGTTCTTAATATAACTTGACCCTGCATCCGCTTATGTAGCTTGGGAGAACATCGCCTTCGAGGGTAGCGAGTTGAACTGCTCCACTGGTTGAGATCCTATTAATGATCATGGGTCCATAGCCTCTTTTCTCTAGTTTTCTCGCGTGTTGTTTCAAAGTGTAGACTAGTACTAGGTCGCCTGCCTTCAAACCTTTATCCTTAACGTGGGCATCAAAGTATGCCTTCTGTCGTTTCTTAGCTGCATATATCCCTACAGCCGCCCTTAGTCTTGTTTCCCCTAATCGTTCAAGGTCAAAAAGTCTAGAGGAGAGTTCATGACCCGTCCATTCATGCTCTTTTGCTACTTTCAATGTAGGTATTAAGAAGTCCAATGGTAGCACTGCATTTTGGCCAAATACCATCTGAAAGGGGGTGGCTTGGAGTACCGTTTTGTAGGCCACTCGATATGCCCAAACAACATGGTGTAGCTGTTTGTCCCAATCAGTGCGTTTATTGTTCACTAATTTCGTCAGTACATTGCACAGAATCTTGTTGGTGCTCTCAGCCTGGCCATTAGCTTGAGGGTGATAGGGAGCAGACTTCTTATGTACTACCAAGAACTCTTGGAGTAGATTTTCAATAACTTCATTCAAGAAGTGAGTGCCTTTGTCACTGACTAACTCAATAGGTAGCCCGTATCTTGTGAATACATTCTCAAACAAGAATTTAGCAGTTGTCTGAGCATCGTTCTTCGTTGTAGCTTTTACCTCTACCCATTTTGTTAGATAGTCTGTGGCAACAATGATGTATTCAGCATGTGAACCCTTGGCTGGGGGATTAATAGGACCTACAAAGTCTATTCCCCACTTAGAGAATGCGCGTCCGCCCATCATAGGTTTCAGTGGCATCTCATCTTTGCATATAGGACACTGAGTTCGCTGACACTGTGCATCCATGTGAAGTGTCGGCCACCAGAAGCCCGCAAATAGTATCGCTTTGATCACCCGATCTGGTCCAAAGTGTCCTCCCGCTACACCTTTGTGAGCAGTTTCCAAGATCTTGAGATATTCACTTTCATGGACACACAGTCTCAGGTAACCATCCTTACCACGCTTATATAGATTATGAACAATGAGTGAGTAATCCTGGGCTTCTTGTTCTAAACTCCTTTTCCTAACCAGGGTCATGTCCGGAGGGAATGTTTTCGTCCTCAGAAAGGATACCAGTGGTTCACTCCAATCTCGCACTATGGACACTTGATAAAGAGTGGCATGTTCCACAGGTGGTTTAGTGCAACAGATTGGGCACTCCTTGCACAACTTTTGGACATCAGCTTCCATAGTCGGTGTCGTCGAGATTTTCTCTCCTCTCTCACTTGTGCACGCCTACAAAAAACATATTTGGTGAAGGTAGCCAGAATTCCCCGAGAAGTCCAGGATGCATCAAGGATGTCAAAGGAAGGTCACATACAAAGTTTCAAAGAAATCAAGAAAGTCCATGGTAGCGGTCAAAGCTGGTCAAAGCTGGTCAAAGCTAGTCAAAGTTGGGAAATTAGGGCAAAAATTTCATTGTCACCAAATTAGATGAAAATTCATATACTTGTAAAGATTGTCAAAGGCAGTCTATAGCCCAAATTTCAGCAGAAAATGGATTTTGTAGCACATTGATATGCTATGTTCATTTTATAAAAATGTAATTTTTCTAGTTTGACCCTACAAATTCTTGTATAGAAATTTATGTTAGCCATATGGTTTGGCATGTATGAAGATCATATGTGGCTACATATTTGTACAAATTTTCAAGGCTATCAGAGCTTCCTAGATACCTTAATGCCACCTTGCAAGCTTCCAAATGTAGTCAAACTTGTACAAGGGAGATTCAGATGGGAGTTTTTTCTGCATATTCCTGAAGGAGATCTTTGGAAACATAGTCCTACAAAGTTTCATCTTCATCAAATCCTATTTGGAGGGTCAAAGAGTACAAAGTCCAGTTTTCAGGATCACCGCAGTTTTCTAGTTTAAGCAAATTGAAGGGTTGAAGGGCCACCACATGGCGAAAGCTGATTGAGCCATGTTGTACGATCAAGATGAGCTCATATTCAAGGGTGGAGATGCACTTATGCTTAAAGCAAGGAGGATCCACGAGTTTTTCCATAAAAGAAGATTTTTTTGTCAATCAAAGATCAATAATGCAGTGTTTCTCCAAAAATAGTGGCTTATCTTATCCGAATTGATGTCAGCACTGATCCGACGGTCCAGATCATCCCCAGATCCAATGGTGGAGAATGAGGGCGCCTAAATTTCACTCCTTTACACTAGATTTGATAGAAAGAACAATTCCAAGCCATTGATTTGATTAATCAAATGGTTGTAATCGAAAGTAGTGATCCTAGAGTTGAGAGTTGATTTCTCTAGATCCAAGGGCCCAAATTCATTCAAAAAACTATATAAACCCCCCTCCAAACTCCTAGAGGATCATTGTTAGGCATCCATAGGGCTCTTGCTAGCTTACGGATTCCTTGAGACGATCACCCTCGGTTGAGCGAGTGAGGATCCAAGGTGGGTTAGTATGAGTATAGTACCTAGTTTCAAATTTAAGTTAGAACTCCAATCTATGATAGGCTCTTGAAACCAGCATCTCTATCTTGACTCACCCTCGGTGGAGCGTGTGAGTGATTTAGAGCTGGTTTTAATGAGTCTTAGACTTCTTTAGTTAGACGTTACGAGCCTAGACATACATAGGGTCACTGAAGTGGAACTCACCTTCTTACGTGTGACATTCGGTTGAACTTTCATGGTTTGAGGGTCGGAACCACCTTTGATCAGTAGACTGCCTAGCTTGACGTACCACGACGATCTTATACATGTATCTTAATTCAAATCCTTTTAATTCATGTCACTTGTCACTTGTCTCTTGTCTCCTCTCTCAGTCTCTTAAGTATTTTTACATGTCTTCTATTTCTTCTATGTGTGAGAAGGCTCCGCAGTATTGCGTTGAAACAGTGAGGATGTTTCTTTGAGCTTGTGAGTAAACTCTATCATCATAATTCACTTGCATGCGTATAATCCATACATACCCATACATATTGATTAGTTTCTGAAAGTGTATAAGAAGCTCCAATATTGGACCATTCTTCCTTTCGAAACTGGTTTATGTGTAAGGATTCCATCTATTCACGTCATGCATACATATCATCCAAAGAAGACTTTGCATATGAATTAGAATTAGGAAGTGTTTAAGAAGCTCCTTCAATGGACCATTCTTCCTTCCAAATTTGATTCGTGTGTATGGTTCTCTTTCATTCTTATCATTCATGTTCATAAATCTAACTTGCACTCCTACTTTCCCATTCCCATAATCATTTCAACATCTCTCTGTTCTCCATCCTCAACATTAATTTCACTTTCATGTCCTTAAACCATCCAACATTCATTAGCTTTATACACCCTGTGTGTGCCACGACCGGACCCGATCCACCCGGATTGCGATCACCTCCACATTTGAACCCGACGTGAAACGCTTCGTGGCATTTGCTTCTGATCTTGTTGGGAGGTTGTGATCCATATCCTTTGTTTCATATTTTTCATCCTCATCATATCATCATCATCAGTCTTGAGTGTTGCACTGGATTTCTCACAGTATCGTGCACATCTTCGTCGTGAAGTAAACGCATTTGTGAGAGATCTAGAGCATCGTGCATCACTTGCTTATTCACATAAGATGGAGGAAGGATTCAAATCCCTTATTGTTGAGAAACAAGGCCAAAGAATAGTCTCTTCTATGTTGAGAGAGAAGGGAAAATTCAATGGCATCAACATCACAAGCTACTTAGATTTGTTTGAAGAGCAAGCTATGATTTTTGGTCTTCCCGAAGATTTTTTGAGATCATTCTTTGAACGAATTGTTGATAGCTCTATCATAAATCGTGTCATTCAATATGATAGTCTTCCTTGGAGTGATTTTTGAAAGGAGATGCTCAAAGAATTCTATCTTGAAGATTATAGCCAACATAATCGAGATGGATTCTTACGATGGGTCAATTCCCCAAAGCCTAGTAGCTCTATTACTCGCTTACAAAATGAGTATATTAGACGCTATGAGCAACTTCCTGATGAGGATAAGATAACTTTGGAACCTGATCTTGTGATCAATTTTCTTAAGCTTCTTCATCCTGAAACTTGTAGGGAAGTTGAACGGCGATTAGAAGAACCAGATAAGCGCTATGGTCTTACTGACAATTGGCAAAAAGTGCGTAAAGTAGTAGAGGCTGTAGCCCATAGACATCAAAGAAAATCCATGCTTTATGAGCAAACTAGTCTTCCTCAAGCTAGCCTTCCACAAACTAAGGAGCAAGTTAGAGAACAATCCCATGCTATGCTTTTTGACTCTACTCCTATTCCTCAAATGATGGAGCCTACTCGAGGTTTTAAAGTAGAGCCAAATAAAAGTGTAGTTGAACAATCTCAAGTGGATATTCTCACTAAGCAAATGGAAAGTCTTATTGCTACACAATCCAATTTGGCCAAGACTATAGATGCTTTACAATCTAGTTACACCAAAACTTTCCAAAATCAAATGAACCCAATGACTTTTCAAGAGACTAATCAACATGTTATAGCTACCAATCAAAATCCACAAGTAGCTCCTACTCAAGCATATCAAGTTCCTCCAATGCATAATCCTTCAATGCAAAATCCTCATCCTCATGTGCAAAATCCTCAAATGTATCAAAACATGTATCCTCAAGCTTCTCAAATAGCTTTTCAAAATCCTCAAAATCAAAATTTTCAAAATCATCAACCGTATAATATGGAAGCTCCTCTTGCACCTCAAGTACCACATGTTGGTCCCCAAGCTCCTCAAATACATCAATTGCATTTTCAAAATCCTAATTATCCTGTTCAAGCAATACCTTATCAACAAAATCCTCAATTTCAAAATTTCCCACCACAAGTTAATCAAAATCCTCAAAATCAAAATGGTTTTGTGCGTGGCCCTCGTAGGTGTCCTTGGTGTGATTCGTTAGAGCACTTTTTGAGAGATTGTGAATTATTGAAGGCTGCTAAGGAGCAACGACTAGTAATAGACATAGACAAGAAAATCTGTGACTATCGATCTAGGCTACCTTTGCAAGGAAATTATGGTAAGGGAGGAATGAAAAAACATTATGAAAATATAACCATAATGGACGTAGGAACTAGAGGAGTGAAACTAGAAGCTCTTGATGAACAACAAGTAGAATCAAGTAAACCCACAAAGGAAGGTGATTTTTCCATAGAGGCTTTAGTAAGAGCACGGGATGAGATTAGGAGAATAACGGCTTGGGAGTCACCGATAGAAGATCAATCTCTTATTTCTCACATATCCAATGTAGAAGAAAAACGAAAAAGAGATGAAGCTGAGCCTAGTGAAAGAAGAGTGACTCGAAAACAAACCTCAGAGGGAATAGAAACAATCATAGAGCAAGGAGAAACATCACAATCCAGATAAAAAACAAGAATCAGAACCCAATGAACAAAAACAAGAGGAGAAACAAAAAGGGAAGAAGACAAAGCAAAGAAAAACAGAACCAAAGCCTTTGGATAAACAAGAACAATCAAAACAAACTGAAGACCGAACACGAGAACATGAACAAAAACAAGACCCTGAGCAAAAACAAAAGAAACCAAAGAGAAAACCTAAAGCCATCTTGATTTCAGAAATTGAGAGAAAAATAGATCCTATGGAGATTTTAGATGACATTTTGCTTAAGAGTCAAGTGACTATGTCTTTAGAACAAGTTTTCTCTATTGCAAAGCCTGTTTTTAAAGATAACTTTATTGGCCTAATTAAAAGGAAGAGGTTTCCGCTTAATTTAGATACTGAGATGCAAGATTCTCTAGATCAAGATCAAGCTATGAATGAAGCCTTAAACTTTGATGAATCTGATGAAGAGGACTTTGATGATGATGAAGTAAATGTTAATAAAAATTTCTTAGGACCTATTCAACCTAACCATGAAAATCATGAAAACAATCCTGAAAGTCACTTTAAAAGAACATTTTGGTCTAGAGGTACATCAGAGATGCATGTTAAAATAGGAAATGATAAGAACACTATCACTGTAAATGCATTAGTAGATTCCGGCTCTGAAATCAATGTGATTTCAAGAGAAGTCTATGATAAGTTTTGATGGCCCATAGATAAAGATTGTGGATGGCGTATGAGAACTGCAGATAATGGTGTAGGTACCCTGTATGGAGCTTGTGCTAGTGTGCCCATATCCATAAGAGGAATCACAGAAGAATTTCACTTTTTTATTCAAGATAATTGCTCCTATGAAGTTCTCTTAGGTCAACCCTTTATTTGTGAGAGTCGTATGGAAACTAAAGCCATGGATGATGGGTCTACCTATGCTAGATTCAAGTCTAAGGATGGAATGCAATCACTTCAAGTCATGACAATAGGAGTGAATCATCCTAGAAATCGATTGTCAATTAGAAAGAAACCTATTGTTACTCAGGGTCATGAGCATGCTTGTAGTGATTATGCACCTCGATTCATGTTTGGAGCTACATATGATCAAAATTTTGGATAGAATCCATTGTTGAGCGGGACAACATTGGATATTGGTTTGACATCTCGCATCCAACCAACATGTATTGTTGAGAGAGATAAATTTGAGGGAGTCATACGTAGCCATGGAAAAGCCTTTAGTATGTATCCTCATGAGATTGGTTGTGTAGATCCTAAGCTAGTTGCACCCATGATAATCTTTACTATTCCACATATTCCATGGAATCTTCGTCCTATACCTGTTCCAAAGGCTCACTTACCTGAGCTAATGAAACTACTTAAAGAGAAGATAAACATGAGAATTTTAGAGCCATCTTTTGCACCTTACTCAAATAGATGGTTCACTGTGCCTAAAAAGAATGGGAAACTACGTTTTATTCAAGATCTCCAACCCGTCAATAAAGTCACCATAAGGAATGTAGGAACAGGACCCATTGTAGATGAGTTTGCTAAATCATTTTCAGGACATTCTATCTATTCAATGGGTGATCTATATTCTGGATATGACCAATTCCAATTAGCAATTGATAGTCGTGACATAACCACAATGAAAACTCCTTTAGGCTTAGTGCGAATGTGTACTTTACCTCAAGGAGTGACTAATTCTGTGGCTCATATGATGAGTGCTATGAATATGGTCTTACATGACTTTATCCCTCATATAACTATGCCATTCATTGATGATATTCCAATTAAAGGGAGTGAGGAACGTGTAAAGGACATTACTTTAGATTCATCGGGATGTCGTAAATTTGTTCTTGACCATATCTCTGATTGTGAAAGAATATTTCAACGATTTGAAGAGGTAGGTCTCACATTTCCATAGAGAAATCTGTTTTTGGTGTCAACGAGGTACTTATTGTTGGACATTTATGTGGCCATTATGGTCGAAAGCCATACCCACAAAAACTTGATGCCATTAGCAAGATTTCTGAAACATGTAACAACGTGAGTGAGGTACGTAGATTTCTTGGTGCTTGCATCTTTTATGTTATTTCGATCCCTCACTTTGCTCATGTTGCTGATTGTCTTTATGACTTGTTGAGGAAGAAACGAAAATTTATTTGGACTGACAAACACACTCAAGCTATGCGTAAATTGAAGAAATTATTGCTTAAAGCTCCCATCCTTAAGCGTGTAGACTATTCTGCTAACAAACCTATTATATTGACTGTTGATACAAGTCCTATTGGTATAGGTTGGGTCATAAGTCAAGATGATAGTAAAGGGAATAGATATGCAATTAGGTTTGGTGCGGAAATTCTACATGAAACACAACGAAAATATCCACAGATCAAACGAGAACTATGGGGTATGGTAACGGCTTTGAAAACAGACAAAGAATATTTCATTGGTGCAAATGTCAAAGTTGAGACTGATTGTTTGCCTCTCATTGGAATGATAGCCAATTGTTCATCTCCTGATATAGCCATGCTTAGATGGATCTCATATATTAAGTTCATAAATCCTGAGTTAGTTCATATTTCAGGTAAGTCAAACTCAGTTGCTGATATGTTATCGAGAGCTAGATTTGATGATGATCTTGAAAGTGATCTAATAAAGAATGTGAATTTAGTTGACTATGTTCCACATATATATGAGTATGAGAAATTTCATGAGTCTGAGTACGAAGATGAATGGAGAGACATAGGAAAGTATCTCAGTACACTACAACCATTACCTAGCTGGACTACGAATAGATTCCGTAACATTAGGAAACGAGCTTATAACTTTTTCCTATGTAATGGTTATCTTTGGAGGTTAAGAATCCACAACGAGTCCTAGGAAAGAGAGGTCTTCAATTGCAAGTAATGAAGGAAATGCATGAGACATTATGGGCAGGTCATAAAGGATTTTTTGGAACATATGAAAAAATTAGAAGTACCTATTATTGGCCTAGGATGTATGTTGACATTAGTAGCTATGTTTCTACATGTTCTACTTGTCAACTTCATTCATCAGTCAAACATAGAGATCCGTTGCATCCTACTTATCCACCTTGTATTCATTACAAGTGGGTAGTAGATCTTGTAACTATGCCTAAAGGTATCGACAAAATGCGTTACATTGTACTTGCACGAGAAGACTTAACTAATCATGTAGAGGAACGTGCACTACGATCTAAGACCACTTACAATGTTTGCAAATTCTTGCTTGAAGATGTCATAAGTCGCTTTGGGTACATAGAGAAAGTAGTTGCCGATCGTGGAGAGTTAAATGCGAGAGAAGCTAAAGAGTTCTTTGAGCGTCATGGTATTCGTTTGTCTCTCACTACTGCATATAACCCAGAGGCCAATGGTAAAATAGAGAGAGGGCATCCACCTATTGTGAAAGCCATATCTAAAGCATGTAATGGTGACATCAAACAATGGCCTAAATTCTTACCTTTTGCACTTTGGGCAGATAGAATGACATGCACACGTACTACTGGATATATACCTGCTGAACTCATGTACTGTCAAAAACCATTGTTTCCAATTCAGTCTCATATTTTTGCATGGTCAAATTTGCCTTGGTCTGAAAACATGTCTACTCATGATTTTTTGAGTTTGCGTATTAAACAGTTAGAACAAGGTAAATTAAGACTTGATGATGCTGTTGAAAAATTAAGAGAATCTAGAATGAAGAACAAGCATTATTTTGATAAAACTCATCGATTGCGTCCTAAGCCAATTGAAGTAGGGGATTGGGTGCTCATTTATGATAGTACATTTGACTCTCAATATGATGCACACAAAAAGCTCACTCAACGGTGGTTTGGGCCATACATTGTATCAAAAGTCAACAACAATGGTACGTATGCTCTTTGTGAATTAAATTGTGTTGCACTAAAAACTTTGATTGCAGGTAAAAGGATAAAGCTATTCAAGAAGCATGATAATGACGAGTATATTTTGGATGAGGACATTGAAGAAGACGAGGACATTGAAGAAGATAATGAGGCCGATTCATAAACAAGAGTATCCATGTTATAAAAAATAAAAATATAAATAAAAAAAGGAAAAAAAAACATATAAAAAAATCATTAATTTTTAAAGTTCATGTTGCTTTGTTTTTTTTCAAGTTCATTCTATTTATTTTATTTTATTTTATTTTTTTTCCATGCTTGTTTCATGCATGTTTTTTTTCAGTCTTTGCATTGCATTGCATATCCACATCACTTGAGTCAAAATGGGCAAATGATGATTTCTCTACTTGTGTAAAATTGTATCTTAAGTAGTAATTTATCTACTAAGAAATTGATTATAATCTAGGATTGTGGAAAGATAGGGCATGTAGATTTGGAGGTTTATTCTGGTGACATGACTTTCATATATAAACATGCATATGTATCCTGTATCGAAAGCATAATTGTTGAAATCCTAGCTCCTGCTATTGCATGTTTCTACATCCTTAGGCCATCTCACAGCACTTGTATCGGAGTTTAAACGACTGTTCTCCGTCATCAAAAATGGTTGTACCTTGTATCGGGGTTTAATTTTTCCCCGTCATAAAAAAAGAAAAAAAGTTGCTACATGTTACCAAGAAGTTTACACTTTCTTCCACCCCAAAAAAGTGATCGTAACCATAAAGTTGCCGAATCATCATCATCATCATCATCAAAAAAAAAAGAGCAAGCCAAAGGAGGATAAAGAGGCATAGTAGAATAAATCACGGGCTATATAGGCAGATTTATGCATTAGTGGAGTTTAGTTAGATTTCCTTGCATGTTATTAGAGAAAGAGCATATTCATATTTATGTAGGAAAGGAGTTGATCTAAAATAAGCTAAAGATGAAAGATGTCTCTTGAAATCTTAAATCTTTGTTTATAATCATATTTAAGGTAGATTGCTTTATGAAAAAGGTACAAAATTTTCTTCAAGATGAGAGGAACTGATGCTTAAAACGACTCAATACATCCACTTCCACTTCATATTGATGCTTGTTTTTTTTCTTTCTTGTTGCCAATGTTGCTTGTTCATTTGCATATATGTTGCCTATTTGTTCATGCATATTCATGTTGCCTGTTTCAATTCTTTCTTTCATGCAAATTTTGCTTCATGTCACGTTACCTACTTATTCATGCATATAATCAATTTTCCTTCCATGTTTCTTATGCTGCCTATAAAAGAATTTGATGCCTGGAACATTTTGTTTTTCACAGATGCTAGAGTGGCGCTTCCGGAGGAATCGCAGGTTTAGTGGGGGCGAATGTCGTCGAGATTTTCTCTCCTCTCTCACTTGTGAAGGCCTACAAAAAACATATTTGGTGAAGGTAGCCAGAAATCCCCGAGAAGTCCAGGATGCATCAAGGATGTCAAAGGAAGGTCACATACAAAGTTTCAAAGAAATCAAGAAAGTCCATGATAGCGGTCAAAGCTGGTCAAAGCTGGTCAAAGCTAGTCAAAGTTGGGAAATTAGGGCAAAAATTTCATTGTCACCAAATTATATGAAAATTCATATACTTGTAAAGATTGTCAAAGGCAGTCTATAGCCCAAATTTCAGCAGAAAATGGATTTTGTAGCACATTGATATGCTATGTTCATTTTATAAAAATGTAATTTTTCTAGTTTGACCCTACAAATTCTTGTATAGAAATTTATCTTAGCCATATGGTTTGGCATGTAGGAAGATCATATGTGGCTACATATTTGTACAAATTTTCAAGGCTATCAGAGCTTCCTAGATACCTTAATGCCACCTTGCAAGCTTCCAAATGTAGTCAAACTTGTACAAGGGAGATTCAGATGGGAGTTTTTTCTGCATATTCCTGAAGGAGATCTTTGGAAACATAGTCCTACAAAGTTTCATCTTCATCAAATCGTATTTGGAGGGTCAAAGAGTACAAAGTCCAGTTTTCAGGATCACCGCAGTTTTCTAGTTTAAGCAAATTGAAGGGTTGAAGGGCCACCACATGGCGAAAGCTGATTGAGCCATGTTGTACGATCAAGATGAGCTCATATTCAAGGGTGGAGATGCACTTATGCTTAAAGCAAGGAGGATCCACGAGTTTTTCCATAAAAGAAGATTTTTTTGACAATCAGAGATCAATAATGCAGTGTTTCTCCAAAAATAGTGGCTTATCTTATCCGAATTGATGTCAGCACTGATCCGACGGTCCAGATCATCCCCAGATCCAATGGTGGAGAATGAGGGCGCCTAAATTTCACTCCTTTACACTAGATTTGATAGAAAGAACAATTCCAAGCCATTGATTTGATTAATCAAATGGTTGTAATCGAAAGTAGTGATCCTAGAGTTGAGAGCTGATTTCTCTAGATCCAAGGGCCCAAATTCATTCAAAAAACTATATAAACCCCCCTCCAAACTCCTAGAGGATCATTGTTAGGCATCCATAGGGCTCTTGCTAGCTTACGGTTTCTTTGAGACGATCACCCTCGGTTGAGCGAGTGAGGATCCAAGGTGGGCTAGTATGAGTATAGTACCTAGTTTCAAATTTAAGTTAGAACTCCAATCTAGGATAGGCTCTTGAAACCAGCATCTCTATCTTGGCTCACCCTCGGTGGAGCGTGTGAGTGATTTAGAGCTGGTTTTAATGAGTCTTAGACTTCTTTAGTTAGACGTTACGAGCCTAGACATACATAGGGTCACTGAAGTGGAACTCACCTTCTTACGTGTGACATTCGGTTGAACTGTCATGGTTTGAGGGTCGGAACCACCTTTGATCAGTAGACTGCCTAGCTTGACGTACCACGACGATCTTATACATGTATCTTAATTCAAATCCTTTTAATTCATGTCACTTGTCACTTGTCTCTTGTCTCCTCTCTCAGTCTCTTAAGTATTTTTACATGTCTTCTATTTCTTCTATGTGTGAGAAGGCTCCGCAGTATTGCGTTGAACCAGTGAGGATGTTTCTTTGAGCTTGTGAGTAAACTCTATCATCATAATTCACTTGCATGCGTATAATCCATACATACCCATACATACCCATACATATTGATTAGTTTCTGAAAGTGTATAAGAAGCTCCAATATTGGACCATTCTTCCTTTCGAAAATGGTTTATGTGTAAGGATTCCATCTATTCACGTCATGCATACATATCATCCAAAGAAGACTTTGCATATGAATTAGAATTAGGAAGTGTTTAAGAAGCTCCTTCAATGGACCATTCTTCCTTCCAAATTTGATTCGTGTGTATGGTTCTCTTTCATTCTTATCATTCATGTTCATAAATCTAACTTGCACTCCTACTTTCCCATTCCCATAATCATTTCAACATCTCTCTCTTCTCCATCCTCAACATTAATTTCACTTTCATGTCCTTAAACCATCCAACATTCATTAGCTTTATACACCCTGTGTGTGCCACGACCGGCCCCGATCCACCCGGATTGCGATCACCTCCACATTTGAACCCGACATGAAACGCTTCGTGGCATTTGCTTCTGATCTTGTTGGGAGGTTGTGATCCATATCCTTTGTTTCATATTTTTCATCCTCATCATATCATCATCATCAGTCTTGAGTGTTGCACTGGATTTCTCACAGTATCGTGCACATCTTCGTCGTGAAGTAAACGCATTTGTGAGAGATCTAGAGCATCGTGCATCACTTGCTTATTCACATAAGATGGAGGAAGGATTCAAATCCCTTATTGTTGAGAAACAAGGCCAAAGAATAGTCTCTTCTATGTTGAGAGAGAAGGGAAAATTCAATGGCATCAACATCACAAGCTACTTAGATTTGTTTGAAGAGCAAGCTATGATTTTTGGTCTTCCCGAAGATCTTTTGATATCATTCTTTGAACGAATTGTTGATAGCTCTATCATAAATCGTGTCATTCAATATGATAGTCTTCCTTGGAGTGATTTTAGAAAGGAGATGCTCAAAGAATTCTATCTTGAAGATTATAGCCAACATAATCGAGATGGATTCTTACGATGGGTCAATTCCCCAAAGCCTAGTAGCTCTATTACTCACTTACAAAATGAGTATATTAGACGCTATGAGCAACTTCCTGATGAGGATAAGATAACTTTGGAACCTGATCTTGTGATCAATTTTCTTAAGCTTCTTCATCCTGAAACTCGTAGGGAAGTTGAACGGCGATTAGAAGAACCAGATAAGCGCTATGGTCTTACTGACAATTGGCAAAAAGTGCGTAAAGTAGTAGAGGCTGTAGCCCATAGACATCAAAGAAAATCCATGCTTTATGAGCAAACTAGTCTTCTTCAAGCTAGCCTTCCACAAACTAAGGAGCAAGTTAGAGAACAATCCCATGCTATGCTTTTTGACTCTACTATTCCTCAAATGATGGAGCCTACTCAAGGTTTTAAAGTAGAGCCAAATAAAAGTGTAGTTGAACAATCTCAAGTGGATATTCTCACTAAGCAAATGGAAAGTCTTATTGCTACACAATCCAATTTGGCCAAGACTATAGATGCTTTACAATCTAGTTACACCAAAACTTTCCAAAATCAAATGAACCCAATGACTTTTCAAGAGCCTAATCAACATGTTATAGCTACCAATCAAAATCCACAAGTAGCTCCTACTCAAGCATATCAAGTTCCTCCAATGCATAATCCTTCAATGCAAAATCCTCATCCTCATGTGCAAAATCCTCAAATGTATCAAAACATGTATCCTCAAGCTTCTCAAATAGCTTTTCAAAATCCTCAAAATCAAAATTTTCAAAATCATCAACCGTATAATATGGAAGCTCCTCTTGCACCTCAAGTACCACGTTGGTCCCCAAGCTCCTCAAATACATCAATTGCATTTTCAAAATCCTAATTATCCTGTTCAAGCAATACCTTATCAACAAAATCCTCAATTTCAAAATTTCCCACCACAAGTTAATCAAAATCCTCAAAATCAAAATGGTTTTGTGCATGGCCCTCGTAGGTGTCCTTGGTGTGATTCGTTAGAGCACTTTTTGAGAGATTGTGAATTATTGAAGGCTGCTAAGGAGCAACGACTAGTAATAGACATAGACAAGAAAATCTGTGACTATCGATCTAGGCTACCTTTGCAAGGAAATTATGGTAAGGGAGGAATGAAAAAACATTATGAGAATATAACCATAATGGACGTAGGAACTAGAGGAGTGAAACTAGAAGCTCTTGATGAACAACAAGTAGAATCAAGTAAACCCACAAAGGAAGGTGATTTTTCCATAGAGGCTTTAGTAAGAGCACGGGATGAGATTAGGAGAATAACGGCTTGGGAGTCACCGATAGAAGATCAATCTCTTATTTCTCACATATCCAATGTAGAAGAAAAACGAAAAAGAGATGAAGCTTAGCCTAGTGAAAGAAGAGTGACTCGAAAACAAACCTCAGAGGGAATAGAAACAATCATAGAGCAAGGAGAAACATCACAATCCAAAGATAAAAAACAAGAATCAGAACCCAATGAACAAAAACAAGAGGAGAAACAAAAAGGGAAGAAGACAAAGCAAAGAAAAACAGAACCAAAGCCTTTGGATAAACAAGAACAATCAAAACAAATTGAAGACCAAACTCGAGAACATGAACAAAAACAAGACCCTGAGCAAAAACAAAAGAAACCAAAGAGAAAACCTAAAGCCATCTTGATTTCAGAAATTGAGAGAAAAATAGATCCTATGGAGATTTTAGATGACATTTTGCTTAAGAGTCAAGTGACTATGTCTTTAGAACAAGTTTTCTCTATTGCAAAGCCTATTTTTAAAGATAACTTTATCGGCCTAATTAAAAGGAAGAGGTTTCCGCTTAATCTAGATACTGAGATGCAAGATTCTCTAGATCAAGATCAAGCTATGAATGAAGCCTTAAACTTTGATGAATCTGATGAAGAGGACTTTGATGATGATGAAGTAAATGTTAATAAAAATTTCTTAGGACCTATTCAACCTAACCATGAAAATCATGAAAACAATCCTGAAAGTCACTTTAAAAGAACATTTTGGTCTAGAGGTACATCAGAGATGCATGTTAAAATAGGAAATGATAAGAACACTATCACTGTAAATGCATTAGTAGATTCCGGCTCTGAAATCAATGTGATTTCAAGAGAAGTCTATGATAAGTTTCGATGGCCCATAGATAAAGATTGTGGATGGCGTATGAGAAGTGTAGATAATGGTGTAGGTACCCTGTATGGAGCTTGTGCTAGTGTGCCCATATCCATAAGAGGAATCACAGAAGAATTTCACTTTTTTATTTAAGATAATTGCTCCTATGAAGTTCTCTTAGGTCAACCCTTTATTTGTGAGAGTCGTATGGAAACTAAAGCCATGGATGATGGGTCTACCTATGCTAGATTCAAGTCTAAGGATGGAATGCAATCACTTCAAGTCATGACAATAGGAGTGAATCATCCTAGAAATCGATTGTCAATTAGAAAGAAACCTATTGTTACTCAGGGTCATGAGCATGCTTGTAGTGATTGTGCACCTCGATTCATGTTTGGAGCTACATATGATCAAAATTTCGGATAGAATCCATTGTTGAGCGGGACAACATTGGATATTGGTTTGACATCTCGCATCCAACCAACATGTACAATAGTTTTTCACTTTGTTTTCCACATTCTAGATTAGATTTTCTTCATAAGAGTCAATTGTCCAAGTCTTTTATCCAAAAAACCCAAAAAAATTATAAAAACAACAAAATCATGGAACATGATGAGAACATTGAGCATGTGATTGAAACATCTCATTGTTTCTCTACTCTTGAGGAGTTAGAGTTATGTCTTCAACAAAATTCTAATTCCCATATTATTCTTCTTTCTTCCCTTGATGAGTATGCTCTAATCCAAGAGTATGCTCTCAATGTTGACAAGTGCTCAAAATTTAACCAAACACATGATGCCTTAGTTGAAACAAAGTACAAAACTGTAGAAAAAAAAATCAAACCCATAGCTCAACCATTACCTCAAGGAAGTAATGAAAAAATTATTGATGTGAAAAATGATCCAACTCTTCGGGATAAGAAAAACATAGGACATACATTCACGGATGAGACAATCAAACAGGTGAAAATTGGTAGAGATGATGACTTTCTTTTGCCAGCAAAGAGAGATAAATTTGAGGGAGTCATACATAGCCATGGAAAAGCCTTTACTATGTATCCTCATGAGATTGGTTGTGTAGATCCTAAGCTAGTTGCACCCATGATAATCTTTACTATTCCACATATTCCATGGAATCTTCGTCCTATACCTGTTCCAAAGGCTCACTTACCTGAGCTAATGAAACTACTTAAGGAGAAGATAAACATGAGAATTTTAGAGCCATCTTTTGCACCTTACTCAAATAGATGGCTCACTGTGCCTAAAAAGAATGGGAAACTACGTTTTATTCAAGATCTCCAACCCGTCAATAAAGTCACCATAAGGAATGTAGGAACAGGACCCATTGTAGATGAGGTTGCTGAATCATTTTCAGGACATTCTATCTATTCAATGGGTGATCTATATTCTCGATATGACCAATTCCAATTAGCAATTGATAGTTGTGACATAACCACAATGAAAACTCCTTTAGGCTTAGTGCGAATGTGTACTTTACCTCAAGGAGTGATTAATTCTGTGGCTCATATGATGAGTGCTATGAATATGGTCTTACATGACTTTATCCCTCACTGAAAGAATATTTCAATTATTTGAAGAGGTAGGTCTCACATTTTCCATAGAGAAATCTGTTTTTGGTGTCAACGAGGTACTTATTGTTGGACATTTATGTGGCCATTATGGTCGAAAGCCATACCCACAAAAAGTTGATGCCATTAGCAAGATTTCTGAAACATGTAACAACGTGAGTGAGGTACGTAGATTTCTTGGTGCTTGCATCTTTTATGTTATTTGGATCCCTCACTTTGCTCATGTTGCTGATTGTCTTTATGACTTGTTGAGGAAGAAACAAAAATTTATTTGGACTGACAAACACACTCAAGCTATGCGTAAATTGAAGAAATTATTGCTTAAAGCTCCCATCCTTAAGCGTGTAGACTATTCTGCTAACAAACCTATTATATTGACTATTGATACTAGTCCTATTGGTATAGGTTGGGTCATAAGTCAAGATGATAGTGAAGGGAATAGATATGCAATTAGGTTTGGTGCCAAAGTTCTACATGAAACACAACGAAAATATCCACAGATCAAACGAGAACTATGGGGTATGGTAACGGCTTTGAAAACAGACAAAGAATATTTCATTGGTGCAAATGTCAAAGTTGAGACTGATTGTTTGCCTCTCATTGGAATGATAGCCAATTGTTCATCTCCAGATATAGCCATGCTTAGATGGATCTCATATATTAAGTTCATAAATCCTGAGTTAGTTCATATTTCAGGTAAGTCAAACTCAGTTGCTGATATGTTATCGAGAGCTAGATTTGATGATGATCTTGAAAGTGATCTAATAAAGAATGTGAATTTAGTTGACTATGTTCCACATATATATGAGTATGAGAAACTTCATGAGTCTGAGTACGAAGATGAATGGAGAGACATAGGAAAGTATCTCAGTACACTACAACCATTACCTAGCTGGACTACGAATAGATTCCGTAACATTAGGAAACGAGCTTATAACTTTTTCCTATGTAATGGTTATCTTTGGAGACATGCTAAGGGTAAGGTTAAGAATCCACAACGAGTCCTAGGAAAGAGAGGTCTTCAATTGCAAGTAATGAAGGAAATGCATGAGACATTATGGGCAGGTCATAAAGGATTTTTTGGAACATATGAAAAAATTAGAAGTACCTATTATTGGCCTAGGATGTATGTTGACATTAGTAGCTATGTTTCTACATGTTCTACTTGTCAACTTCATTCATCAGTCAAACATAGAGATCCGTTGCTTCCTACTTATCCACCTTGTATTCACTACAAGTGGGTAGTAGATCTTGTAACTATGCCTAAAGGTATCGACAAAATGCGTTACATTGTACTTGCAAGAGAAGACTTAACTAATCATGTAGAGGGACGTGCACTACGATCTAAGACCACTTACAATGTTTGCAAACTCTTGCTTGAAGATGTCATAAGTCGCTTTGGGTACATAGAGAAAGTAGCTGCCGATCGTGGAGAGTTAAATGCGAGAGAAGCTAAAGAGTTCTTTGAGCGTCATGGTATTCGTTTGTCTCTCACTACTGCATATAACCCAGAGGCCAATGGTAAAATAGAGAGAGGGCATCCACCTATTGTGAAAGCCATATCTAAAGCATGTAATGGTGACATCAAACAATGGCCTAAATTCTTACCTTTTGCACTTTGGGCAGATAGAATGACATGCACACGTACTACTGGATATATACCTGCTGAACTCATGTACTGTCAAAAACCATTGTTTCCAATTCAGTCTCATATTTTTGCATGGTCAAATTTGCCTTGGTCTGAAAACATGTCTACTGATGATTTTTTGAGTTTGCGTATTAAACAGTTAGAACAAGGTAAATTAAGACTTGATGATGCTGTTGAAAAATTAAGAGAATCTAGAATGAAGAACAAGCATTATTTTGATAAAACTCATCGATTGCGTCCTAAGCCAATTGAAGTAGGGGATTGGGTGCTCATTTATGATAGTACATTTGACTCTCAATATGATGCACACAAAAAGCTCACTCAACGGTGGTTTGGGCCATACATTGTATCAAAAGTCAACAACAATGGTACGTATGCTCTTTGTGAATTAAATCGTGTTGCACTAAAAACTTTGATTGCAGGTAAAAGGATAAAGCTATTTAAGAAGCATGATAATGACGAGTATATTTTGGATGAGGACATTGAAGAAGATGACAACAATGAGGCCGATTCATAAACAAGAGTATCCATGTTATAAAAAATAAAAATATAAATAAAAAAAGGAAAAAAAACATATAAAAATATCATTAATTTTTAAAGTTCATGTTGCTTTGTTTTTTTTCAAGTTCATTCTATTTATTTTATTTTATTTTATTTTTTTTCCATGCTTGTTTCATGCATGTTTTTTTTCAGTCTTTGCATTGCATTGCATATCCACATCACTTGAGTCAAAATGGGCAAATGATGATTTCTCTACTTGTGTAAAATTGTATCTTAAGTAGTAATTTATCTACTAAGAAATTGATTATAATCTAGGATTGTGGAAAGATAGGGCATGTAGATTTGGAGGTTTATTCTGGTGACATGACTTTCATATATAAACATGCATATGTATCCTGTATCGAAAGCATAATTGTTGAAATCCTAGCTCTTGCTATTGCATGTTTCTACATCCTTAGGCCATCTCACAGCACTTGTATCGGAGTTTAAACGACTGTTCTCCATCATCAAAAATGGTTGTACCTTGTATCGGGGTTTAATTTTTCCCCGTCATTAAAAAAAAAAAAAAGAGTTGCTACATGTTACCAAGAAGTTTACACTTTCTTCCACCCCAAAAAAGTGATCGTAACCATAAAGTTGCCGAATCATCATCATCATCATCAAAAAAAAAAAAAAGAGCAAGCCAAAGGAGGATAAAGAGGCATAGTAGAATAAATCACGGGCTATATAGGCAGATTTATGCATTAGTGGAGTTTAGTTAGATTTCCTTGCATGTTATTAGAGAAAGAGCATATTCATATTTATGTAGGAAAGGAGTTGATCTAAAATAAGCTAAAGATGAAAGATGTCTCTTGAAATCCTAAATCTTTGTTTATAATCATATTTAAGGTAGATTGCTTTATGAAAAAGGTACAAAATTTTCTTCAAGATGAGAGGAACTGATGCTTAAAACGACTCAATACATCCACTTCCACTTCATATTGATGCTTGTTTTTTCTCTTTCTTGTTGCCAATGTTGCTTGTTCATTTGCATATATGTTGCCTATTTGTTCATGCATATTCATGTTGCCTGTTTCAATTCTTTCTTTCATGCAAATTTTGCTTCATGTCACGTTACCTACTTATTCATGCATATAATCAATTTTCCTTCCATGTTTCTTATGTTGCCTATAAAAGAATTTGATGCCTGGAACATTTTGTTTTTCACAGATGCTAGAGTGGCGCTTCCGGAGGAATCGCAAGTTTAGTGGGGGCGAATGTCGTCGAGATTTTCTCTCCTCTCTCACTTGTGAAGGCCTACAAAAAACATATTTGGTGAAGGTAGCCAGAATTCCCCGAGAAGTCCAGGATGCATCAAGGATGTCAAAGGAAGGTCACATACAAAGTTTCAAAGAAATCAAGAAAGTCCATGGTAGCGGTCAAAGCTGGTCAAAGCTAGTCAAAGTTGGGAAATTAGGGCAAAAATTTCATTGTCACCAAATTAGATGAAAATTCATATACTTGTAAAGATTGTCAAAGGGAGTCTATAGCCCAAATTTCAGCAGAAAATGGATTTTGTAGCACATTGATATGCTATGTTCATTTTATAAAAACGTAATTTTTCTAGTTTGATCCTACAAATTCTTGTATAGAAATTTATGTTAGCCATATGGTTTGGCATGTAGGAAGATCATATGTGGCTACATATTTGTACAAATTTTCAAGGCTATCAGAGCTTCCTAGATACCTTAATGCCACCTTGCAAGCTTCCAAATTTAGTCAAACTTGTACAAGAGAGATTCAGATGGGAGTTTTTTCTGCATATTCCTGAAGGAGATCTTTGGAAACATAGTCCTACAAAGTTTCATCTTCATCAAATCCTATTTGGAGGGTCAAAGAGTACAAAGTCCAGTTTTCAGGATCACTGCAGTTTTCTAGTTTAAGCAAATTGAAGGGTTGAAGGGCCACCACATGGCGAAAGCTGATTGAGCCATGTTGTACGATCAAGATGAGCTCATATTCAAGGGTGGAGATGCACTTATGCTTAAAGCAAGGAGGATCCACGAGTTTTTCCATAAAAGAAGATTTTTTTGACAATCAAAGATCAATAATGTAGTGTTTCTCCAAAAATAGTGGCTTATCTTATCCGAATTGATGTCAGCACTGATCCGACGGTCCAGATCATCCCCAGATCCAATGGTGGAGAATGAGGGCGCCTAAATTTCACTCCTTTACACTAGATTTGATAGAAAGAACAATTCCAAGCCATTGATTTGATTAATCAAATGGTTGTAATCGAAAGTAGTGATCCTAGAGTTGAGAGTTGATTTCTCTAGATCCAAGGTGCCAAATTCATTCAAAAAACTATATAAACCCCCCTCCAAACTCCTAGAGGATCATTGTTAGGCATCCATAGGGCTCTTGCTAGCTTACGGTTTCCTTGAGACGATCACCCTCGGTTGAGCGAGTGAGGATCCAAGGTGGGCTAGTATGAGTATAGTACCTAGTTTCAAATTTAAGTTAGAACTCCAATCTAGGATAGGCTCTTGAAACCAGCATCTCTATCTTGACTCACCCTCGGTGGAGCGTGTGAGTGATTTAGAGCTGGTTTTAATGAGTCTTAGACTTCTTTAGTTAGACGTTACGAGCCTAGACATACATAGGGTCACTGAAGTGGAACTCACCTTCTTACGCGTGACATTCGGTTGAACTGTCATGGTTTGAGGGTCGGAACCACCTTTGATCAGTAGACTGCCTAGCTTGACGTACCACGACGATCTTATACATGTATCTTAATTCAAATCCTTTTACTTCATGTCACTTGTCATTTGTCTCTTGTCTCCTCTCTCAGTCTCTTAAGTATTTTTACATGTCTTCTATTTCTTCTATGTGTGAGAAGGCTCCGCAGTATTGCGTTGAACCAGTGAGGATGTTTCTTTGAGCTTGTGAGTAAACTCTATCATCATAATTCACTTGCATGCATATAATCCATACATACCCATACATACCCATACATATTGATTAGTTTCTGAAAGTGTATAAGAAGCTCCAATATTGGACCATTCTTCCTTTCGAAACTGGTTTATGTGTAAGGATTCCATCTATTCACGTCATGCATACATATCATCCAAAGAAGACTTTGCATATGAATTAGAATTAGGAAGTGTTTAAGAAGCTCCTTCAATGGACCATTCTTCCTTCCAAATTTGATTCGTGTGTATGGTTCTCTTTCATTCTTATCATTCATGTTCATAAATCTAACTTGCACTCCTACTTTCCCATTCCCATAATCATTTCAACATCTCTCTCTTCTCCATCCTCAACATTAATTTCACTTTCATGTCCTTAAACCATCGAACATTCATTAGCTTCATACACCCTGTGTGTGCCACGACCGGACCCGATCCACCCGGATTGCAATCACCTCCACATCGGCCAATGCACTCCGAGTCTCCTTATTGTCTGTAGGGTTCGTTGCTTTGAGTAGTGTTGCTCTAATGCACCTACATGTGCCAATTGCAACCATTTAGCATACTCATCCTCTTCCACACAACAAGCCAAGATCCCTTGATCTGTGTGTTTGTACATACTTCCTGCCATGATGTGATACTTTTGGGCTTTTACTACCTCTCTATCCTGTGTGTTTATTACTGGGTGGCTAGGCCCGTATGTCAATACTGGCACTAATGGTCTAGCCCACTGCGGCACCACTTCCAAATTAAACAAGTAGGCATCAGGAAGGTCATCTGACACTCCTTGTGGGGCTTCTCCAGATGTGAGTCTAGAGAGATGATCTGCTCTCAAATGAGTCTTCCCTTTCCTTACCACAACCTCGAAATCATATTCCATTAGCAAGAGAAACCATCTTACTAATCTTCCTGTATTGCATGGCTTGTTTACGAGATATAGCAGTGCCTGATGGTCAGTAAAAAATTTAAACTTATTTGCAAGCAAATAATGTCTAAACTTTTTAACTGCATATACCATGCATAGTCCTTCTCTCTCCATAGTGGTATAATTTCGTTCAACTGCATTCAATTGTCTACTAGCATAGGCAATTGGAAGATCCATATTACCTTCACCGGTAGGCTGCGCGAGTACACACCCAATAGCATAATTGGATGCATCCACATGAACATGGAATGGCTTGTTCCAATCTGGTGTGGTTAAGATTGGTGCTGAACATAATCGCCGTTTAAGCTCATTGAAGGAATTTTCACACTCATCAGTCCACTCAAAGTTGTTCAACATTCCATACAGAGGCTTTGCTATGATGGCATACATGTGTATAAATCGTCGGTAATAGCCGCAATGCCCCATGAGAGCTTGTACTTCCTTGACATTCTTTGGCCTAGGTAACTCGGCTATGGCTCTCACTTTCTCTTCATCAGTGGATATGCCATTCTTTGACACTATATGTCCTAGAATCTTGCCTTGCCTGACCATAAAGACGCACTTTTCTAGGTTCAGGCAGACTTGATATTCTCTACATTTGTCAAAGATTTGTCTGAGTTCAGGAATATGGGTTTGTATGATGTTGGAATGAGCACAAAGATCATCAACATAGACTTCTAAGTTCCTCCTCAGGAACTCTTTAAATACATGGCACATCAGCCTCTGGAAGGTGCTGGTGCATTGGTAAGCCCAAATGGCATTACCCTAAAGGCAAATATGCCCCATTTAGTGGCAAATGCCATCTTATGCTGATCTTCTGGAGCTATGGCTACTTGATTGTAGCCCAAAAATCCATCAAGGAAGCTGTACACTTCCTTGCCTACCACTCTTTCTAAGAGATGCTCTGTGATAGGAAGTGGATAGTTATCACGAATGGTGGCTGCATTGACCTTCTTCAAGTTAATGCACACACGCAGCTTTCCGTTTTTCTTTGGCACCACTACAATGGGGGATACCCACTCAGTGTGCTCAATTTCATAGATAAATCCAGCTTCAACCAGCCTATCTATCTCTTCTTTGATCTTGGCAGCATAATTATCATTATATGTATATGGCTTTTGCTTAGAGGGTTTGGCATCTGAGGTCATGGGGATGGTGTGTGAGCATATGTCTGGGTCAACACCCTTCAAATCCTTGTAACTCCAAGCGAATACATCTCTGTATTCCCTTAGCAAGGCTATTAACGCATGCTCTTCTTCCTCTGTTAGGTCATGGCCTATGTACATGCATCTCTCCTCTCCTTCTTCTAGGGCCACTACTATTTTCTTGGTGGTTTCTTTGTTATCATAGGCCTCTCCTAATTGTGCCTCTCGTTTAGGCATTCTTATCATGACTCTCCTGTCGTCTATCTCATACTTCTTAAAATTTTCCGGGACCTCGAACAAAGATTCTTCCTCTTCTGGTGTGACTTCTCTCTTCTTTCTTTTCTACCCTTCTTCGTTCAGGGTCAATTGTGTGGCTAGCCTTACGTCATTCGTAAGCTCTCCATGCCTCTGGGATTGAAATTCTACTTCATAGAAGTATTCTTCATCTGATGCAAAAGGTGGGTCCATAATGATTGACTCTAAATCGGAGTCATTTGCATCCTCAAATGCATCAGGGCTAGGTTCACACTCTTCTAAAACTGCATCTCCCATGATTGGCTCTATGGAGAAAGTGAAATGTCATAGCCATCTTCATCACAGTGGGGTGTCCATTGTTCCTCATTGATGGCTACATCCATTGTTGCTAAGATTTCTGCCCAGCCATGAGGTTCGAACTCTTCATAAGGAAACACTACAGGTGCATAGGCTGGGTCTTGAATTGATCTATGTGTTTCCTTCACACCTATCTCTCTGGCTTTCTCTCTTTTCTCTTCTTCTACTGCTACTTTGCACATCCACAAATGGGTATCTTCATGCATCCATGAGGATCCTGATCCTATGGAATGCACCGATTCTGTATCATCTTTGGCTCTATGGATGGGATTCCATTGGATAGGAGGGACATCTCTATGAGAGTAATCTTTGAGATTCACTTTGGTCGTGACACCTAAGTGTTGCAAATACAAGGAGTTGGTTCCCCAATCCTGTACCACTTGCAGCTGTCGCATAAATGGTCTTCCCAAGATCATTTCATAGGCATGATTTTTGCTAAAATCACATATAGCAAATGTATGCTCGAACTCGACACCGCACGTGGTGAGAGTTATTCCTTCTAGCAATCCTAAGGGTCTTTCTATGTGACCATCGGCCATCTGCAATTTCATCCTCGTGGGCCTGAGTGCTAGCTTGCCCCAACGCTTCCATAGGGAAGTGGTAGCAATTGCAACACCTGCGCCTGAGTCTAGAATGGCCTTGGTGGTGTATCCTTGATGGGTGATAGGAAGATATGTGTTTCCCTCTTCGCCCTCACTCATGTCTCCTATCTTGTCCAATGGTATTTCTGGCGCTGTTCTCCGGGATCCTACCTGGGAACAAGGTTTTGCTATCTCGGGTACTTGTTTGGCTACATGTTTCCATAGCTCTGGCCTTACTTTGAGTAGCTCTTCTAAGGTGAGGTTGCATTGTACTTTAGTGTTTTTCACTACCTCTGTGTTCCTAGGTATGACTGAGTCCTCATTTCGTACCATGACCGTGGGTGCTCTCATGCAAGTAGACTTAGCTTCCCATGGGCGTGTGAAGTGGGGTAATTCTTGTAGAGAGTTAGACTCAAAGTCTAATCTTTCCTGAGATTGGGTGCTTCCTGCTCCTCATAAATGGATGGGATGTCTTGTGGGAATTGGTCGTGTGCATCATCCACAAGTTCAATAGGGGGAGGGACTTCACTTTCTTTAGCCCATTTGTCTTCTTGAATCTCTCGTAGGGATTTTGGTGTGAACCGATTCATAGAAGATGATGTGTCTGGCTCCGTAGAGTTAGGCACATAGGCTTCAGGCACATAGGCTTCCTGGGCAGGAATGCTTACTCTTTCACTTGCCTTGTCCTTATGTTGAGAGGCGGGTTCCTTTTCTGATTGCGCAATTAGCTTCTCTATTCTTTCTAACAGTCCATCAAAGTGCAACTGTGTCTTCGCTGAACTAGAGATGTTAAATAGGCGACTGGCTTCAAACATGGTCTGAGCCAATTCCACCATCTTAGCACAAATTTTGGTTCGTTCTAGCTCTAGTTCTGCTCTAGGGTAACACTTTTCATGATTAGTTACGTTTGGCCCTTCTTGGATTCTGGCCTGATATGCTTTAAGCATCATGTTTAGGTCTTCGGGAGTGGGATCTGCTAGGACTGATCCTACTCTTGGGGGTGGTGGGTTTAGGTGAGGCGGGTTGGAAGGTGGCGGTTCGGATGGAGTTGGGAATGGTGGAGGTGGGGTAGTGTGAGAGGGAGTTTGAGATGTGAGTTCAGTTATCCTGGCCTTTGTTTCTCTGAGGCTTTCCTCGAGTTCACTCATCTTTTTTGCCCATTGCCTTTTCATTCTTTCACGACTATCTCTCCAAGCTCTAGTCCTCTTCTTTGTCATGCTCTCCGTTTCACTAACATTTGGGCTCTTTTCCTGGCCTACGCTTTGGTTCTACTGCAAAGCTTGGGCTGTAGTGATTACTTGTACTGGTGCAGTGGAAGTCACACTCCCTGTGGAGTCTACAACTAACCCAATAACATTGATAGGAGTGATTTTTGGCATATTATTGGGGTTCTTTGGGCAATCTCGTAAGAGATGCTCCTTTCCACAGTCTTGGCAAAAGCCCTGGATCGTCACTGACTGGGGTTGTGTAGGTGGAGGCACGGGACAATCACGAATGAGATGATCTCCTTGACATCTGTAGCATGGTCCTCTAGGGAATGGAGGTCTTACTTGCCTAGGTTGAGGTCTAGGGTTGGGGTTTGCATACATGATGTTTGTGTAATCTAACTCCCAACTAGGTTCATTTGGCTCTTCACTATAGTAGGACTCACCATGTTCAGGAGACTGCATGTAGTAAGCATGGGGACTATCGACATGTGTAGAATCAAAGCTATGGTCACTGGGGTCACTTTCAGAAAGCAATGGTGTTACAGGGACTATAGCTCTATTCAGGTTCTCTTCTGCAGCTGCATATTTTACTGGGATCACATTAGCTAGGGCAGGGGGTTGTTGTGCTAACACAGGCTGAGGCCTTTGTTGGTTTTGGTATTGTGGTTGGTAGGTTTGTTGAGGCCTAGCATATTGCTGCGGTGGGTACTGATTCTGGTATCTTCCCTGCTGAGGGTATGGCTGAGGGTAGGGTTGCCTAACCGCCTGCTTGTTGTATGGGCAGTCTTGTGCTGTGTGATTAGTGTATCTCCGTTCTATGGTGCAGTATTGGCTACTGGGATTCACTTGGGGTTGAGCCGTAATGGGACACACGTTCGCCATATGGTCACCACCGCAGGTATAGCACCTTTTGACTGGGGCGAATCTAGGAATTTTTTTACTAGAGACACCTAGTTTTTGAGCTACTTTCTCCGCAAGTTCCTCAATTGATGTGGATTGCGTGGAAGAGAGGCTAGAGGCACTATCTAAGTCCTTGTAGATTTTGGAAAGCTCTAGTTCTTCCCCTAGGTTATCCTCGATGTCAATGCACATGCATACACACTCTTCTATGGTCCTAGGGTCCTTCAAATACACATATGATCTTAATTTGGTACTTAGCAATCCGTCCAAGAATAGAGCCACTTGCTTAGCTGGCGTGGGGTAACTCAGGGATGGGACATCTCTCTAGATATTGCCTAAATCTTCTTCCTGCAAGTCTCACAGTCTCTTGAGGGGTTTGCTTGAAGCTGTGAATCAGCGAGGAGGTATTATGTCTTATGCCACTCTTAGAGAATTCAATAATGAAAGCCTCTAGGAGTTGGTCTATGCTCCTGAACTGCCTTTCGTTTAGTGGCTGAAACCAGGTCAGGGCAGTGTTCCTAAGGGTTAGACCAAAGGCATTGTACTGCGTGAACAGATCTTCAACTTGTTCAGCTCTCAAGACTTGCCTAAACTCAGCCACATGATCGTATGGATCTCCAGTGCCATCGAAGTAGTTCTTCATGGACTTAACTAGCTGAGTCGGTCTCAGAGTCCTTGTGTGCTCTCTAGGTCGTGGTAGAGGGAACTCATCCGCATTTCTTTGATTCCTGGTAGCTCTAAGTACCTCAGGTTCTACTCTGTTTGTTTCCGTCCTCGTTCTTTCTCTGCCCCCTGGGTTGGCAAAGCTTACTTCTGGCCTATCTCCACTTCTATCTCTTTGAGTTCCATGAGCTTGGGATGTTCCAGCTCCAGGGTGACCATAGGACACATTCGATCTTGGTTGGGGGAAAACGAATTCACCCTTCCAAGTGTAAGCATGTCTATCATGTTCTGTAACCACAAAGATCCTCTCTGAAGCGTGATCTAAGTAGGTCACTCTGCCTGGGCTATCTGGATCTTTAAACTCATAGATCATGATTGTTCCTATATCATTTGGTCGATCAGATTTATACCTCCAAAAGGCTTCGTCAGTCTCTCGGTTCAGAAGCAGATCTATACTCTTGTTGTCTTGGGGAACCCACTCGGGATTGAGGATTCTAGTAAGAACAGATTTCCCTCGAGGAGTCCTGGGCTCTGCCCCCATGTTTCCTTGTTCTAGGTCATCTATGTCCGTCTCAGGGATCACATTCCCGAATTTGTCTGTCCTATCTGGGTGACTGTTGACTACGTATATGGTTCCTTCTTTGTCCAAGTATGCTCCATTTTCAAACTTGACAACTAGGTGTTCTAGTCCTATGGATTGGTCAGGGTTTTTAATCTGGACCACGGATCTTCCTAGACCGTCCTCATAGATGCTAGCACCTAATCGGTTGGTCCTAAGGTATTCCAGCTGCGTCTTGTACGGGCCTTCTACCCTGTGCAAGTATGGCACTCCTAAACTTCCCGTAGGTCGGTCCATACCTTGAGACATCTCTGATTCACTGGTCTCAGAGCTAGGGTAGTATGAGTGGTGGCTCAACTGTTGGGCCCAAGACCTAGCAGTGTGGTTGACACTAGCCTCTGAAGACCTAAGACTTTGTCTATCTCTCCCTAGATGTCACCCTGATCTAAGGTTCATAAGCCTAATTGAATAGCCCAAATTTGCCCAAGTACAACCTCGTTGCTGAGTTCTTTTGCATCAGTTACTTGATTCTTTTTAGTGGTTACCGTGTTTATGCTCTTGTCAGAAATCACGTCGTCAGGAACATTTGATTTAATTTTCGCACTGTAAGTTGATCGTTCCACGTTAGATCCTTTCCTTTAAGGTTATCGCATCACGAAGAGATTATGTTTAATCTTGAACTTGAGTGCATAGGTAGTCTTCAACTTGATTGATGTCTATCGTTGCCCTGACTTACTCCTAGCACTAGTCGTTCTTAGCCTAAGCTACGAATTGATAGAGGGTGTTGAGGATTTTCCAACCTTGAGTTTCCTTCCTTGTGTTGTTGCCCTGGTGTGCCCAGGACGCGTGTTCCCAAGCTTGCACTTACTCTTGCTTAAATGCCCTCAAGTGCTCTTGCTGGACCTGTAAAAGTCCCACGGTTAGCTCAAGACTTAGATTCAAATGACACAATAGACCACTTTCATGCATGTAACTCACAGACCAAATTATCCTTTGCTTTTATGGAAAACAATCCCAAGGATCCCTCAGTTTTCCTACCTCGGGGTATGGTCAACTTCAAAAAACCTTATCTAATAATCCTGATAATAATTTTCACATAACCAGTGGAAGTTTTGGTTGTACTCCCCACGAGCTTTCCAACAAAACAAGAATCACAGCAAACGGATTTTGTATGAGAAAGTTATGTCAGTTCAGGCTTCAGGGATTAAAACAGGGTTCAAACAGGCCAACAGACAAACAGGTTTTCCTCGCGTTATTTGCCTAGAACCTCCTTATGTACTCTAGAGTCCATGATCCATGTCCAAAATTAGCCAAAATCTTCAAATTAAAAAACCCTAAAAAATTGGCCAAAATTGGTTGTCAATCGCGATCGACTGGGCTGTCAATCGCGATGGACTGGTGTCAATCGCGATGGACTGGTGTCAATCGCGATGGACAGAGCTGTCGGTCGTGATTGATGGGTGTCAATCGTGATGGACTGAAATTTTCGGGGTTTTTTGTGAATTTGTGTCAATAGGGGCTCTATATGTCGCGATGGACAAGAATCTCGGCGAAATGGGGTGTCAATCGCGATTTTTTCCTTCGGTCGCGATGGACACGTGTCCGTTGGGGTCTATCAATCGTGATGGACTGGCTGTCCATCGCGATGACAGTATCAATCGCGATTGACTGGCTATCAATCGTGATGGACTGAAATTTTGCAATTTTTTCAACAATTTTTGTGGATCTGTGTTGTGCAAGGCCTCTAGACTACTGTGGTGCACTCAGTTTTACCAAAAGATGAAAGTTTCTGTCAATCGCGATCGACAGAAGCTGGCGACTGCGAGACAGTTCTGCACATTTCCATACCTGCGCAACGTGCTGGAGGGGATGATGCTGCTGGAACCTGCAAGAAACTCAACAAACATGCAAAAACAATTCACACAATATCGCTCTCTCGCTCTCTCTCACAAGTGGAATGAGGGAAATGAGGTGGGGAAGGTGATATGATCAAAAACTAAAAATTTTTGCGATGATGGAGATGGAGGTGGGAGATGGTGATGATGATGATGATGATGATGGTGATGATGGTGATGAGGTGAGGAAAAGAAAAATAAGAAAAGTGAAGAAATTACCTACAACGCCAACGTCCCAAATCTACGTCTTACCATCACACGCTCGTCCTCAAAGCTCGATCCCCGGCAACAGCGCCAAAATTTGGTGTAGCTCAGTGATGAGTAGCACCTCCTTTAATGTCAATCTGGGAAGACGTGAGGATGGTATGAAGACCTCGAGCAAGTGAAGGCACAAGTGCGTGAGTGAGAAGCACACTAACATGCACACACATACACGCACACGCGCACACACAGTAAGACAATGAGTGGAAGCAATGGAGTTCTTAGATTACTTTCAAAGAGCTCATACAAGTTCAAAACTATTACAAGCTAACCTCAAAAATGAGCTCTCTAGCTCTATTTATAGTTTTTGACTAGGTTTTGGCCCTGTCCAGACCTAGTGTCCGGCCTAGTTAAAAATTAGGTTCCGGGGCCAATTTGAGAGCTTAAACGGAGTCTAAAAAATACGAAAATTGATATGTAGGTACTTCTAAGGCTCCTCAAGCTCAAGGACTCCTTGGGTTGCACAAAATGGAGCTACAAAAATATGAAATGGTATTTACAATGATTGTTAGTGATAAGAATCACTGTTATAAAGATGTTGATTTGGAAAAATTTGAAGGGCCTATCTGCCAGATTTGCGTCGACTGCTTTGTCTACTTAATCCTTCACCTCGCTCTGACTCTCTCCGCTAGCTTCCTTGTCTAGTCAGTCCTTGGGTGCCCATACTGCTCTCAACACCAGGGAAGAGATCAACCTAGGTCAGATGCTCATGAAGATCTTAGATATCCCATGGCCATGTGCCAAGACTCAAGAGTAATTTCCCCTCCAAAAGTTGAACGAATTCCTTTTATGATCCTAGAGGTAGGACAAGGAAAGAGTGCAAGGATTGTACGAACCTTGATTGACTCAGGTGCAACCATGTGCTGTTAGACTTTCTCACTATTAGGACTTGCAATTAAGTATCAATCCTATAGAAGCATATCTCATGGGATTGGAAGGCATGGGGATCCCTTGCATGGATGAGATGGAGCTTCCCATCTACCTTCAAGATGTTACAATGGTAGTCAAAATGCTAGTGTGTTAGGATGAGGATCTTATGGAACCTCTTATCTTGGGTCAAGATAGGATCTATGGCCATGTAGTCAACCTGAACCTAAGAAGTGGAATTCTTCATGGATAAGTCAAAAAAGTATCACATTTGAATTAACAAACCATGCACTCAAGGAACTAGGAAAGGCATGAACTGTTGATCCTTCTAGGAGCACACATGATGATAAAGATGTTATTCTTGTCTAGAGCTCTGTGATATAGAATGATGATGTTCTCAACAATACAATCGTAGACCCCATGGAACTTCCTTCTCTTCCAAATCTAATGGCACTACAACAAATAGAAGAATCTTAGAGACAGAGAAAGCAGACAACCCTCTCATCTAGTCAAAGGAAGTCTCAATACAAGGTGACTTAGACAATGAAGTAGATATGGGTGTGCAAGCATGAGAAATCCCTTGCTTTGGCAACAATACCCCAAAGATGCACAAACCTACAACATAGTCAACGACTACTACCACGGATTCTTCTAGTAGTTGACGAGGATGGACTGTTACTATTTAGATACCAAAGTAGTCAATGAAGGATATCTCTCATGTTAGTCAAATTTGGGTGCCTAAGACTTGCTTATATGCTCAAATTTTCAAACAGAAAGCCCTAGATTCAAAGCACTGCTCACATGCATTCACCTTACCAACATTGAGGCTATCACACATAATAACAACACGAGCATGTGCACCCTCACTTAGGGGTACTTGGAAATGGGTACCTTAAACCCAAAGTCTGGGTAGATAACCTTGTAAACCTCTAAAAGTCATCCATGTAATCCCACTTAGAAATCAAATCCTACACTAAACCCCTTGACCCAAACTTTGTAAATACCCTTGAACAAAGATAGATTCATTTGGAGTTCACTGCACATCCAGAGTATGCATCTAGGAAGTCAAATAAACTTCTAACTCCTACACACATTCACTCAGTGACACTTGAATAATGGCGAACTTGCACACGTCATGTTGGTATTGCAAGAGGAACAAGGTTTCATCTCTTATCTATTGCAATACTAATGTGATCTTCTTGTTCTAGCAAATAATCAATCATGAGTTACCATCACAGTCTTGGCTGATACAGTAGGCACCAATTCACAGGTAGTGATGAATCAACTAGAAGTCGATATGGAAAGCTTGCCTATTGAAGTGCCATCGACCAAGCGGCCATCAAATGTTCATCGCATCCATCAAATACCTATTCAAGTCCCACCTGTAGGACTGAAAAAAAGAATAGCGATCAATCTCATTGGTTAAATGAGATGCTAGGGCAATTAGGAGATGTTGTGTATATGTGGGAATCAAAGTGCGAGTTTGATAATGTTTGGGGAAGATTTCATCTTTTCTCACGAGAGTTTGAGCAACTCCAAAATACCCCCAAACTCCAAGTCATTTGGCAATGCACAAGGTTGGCACAATATTTCAATGCTCCTTTAACAATACCAGATTTGAGACGATGATATTATCTTATATCCACCTTGCAGGCTAGTGGTGTAAGGGATCAACTAGGAAATTTTTTCATTCCTTCCTTGTTGCAAAAGAATGAACCAAAGAAATTCGAGCTCACTTTGGACTTAGTCAAAGAATTACTCATGTATGATACAAACATACCTTAAGAGAAAGAAAACTTAGTGCCAGAGAACATGAAGGATAGGAAGATTATCAAGCTCAAAGATATGGCTGCTCTAACACCTAATGTTTCCATAACCCTTCATCTTTGCATGCAACACTTTGCATTTCTAGATCAAGAACAATTCACTCAGCCACATAAGAGAATTTGGTTCAGTCTCTATTTGGTAGAGACAAGCTCACTAACTATCAAGCTTCTTGTTCGGATCATTGACCAATAATATGAAGCTAATAAGAGATGGTTCAAGAAACCAGTCTTGCATGGGTGCTCTAGAATTACACACATTGTATACATGTGCTTATCATACGATATGCCCATTGAACATGCTCTTACCTGGTCTCAACTACAACTTTTTAAAGTTGGTTCTTCAGTTCATCAATCAAAGAGGATGTAAGGCACTATCCCATGTGTCCAAAACACGAGGCATTGTCATGACCCCAGATATCTCACCAAGAGGGGGCACAATGACACCATTCACTATTTAAATTTCTTGGTTGGATTCTGAAGGAACTACACAAGTGGCACCTCTGCTCCACCTCTACCATCAGAGTTTGAATTCCCCTCCATCAGAGAACTTGAAGGGGCAGGAACATTTGACTTTGAGTCTTTCCTATAGACCACTCAATGTTTGGATGTCGAGCTCTTTTCAAACACAAAGGGTCTTGACACCTCCACACGAATGTTTGAACAATCAAGAGGAGAACTTCATGTACATTGGGTAGAAGATGCGAAACACACACAACAACAAGGAACAGAAGAATGCCAAGAAGAATTGAAACACAAATCTGAGGAGGTGGAAATTGGAGCTCCGGCCTACATGGCAATACTCAAAAGATTATATGATATTATAACATAAGTACAAGAGAGAAATAAGCTCTCATCACAGGAAAATCAAGTACTATTCAATCAAATGCTGCAAAAGAAGATGCCCAATCCCATTTCATAAAGTCATTCAACCTACTAGCAAAAATATATGGCATTACCAAGGCTATTTGCACAATGATGCAACTTGATCCTATGCAATACAACCCAAGAAAGTTACATACATGCTCTAGACTAGGTAAAACCATTAGCATTCAGGTTATCACCCCAGCCACCACAACATCAGACCCAAAGAACATCAGCCTCAGAAGAGATGTCAACACCATTCCTCTCACCAAAGACACCATCATTTTATCCACCCCCTCATCTCCTGTTCACCCAACACAGCCCACTACAACCATTACCATAGAACAACGTGAATTCACCTTCCACCCACCCATGTCCCACTCCTCACTTTGCTATCATTCCTCAACCCATTTTTCACAACCACATCCACTAGCCAAATCTTAGAACCAATAATAGGTCAACTTTCCACCCACCAAGTCATCATTGGCCAAACAACCCTACAGCCAGTTCTAGGACTACCACTCCCCACAACACAATCTACATTCACACTACCCCCTATCACAAGTTACCCTAGTTCCCACCCATGATCCATAACTTTGTCTCTACTCCTATCCCAAGCACTAGAAACTATCCTTCAAAATTTTTCATATAAATACAATGCTCCAAGATCCTACACCATTCAGAGGTCCCTCACCTAGCATGAACACTCCTCTATTCACACCTACCACAAAAATAGCACATATAATACCTATCTTTCATGGTAGAGACCTTGCACACTCTCATGTCGGATCCCATGGATATATCACCACCCAGGGCACACTCCCTAACCACTACTATTTCACCAATCCCCATCCCCATATCACCCACATCATCGACTACCACAACAATAGGCATGGCATCCACTAACCCCGTCCGCATTTCCCAACCCCCTGCATTAACACATATACCCATTGAGTATTTCTTTGGTGATGCACAATGGTAGACTCTCCTTGTTGAGAGCTTCACAATGATACCTTCATTGTAGAAACCCAAACTCTGATGCCGCATGCACTACTCCACACCAGGGCTACAAAATATGCAAAAAACACACAATACACAGGCCACAGACACATATTTCTTAGGTCATACAAATGTTGTCGAACATTCAGTTTGTGGCTCACGAGGCCACCATATGTTTTATTGAACAACATATACAAAAGTGTCCAATGGCCATTTGGCTTTTCACATGGACACTAATGGCAACAATCTCCCATTAAAGGCCAATATGGCCAAAGTGACTATGGTAGAAAAATAAAGAATGGTAAAGAATACATGAGTGTAAATATACAAAATATACTCCCACCTAATGGGAAATTTACACAGTATATAGTGACTGTGTAAGAAGATCATGAATCAAGTAACCCCCATCAAGTGACAACAATGTCAAAAGCTATCATGTGGTAGAAATTTAGTCAAAGCATTTGCAACATTATCTTGAGTATGAACCTTCTCAAGAAGAATGTGCTTAGTGGCTAAGCAATCTCTACTCAAGTATGCTTGCTCTTTGAATGATAAACCCGATTCTTAGCCAAAGCAATGGCACTCTGACCATCACTGAGAAGACGAGGTACATGCTGAGGTAGATCCATATCACAAGCAAGACGAGAAAGGCACAATGCTTCCTTACATGCCTCACTTGCTGCAACATACTCTACTTTTGTGGTGGAAACCGTTGTACATCCTTGAAGACAAGATCTTCTAGAGATGGTACCTCCAACAAAATAGAAAATGTACACTGATGTAGACTTATGATTGTCTAACACACTCCCACTTGACATGGTCCTTTGTTTGCATAGCCTCTTTGTAGCAAGAAGGCTCACTAGCATCTATTAGATAACAAAATCCAAACCTGGAACATATCTATCCGGTGGATGTGAGACATGTGTAGAGCATCTGAATGGTTGTTGAACAAGAACATTTGTAGACTGATCTGATCATACATTCTCTTGAACATCCATATGTGCAGCATTTTTGAGCATGCTTATTCGAGGACTAGTATCCTCAAACACAATTCTTCTCACTTCAAACTCCCTAGTGGGTTGTTAAGACATCTTAGACTCATTGAAAATGACATCGCTACTTCTTATCACTAAATGTGTTTAAAGATCCCATAAGTGATATCCAAATTATTGTTCTCAAACATATCCAAGAAAAATGCATTTCTTTGACTTATGGTCCAACTTTTCTCTAAGATTCTTGGGAATATGAACATATTCTTCACACTTAAAAAATGGTGGCTTCCCTATCCATAACTCTTGTGCCACTTTCAGAAATTTGTTTGTCGTAAGCAAAAGGTTAATCACATGAACTACAGTCAATACTACTTTTGCACAAAAGTCTTGTGAAAGGTTTGCATGATGTAGCATAGAAACTACTCTATCCTCGATAGTTCTAATCATCATTTTAGCTACACCATTGCATAATGGAATGGGGTATAAGGATTTGTAAACTCTCTATGAACTCCTCTAGAGCGATAGAAAAGGTTGAATTCATGTGAGGTATACTCACCCTCATTATCTAAATGTAAAATCTTAAACTTACTTCCTTTTTCAATCTCAACTAAAGCAAGCCATTTCTTGAAAATAGAGAATATACCATCCTTCTATTTCATAGGATATACCCAGAATTTTCTAGTAGCATCATCTATGAAAGTGACAAAGTAAAGAGAACCACCTAATAACCTTGTGGGTATAGGACCCCACACATCTATATGAACAAGATATAAAGGATGAATTGAAGAGTCAATGTGCATTTTATGCACATTCCTAGTTTGCTTTCCATATTGATAATGCTCACAAAATGAAAAATGAGAGAAAGATAACACAGGTAAGTAGCTAGAACGAGAAAGATTTCCCATTCCACTACAAGATATATGGCCAACAGCCATGCCAAATACAAGCCATAGGCTATTCAGTAATAGCTAACAAGTGTTCTTTTTGTGATACAAATAAAGGAAAAAGTGAGCCAAATTTTCTTCCCTTTGCAATAACCATATTTCCCTTTGATATGAAAAAGGATTGAGCATAGAAAACCACTTTGTAACCAAGGTCATCAAGTTGACCAACTGACATCAAACTACATGATAATTGAGGTACATGGCATACATTATGAATAGTAAATTTTGAACCATCAATGAGTTCCACAACCGCATCTCCAATCCCAACAACATCACGCTGATAAGAGTCACCAAGTCTCATGGTACCAAGGAACTTGGTTGCATAATTAGAGATCCATTCTCAATGTGGTGTCAAATAGAAAGAAGCACCATAATCTAGTAGCCAGCTATAGGAAAAAGAATCAACCATAAGAGACTCTATGTGCATAATATTATTAAGTGTCAATACATCAGCATCATCCGCAATAGCATCAATTTCTTCAATCTTCATAGTCAGAAGATGGTGCATGTTGGAAGCAGCCAGAGGCACAGACGCCACGGAAGCATGTAAAGAAGGAGCAGGGAGCCAGTCGGATCATTTTTTCAAAACAATTATATTTTTATTACTTCTTCAAACATCCAACAGTGATTTTCATCACTCTTGTAACATATGTAATATAGACAAAACCCCATTTTGCAATCCATAGCTCCATTTTGTGCAAGCCGAGGAGTCCTCGAGCTTGAGGAGCTTAGGTAGAATGCACGTACCAATTTTCGTTATTTTTAGATACCGTTTACCCTTCCAAATAGCATCTAGGACCTATTTTTTAACTAGGCCGGTCACTAGATGTGAAACCGGTCAAAACTAGTCTAGAAACTATAAAAAGAGCTAGAGAGCTCATTTTTGAGGTTGGTTCATTTTGATTAGTGTGAGCATAGAGCTAGTTTGAGCTTGTAAGAGTATTCTTGAGTAATAGAGCTAATTTCCCACCTTCCATTGTGTCTTGCTTGTCTCTTCATTGTGTGTGTGTATGTGTGTGTGCATCTTTGTGCTTCTCACCTTCACTCTCACATCATCTCACGTTCACGATCTTCATATCACTCCTACCTCTCCCTCGGATTGACATTAAGGAGGTGAAGCTTCTTAACGTGGTACTTACCATTGTGCTAGAGCAACACCAAATTTGGCGCCGTTGCCGGGGATCGAGTCTAGGACGAATGTGTGATGGTAAGAGTATAGCAAGAAGTGGCGTTGGAAGGTAAAAATTTCAGTTTTCGTTATTGTTTTTACTTAGTTTTTAGTGTTTTTCACCTTCCCCATACTCCATCTTCCTCATCGCATCATCATCTCCATTTCCCAAAAAAATCAGAAAATTCACCATATCCACCCATTCACCTCATTTCCCCTCATTTGTGCATGCGAGAGAGCGAGAGAGAGTTTTTGCGATTGTATGTGCTTGCTTTTTCTTGAGTTTTCTTGCAGGTACAGAGCTTCAGAGCATCAGGAGAGCTTCCAAAAGGTAAAAAATGTACTTTCTGTCAGAAATTTCCGAGCAGGGCGGACCATCGCGATGGTCTGCAATTTTCGGTTTTTGAGGTAGGCGACCACACCACTAGATAGGCGATACTTGCGCATTCACGGAACCACAATTACATTTCAAAAATTCGTTATTTGGTGGACCATCGCGATTGGCTCGGACCATCGCGATTGTGTCGCACCATCGCGATAGGCTCACGCCATCGCGACGGCTCGGCCGGACCATCGCGACGGTTCGCTTTTTCGGACCATCGCGACGGTTCACTTGAGCCATCGCGACGGTCCACTTGGACCATCGCGACGGTTCAGCTGAGCCCGGACCATCGCGATTGGCTTACGCCATCGCCACGACAGTGCCACGTGTCACGATAGACCATCGCGACGGTTCATTTTTTGGACCATCGCGACAGCCCAAAATCGGACCATCGCGATTGGCTCAAGCCATCGCATCGCGGACCATCGCGACGGTTCACTTGGACCATCGCGATTGTTCCCCGTTGACCGTTGACCGCGCCATCGCGATTGTCCGCCCGATCACGCCATCGCGACGGTTCGTTTTTTTGGACCATCGCGACGGTTCGCCTTTTCGCGCCATCGCGATTGTCCAAATCTCGCGCCATCGCGACGGTTCGCTCGGACCATCGCGACGGTCCCAGACCATCGCGATTGCCCACCCCCATCGCAAATTTTGGACTTCAATTTTTGACCAATTTTGAGGGTATTTTTGGAAAATTTTTGGACCATTAGACTCATAGGAGACCCCTTAGCTCATATTTGAGGGAAAACTGGATTGTCAATTTTTACCCCCCAGGGCCTGAACGCGTGCAACTTTCTCATCCGAAGTCCGTTTTTTGAGCTTAATAGCTCGTTAGAAAGCTCGTGACGAGTACTACGTGACTATTTTTGGATAAGCTATTTTGAGGTTCACCCAGTTTGGGACTAGGAAGCCAGGGGGCACACATTGAAAATTTGGGCAAAAAGGGAAGGGATTTAAAAGATGTATATGCTCAAGTGTTTAATCATCTTGTGAATTGGTCTAACATTGGAATTTTTTCCAGATCTAGCAAAGGCAATCAAAGGCAAGCAAGCAAGGCAGTGAAGACAGCAGAGCTTGGGAAGCACGGCTTCTTGGGCAACAGGGCATCAGAGCAACCAGAAAGGTCGACTTGAGGTTGGAAGATTACTCAACCCCCTTAGTCAATTCTTAGCTTAGGCTAAACGGTAGTTGTGGATTAACGACGATAGGAACGCCTCGAGTTCAAGATACCTAATTCTTTCAAGTTTAAGATCAAAGTAAAGGTGTGTGGGACGAAAACCTAAAGAAAAGAACTTAAGTCTGACGGAACGAGAATTCAAAATCATAACGGAAGTCGAATTCCTGACGCATAAATTAAGACAAGAATCCAAGAAAAATAAGAAAGAATCAAGAGAATAATAACAAAGGACCATTGACGATCTAAGTGTGTAATTGAGTGAGCAAGGAAGAAAATTAATGAACCTTAGATCGGGCAAACATATAGGTAAGTCGGATAGAAGAAGCCTTAGATCATCAGAGGCTAGTGTAAGAACCACAGCCCGATCGTGGGCTCAGCAATTGAATAGTAGTTATCCCTACGAGTTGAGCTCAGAATCAAGTGAATCAGAAATGGCATTTAGCGCAGACAGACCAGAAGGAGGGTCTCATGTAGCATACCTAGAAAAACCAGAAGGACCCTATAGAACGCAGCTAGAGTTTCTCCGAACCAACCGATTAGGTGCTCGCATCTATGAGGATGGTTTGCGAAGGCAAGTGGTGCAAATGCACAACCCTGATCAACCCATTGGATTGGAAAGACCAGTGGTGAAGTTTGAGAGAGACGCTTACATAGACAAAGAAGGAACCATGTACGTACTAAGTACGCAGCCAAACGATACTAATGAGTTTGGCACAATCCAATTAGAGACAGGAGCGAAATTTCAAGGAAAAGAGCCATTAGAAGAACCTAGAACACCTAGAGGGAAATCCGTATTAACGAGAGTACTCATCCCAGAGTGGATCCCTCAAGATAACAAGAGCACCGAGTTGTTTGTAAACAAGGAGACAGATGAAGCCTTTTGGAGGTACAGAAAGGAAAACCCTGGTGAGGTAGGCATCATTACAATCTATGAATTCAAGGACCCAGATACACCTGGAAAGGTTGTATACCTGGATCAGACTTCAGAAAGAGTCTTTGTAGTGCCTGAGCGCGCTAAAAACACATACACATGGAGAGGTGAATTGATATTCCCTCCATCTCGAACAAACATGAATGCAAATCAACAAGGGGCAGGAACATCCTCAGCCCATGGGAATCAAAGAGAAGGAAATCACGAGAGACCGGAAGTAAGCTTCAATCACCCCATAGGGAGAGATAGAACAACCACGAACACTAATAGCGCGGATAGACAAAGAGATCACGGAATACCAGGTGGTAGAGATGATTTTCCTCTACCTAGACCACGTGAACACACAAGAGTATTGAGACCCACACAATTAGTAAAATCAATGAAAAATTATTTTGATGGGACAGGAGATCCCTATGACCACGTTGCAGAATTCAAGCAAGTACTAAGAGCAGAACAAGTCGAGGACATGTTCACGTAATACAACGCATTTGGACTAACGTTAAAGAATACCGCTTTAACTTGGTTCCAACCATTGCAACAAAGGCAATTTAGAGACATCCATCACTTTTTAGAGTCATTCATCACTGAATTCTCTAAAAGTGGGATTAGACATGACACGTCTTCGTTGATTCATAGCTTTAAACAGACCCCTCAGGAAACAGTGAGATTGGCAGGACGTAGATTCAGACAATATGTCGAACGATGTCCAATGCAAGAGCTACCCTCACAAGCTAAGCAAGTGTCCTTGTTTTTAGATGGCTTGTTGAGCGCTAAACTACGCTCCTATGTGTACCTAAAAGAACCCAGAACGCTAGAGGAGTGTGTAAGAATATGTATAGACATCGAGGACAACCTAGGAGATGAATTAGAACTCTCAAAGGTCTATAAAGACTCAGATTGTTCTTCTCTAGCATCCACAAAATTGTCGAATTCAATAGAGGATCTAGCAGAAAAGGTGGCCCAAAAACTAGGAGTTTCTAGTAAACAGGTGCCCAAGCTGCCAACCAATGTACGTTGTTACACTTGTGGTGGAAATCATTTGGCAAACGTGTGCCCCAATGCACCTCAACCTCAAGCCAACCCTAGTGGCCAATATTGCACAATTGAGAGAAGATACACGAATCATACGGCTCAGGACTGCCCATACAACAAACAAAACGTGAGACAGAACTACCCGCAAACATACCAGCAGCCAGGTAGGTATCAAGGCCAATACAATGCTCAGCCTTATTACTATAGGCCTCCTCAGAACTACCCATACCAGGCTCAACAGAGACCTCAACCCGTCTTAGCTCAGCAGCCACCCCCACCAGCGAATGTCATCTCAGTCAAATACGCTGTTGCAGAAGAGAACCTAAGTAGGGCCTTAGTGCCTTCTTCACCTTTGATCACAGAAAGTGACCCGAACTCAAACAGTTTTGACTCTACTCATGTAACTAGTCCACCCGCTTATTACACGGAGTCCCCAGAACATGTGGAGACATATCATTATGATAGTCCACCAATGGAACCTAGTTGGGATCCAGACTATGCTAACGTGATGTACACAAACCCAAACCCACGGCCCCAATTGAGACAACAAAGACTACCGGGCCCTAGAGGACCATGTTTTAGGTGCCAAGGAGATCACTTCATAAAGGATTGTCCACATCCCCCAATAGCAAGGCAATCACAGTACTATAACATACAAGGCTTTTGTGCCGATTGTGGCAAAGAGCACATAATCAAAGATTGTCCTAAGAACCCAGTTAACGCTTCGAATGTGACACCGATCAACGTGATAGGTATTGTAAACAACGCAGATGGATCTAACCCTACATACGTGCCTATCCAAGCTATAACCAGAGCCCAGGCGCTCTTACAAAACCAACAGCTTAATCATGAGAAAGTAGCCGGAACTAGTGAAGTTGCAGAATCTAGCAGTAAAAAGACAAAATCTTGGAAAGATTCTAGAGAAAGAATCAAGAGAAAGTGGAGTAAAAAGATAAGTGAGTTGGAAGGAAGTTTAAGGGAATCTAGAGCCAAAATACAAGAATTGGCTTCACGAGAAGTGAATCAAGAAGACCCAGCTCAAAAATCAGGATCAGTTTTAGCGGAACCCATACCCGAAGACCTAGACATGATGTTTCGTGCATATCAGGCTAGAATAAAAGAGGGACCTCAAGTAACGGAAATGAGTAAAAACTACCCTCGAGCTGATCTAGAAATTGAGAGAACTAAACTGTGCATGAAAATGGTAGAGTTAGCACAAGCTTTGTTCGAAGCCTCTAGATATCTTAATTGGAATAACATGGCAAAACCGGAACTACACTTTCAAGGACTAATGGAGAGGCTAGAACACTTGATAGAAAGCAAAGAGAAAAAGGATCAGCCTAGGAACCCTACTGTTCCAGAGACACAGGAAAGGAATGCACCATCCCTGTCTCAAGTACCCAATACAGAAAGCCAAGACAATTTGTCTTCCATACATAGGTATTCACATGAATTTTTAAGAGAAATCCAAGAAGAGAAATGGAGAAAAGAACAAGGAACTCATCCTCCTATTCAAGAAATAGACGATTTGCAGGAACAATTTCCCCAAGACATCCCCTCTATATATGATGAGGTAGAGGTGGAGCAACTGAGTGAACCCACAGGATTTGAATCTAATTCTTTACAAGAATTACCTCAGTTCACGGGACCTTGGGAAGCAAAGTCTATTAGTATGAGATCACCCACGATAATAGTGAGGAATGAAGAATCAGTGATCCCTAGGAACACGGATGTGATCAAGAACACTAAAGTACAGTGTAATCTCACTCTGGAGGAATTGTTAAAGGTAAAACCAGAATTGTGGAAGCACGTAGCAAATCAATTCCCTGAGCTAGCTACCACACCCTCTCAGAGAGGATCACATAAGAAGGTACCAGAGATACCCGTGGAAAAGATTGGAGACATAAGCGAAGGAGAGGAAGGTAACACATATCTTCCAATAACCCATCAAGGCTACACCACGAAAGCCATCTTAGATTCAGGAGCCGGAGTAGCCATCGCTACCACCGCTTTATGGAAACGTTGGGGTAAGCCAGCCCTCAGACCCACCCGGATGAAACTACAAATGGCTGATGGACACATAGAAAAACCATTAGGCTTACTAGAAGGCATATCTCTCACCACTTGTGTTGTAGAATTTGAGCATACTTTCGCCATTTGTGACTTCGCGAAAAATCATGCGTATGAGATGATATTGGGACGACCATTCATGCGTCAGTTGCAAATTGTACAAGATTGGGGAACTAATTCTTTGTACTTGCAACATTTAGGAGTGACTACTAAAGTCAATCTTAAGGACTATTCACACAGAGATGTACCCCCAATACAATGGAATACCATCCATAGGACTCCAGTAGAAACGGAATCCGTGCACTCATTAGAATCAGATCCTTCTTGGTTGCATGAGGATACCCATTTATGGATGTGTAAAGTTGCCAAACAAGAGGAAGAGCGGTTAGAAGCCAGGACCTTAGGTGCAGAACAACATCCACGAACCCTTCAAGATCCAGCCTATGCCCCTGTAGTATTCCCAGACGAGGAATTCGAACCCCATGGTTGGGCAGAGATTCTAGCAACCATGGATGTAGCCATCAATGAAGAACAATGGACACCCCACTGTGACGAGGATGGCTATGACATTTCAGTTTTTACGATAGAGCCAATCATGGGCGATGCAATTTTAGAAGAGTGTGAACCAGACACTGATGCATTTGAGGATGCAAGCGATTTTGATTTAGAATCAATTATCATGGACTCTCCATTTGCATCAGAGGAAGAATATTTTTTCAAGGTAGAGGCTCACACTCAGAGACACAAAGAAATAATGAATGACGTGAGGTTAGCCACGGAAGTGACTACCAAGAGTGAAGGCAAGAAAAGAAAGAAGAAAGACACCATGACAGAAAAAGAAGAATCTTTGTTTGAAGTACCCGAGAACTTCAAGAAATATGAAATTGACGATAGAAGAATCATGGTACGAATGCCCAATAGAAAGGCGAATGACGGACAAGTATATGATAACCGAGAGAAAACCAAGAAAGTAATAGTTGCCATAGAAGGAGAAGAAGAAAAATGCACATACATAGGGCATGATTTGACGACTGAAGAAGAAGAAGAACTAGTGGCCCTATTGCGCGAATATAGAGATGTTTTTGCTTGGAGTTACAAAGATTTGAAAGGAGTAGATCCAGATATATGTTCTCATAGAATCCCTATGACTCCAGATGCAAAACCGACAAAACAGAAACCGTACACGTACAATGATAATTACGCTGCGAAGATTAAAGAGGAGATAGATCGATTGATAGAAGCAGGATTCATCTACGAAATTGAGCATACCGAATGGGTATCCCCCATTGTGGTTGTGCCCAAGAAGAATGGAAAATTGCGTGTGTGTATTAACCTTAAAAAAGTTAATGCCGCAACGATTAGAGATAGTTATCCTCTTCCTATCACAGAACACCTATTGGAAAGAGTTGCGGGCAAGGAAGTTTACAGCTTTCTTGATGGATTCTCAGGCTATAATCAAGTAGCCATTGCTCCAGAAGATCAACACAAGACGGCTTTTGCCACTGAATGGGGCATATTTGCATTTCGTGTGATGCCATTTGGCTTAACAAATGCACCCGCTACTTTCCAGCGACTCATGTGTCATGTTTTTAAGGAATTCTTACGCAAGAGCTTGGAAGTTTACGTCGATGACTTATGTGCTCATTCAAAGGTAAGACAGACACATATTCCAGAGTTAAGACAAATATTTGACAAATGTCGAGAATATCAGGTTTGTTTGAACCCAGAAAAGTGCGTTTTCATGGTCAGACAAGGCAAAATTCTAGGACACATTGTGTCAAAAAATGGAATCTCTACGGATGAAGAAAAGGTGAAGGTAATTGCAGAATTACCTAGACCAACTAATGTGAAAGAGGTACAGGCATTTATGGGCCATTGCGGTTATTATAGGAGATTCATACACATGTATGCAATCATAGCCAAGCCGTTGTACTCTCTTTTGACCAATTTTGAGTGGACAGATGAATGCGAAAATTCATTCAATGAACTTAAAAGACGCTTGTGCTCAGCACCTATATTGACTACCCCAGATTGGAGTAAGCCATTTCATGTACATGTCGATGCATCCAATTATGCTATAGGATGTGTGTTAGCACAACCCACGAATGAAGGTAACATAGATCTCCCCATAGCCTACGCTAGCAGACAACTGAACGCAGCAGAAAGAAATTACACCACGACGGAACGAGAAGGATTAGGGATGATCTACGCTGTAAAGAAGTTTAGGCACTACTTGTTGGCCAACAAATTCAAGTTCTTCACAGATCATCAAGCCCTATTATATTTAGTCAATAAACCTTGTAACACAGGACGACTGATACGTTGGTTTCTATTACTCATGGAGTACGATTTTGAAGTGGTAGTCAGGAAAGGAAAGACGCATCTTAGAGCCGACCACCTTTCAAGATTAACCTCAGGAGAAGCTCCTCAAGGAGTAGCGGATGATCTACCAGATGCATACTTGTTTAACCTTGAGATAGCACCAGAATGAGCTAAGCCTATAGTCCCTATTCTGACATACGGACCCAAGAGTCCTAGGATAAAGATCAAAGAAGGAGAGATTACCAAATCTCAGAGGTACCAAATAATAGCAGGAAGCATATATAAACAAGATAATCAAAAGATTCTTGCTTGTTGTGTAGATGAATCAGAACATGCGAATTGGTTGCAATTAGCACACTTAGGTGCACTAAAGCAACATCATTCAAAACATAGAACACTACAGACTCTGCAGAGATTGGGAGTATATTGGCCTACGATGGAAGCAGATGTCTACAAGTTGTGTAAGGAATGCAGTGTTTGCTGTGAAAGACCACCGGTAGAGCATGCGACGTTATATCACGTGTCCCTCACACCAGACTGGAGTGAACCTTTAGTGACATACTTGAGGACGCACACATTCCCTCAAGGAATGACCTTAGCTCGACAACGCAGTCTAGAGCAAGAAGCTCAAGACTATTCACTTATTGGCGATAATCTATACAAAAGAGGACGAGATGGATATCTAAGACAATGTGTTCATGAGAGCAATTATCTGAGCATACTAGAGACCGCACACCAAGGTGTTGCAGGAGGTCATTTTGGACCAGATAGGATAATCAAAGCCATCCTCTTTGCAGGATTATGGTGGCCCACTCTTCACATGGATGCACATACCTATGTAAAGAGATGTGACGTGTGCCAAAGAACTCAGTTTCCTACTCGCAGAGATGAAATGCCATTGAAACCCATGATGGGCGGACGTGCATTTTCTAAGTGGGGTATAGACTTTGTAGGACCCATTAACCCCCTTGCAAAAGGTACACATGCGGAATACATTATTGTTGCTACAGATTATCTGACGAAATGGGTAGAGGCAAAAGCCACAAAAAAGAATGATGCTCACACGACTGCAAAATTCTTATTTGAAAACGTCTTTACAAGATATGGATTGCCTATAGAGATAGTGAGCGATCGAGGCACTCACTTTCTAAACCAAGTCATTGAATATTTGTTACAGGATTTTATGGTGATTCACAAGAAATCTGCACCATATCATCCTCAGGCCAATGGTCAGGCTGAAAGCACTAACAAGATACTTTGTACCGTACTGACGAAACTCGTGAACAATAAACGTTCAGATTGGGACAAACAGCTACACCACGCTGTTTGGGCATATCGAGTGGCCTACAAGACCGTACTCAATGCAACTCCCTTTCAGATGGTTTTTGGTCAGAATGCAGTGCTTCCTTTGGACTTCTTGATACCGACCCTTAAGGTTGCACAAGAACATCAGTGGACCGGCCATGAATTATCAGCGAGAATAATGGACTTGGAACGATTAGGAGAAACCAGGCTAAAGGCAGCAGCAGGAATATACGCAGCGAAGAAGCGACAGAAAGCATATTTTGATGCACATGTGAAAGATAAAGGCCTAAAAGAAGGAGATTTAGTTCTAGTGTATACGCTGAAACAGCATGCACGCAAGTTAGAAAAGCGAGGTTATGGACCTATGATCATTAACAGACTCTCGACTAGTGGAGCAGTACAGTTAGCCACCTTAGAAGGAGATATAATGCCTAATTACATTAGTGGCTGTAGAGTCAGGTTATATCAAGAGCCTCTTACTGAGGATATGCTTAGACGACTCACGTTGGCAAAGAAGCGTAAGGAGGAAGAAAACCGAATACGAGCCGAAGCTCAGGCAGAAGCCATAGAACGCATTAAGCGCATGAAGCTAAGAAGACAAGGACTAGGGAGAGAACATTATAACCATCTGGAGACATCACCCAGATACCCCATGGCCATGTGTCAAGTAAAATCAACCACTCATCCTAGCATAGTGGACAGGAGACCATTCATTACAGTTAGGCTAGAGCACGGTAACCATAGCCAAGAAATCAGGGCTTTGATTGACTCAGGTGCTGCGACTAGTGCGATTAGATGGTCCCACTATAAGGATTCAGGAATAGAAATGCGGCCAATTGAGGCATACCTCATAGGCCTAGGAGGCATGGAAACCCCTTGCATGGGTGAGGTGGACCTTCCTATCCTCATTAAGGATATGACCATGACAGCGAAACTACTAGTGTGCCATGATGACGACCTGATAGAACCCCTAATCCTTGGCCAAGATTGGCTATACGATCACTCAGTGGACCTAAATCTTAGACAAGGCTCCTTACAGATTGGAACCTTAGAGCAGAAGCGAGTGATACCGCTTGACTTCCCTAACGGCATTCCGCTTGACGGTTGTGACCCTAGACCCTATGAAATGCATGAGACGGAAGACAGGAAGATTTTTGGGCAGACCAGTCACGTTACGTCTGCACCAACCCACTCGGGCTTGGCTACGGACAATTGTCAATCAGAAGGACGACCGCTGATCTTCCCTGGGACTTCCTGCAAACTAGAAGAGACAGTTACCCAACTGCAAGGGCAGAAGGGCACAATCAGAGGTCAGGTGGGTTGCATCAGCGGCCAAATGAGCACGACACCCTGCGGTGCTCATCCTTCCAAACTTGTTGCGGACTGGCCTAGATTAAAGTTACAAAAGGCGTCACTTCCTAATGGGCAGGTCACGCAAGTGTTGGAACTCCCTTCTTTTCCAAAGCAGAGTGTCCATCCGACCTCTCAACCTCAACAACAACAGAGTCAACCACGACAAAGGAACCCAGACCGACGACAGTATCAGAGGAAACAACATGGAAAGCAGTTTAGGCCTCCCAAAGGAAGCGGCACCAGACAAATATGGGTGCCGAAAGGACAAAAAGCACCGAAGGACTCCAACCAAGCAGAGATCAACAAGCAAAAGGCCGAACAGAAACAGAATCGATATCCACCATCCCCTCGACCTTCTTCTACAGGTCCGAGCATCCGACAAATGTGGATCGCCAAGAAGTACCTTACCCATAGACCCACGCCCACGCAGATTTGGGTACCCCAACCATGTATCATAGCTCAACCCATAAGCCATGTAATATATAACCCCCATAACTCATCTCATCCCTCGATACCACCAAACCCGACACCACCTTTTACCCCTCAGCAGAAACCCACCACCCACTCCAAGATCTTTAGGAAATGGATACCGAAACGTGTCCAACCGTCTTCCCCTAACCCATTGTCTAACTACCCCCCGACTAACATACAACCTTGTACTAAATCACTAACCTTTAAACCTTGTATAAATTCACACACCATCATCACACACCACTCGTAATCTCATCTCATCAAGAAATGTATGCATGATCTGAAACGTATAGGTGTCTAGAGACCTGCACTAGTGCTGCAAGAAACATTGCATCCATCACATCACAGCACTTGGCTACACGGGTTACGCATCAGTTATGGAAAGGGATTGCGGTCTCACTTTAATGGGATCATGATTAATTTCCATGCTAATGTGTTAATCTTTTGTAGCAGATCTTTCTCACTAGCGCACCAGCCACCATGCAAACCGACGAAGGAACATCAGGAGCAAGCCCCAGTGTAGCGGCTGTGCCCCTCAACGTGCTACGAGCAGAGTCCCACCCGACTGCTCCACCGCCGGAATTTCAAGGATTTCCAGGGCCCATGCCTATCGACAACCCACCCATGGGCTACACCAAAAAGATACACAGAAACTCTCATTGGTTTCAGGGCCTTGCAGGACCCCTTGCGGACGCGGACTTTATATTTGAATCCTCTCTGACTTTTGATGACCGCACGTGGGGAAAGTACCAGTTTTTCTCCAGAGAGTTCGAAGCCCTACAAAGCACCCAGGATTTAACTCATGTTTGGGCCAGAGCAGGCTTCACAGAGTATTTCAGTGATCCTCTGCCCAAACCGGATTTTTACAGGTGCTATTACTTAATCACTACCTTACTGGCATCAGAGAATAAGGACATCCCAGGAACCTTCATATTGCCTACTCTAGTGGATGATCCACCTTACAAAAGATTTTATCTCTCTAAGGACTTAATCAGAGCAGCCATCAAGATCCATGGCACCCACACACCCACAGATCGAGAGAGATTGATTCCAGAACCGATGAAACGTGGGGATGTCACGAAGTGGGAGGAGATTTCGGCCATTACACCTGAGCTGTCAAAGCCACTAAGGATATGCATGCAACATTTCGCATTTCCAGCTCAGGACAGATTTACCATGCCCCATAAACGAATCTGGTTTGGATTGTATTTGGCATGTACGGGACCTCAAACAGTTGATCTGGCAAGCTGGATCATAGATCAAATGTATCTGGCACAGCACAGATGGGAGCGCAAGAAGGTGCTTAACGGATGTTGTGCGCTCACTAGAATTGTGTATATGTGTTTGGCTTATGACTTGCCAATTGAGCGTGCACTAACAGGAGAAGAACTGAAGGCATTCAAGGGCACAACGAAGAAAGCCAGGAAGCCCAGTAGGACACGGGCAGGTAAGCGCATGCGAGGCACCATCCCCTGCCTTCAAGTGCCAGAGTCGCCATCACCACAACCATCTCCAGAGCGACCACAGACAGAAGCTGCTCCCACTGTACAACCTATTCGCATACGGTTGTCCAGACCAGTGATTACAGAGGCCACCACTAGTACCGCTGCACCTCAGGCAGCTGCCACCTCAGAACCCACCACCACAACAGCAGAAGCTCCCACCACTATTGGTGCGGAAGCGTTTTCTTTCCCGATACCACATATGGAGGCCGACCCCATAAACACGACATTTGATTTTGAGATGCCTGATGCATTCTCAAACGAATTCCAGTATTCAGAAGCACAACTGTTCTCCCAGGAATATGAACGTCCCAGCTACCCTACTACACCGCGAGATTTGCCACAGGGACAAGCTGTGTCGAGCTCTGAAGAAGAGAGAACCGAAACAGATGACGAGGAAGGCGACGATGAAGCCAGCCAGGGCTCACATGACGGACAGACAGAGGGCCAAGGCCAACAAACCGACACACACGGCGACACCAGCACATATGAAGATGAGACTTTCGAAGCCGCAGCGTACACGCTGGCCATAAAAAAATTATATCGTACCATGGAGAAAGTCTGGGCACGAAAGAAGTTAACTGAAGAGGAGGGCCAGGCATTAATTGAACAGGAACTCATCTCCGGAGGATTCGAAGATGCCTACATCAGAGGGTTCAGAGAGTTAGTCAAATCAGTAGGCTCCCATGAAGCACTCAGGTTTTTACAACGAAAGCAACTACCACAGTTTGATCCCCGCCGAGTGCGACTACTTTCAAAACCCGGGGAGTATATTCGTGTACCAACAGGAGCTCCATCTTCAGCACAAGCCAGGGAGGCACGCCTCGCCCCTGAAAGTTCAATGACCGCAGAACCCATCCTCGTAGATTCCCCACCCCGTACTACCCTTGTACAGACCACTACTATCCTCGAAATAACATCCACCCCTTCTACTCCTCTCTCACCTCATCTTTCACCAACCCATCCTGTGTCCCCCGCACACCCACCTTCTTCCCCCACATCCACACCTGTACAAAGCCACATAGCCACAACCTTTTCCTTACCCATTCATACCACCATGCCCACACCCAACCCTCCGCATCCATATGTTAACCCCTTCACCCCTTCATCCTTCCCAGCGTTTCCCCCACCTCTAAGACCCCCATTCCCCTTCCTAACTCCACTAACCTTCTCACCAGTCTCACCTCCCCAACCTACCATAACCCCTATTTCCCCGTTTCACCAAGCTGCTCCAACCATTCCCCCTGTAAACTACACTGCATTTGTAAATCCCGTATTCACACCTACACAACCACCCACAATCACACCACTTTTCACAGTCACAACACTAAACACGTCCAATGGCATGGACATATCACCATCCACCTCACCACCACCCACTCCACTCACAACACCCTCATATTTAGGCACGTCACAATTTTCCACAATCACCACTGCATCCACTGTCCCAACCCCATTTCCCATTCCCACTGCATCTACTCCCACTGCATCCTCATTTAGCACTTCACTACTACTATCGCCCACCATAGACACCGCATTTCAACACATGTTTACATGCATGACGCAAGTCCGCGATGAGTTTGCATCACTCGGCACCAGTTATCAACAGCTGCAGAAGACGACGAATGAACTACAAACGCAGCTTAATTCGTTATCAATTGAGAACGCCTCACTGAACAGCCGATACCAAGATTTACGAGAGGCCTATCACAAATTAGAACTAGCAAGTGAGGAGAAAACCAAAGAGGCCACCGCGGATTTGGATAACCTACTTCGAGCCCAGACCGTCCGCAATGCAACGCTCACTAGAAATATGGGCTTACTAAGAAGACACTTAGCAGCAGCAAAAGAGGAGAACCAGAGACTCCAAGAGCAGAATAGAGAGAACTTGGAAGCGGCTTTAGATCATCCAGAACAGCCACTAAGTCCGAGCAGATTCAAGGCAATCCCATCCGAGTCGATGCGGATGTTGCTAGACGATCATGTGCGATTGCTCGAGGACTATGATCGTATGAACGAAGAACATCAAAAGTTAAAGGAAGATCACAAACTGCTACAGCTCAGAGAACCAGCAACACAACAAGTACACGTAGCAGCAGAATTACCAGCGCCTGCGGACCCTGCCCCTGAAATTTTAGAGGAACTTAACGCACTCCGGGCCCAGGTAACAAATCTTGAATCTAGAATTGCAGTCTATGAAGCACCACCAAGGCCAGACTCCCCACCTGAGCTACCAGCTGAGGAAGAAACCGTCACTATCCCGGTGGAGGAGACATTCGAAGAGGCATATGAACCGATACCCATCCCAGGCGGACGTGTCACGGCCGAAGGCCAGATGACCTATGAATTACCTACCCCCGCGTGGATGAAGACAGTTGAAGAACTCGGAACGACACACTCGGCCAGAGTAGAGGCACAGCTACATGCCATGGCCATAATTGAAGAGAAAGTTTTACAGTCACCATTCTTTGCTCAATTGGCCCCGCGACGATACATATCTGGGCATGAGCTCCAATATAAACCGTACTTCATGTTAATGGCCGAATACCAATTAGCCATCGAGAAAGAAACCGGCATGAAACCCACGCATGCCACTCAATTCGAGCCAGAGGACTTGCCACCAAGGGCGCAGAGAGGTGAAATCCTTCAACCAGACTGGCGCAGAGATTTATTGCAAAACTATCCCGAGATGATGAGCACATGGGTAAAAGCGCCGCTGCACTTAAAATTCAATCCGTGCTGGGGACCAGTACCACGACGTCGCTCTTGGACTGCATTCGCTATTAAGGTACAAAACAATAAGCAGTGCCAAGACTGGTTGAACTATCCCTATTTCAGGCCACCAATCGAGTTACCCACAGTAGGCTACATGATGGCGACGATCCGCCACTGGCTCCCTAGGTTAAAGCATATGGATGATATTGCCGCGCACATGACTGTCAAAATCTTTGACATGATGCAGATGGTCTTTAAAGTCTTCCGACGCATCAAGGCTCCCCATGTAAACACCCCGGGCTTTGAGCATGGCAACTTTGATTTAGTCTATGATATGAGCACAACGCCATCGCTACGGGTGTGTTACGCCTGGCACTGCAGGATCAAATATCTACCGGCATGTTACAAGCAGACATTCGAAGAAATGTTCACCACCGGCTTTTGGGAGTACCATTCAGAGGTATTTATAAGCAGGCCCACACACTTATTGCAATTATTCGCCTGTGAACGAATGGTGTACTCCACACATTATCAGCTCCCACCACCAGACGAGCCACAACCTATCGACTGGGAGAAACTCGAGGCTGATCTAGCCCGAGGCATTCGTATATCAGAGCACACCCTCGCTCAGGACCTCCTACAGAACTACATCCGGCAGACCTCACAACAAGGTTCTGTCAGGGACGACAGAAGCGAGAGGGAGGGGGGTGTTGGAAGCAGCCAGAGGCACAGACGCCACGGAAGCATGTAAAGAAGGAGCAGGGAGCCAGTCGGATCATTTTTTCAAAACAATTATATTTTTATTACTTCTTCAAACATCCAACAGTGATTTTCATCACTCTTGTAACATATGTAATATAGACAAAACCCCATTTTGCAATCCATAGCTCCATTTTGTGCAAGCCGAGGAGTCCTCGAGCTTGAGGAGCTTAGGTAGAATGCACGTACCAATTTTCGTTATTTTTAGATACCGTTTACCCTTCCAAATAGCATCTAGGACCTATTTTTTAACTAGGCCGGTCACTAGATGTGAAACCGGTCAAAACTAGTCTAGAAACTATAAAAAGAGCTAGAGAGCTCATTTTTGAGGTTGGTTCATTTTGATTAGTGTGAGCATAGAGCTAGTTTGAGCTTGTAAGAGTATTCTTGAGTAATAGAGCTAATTTCCCACCTTCCATTGTGTCTTGCTTGTCTCTTCATTGTGTGTGTGTATGTGTGTGTGCATCTTTGTGCTTCTCACCTTCACTCTCACATCATCTCACGTTCACGATCTTCATATCACTCCTACCTCTCCCTCGGATTGACATTAAGGAGGTGAAGCTTCTTAACGTGGTACTTACCATTGTGCTAGAGCAACAGTGCAAGTAGCTGTTTAACATGCCCATCAACATTCTATCCTTTATCTTTAACATTCTTCAATGCATAGTAGTGTTTCTTCATGTATCCTTTCTTGTGAAAATAATGGCATTCAATATCCTTCTTCCTTGATTTAGTTCTACTCTTATTCCATTGACCATTCTTTTCCTTGTTCTTGCTCTTGCCATGTTGCTGATTCTTTCCTTGGTAAGAATCATGAACATTATATGCATCTCCACTATGAGTGCCAACCATAGACTCTCTATGAATCTCCTCACTCAAGAGTGCTCCACATGTCATAATATACCATTTCACTGTTGGAAACAATATCATATAAGTACAAAATCTCATGCCAATTGGTACACAGACTACAGGATATGTAGCACTTCTTATTGTTCCTTAGAACAACAACAGCGTGTGGCGTAATGGCTAAGATGTTGGCCTTCTATTGCACCCACTAGGTTCAAGTCCCCCAAACGGCAGCGGTGCAAATCATGAAGCTTTTGGTGCTTTTATCATTCAAACGACAACGACAGACGGACATCATTTTCGCTTTTGGAGATCGCATAGCAATCGTTGTTCGTTCGTAGCTTTTTATTAAGCAATCGCTATTTCGTCGTGTGCTTTATGCAAAACTTATGCTTTATTATTGCTTTTCAAGGGAACAAGAATACTATATAAACAAGTGCTTGGCTCACTTGTATTCATCCTTCACCTAGTATTCAACACAAGCTTGGAGCTTGGACCTCACTAAAGGTGGTGTTTCATCTAGCACATGGGGCAGCCATGGTGCTAACTTGAAGCATGTTGAGGAGCAGCTATGGAGTTCTTCTTAATGATTCTTCTTGGAGAAGATGAAGGGTGTGCTCACACTCTAGCTCATGGAGAGGAGGTTAACTCTTGTTCATGGCAAGAAGACTTGGTCATTAGCAGCTTGATGGTGAGGATCGGCCATCTACATGATGTATTTGAAGATTGTCTTCTACAGGAAGATATTAGGTTGAAGATTGTCTTCTACAAGAAGATGTCAGGCTACTTCAAAGACATTGGATGGGGCCATCTACATGGTGTATATGAAGATTATCTTCTAGAAGAAGATATCAAGTTGAAGATTGTCTTCTACAAGAAGATGTCGGGCTACTTCAAAGACATTGGATGGTGGTTAACATAAGAGTTTTCACATTCATCGATCCACTCAAAGTTAGTCAAAAGTCCATACAAAGGCTTTGCAATGATGGTATACATGTGTATAGAACGTCAGTAATAACCGCAATGCCCCATGAAAGCTTGTACTTCCTTGACATTTCTTGGCCTAGGTAACTCTGCAATAGCTCTAACTTTTTCCTCATCCGTGGATATGCCATTCTTTGACACTATGTGTCCTAGAATCTTGCCTTGCCTGACCATGAAAACACACTTTTTTGGGTTCAGGCAGACTTGATATTCTCTACATTTGTCAAAGATTTGCCTGAGTTCAGGTATATGTGTTTGTCTAATGTTGGAATGAGCACAAAGATCATCAACATAGACCTCTAAATTCTTCCTCAGGAATTCTTTAAACACGTGGCACATCAGCCTTTGGAAGGTAGCGGGTGCATTGGTAAGCCCAAATGGCATTACTCTAAAGGCAAATATGCCCCACTCTGTATCAAAAGCCGTCTTATGCTGATCTTCTGGTGCAATGGCTACTTGATTGTAGCCCAAAAATCCATCAAGGAAGTTGTACACTTCCTTGCTTGCTACTCTTTCCAATAGATGCTCAGTGATCGAAAGCGGATAGTTATCTCGAATAGTGGCTGCATTAACTTTCTTCAAGTTAATGCACACACGTAACTTTCCATTTTTCTTGGGCACCACTATAATGGGGGATACCCACTCTGTGTGCTCAATTTCATAGATAAATCCAGCTTCCACTTGTCTATCTATCTCCTCCTTGATCTTAGCAGCATAGTTATCGTTATAGGTGTATGGCTTCTGCTTGGATGGTTTGGCATCTGAGGTCATGGGAATTGTATGTGAGCATATGTCAAGGTCTACACCTTTCAAGTCCTTATAACTCCAAGCGAATACATCTTTGTACTCCCTTAGCAAGGCTATCAACTCTTGCTCTTCCTCTTCCGTCAGGTCATGGCATATGTATGTGCATCTTTCTTCTCCTTCTTCTATGGCTACAACTACTTTCTTGTGGTTTCTTTGTTGTAGTAGGCCTCTCTTGATTGTGCCTCATGTTTTGGCATTCTTATCATGACTCTCCTATCATCTATTTCATATTTCTTAAAGTTTTCAGGGACCTCAAACAAAGATTCTTCCTCTTTTGGTGTGACTTCTCTCTTTATCCTTTTCTTGCCCTCATCCTTAGGGGTCACTTGTGTGGTTAACCTTAGGTCATTGGTGAGCTCTCCATGTCTCCGAGGATGAGCTTCAACTTCATAGAAGTATTCTTCATCTGATGCATGTGGGTCCATAATGATTGACTCTAGATCAGAGTCACTTGCATCCTCAAATGCATCAGGGCTAGGTTCGCACTCTTCTAAAACCGATTCTCCCAAGATTGGCTCTATGGAGAAGACTGAAATGTCATAGCCCTCCTCGTCACAGTGAGGTGTCCATTGTTCCTCATTGATGGCTACATCCATTGTTGCTAAACTTTCCGCCCAACTATGAGGTTCGAACTCTTCATCAGGAAATACTACAGGTGCATAGGCTGGGTCTTGAATTGATCTATGTGTTTCCTTTGCACCTACCTCTCTGGCTTTTTCTCTCTTCTCTTCTTCTACTGCTACTTTGCACATCCATAAGTGGGTGTCTTCATGCATCCATGAGGATCCTGATCCTATGGAGTGCACTGAATCGGTATCATCTTTAGCTCTATGGATGGGATTCCATTGGATAGGGGGTACATCTCTGTGAGAGTAATCCTTGAGATTAACTTTGGTCGTGACACCTAAGTGTTGCAAGTACAAGGAATTGGTTCCCCAATCCTGTACCACTTGCAACTGCCACATAAATGGCCTTCCCAAAATCATCTCATAGGCATGATTTTTGCTAAAGTCACATATAGCAAATGTGTGCTCAAACTCTACACCACAAGTAGTGAGAGTTATTCCTTCTAACAGTCTTAAGGGTCTCTCTATGTGACCATCGGCCATCTGCAATTTCATTCTCGTCAGCCTGAGTGCTGGCTTGCCCCAACGCTTCCATAGGGAAGTGGTAGCAATTGCAACTCCTGCACCTGAGTCCATAATTGCCTTGGTCGTATATCCTTGATGGGTGATGGGAAGGTAGGTGTTTCCTTCTTCTCCCTCACTCATGTCTCCTATCTTATCCAAAGGTATTTCTGGCACTGTTCTTTGAGAACCTATCTGGGAACGTGGTTTAGCTACTTCTGGCACTTGTTTGGCTACATGTTTCCACAGTTCTGGCCTAACTTTGAGTAGCTCTTCTAAAGCGAGGTTGCACTACACTTTAGTGTTTTTCACTACCTTTGTGTTCCTAGGTATGACTGAATCTTCGTTTCTTACTATGACAGTGGGTGCTCTCATACACGTAGACTTAGCTTCCCATGGGCCTGTGAAATGGGGCATTTCTTGTATGGAATTAGACTCAAAGTCTAATTTCTCTTGAGATTGGGTGCTCTCCTGCTCCTCATAAATAGACGGAATGTCTTGTGGGAATTGATCATGAGCGTCATCCACAAGTTCAATGGGAGGAGGGACTTCACTTTCTTTTGCCCATTTCTCTTCTTGAATCTCTCGCAAGAACTCTGGTGTGTACCGATTCACAGAAAAAGATGTATCTGGTTTTGTGGAGTTAGGCACATAGGCTTCCTAGGCAAGAAAGCTTAGCCTTTCACTTGGCTTGTCCTCATTTTGAGAGGCCAGTTCCTTTTCTGATTATGCAATTAGCCTCTCCAATCTTTCTAGTAGTCCATCAAAGTGCAACTGCATCTTAGCTGAACTAGAGATGTTCAAGAGGCGACTGGCTTCAAACATGGTTTGAGCCAATTCCACCATCTTAGCACAAAGCTTGGTTCTTTCTATCTCTAGGTCAGCTCTAGGGTAGCACTTGTCATGATCTGTCACATTTGGCCCTTGTTGGATTCTGGCGTGATATGCCTTCAGCATCATGTCTATGTCTTCAGGAGTGGGGTCAACTAGAACTGATCCTACTCTAGGGGGTGGTGGAATGGTATGAGGTGGGTTGAATGATGGTGGATTAGATGGTGATTGGGATGAAGGTGGTGGTGGTGTGTGAGAGTTTGTTTGAGAGGTGAGCTCAACAATTTTGGCTTTTGTTTCTCTTATACTTTCTTCTAATTCGCTCATTTTTTTAGCCCATTGTCTTTTCATTCTCTCCCGGCTATCTTTCCATGCTCTCGTCCGTTTCTTGGCTATGCTCTCGGTTTCACTAACCTCGGCGCTCTTTTCTTGGCCTAACCCTTGGTTCTGTTGTAGTGCTTTGAGCTCTGGTGACCACTTGCACTGGTGCAGTGGAAGTTACACTTCCTGTAGGGTCTACTACTAACCCAATAACATTAATAGGGGTGATCTTTGGCATATTATTGGGATTCTTTGGGCAATCTTGTAAGAGATGCTCCTTTCCGCAATCTTGACAAAAGCCCTGGATTGTTATTGATTGGGTTTGTGTAGGTGCAGGCATGGGGCAATCACGAATGAGGTGATCTCCCTGACATCTGTAGCATGGTCCTCTAGGGAATGGGGGTCTTACTTGCCTGGGTTGAGGTCTAGGGTTGGGATTAGTGTACATGATATTTGAATACTCTAGATCCCAACTTGGTTCACTCGGTTCTTCATTATAGTAGGATTCACCATGTTCAAGAGACTACATATAGTAAGCGTGGGGGCTATCAATATGTGTAGAATCAAAGCTATGATCAATGGGGTCACTTTCTGAAAGCAATGGTGTTACTGGCACTAGTGCTCTATTCAGGTTCTCTTCTGCAGCTGCATACTTTACTGGGATCACATTAGCTGGAGCAAGAGGTTGTTGGGCTAGCACTGGTTGAGGTCTCTGCTGGGCTTGATATTGTGGTTGGCAGGTTTGTTGAGGCCTCGCATATTGTTGTGGTGGATATTGATTCTGATATCTTCCCTATTGTGGATAGGGCTGAGGGTAGGTTTGCCTAACCGCTTGCTTATTGTATGGGCAATCTTGCGCAGTGTGATTAGTGTATCTCCATTCTATGGTGCAGTACTGGCTACTAGGATTCACTTGGGGTTGAGCCATAATGCGACAAACATTCACCATATGGTCTCCTCCACACGTATAGCACCGCTTAACTGGAGCAAATCTTGGGATTTGTTTGTTAGAGACACCTAGTTTTTGGGCTACTTTTTTTGCAAGTTCCTCAATAGATGTAGACTGTGTGGAAGAGAGGCTAGTAGAACTATTGGAATCTTTGTAGATTTTCGATAGTTCCAATTCTTCTCCTAGGTTGTCTTCTATGTCAATGCACATGCGTATACATTCTTCGATGGTCCTAGGGTCTTTCAAGTACACATATGATCTCAACTTTGTACTCAGCAACCCATCCAGGAATAGAGCCACTTGTTTGGCTAGTGTGGGTAACTCAGAAATAGGACATCGCTCTAGATATTGCCTAAACCTTCTTCCTGCAAGTCTAACCGTCTCTTGAGGGGTTTGCTTGAAGCTATGAATCAGTGAGGAAGTGTTATGCCTTATGCCACTCTTAGAGAATTCAATAATGAAAGTCTCTAGAAGTTGGTCTATGTTCTTGAAGTGTCTCTCATTTAGTGGTTGAAACCATGTGAGAGCAGTATTCCTAAGGGTTAGACCAAAGGCATTGTACTGCGTGAAGAGATCCTCCACTTGTTCGGCTCTCAAGACTTGCCTAAACTCGGCCACATGATCGTATGGATCTCTAGTGCCATCGAAGTAATTCTTCATGGACTTAACTAGCTGTGTAGGTCTCAAAGTCCTGGTGTGTTCCCTAGGCCTTGGCAAAGGAAAATCCTCAACATTTATTAGGTTCCTTGGAACTCTAGTTCTCTCTGTTTCTTCTCTATTTGTCCTCGCATTCATTCTCTTCCTATTGGGTTGGCAAAGCTCACTTCTGGCCTATCTCTACTTCTATCCCTTTGAGCGCCATGAGCTTGGGATGTTCCAGCCCCTTGGTGGCCAAAAGAGATATTAGATCTTGGTTGGGGAAAAATAAATTCCCCCTTCCAAGTGTAGGCATGTCTACCATGTTCTGTGACCACGAAGATCCTCTCTGAAGTATTGTCTAGATAGGTCACTTTGCCTGGGCTATCGGGATCTTTGAACTCATAGATGGTGATCGTCCTTATCTCATTCGGATGATCAGGCTTATACCTCCAAAAGGCTTCGTCAGTCTCTCGGTTCAGGAGCAGATCTATACTCTTATTGTCCTGGGGAATCCATTCTGGTGTGAGAATTCTAGTGAGAACTGATTTGCCTCGAGGGGTTTTAGGTTCCACACATGTGTTTCCTTGCTCTAGGTCACCTATATCCGTCTCTGGGATCACATTACCAAATTCATCTGTCCTATCTGGGTGGCTAGTGACTACGTATATGGTTCCCTCTTTATCCAGGTATGCTCCATTTTCAAATTTGACAGCTGGGTGTTCAATTCCAATGGGTTGGTGAGGGTTTTTAATTTGGACCACAGATCTTCCTAGGCCATCCTCATAGATGCACGCACCTAATCGGTTGGTCCTAAGGTATTGGAGTTGTGTCTTGTAAGGGCCTTCTACCCGGTGTAAGTATGGCACACCTGAGCTTCCCGTGGGTTTCTCCATACCTTGAGACATCTCAGATTCACTGGTTTCAGAGCTAGGGTAGTATGAATGATGGCTAAACTATTGGGCCCAAGACCTAGCAGTATGATTGACACTAGCCTCTGAAGACCTAAGACTCTGCCTATCTCTTCCTAGGTGTCGTCCTGATCTAAGGTTCATATGCCCAATTGAATACTCCCAATTTTCCCAAGTACAACCTCGTTGCTGAGTTCTTTTGTATTAATCACTTGTTCTTTTTAATTTTCTTAGGATGCCACTTCTTGTCCAATCAATCTTCGTCGCAAGGAACACTTTAGTTGATCGTACTTGAGTTTGGTCGCTTGATTTAAAGTCTTTCCCTTCAGGTTGTTTCACAAATGTAATCTTTTGGCACTTGCACTTGAGTGATTAGAGTTCTTGGACTTGATCGTGCTTATCGTATCCCTAATTGATCACAACCTCTATCCGTACTTAGCCTAAGCTAGGGATTGACAGAGGGTGTTGAGAATTTCCAACCTTAGTTTCTCTCCTCGGTTGCCCTTGTGTGCCCAGGAAGCGTATTCCCAAGCTTGCACTTACTCTTGCTTCGAGTACCCTTCGATGCTCTCAAAAGACCTGTAAAAGGCCCAAAATTATCTCAAGAATTGAATTTAGTTGACAGACAGATCACTTTTATGCGTGTAATTCACAGACCAAATTGCCTTTTGCTTTTATGGAAAACAATCCCAAGGGACCCTTAGTTTTCCTACCCCAGGATATGGTCAACTTCAAAATACCCTATCTAATAATCCTGATATTAATTTTACCGTAACCAGTGGCAGTTTTGGTTGTACTCCCCACAAGCTTTCCAACAAAGAAAAAATCACAGCAAACGAATTTCGTGTGAGAAAGTTATGCCAGTTCAGGGTTTTGGGGCTAAAACAGGATTTAAAACAGGTTAACAGGCAAACAGGAATTCTTGAATTACTTGTGTCGCAGCCTCACAATGCAATTAAACCCTAGTGTTTTTTTTCCCAAAATAAACCATATATTTATGCCCTAAAAAATGGCCAAATTTGCCTGTCAATCGCGATCGAAAGCTCTGTCAATCGCGATTGATATGTCAGTCGCGATCGACGTGTCGGTCGCGATTGACAGGTCCGTCGTGGCGGTCAGTCGCGATTGATGGGTCAATCGCGATTAACATGTAGCCTGAAGATTCAATCAGTCGTGGTCAAAAGATCGTTGACTCTATCGATCGCGATTGATTGGTCGATCGTGATTGACAGGTCTGTCGCGAGGATTCTGGCGGTCGTGGTCAAACAGTCGTTGACTGGGTCGGTCGCGATTGACAGGTCCATCGGGGCTGTCAGTCGCGATTGACGGGTCGATCGCGATTGATGGCTCGATCACGATTGACACGTGTCACACGTAGGTTTTGTCGGTCATGGTCAGTCAGTCGTTGACTCTGTGGGTCGTGATTGACGTGTCGATCGCGATTGACAGGTTGGTCGGCAAGTGTCCGTCGTGGTCTGTCGATCACGATTGATGTGTCGATCGCGATTGACAGAAAACAGAGGAGTTTTAAAATTTTAAACACATATTTAAGATGCCCTAGGCCCACACATCATGGTTATGCAATTTGTTTTGCAAAAAAGTCAACTTTTCTATCGGTCGCGATTGACAGAGGTCAACACCTCGGGACCTGCATAGTCAAATTTTTTACCTGCTGGAGCTGGTGCAACTGCTAGGGATGCTAGTTCCTGCAGAAAATCTCAAAAAACATAGAAAATCACAAGCACACAAACGCTCTCTCGCTCTCTCTCACAAGTGAAATGAGGGGAATGGTATGGGTATGGTGATATGAGCAAAAACTGAAATTTTTCGCGATGATGGAGATGGAGGTGGAAGATGGTGATGATAATGGTGGTGATGAAGATGGTGAAGAAAACAAAAGAAAATAGATAAAAGTGAAGAAAATACCTATGACTCCAACACCTCAACTCTACGTCTTACCATCACACGCTCGTCCTCAAAGCTCGATCCCCGGCAACGGTGCCAAAATTTGGTGTAGCTCAGTGATGAGTAGCACCTCCTTTAATGTCAATCCGGGAGGACGTGAGGATGGTATGATGACCTCGAGCAAGTGAAGGCACAAATGTGTGAGTGAGAAGCACACCAACATGCACACACATACACACACACGCGCACACAAGGTAAGACAAAGAGGGAGAATCAATGGAGTTCTTTTAGATTACTTCAAAAGTGCTCATACAATTTCAAATCTATTACAAGCTAACCTCAAAAATGATCTCTCTAGCTGTATTTATAGTTTTTTACTAGCTTTGGCCCTGTCCAGACCTAGTGTCCGGCCTAGTTAAAAATTAGGTTCTAGGGCCTATTTGAGGGCTCAAACGGAGTCTAAAAAATATGAAAATTGATAGGTAGGTATTTCTAAGGCTCCTCAAGCTCAAGGACTCCTTGGCTTGCACAAATGGAGCTACAAAAATATGAAATGTTATTTACAATGGTTTTTAGTGATGAAAATCACTAGTTTTGTAGGGATTTCTTCTAACAATTTAACATACACGTCCTGGAGCTTCCTACTTGCTCCTTCTTCTTGTGTTTCCACCTCTTTGATGTGCTTCTGCTTCTTGAAAAATAATGGCCTACTTGCCAGATCTTTGTTGACTACTCTGTCTGCTTGTGCTTTCTCTTCGCTCTGACTCCCTTCTTTGACTTCCTTGTCTTGTGAGTCCTTGGGTGCCTTGACTGCTGCCAACAATAGAATAAAAATCGTACCAATCAAGAAAAACATCTAGCTAAACCCAACAATTAAAACATCTAGTTTTCTTGAGGAAAAAACATCTAGCTAAACCCAACAATTAAATCCCTAATGTGTCAAACATGGTTGTGCATGAATTAAGTAATAAAGAAGATTCTCATCCTATTGAACTTACTTCTCAAAAACAATATCTCTCTTCGAGACAAACCTTGATCTCATGAAAGTGTACTACAAATACCTCCTTGCCTAGAAGTAACTAAAGAGAGATCTAGTGAGGCAACAAGTTCTAGAGAGGATAGCATAAAAATCTTACCGATCACCCTAATGGAAGTGTACATGATTGGAATCAGAGGCAATCATATCAAACGATTAGGAGAAGAACATTATGTTGTCAGGATCTTGCTCATGCGCATACAGAGATTACAAATGCTGAAAACACACAGACAAATAGAGGCAACAAGAAACGAGACAGAACGCAGATTGGGTGCAATCTCCCCCCATGCACTCTGTTTCGACAGTCCACAGAGTGCATGTATTTATAGGAACTTTTGATTACGTCGAAAAGAGTGGTTACATGAGAGCGGCTTCGAAAAGCAGGCGTGAAACTAAAAGCCGGTAATTTTTACAGAAAGCCATTGCTTTCAATAACATAAACTGTGGTCTACAACGACCCTTATTCTAACCATTACTTTTCTAGCTTTTTCTAACAATAGAACCTTCTACGCATAATAATTTTTTGGATTATTGATATCCACCCTTTCACGCTTTGCACGCTCCTCATGAGCCTTCAACTGCTATATCAAAAACATCAAAAACACATTAATACATTAATAATATAACACTTTAACAATGCATTGTTCAATAATATACAACATGCCTCTCAATTGACAAGCAACTGACCTCAGTTGATAAAATAATTTAACACTCTAACAATTACAATGCATTGTTCAGCATATTCCATGTTACATTTCAACAATAACAATGCATTGTTCAACATATTCCATGTTACATTTCAACAATAACAATGCATTGTTCAACATATTCCATGTTACTGTTACAATCCAACAATGCGTTGGCCAACATATTCCATGTTACAATCCAACAATGCATTGTTCAACATATTCCATAAGTTATAACATGCCCCTCAGTTGAAAAAGCAACTGACCTCAGTTGATAAAATAATAAACATGGATGGCCAATCACATGTTTCATCATTGAATTAAAAAAATGGGCATGTGCCATGTAAATACACATGCATGGAAATGTTCATGGAGCTGTTACATTAATGTGTTTGTGTATGATATGCAGAAATTAAGTGGTCATAATGAGGTGTTAATTGTGTTTTATGTATCCATTGACATTCTTCAATAGAGTGATTTTTGTACTTAACCAAATATCGATGATATTGAGTACCTGTACGTGTAGTAGTGACATCATGATCAATGATTTTCTCAGGAACTAAGATTTCAGATTGTTCTTCAATTAAAGGGGGATCATCAAGTAGTGGAGTGAGTGGTAAAGTTCCTTTAAATGGTTTAAGTAAACTAATATGAAAAGAGTTATGAATAGTCCAATGAGATGGAATATCTAATCTAAATGAATTATCATTAATTTTTTCTATAATGTGAAACGGTCCATAATAGCGTGGTGCAAGTTTAATTTTAGGATGCTGCAAAATATTTTTGAGACGTCTTTTAATGATACGCAATCATACAAAATCATTTTCCTTGAATTCTTTGGCTAATCGTTTAGTATTGATAGTACGTGTATATCGCTCTTGACTTTTCCTAATGTGCTCGTGAACATCATGAAGTATAGAAACGTGATCATGAGCAATAGAATCAGCCATCGGAATGTCAGTTTGGGTGAGGGACATGGGAGTGGGAAGCTTTTTACCAAAAACAATTTCAAAAGGTGCACGGCCAGTAGTGGTGTGTGCAGTGTTATTGTAAGCAAATTGAAGCAATGGCAACTTTTCATCCCAGTTATTAGGATTATCTAATGAATAACAACGCAATAAATCAAGAATAGTACTATTTGTAGCCTCACTTTGTCCATTACTTTCAGGATGAAATGCAGAACTAAAATCTAGTTTAGAACCAAAATGTTGAAATAAGGCTACCCAAAAATGATTACAAAATCTGACATCACGATCAGATAACATTACTTTAGGAAATCCATGATGTGGGAAAATGCATTTAATGAATAATTTTGCAGCTTGAGGTGCAGTCAAAGTTTTTCTACATGGAATGAAATATGCATATTTACTAAACCTATCAACTATTGTCCAAATCATATCATTATGTGATGAAGTGATGGGAAGACCTGTGATGAAATCCATAGAGATTTGTTCCCATGGTTCATTTGGAATGGGAAGTGGCATTAATAATCCAAATGGTTTACCATGATGACGTTTGACATGCTGACATACAATGCATTGAGAAACATAATGTGCAATATCTTTTTCCATGTGTGGCCAAAAGAAGAAATCTTTGCAAGCAGAAATGGTGCTTTGTATGCCTGAGGTTATACCAGATAGCTCACTTGTGCAGACCGTTTTGAATGGTCTTCCTGACTCATATCAGAGTTTTGCTTCTACTCTTCGGTTGATGATGAAAGGCAATCCGAATGCCTTATCATTTGAGGAGTTAGTCTCTGTTCTGTTAAGGAAGATCAGTCCAGGCAGAACAGGTCCATTATGCGAGTTGCAGATCAAGCTTTCCTGGCTAGTCAGAAGGGCAAAGGAAAATGGAGCTCTTCTACTAGTAAGTAGAAATCTGCAAATGATGCACATTCAAAGAACCAAGACAAAGATGAGAAAAAATCAGAAAAGCAGAAATTGTTTTGTAAGTACTGTAAAGGCAATGATCATATCATAAAGAACTGTACAAAATTGGCTGCTAAAGAGGCAAAGAAGAAAGAGGCTGGAATGGTTGTTGCAGAGGTCTCTACACCAAAAACAGAGTCTGCAAATCTTGTGCAGGAAGAAGAATGGGCGTTTACTACTGTCTGCAGTTTTGACCCATCTTCTCATGATCAGTGCATGTCTGCAGTAGACTCAGATGTTTGCCAGTACTTTGACAGTGGGGCGACCAAACATATTACCTCGCAGCGCAATTTCTTCTCTTCACTCGAGCCTGCCCCTACAGGGAATACTATCACATGCGCCAATAACTCCTCTTATCCTGTTATGGGAGTTGGTAAGATCATTCTGACTACTGCTGATGGTAGTTCTTTCACTTTGTCAGATGCTTTATTTGTGCCAGGGATCAAAAAGAATCTGTTATCAGTTTCTGCATTAGCCAAGATTGGCTTGGTTGTGAAATTTGTTGATGACAGGTGTACAGTCCATGATCTCTCAAATGGCGATGTGATTATTGCTTCTGGCATTTTATGTCGTGGGCTGTATAAGCTCATAGACTATGAAAGATCTGTGAATGATTCGGCATGTGCAGTTCATGATTCTCAGGCTATGTCAGATGCAAAGCTTTGGCATGCACGCTTTGGTCATCTGAATTTTGCTAGTTTGTTATGCCTGCAGAAATCTGAAATGGTGTCCTCTTTGCCCAAACTTGAGGCACCTGGAAAACATGTTTGTGAAGGTTGTATTTTGGGCAAAATGCAGCGTTCTTCCTTTCCAAAAGATGGTTCAGTTCGGGTTACGCAGAAATTGCAGCTTGTACATAGTGATGTCTGTGGTCCTATGCAGACACCCTCTTTTGGAAATTACCTTTACTTCATGACTTATTGATGATTTTTCCAAGCATGCATGGGTATATCCACTCAAAGCAAAGTCTGAAGTGTTCATGTGCTTCAAACAGTTTTTGGTTTTGGCTGAAAATCTGTCAGCATGTAAAATGGGCACCCTCCGTTCTGATCGAGGGGGGGAATATATGTCTTCAGATTTTAATGCATTTCTGGCTAAATGTGGGATAAAACACCAGTGTACAGTGCCGTATACACCTCAACAGAATGGAGTTGCTGAACGAAAGAACAGGTCTCTCATGGAGATGGCGAGGTGTATGGTCAAGAGTCAGGCTTTACCTCATAGTTTCTGGCTTGAGGCTGTCATGTGTGCAGCATATGTACTGAACAGGTGTCCCACTAAAGCATTGTAGTCTATCACTCCATATGAGGCTTGGCATGACCGCAAGCCATCTGTTGCTCATCTGCATGTTTTTGGTTGTTTGGCATATGCATTAGTGCCTGAACAACATCGCAGAAAATTGGATGATAAGGCAGTAAAATGTATTTTTGTTGGGTACAGTTCTGAAAGTAAAGGCTATCGTCTGTATCATCCACAGACTAAACGCATTCTGGTTAGCCGTGATGTTGTCTTTGTGGAAGATGCTATTCAGCCATTGCTTTCATGTACTAAGGAGACATCTGTTAGCTCCAAAGACATGTATGATACTTTGATGCCTCTTTTTACAGGTGGACAGTCTAGTGCTGGTCCTAATGAGGCAACTTCTCAGCCTTTGCAGGTTTCATATGATGATGCAGATCATTCCATTTCTGATGCAGACTTACATGATGCACTTGCTGATGAGAGAGCTGATATTGAGCAGGCAAAAACTATGCCAAAATGGCTGGTGCAGACTTTGCGTGACAGCAAATTAGATGCACCTTTGTCATATCGTACTCGTTCAGGCTCTCATAGTGCCTCCTTTGCATCAGATTGCTATGCTATGGCTGCATCTAGTCTCTGTGATGAGAATGAGCCTGTTTCTTTTGATGAAGCACAGAATTCAAAAAATTGGATGGCTGCTATGCAATCTGAATATGATGCTGTAATGAAGAATGGTACATGGTCTTTATGTGACTTGCCTCCTGGCAAGAAGGCCATTGGCACTAAGTGGGTATACAATCTGAAGTGTAAACCTGATGGTACAGTTGACAGGTATAAGGCTAGGCTTGTTGCAAAGGGTTATACGCAGGAAAGAGGCATTGATTTTGATGAGACCTTTGCAACTACATGCCGTATGACTACTGTTCGGAGCATTTGTGCACTTGCAGCCCATCATGGTTGGAATGTACATCAGTTGGACATTAAAACAGCATTTCTGAATGGTGACTTGCATGAAGAAGTGTATGTTTTTCAGCCCCGTGGCTTTGTGCAAAAAGGGCATGAAAACCAGGTGTGCAGGTTAAAGAAGGCGTTATATGGTTTAAAGCAAGCACCACGTGCTTGGTATGAGAAGATACATGCCTATCTGATTGCACATGGTTTTGAGAACAGTCCAACTGAAAGCACCTTATATGTTAAGCATGCTAATGATGTGCTTCTGATCATTGTTGTCTATGTAGATGACATGCTGCTCATTGGTCCTATTGAGAAGCATATTGCTGATTTCAAGGCTGATTTGCATGCCTCATTTGAGATGTCTGATTTGGGGCATTTGCATCACTATTTGGGCATTCAGTTTATGCAAGTTGATGGTGGAATGGCTTTGTGTCAAACGAAATATATTGACACATTATTGCAGCGTTTTGGCCTTGAAGACTGTAAGCCTATTGCCACTCCTATGGAGACAGGTTTACGATTGAGTCTTCATGATGCTGGAGATGCATTTGATGCTGTTCTTTATCAGCAGGCTGTTGGATGCTTGATTTACTTATGCATTACTCGGCCAGATATTCAGTTTGCTGTCTCACAGATGAGCAGGTTTATGCATTGCCTAGGAGTCACGCATTGGAAGGCAGTTAAGCGCATCGTTCGCTACTTGAGTGGTACTCGGCTACTTGGGTTGTTTTATCCCAAGGGGGGATCACTACCGCAAGATTTGCATGCTTTTTCTGACTCAGATTGGGTTGGTTGCTATGACACTCGTGTGTCCACCAGTGGCTTTTGCTTCATGCTTGGTAGCTCATGTATATCTTGGTTGAGCAAGAAGCAGCCTACTGTGGCCACTTCCAGTTGTGAGGCTGAGTATAGGGCAAATTTCACAGCGAGTGTTGAGTGTGTGTGGCTCAAACACCTTATGGCTGATTTGGGTGTTGGCCAGTCTTCTGCCACCACCATCTTCACTGACAGTCAGAGCGCATTGGCAGTTGCGAGGAACCCTATGCTCCATGCTCGCACTAAGCACATTGAGGTGCATTATCACTATGTCAGGGAGAGGTTCTCTACTGGGGAGATCAGCTTGGCATATGTGCCCACGCAGGAGAACATTGCACACCTTTTCACGAAGGCTCTGCCTAGGGAGAAGTTTGAAGCTTTCCGCAAAGCTTTGGGCTTACTTCCTTTTGTGGAGTGATTTCCACATAGCTTGGCACTTCCTTATACATGAGTGCCAGCTCCTTGTTCACCGCATCACTCCCAGGGGGGATTTGTTGATATATTTAGGTAGTAATGTGTGTGAACACTCTAGGACCGCCAGGGCACTTTTTTCCCTCTTTAGGAGGTTTTTTTCCCCGGCTTGTATATACGCCTATTGCCCTAATGGGCTACTTATCTTTGTACATTCTCTAGTAACACATTCAGTCTTGTGTGTTGTGCTCCAAGCTTCTTCTTCTTCCTTGTGCTGTTCGCGTGCTTCCGCAGATGTCTAACTCCAACAAAACGTAGGTTCTGGTTCTGGAACTGGAACAGAAACAGAAATAGGAACCAGAACCGGAACCGAAGATGAAGATGGAATCGGAATCAGAATAGAGAACAGAACCCTCCATATTGACACGTGCAGATCTTGCTCACGCGCATACAGAGATTACGAATGCTGAAAACACACAGACAAATAGACGCAACAAGAAACGAGACAGAACGCAGATTGGGTGCAATCTCCCCCCATGCACTCTGTTTCGACAGTCCACATAGTCATGTATTTATAGGAACTTTTGATTACGTCGAAAAGAGTGGTTACATGAGAGCGGCTTCGAAAAGCAGGCGTGAAACTAAAAGTCTGTAACTTTTACAGAAAGCCATTGTTTTCAATAACATAAACTGCGGTATACAACAACCCTTATTCTAACCATTACTTTTCTAACTGTTTCTAACAATAGAACCTTCTACACATAATAATTTTTTGGATTATTGATATCCGCCCTTTCACGCTTTGCACGTTGCTATATCAAAAACATCAAAAACACATTAATACATTAATAATATAACACTTTAACAATGCATTGTTCAATAATATACAACACATTATCTTTACACCTAGGAAATAACACCGTGCAACATAAACTATTAGTTTGTAAGGACTCAGATTTGTTAGAAGACCTCATTCTAGGACAAGATTGGATGTATGAATTTGAGGTTACATTGAACTTAGCTTAAGGATTTATTTTCGCTAAGATAGGGCATAGAGAAGTGTTTAGTCTTGTTGAGGAAAAACATCTAGCTAAACCTAACAATTAAATCCCTGATGAGTCAAACATGGTTGTGCATGAATTAGGTAATAAAGAACATTCTCACCCTACTGAACTTACTTCTCAAAATCAATATCTCTCTTCGAGAAAAACCTTGTTCTCATGAAAGTGTACTACAAATACCTCCTTGCCTAGAAGCAACTAAAGAGAGATCTAGTGAGGCAACAAGTTCTAGAGAGGATAACATAAAAATCTTACCAATCAAGAAAAGAAGGAAGAAAAAGAACAATCAAACCACTGGAGTGAAGCAGACATGGATCCACAAGGACCAACTCAAAGACTATGAGCCGATTCAAAGGAGGCCACGAACAGCAAAACCTAAAATGAAGAAGCAAGGTAGAGCTTTGGAACTAGAAGGAAAACTCCCTTCAAGGATGATTCAAATCTGGGTGCCAAAGAAGCTCATGGACACTCAAAAACAATGCCAAAAAAGTTTAGGTATCAAGCCAAACTCTCTACAATGTAAAGACTACTCTACAAGCATTGGATCAAGGATCAACCTATAAACTAAAGAATAAAAAAAGGACACTAAGCAATCAAATATTAGCAAAGAAAAACACATCAAAGAAGAAAAATGATTGTAACCACTTGGAAGGGAGAACTAAAGCTAAGGAGACACTACTGAAGCATAACCAATCAGAATGACAAGGAGATCAAGACCGAACAACCAAGCAAAGATAAATGTGAAGACCAAAATATGTTCATTCAAATCAAAAGTTGGAGAAGCTTTGTAATTCTTGCACACATAAGGATTTGAATGTACCTAGAGTATGCACAATAGGGCCACACTACAAGGCCTTGTGTTTGGCACATTTCTTCTCTAAGTATGTTTAACGATGCACATTTCCTCAAGTAGGAATAGATCTTCACCTGTACTATTATATTATAATATTTTTCTCACTAGCATTAACTATTTTTTTTGCCTTCGCTATTACTAACTTTAATTATTTATTGATAAAAAAATCAAAACAATATATTAGGGATTTACAAGGTCATAGTACGTGCATTTCATCAGGGGGATGACTTTGAAGGATAAACATCTACATGCATGAGCACTATGAAACAAACACATATTAATTTTTAGACTCTCTCATGCTAATGTAGTCTCAATGATTCAAGTGCAAATGACTAATGAGAATACAAATGACATGCCTCAAGTGGGTACATTTCCCTTGGAATGTGCTCCAAGAACAAGAGGACATTGGCTCAAAGATGATCAAATTGCAAGCAAGCATTATTTCTTATCACTATTCGGATCATGGACAGAGATCATCACTTTTCAGTGATTAGTGAGGACTTAAAATAGTTCATAATATGCCAATGACTCAAGAGACATGGTAGAAGACCAAAATTGATGCTTACCTCCAATTGAAAATATATAATCCATATTTTGAAAGATGTGCACAATGATGAGCACCTTGCACCCAACAAATGATAAGCTGTTTGAGATCATGAACTAATTAAGGATGCTTTTGGATGGACCAAAGATAGAGTAGTGGACCTAAACGATGAAGACCATGATGCAAATAAGATAATTTCTTTGGACATTAATTGAATGGATATAGAAGAAGAAGTACACTTAATGCAACCTTTTTTTGTTTCCCAGCATTAATAGATATATCGTGCCTCAGAAGATAGTGGTACAACTATTGTCTAGTACTATCAAAAACATTATAAATCAAATCAATTTAACACCATGTCTCCAAGAGAGATTGTTCGAAGCAAAGAAGTAGTGGGGAATCAAAATTTTCTCGATGGAAGCATTCCTTTAACAATACTAATTTATCATGCATTAAGAATCTGCAACAAGTTACAATTGATGCCTACGACTTTAGAAATAACTAAATATGTGAAGTACACTTTTGTACTGAAGAAAAAAAGTGAAACAAGTACATCAAAATGTGACATTAGTGCAACGCTTAGAATGCAAGGATTTAAAGAGCAAGAGAATGATGGAGAGTGTTAATCTCCAAAAGAACAAGTTATCCTTGAAGTTAGAGAACCTCTATATCAAGAATAACTTTAAACCTTTACCAATTTGGAGGATCAATGCTCAATTACCAAAATCTTGAACAAACTGTGAAGTGAGTTGATACTGAGAAAGTCTGTTGCACATATCTCACTCATTGACTAATGAAATGTGTAAATTTTGTTATAAAACTTTGCTGAAGGTGTTGTCTATAGTTTTTGCACCTTGTCCAAGTTAAAGCATTCCAAAAGATTAAGCATATCTTGAGAAATGAATCGAACAGTTCACCTATGTCTAAAATTGTTCTTTTGTAAAGTCGATTTTGACACCTGTAAACTAACACATGCTTCTCCCAAACTAAAACCCGTTTAAGAAAATTTTTTTAGCCATAGATAGATTACCTTCCAAATTAGATTTTGGCTCCTCATTTGTGCAAAACTTTACACTGTGCACTGAGAACTGATCAATTCTTTGACTATTGAGATTGCGCTTGTTTCAAAAGACACTCAACACTTCTTCACATACAAATGTTCCTACATATAATTCTCTCAACCTGTTTATAATTAGGCTCTCAAACTTTAACCATAGACTCATTAACCATGGAGTTAGACATCTACAAAATGATTCTTGAAATGATCAAGCATAGAAGGAGAACTCAGAGAAATATCAGGTGCAACTTTTCTTCTATTCTAGAAAATTTTACATCAATTGATGAGAGATATATTTCTCACTTCTAAAGTGTCTAATGAATTCTATTTCTTCTAATCTCTTACTCTCTCATATTTGCCCCAACTTTTTACTTGTATATATAGGCATATATGTACAAGCTCATGACCATACAAAAGGTATAAGTGAGCTATCTCTAAATTAATGTACATATGTATACAATTCCTCATCTTCTGAACATGTACTTTCTTCATGCTTCATACATTGATCTTTTCTTCAATATTTGACTTCAATCCTTCATCAAAACTTCAATTGTTGATTGTCTTGCAGCAACAGCTCCCCCTCAATCATCAATTGAGGTTTAGAAAGTGATACTGAATCTCAATATGTTTAGTCCTCACATGAAAAATAGGGTTAGCATCTAAATACAATGAACTCATGTTATCTCCATGAATAGTGGGTGTACTCTGAATGATGTCAAAACTCTTCATAAGAGTCTTTAGCCATATAACTTCCTTTGCAGCTTCAACCATACCTTTATACTCTGCCTCTATAGATGATAAAGCAACTGTGTGTTGCTTTTTAGAACACCAAGAGATTAGCTTATCTCCCACATAACACAAGTATCCATAAGTTGATCTCCTATCATCAAGATTACCTGCCCAATCTGTATCACTATATATCTTGATGTTTGTATCTGATGTAAAACCATAATACAAACCTTCTTTGAGTGTACCCTTAATGTACCTCAACACTCTTTGTCCTGCAACCCAATGTTCTTTCCTAGGACAATGCATAAATTGAGACAACACTCCAACTGCATATGACAAGTCAGACCTAGTTAATGTAGCATAAATAAGACTACCAACCAAACTTTGATATAGCTTCATGTCCTTGAAATCTTCTCCTCCATATCTGGTCAATTTGTGATTCACCTCCATTGGAGTGGGTGCTACCCTGCAATCTTCCATTTTTAACTTGATCAACAGATTCTTCAAATACCTTTCTTGAGTTACATACACTCCATGTTGAGTGTATGAGATCTCCATGCCCAAGAAATATGACAAGTCTCCCAAGTCACTAATCTTGAACTCTTTCTCCATTTTCTTCTTTAGGCTTTGTATGCCCTTCTCATCTCTACCTGTAAGGATTATATCATCAACATATATGCACATGTAAATGAACCCATCATCACTTGCTTTGACAAGCAAGCTACTATCTGCTTTAGATACTTGAAACCCAAGTTCCTTCAAGAACCTCACAAGTCTATAATTCCATGCCCTTGGGGCCTATTTCAAACCATACAAAGATCTCTTGAGCTTACGTACATGATCTTGACACCTTTCATCTCTGAATCCTTGTGGTTGCTCCATGAAAACATCATCTGAAATATAACCATTTAGAAAAGCATTCTTCACATCTAATTGACATAATTTCCAACCTTTACATGCAGAAATGGCTATGAGTGTCCTCATAGTTGTCATCTTTGCCACATGACTATAGGTCTCATCATAATCTATTCCATATCTCTGAGCAAACCCCTTCACAGCAAGTCTAGCTTTATACCTAGACACACTTCCATCTACATACCTCTTTGTCTTGTAGATCCATTTGCATCCAATGATCTTCTAACTATTTGGTTTAGGAACCAAATCCCATGTCTCATTTTCCATCAATGCATCATACTCTTCCTGCATAGAATTCTCCCAATTTTCCTTACCTTTTGCCTCTTCATATGTAGAGGGTCTTCATCTGCTTTCACCATATAAGCATAATCTTTAGTAGCCAAAAAAGAAGTGTCATAGCTATACCTTGTAGGTAGCCATTTGTGACTTGATGACCTTCTGAGTTCTCCACTTCTTGAGGTTTCTGGTTCATCACATTTTGGGTCAAACCTTGGCTCTTCTTCAACCTCAACCTGTACTTCATTATTCTCTTCTTCATCAAATATCTGAACCTTTGATTTACCTTTCTTTTGATTCACAACTTCTTCATCACCTACATGAATATTGATTGTACCTGCATACCAAGTACCTTGCTCATCAAATGTAACATCCTTTGACACAAGGAATTGTTTTGTGGATGGACTCCACAACCTATATCCCATCTGCTTATCATCATATCCAATAAACACATACTTTTCAACTTTAGGTTCCAATTTATGCCTCAATTGAGATGGCACATATGCATAGGCTAAACAACCAAACACTTTGCAATGATCTAGGGTAGGTCTCTTACCCCACCATGCCTCATATGGTGTCATACCCTGCAAATCTTTACATGGTAACCTATTAAGCAAATATGTAGCTGTATTTACAGCCTCATCCCACAAATAATTTGGACAATTTTTCTCCTTCATAATGGATCTTGCAAACTCAACAAGAGTTCTATTCCTCCTTTCTGCTACACCATTTTGTTGAGGAGAGTACCTGCAAGTAACCTCTCTTTTTATACCTGCATTCCATAAGTAATCACTGAACTCATTAGAGAAATACTCTCCCCCTCCATCTGACCTTAGTATCTTCAACTTTCGACCTCTGATTCTTTCTGCATACACATGATAATGTTTGAATGTATTGAATACATTTGATTTATCTTTGATCACATATATTGTGATCCATCTAGTGGCACCATCAACATAAATCACATAATATCTTGAACCATTGATACTGAAATCCTTTGATGGTCCCCACCCATCTGTGTGTACCAACTCAAGCTTCTCTGAATACATAAAACCATGCTTGGAATAAGATTGCTTATTAGCCTTACCTAATTGACATGCCTCACATCTTTATATCATATGTTGACCTACAACATTAGGCAATCCAAGCACTGAACCATTGTTAACCATATCTTAAATACCTCTTTCATTAAAATGTCCAAGCCTTTTGTGCCAAAGATCTAACTCAGAGATCTTATGTCCTCCATAAGTGAACAAGGCATGACCAAAATTACCTTGAATATTCAATGTGAAGAGTCTTCCTTCTTTCTTCCCTGAAACAATTTGTTTATACCCATTGCTAGGGTCTTCCACAAAAACGCTTTCATTAGTGAACCTTAATTCATAACCTTTTTCAACAATTTGCCCTACACTTATCAAATTCTTTGGAATTCTAGGAACATACGAAACCTTACTCAAAAGAGTACTTCCATCCTTGGCCTTCACTAATCCAATTGACTTCACATTATGCTTTGTATTGTCACTTGTTTGAACTACATGATTAGTTACCTTATTTTCCAAATCAATCATCAAGGCTATATTACCACTCAGGTGATTGCTACACCCTGAGTCAATGTAGAAGACTCTTTGGTCTTCACTTTGCCTTTCACAAGTTGCATTCATAATCAAGGTTGAATCCTCCTTCTGATCTGAAGCATAATTCTAGTAGGTATTGTTGTAGGATTGGCTTTGGAATGCTCTACCTGCATTTCTTCCAAAGTAACCTCTACTACCTCTACCTCTGAAATTACCTCTTTGGTTTCTGCCAACTCTTCCTCTTGAATTAAATTTCTGATTATATCCACCATTATTCTGAGTATTATGCCAACAATCATGAGCTAAGTGATTTTTCTTACCACAAATCCAGCAAGCTTTGACTCCATCTTTATTGCTTCTGCCTCTTCCTCTACCTTTACCACCTCCTCTTCCTCTTATGAAGTTAGCTTGACTAGTTGTGCCTTCATCTTCATTTGTTTGTTGCTTGCCTTTGCTATTCTTCATCTTATCTTTTGAATACATTGCTTGACTTGCACTTTTATCACCATCACCTTTGACATCTTGCTCAAAAGTTAGCATGTGTCCTAGCAACTAATTTAAATCAGGAGTAAAATGATCCAGTGACAATTCAGTAGACAAAATGAATGGCTTCCATTTCTCATCACCTCTCAAGCCTGTGAGGATTTGCCTTACCAATTTATCCTCCTCAATATCTTCATCAACTGCTCCTAATGCATCTGTAATGTCCTTCATCCTTGTTACATAATCAGAATTGGATTGAGAAGCCTTCTTCTTAAATGTGGTAAACTCTGCCCATAAAGATGCCTTCCTTGACTTTGTAGTGTTTTGGAAATGCTCCTCCAAAGCATTCCATGTATCACTTGCACTTTCAAGACCTCTAATGTGAGGTAACAAATAGTCATTGACTCCCATGTAGATAATGCTCCTTGCTTGAGCATCTCTCTTCAGCCAGGTCTTCAAATTTGATAACTCATCCCTAGTTGGAACACTAGGATCTTTGAATTGTGGCTTTTCTTCTTCACCTGTAATGTAACCTATCAAATCTTTGCTCATAAGATGAGCTTCCATCCTCATTGACCATGATGGATAGTTTTCTCTATCCAATTTCTTATCTGAAGAGAATCCTTTCTTCACCTATGTATTAAATTCTTCAATCTTTATGAGGAATAAGTGTACCTTTAATTCAAATGAAGTTCCTTTTTATCTTCTTGATTGCTCCGGGCCTCCTTCTCAAGCTTTCAATCTTTCACCTTTTGAATCTTCAAGTGTTGATTTCTTTATGACTGCAACAGTCGGGGTCCTCCTTTCTTCAAATTTAGGTGATTCCTGCTCTAATACCACTGATGGAGAGTGTTAATCTCCAAAAGAACAAGCTATCCTTGAAGTTAGAGCACCTCTATATCAAGAATAACTTTAAACCTTTACCAATTTGGAGGATCAATGCTCAATTATCAAAATCTTGAACAAATTGTGAAGTGAGTTGATACTCAAAAAGTCTGTTGCACATATCTCACTCATTGGCTGATGAAATGTGTAAAAGTTTTTATAAAACTTTGCACGAGGTGTTGTCTATAGTTTCCACACCTTCTCCAAGTTAAATAATTCCAAAAGATTAAGTATATCTTGAGAAATGAATCAAACAGTTCACCTATGTTTGAAATTGTTCTTCTATAAAGTCGATTCTGACACCTGTAACTTCTAACACATGGTTCTCCCAAACTAAAACCCATTTAAGCAAATGCTTTTAGCCATAGATAGCTTACCTTCCAACTTAGATTTTTACTCCTCATTTGTGCAAAAATTTACACTTTGCACTAAGAACTGATCAATCCTTTGACCATCAAGATTGCGCTTGTTTCAGAAGACACTCAACTCTTCTTCACATACAAATGTTCCTACATATAATTCTCTCAGTGTTTTTACAATTAGGCTCTCAAACTTTAACCATAGACTCATTAACTATGGAATTAGACATCTACAAAAGGATTCTTGAAATGATCAAGCACAGAAGGAGAAATCAGAGAAATATCAGGTGCAACTTTTCTTCTATTCCAGAAAATTTTACATCATTACAAGCTCATGACCATACAAAAGGTATAAGTGAGCTATCTCTAAATTAATGTACATATGTATACAAGTCTTCATCTCCTGAACATGTACTTTGTTCATGCTTCATAAATTGATCTTTTCTTCAATCCTTGACTTCAATCCTTCATCAGAACTTCAACTGTTGATTGTCTTGCACCAACAGAGAATATGATGAAGTTATTTCCATATCATCTACAAAGAGAGAACATCACTTGCAAACCGTTCCACTTTGGCTCAATGACCTCCTATCGCTCAAGAGGAGTAGAAGAATATTTAGAAACAATACATGCATTCACAGAAGGACAAGTGAACTCAAATGTCCAAGGGCATCACTATAGACAAATAAGTGAAGCAAGAGGCAAGCAAAGAGCCGGTAAAAATATTTTAAGGTTGTCTCACTATGCAAATTGGTTCTAGGAGATTCAAGTTCATATTTGAGATCATTAGATGATGAAGAACAATCCTTGTTAAATGCTGATCTACAAAACAATGCCAATGATGATGGACAATAGGAGGAATTAAATCAGATGGTCAATGAGCAAGAACCATTAAGCAAGCAGTAAGAACAATATAAAGTGGACGAATACGATGCACTATGAATGCCATGACCATGTGTGATGGACTTAACCATCCGATTTAAAGCTACAACAAGTGCTCAACTAGAACATTGTGTCTATAGAAACTCATCATACTCATGAAGAGGAAGATCATGAAGAACATTCAAAAGCACCAGTCATACCAATTAGGGTTTTAGTTGAAGACATAGCTATTAACAATTGCATAACTGGAAGAAACAATAAAGAGGTTCATATCAAAGGAGAAGAACACAAAAAGATACATCTTCACATAAGATAACCATTCAATGAAAGCATCGATAGAGTTAAAGGTAAACAAGCGGGCACAAAGGAACCACTCATCATTCCTCAAACACGATTGAATGTGGATGTACCTAAATTGAAGCTAGTCGTGAAGCATACGATTCAAAGTGTTATGGATATGCAATAAGAGCTCATGGAAGCAGACAGAGAATGAAACACACTAATATTGAAAGAAGCATATTCAAAGTTCTTAGTGGCAATTATCTGATCAACTAGTCCCAAAGTTATCGAGATAAATCCAAGAAAGAACTCGTAGAGGCCGTGATAAAAATCAATTCATTAATGTTAGAGAATGCAACATGGAAATCAAAAGTCAAGGAGAACACTCTAGATTATGAGAAAATTAAACTAGATATACAACAGAACTAGATGAAAAGGAATGAGCACTGCTGGTGACTCGTGTGACACAAGAGTTCAAAGAAGCTGTAGTCAGAGTAATGAAGGTTGCTAAGATACAAAGTAAACATTTGAAAAAGATCATAAAGCATTCAATGTATCCTACAAAATTATGAAAGAACATACACAAAGATATATATGAAAAACCACTCAACAAGATCCAGATGCAGATCTTAATTTTAAAGCGCATACTTTCAATTGCACACAAGAACAATTCAATCAAGCATGGTTAGGGGCACATTTTATATGAGAAGAATCCTAAAGCTAAGGTTCATTTGTGAGGGTCATGAAGGATTATGTGGGAAGAGCCTTCGAGGCACTCAACTTGTATTTATATGGCCATGTTTAATGGAAAAACGTCTCTTCATTTGAGTTTCCAAGAGATATGGACATTTATTTTTCTTGTATTGTATTATAGGTACGCTATTACTTTCCGGTTTGAATGGCCTTCATTGATTAATGAGCAAAGTGATAGTTTGGTGTGTGTAGATCCTTCAAAGTGACATGGTATTACTTGGAAAAGCTCAAAGATCATTGGAGCAATGGAGCCGACAATGAAGCAACCTCGAAATGGTGGAGTCCCTTGAGTTTACATGATTATATTGTATATACAACATTTTGTTGTACACACATTGATTGTTAAAACATATAAATGAGGCCCTTGTACTTCATTTTGATGCATATAGGAGGGTAATCTATAAGTTGTGCGTAGCGTGTTTGCATGCCTTAGATTCAATTCCAGACACTTTGCTTGGCAATACACATTGCTTATAGTTATGGACATTGTTTGCAAGCCTTGTTCATAAGGGTAGATCATGATAATGTGCGCACATATATTTCTTGCTTAACAAGTTGCTACTAGCATTGGCTATGTTCTTGGAGTTGGACCACTCTATCCCAAGGGAGGTGCTATCACTTTAGCACTATGAAGATCTACATGGAGATTGTCTATGGATTGAGTTCTTATCTTGATGACTTTGTTTTTATTATGTGTCGGCCTTGATGTGAGGCCTTACTTGATGTATTTGGTAATGGTTTCCACTTAATTTTTATATTGTTGAGGGGTAGTACTTATCAAGGGATAGTGATAGTTCAAGTCCACCATGCATGACACTGTTAGGGGCACATTTGATATGAGAAAAATCCTAAAGCTAATGTTCACTTGGAGGGTCATGAAGAACTAATGTGGGAAGAGCCTTTAGAGGCACTCAATTTGTATTTATACGGCCATGTTTAATGAAAAACCTCTCTTCATTTGCATCACCAAGAATGGCCTCTTATGTTTTTCTTTCGAGTATTTTTTAATTCATTTCTTGTTAGGTTTCATGTTTCTTGAAGTTTATGTGCATAGGACTGCATGACGTTCTTCCTTCCATGTTTGTGTTCATAGCTAATGGTGATGGTGATGCACATCTCTCTCTCTCTCTCTCTCTCTCTCTCTCTCTCTCTCTCTCTCTCTCTCTCTCTCTCTCTCTTGTAGGAGGCACAAGCCTTTCTGCAAACAAGCACATTGCTAACTTGATGGGATCCTAATACTAGCTTTAACATGCCATGAAGTGGATTTTTTAGCAACTTCCACTTTGCTTAGTTAAACATATTGTAATCTAAAAGATTTTCTTCAACCATGTCATTTTCATCCATGATTCTATACTCATGAGATGAGTTGTACGAATTCAAACAAGTTTTCGTACTTTCTCCGCCCCTTTGGGGAGATTTCATCCTCAAAAACCATAAACTCTTTGGATTCATTCATAACGCGGGAGTCATTGCTATTACTCTTTCTATCATTTTATTCAACCAATCTCATACTTGTTTGAACCTTGAAAATATCAAGAATATGCACTAGAAAAGAATTCTAGGTTTGATATTTGTTAAACACTGTGTTAAACGCAGTTGGTTCCTTCTAACTATCAGAAGTGCATTTAAGTGATTCTTGGGTTCTTGGGAGTGGAAGGGGTCTGTTAGACAGAGGCCCTATACTTATTTCCCAAACTCATTGCTCACACCCAGCACTATACTAATGCTGAGAGCACTATCAAAGTTTGTCGTACTTAGATATTACCGTCACAGTCTTAGCTCAACCACGGGTATCGAATACGCAAGATGCTATGTTGCAGCTACACATAAACTTACTGGAAATACCGAAAACAAGAGTAATCGTTAACCTTTATCTACTGGATCTAAACAGTCAGGCAACACCGTAGACACAGAGAACTTGAGAGTTCGACCACATAGTACTGAAGACTCAGTGCACAACTTAGAAAGATCCCTACTGCACTTAACTTTACCGTATGAAGATAGATTTCGCACTACAGACAACACAATACCGATCTGAATACCAGAATGCTACTACAGTTGCTCAGATTTCACCAACCACTGGCAGAACATTCCAAGAATGGGTAACACACAATGCGCGGACTAACACCACAACTCAATAGAGATTCACAAACAAATTACTCAGACAACAGTCCACGGTCTATTAGCTGTGAATGGAACTCGCAACCTCAACAGAGATCGATAGGTAACAAAACACAGATACACGCAGTACAATTAGAGTACATAGAAATTAGACAACAGCGCTACAACAGCGTTCAGACAATCCCCCAGACGAACAGTCTGGTGATTCCACGAATCATCTCACTCGTTAACAACAGAACAGATGTCGACAGCAAACAAACAAGAGCTACAGACAAACAAGAGACGAATCAGAAACTCAGAATACTGGAGATTATGCAACAGACACTATAGCTACGATCCGCTCAGTCACCCAGACAGACAGTCTGGTGATCCGTCACGTATCCGTCTCTCTCCTGTGCGTCTTTCTTTTCATTGGTTTATATAAAAGAATACATCGTGCCTGCATAACAACCTTTTGCACGTGTGAAGCAAGATTTCAGTTATACAATCTTTCAATCCGGCGGCCAATCCGGCGGCCGCTAACACTCTGGCACGCACGGTGGACTCGAACCCGCAGGTTTTACAAAATTATTGCTCATCTATGATTCCTTCTAAATACATATTTCTAGCTAATCTAAAGGTACGGGCGATCTTTTTCTTGAGGGTTTCTAAAAACTGTTTTAGGGTGTCCGGTTCTAGTAATTGCGCATCTATTCGTACAGAGCTTAGAGCTATGGCTTCATTTAGCAAAATTTCTACTTGGGTCTGCAGAAAGGCTTCCTGTAAGTAAAATTCATTGGATAAAGCCGCATCTCTTGAAATCTTCATTTCGGCCACCTGTTGCTCCATCTTTTGTACTCTTTCTTTTTGGTTTTCTAGTTGATTCTCTCTTCTCTTGATTTCTTGAATCTGAAAGTTTACTGTTCTTTCATATGATGTTTTTTCGTGTCTGAGATTTGCAATAAGTTTCTGTGTCTGTGCTTCCTTGGTTAAGTAATGTTTGAGCATGTTGTTAACATCTGCTAGATTTTCTTTTGTCCGTTGCAGTTCTTCTTCTGTTAACTTAGCTTGCGTCTGCTGTTCTTGACTCTGCTGCACTAATTCTTGTAGCTGAATTCTGGTTTCTTCGAGCAAGTTTCCTAAGGCGATCCTTGCATCTTCTTTGTCCTGGATATCTTGCTTCATTTTACTGATTTCTTCATTTGCAATCTGTAATAACTCTTCTTTCTTTGTGAGTTCCGCCACGGCTGCATCTCTCTGTTCAGTAATTTTCTGTTGATCGGCAATTTGAGCTTGGACCTAGGCAATCTGTGAGTTGAGCTGATGGTTTTCGGCTTTAACGGCATCTATCTCTTCTTGTAGTGGCATGATGTCTACTTCTAGAATGTCCATCTTGTGTTGTAGCTCATTGCGGATGTTGTCTGTGGCTTCTTTCATTTGGATTGGCAGTTGCTGTGATAGGTTAATGAGTAATTGACCCATGTTGGCCAATTCAAAAATTACGAGAATCGATGGAAGTGGCAGTTGAGGTCAAGGTTGGGATGATGAGGCGGTGAGCAGTTGTTGGGAGTTCGGTGGAGAGTAATTGAGGGAGGAGGATGAAGAATCAGTGGTTTCGGCAGGGTGAATGGGTTGGATGGGGATGATGGGGTCGATGGGTGGTTCCGGTGGGGGAGTGGGAATGACAGTCTGAGATTGTGTTACCTGATCGACGTTTTGTTGTGCAGTATCTTTGACTGTGGACTCAACTGCCTTAAGCAGCCTTTCGAGCGCTTGTTTAGCCACTTGTTCTTCATCTGCTTGGTGTTCTCCTTCAGACTGTTGCTGTGATTCTTCTTCGGTAGATGTTGTGTCAGCTTTAGTATGATTTTCCTGTTGTTGCTCTTGGGAAGATTGTGCAGAGGATTCATTCTACATTGATGTTGTGGTGTCATGGAATGTTTCCTCGTCCTGTTTTTCTTCTTCTTTGTCGTCCTCTTTGTTTCCTTCGGCAGATCCTTGTGCTTCACTCTCAGAAGAACTAATTCGGATCCTTTTTCTACGGAAGAGCTGGTTTAGTTCCTCTTCATCTTCTTCTTCATCGTCCCATAGTTAAACTGATTCTTCATGTCCTCGGGGTGGTGGTTGTGCTGCAAGTATTGCCGGAAAAAGGAATGAAAGGATGTGCAGCAATGTGGATCTTGGCATGCCTCCCTTGTTTACCTGTTTAATAATGGACACGCACTCTCGGTGAATGCGGTGGAAGAAGAAGGATGCAAAGTTGACTGGTTCTTGTGCAGCTAATTCTATGGCGGAGTAGAAGGGGTGGGATATTCCATATGTGCGTTTCTTTAGGTTGAGAATGGCTACTAAGAACTGGAGAGCTGATCGTTCTGGTTCCGGTCGGCAGAGAATCGCATACTGGTTGGATGAATGCCTAGGAAATAACTCTACCATCCTAGCGACTGTCAGACTTGGGCCATTTTCCCGGCCTTGTGAAGGGATTCTAAAGGCTTCTGCAAAAGCTTGGAATGTGATGAGTGTAGGGGATGGGAGGGAGGTGATCGGCCAACTCTGCTCGGTGGCAGGTGTTTTGGCGATGGCGGAGATGATTTGGGCAAAGAATGGGTGGGACTCCACTGAATGCCAAGGCAGTTCAGCAAAGTTGTTAAGCCCACGAATGCGCAGGAACTCTCCTATGTCTACAGGGAGTCCATCACGGAAGGCGGTGTAGTTAGCCAAAGCTTCCATGGCGCACACAAGGACAGTAAGCACAAGCACACGTAGCACAGGGTAAGCACACAGAGCACAAATCACACAGAGCACAAATCACACAAACACAATAGCGTTTTTCGGCGAAACAGAAAAGGTTAAGTAGTTGCATCGCAGTGGAGAGCAATGAAGGATGATTAATCATCGTGCGGTATTGAAATGATAATTCTTAACCTCGATGTGCATGCGTGAGTAGCTGGCAAGGGCAAGGCGGCCGTGTACATAATTAGGTATCAAAACGCGGATATTTACAGACTTGTTTTATTAAGCACGCAAAATAAAAGAAAAGAAAAGAAAAGAAAAGTGAATGCCAAAAGACGCGGCCAACTGCAAAACGTTTCAGTGCGGGTTAGATGTGTGTTGATACGGCCGCAGCTTCGAACCGTTAATGACTTTCGGAAGAGGGATTCCGGTCAACGTAGTCAACCAAAAAGTTGTTGGGCCCACTTGTTCAGAAATCCGGTAGGGACCAAACCATCGCAACTTGAATTTGCCAGCAGACCGATTCGACTTTGCATTGTAAAAGAGTACAAGTTGTCCCACCATAAAAATTGGAGTCTTTAGATATCGATCATGTGTTCGAGCTTGTCTTAGATGTACTTCCTGCATAGTCATGAAACTATGCCATCGATGTTCGTCTAATTCTCTGAGTGTATCCAATCGAAATGACAGAGATTCTTTCGGTAGTAGTTTCTAGTTGATGGCTACTCGTAAACTTGGCACAATGATTTCCATTGGTGCTATGGCTTCCAATCCATAAGCTAGTTTGAAAGGGGTTAATCCTGTTGCTACCTTGTATGTAGTCCGGTATGCCCATAATACTGCAGGCAATAGTTGATCCCATCTTTCCGGTGCTTCCATAATCAATTTCCGAAGCATATTCATCAAAGTTTTGTTTGTACTTTCAGCCAAACCATTAGCACGAGGATAATAAGGAGAACTAAACTTATGCGTGACCTGGAACGAATGTGTGAGTACTTTCATTAAATTGTTGACAAAATGATGCCTTGATCTGTAACAAGTTCCAGTGGTAAACCAAAACGTGGAAAGACATCGGTTAGCAGACACTTAGCTACCGCAACAGCTGTAGCAGATTGTAAAGCCCATGCTTCTGCCCATCTGGTAGCATAATCTGTACATGTTAAAATATAACGATTATTAATGAGGACTGTTGGAGGTGAAATTGGTCCAATAAAATCTAGGCCCTACTTCTGGAAAGGTTCCAATGGCAGGACAGGTTGTAGCGGAAAATAATGACGTGGTAACGGCTATCCAGACCTCTAACAATTATCACATTTTTTTACAAACTGCAATACATCCCTGTACATAGTAGGCCACCAGAGACCACTTTGCAGAATTTTCTGGTGTGTTAAGTCTGCAGCAAAATGGCCACCGGAAGGAATTGAGTGAGCCATAGTAATAACTGAGTTAACTTCATGTGGTGGAATACATCGAAGTAAAATTCCAGTATGATCCACATAGTATAATTCCCCAGCAATCAACCGAAATTGGCGGCTAAAAATTGCAATTTTCCTGCATATTGTCTTAGAAGTCTGAGATGGAAGGCATCCATTGGTGAGGAAGGTCAATATCTGATCATAGTATGTAGATGGCATAGGCGGGTCTGTAATTTCATCATTAGTTGGTTCAGAGACATAAATTGCTGGTGTTGTGTCATCTACACCGACCGGAGCTTCACCAGAATCTAAGCGAGACAAAAAATCTGCTAAGGCATGTGAATTGCCTGGCCGATGAATGACTTCGTAGTCAAACTCTTGTAAAAGCAGGACCCATCGTGCTAATCAACCTCCTAGATGCTGTTGCCGAACCAGATAAACAAGTGCAGCATGATCTACATGAAAAGTAAATCTATGGCCCATCAAATAATGCTTGAATTTCTTGACAGAATATACTAGACCTAGACATTCTCTTTCTGTTACAGAGTAATTCTTTTCAGCAGGGGCTAATCTTCGACTTGCATAGTACACTGGTCTGAACCACTTATCAGTTTGTTGCATTAAACTCTCCCTATTGCTATATCTGAAGCATCAACAAATACATGAAATGGGCAATCCCAGTCGGGAGGCTGTAAGATAGGAACTTGTGTTAATAAACACTTTAAACGATCAAATGCTATCTGACATTCCTGAGTCCACTCAAACTGTCGAGGAGTCTTGGTGATTAATCTATTCAGTGGTATTTCCAAGTGAGCAAGCCATCGTAAGTGTCGTCCATGCCATCTTACTTGGCCCATGAAGCGCATTACTTCCTTCGGTGTAGTGGGCACCGGAGCTTCTAACACAGCTGAAATTTTATCTGGATCCACTTGTATACCTTGTGTAGATACAATGTCGCCAAGTAGCTTTCCACATGACACCGCAAACACAGATTTGTTTGGGTTCAAGCAGAGTTTGTATTCTCTGCACTTTTCAAAGCAGCACCGTAAATGGAACAGGTGTGCTATCATCTTACCGAAAATTGAAAAATCATCAAGATATACTTGCATAAAAGAGGTAACGTAAGGAGAAAATATTTCCTGCATACACCTTTGGAATGTACTTGGGGCATTCCTTAGTCCAAACCACATAACAGTACATGCGAACACACCCCAGTTGGTAATGAAGGCGGTTTTTGGTATATCCTGTTCAGCCATTCTAACTTGATTATATCCACTGTACCCATCTAAAAATGAATACATTTCATGTCTTGCTACTCTATCAAGCATTGTGTCAAGAAAAGGGAGTGGAAATGGATCAGGCACTATAGTTGCGTTCAATTTTCAGTAATCTCCACATATTCGTAATTGCTTATTCTTTTTAGGGACAATAACAATTGGAGAGATCCATTCAGCATGCTCTACTGGTACAATAAATCCGACTTTGAGTAGCCTATCAAGTTCTGCCTTTACCTGTGATGCATAGTTTGGATTCATCCGGTAGCTGGGTTGCTTGATCGTTCTTGCTTCTGGCTTCAGCGTGATCCTGTGTTGGTAGATGCGCGGATCTAAACCCTTCATATCTTTGTAATCCCATGCAAATACATCAGAAAATTCGCGAAGTAGTTGGATTAGATCTGCTTGAAATAATGCCAGTAAATTCTGCTTTATCCTAACAGGTCGTGGATTTTCTTCATCACCTAAATTGTAAGTGGTCAGTTGATCTTCGGGAACATAGAATTGTCGAGGCTTCTCTGTATTCTCAGCTCGGTTAAAGGGTTGTTGTAGATCAGCGTCATCTATGGTAGCCTTATCTTCTTTCATATCTGTTTCTATTACAGTCATCACCGTACAAACTGAAGGATTCCAGTTATCTACAACAGATTGTAGATCAACAGTTCCTAGGGAGATCAAGTCAATGTTATTTTTCAGAAACTCTTCTTCTTCATCATCTGAAAACCCATCTAGCATATGAACTGGTTCCGCAAAGTACGGTCTAGCATGCAACTCGCAAGATTGTATAGCATCTAATTTTACAACGTATTTACGATTATTATCCTTGAAAGTGAGTTCTTGTGCAGACCAATCATGTATCACCTTAGCGTGCTTCAGCCAAGGTCGGCCGAAAAGGAGGTTGTAATCAAGAGTGAATTCCGATAAATCTAGTATGACAAAGGTCATTTTAAATGTTGTACCTTGTAAAGTGATTGGTACATTTCGTACAAGTCTTATGGGATGGACTCTTGATTGGTCGGCCATTCTGACAAAAAACTGAACTGGTTCGATGTTGGTCCACCCTAACTTTTTACACAGTGCATGTAGCTCAGTGATGAGTAGCACCTCCTTTAATGTCAATCCGGGAAGACATGAGGATGGTATGAAGACCTCTAGCAAGTGAAGGCACAAATGTGTGAGTGTGAAGCACACTAACATGCACACACATACACACACACGCGCACACACAGTAAGAACAAAGAGAGTAAGACAATGGAATCACTTCTATTGCAACAAAGTTCTCATACAAGCTCACAACTACAAGAAGCTCTCCCAAAAATGAGCTCTCTAGCTCTATTTATAGTTTTTGACTAGCTTTGGTCCTGTCCAAACCTAGTGTCCGGCCTAGTTAATAATTAGGTTCCAGGGCTTATTTGAGGGCTCAAACGAGGTCTAAAAAATAAGAGAATTAGTAGGAAACTACTTCTAAGGGTCCTCAAGCTCGAGGACTCCTCGGCTTGTACAAAATGGAGCTACAAAAAGGTGAAAATGGTATTTACAGGGGTTTTTAGTGATGAGAATCACTTTTAAATGGTGTAAGGGTTTTGAAAAAAATAAAGGGTTGCCTTAGTGCTAGATCTGCGTGTATGCTCATACTTGCTTCTTCCCGTATACTGTCAACACTCTCCCCCCCCCTAGCGTCTGTCGCCTCTGACAGACCTTTGATCTGCGGGTTGATCAATATAGTCCTGGAGAATGTCAGCTCCCACATCATGTTCTTTGATTCGCAGCCCTCGGATCAGGTCTCTTTGCAGGGTATCCCAATTGACTGGGCCCTGTATGTCCGGCTGTGGTGTTGTGTAGAGTTCTGAGTGCATCGTTTGTTCGCATGCAAAGAGGTGTAACAAATGGGTGGGCCGTGGCGCGAACACCTCTGAGTGTGCTTCCCAGAACCCCGTGGTGAACATTTCATCGAAAGTTTGCTTGTAGCAGGCAGGGAGATATCTGATGCGTGTGTGCCATGCATAAGCAACTCGTATGCTCGGGGTGGTGCTCATATCATATAGCAGGTCGTAATTACCATTAACAAACCCGGGAATCGGAGGTTGAATATGACATACATTGCGGAAAGTTTTGAGCACAACCTGCATCATATCGAAGATCTTGAGCATCATCTGGGCAGCCACATCTGGCATGGGGTGGAGGCGTGGAAGCCAATGTCTGATGGTAGCCATCATGTAGGCTACAGTAGGCGTGCCGTTTGGGGGTGCAATGGCAGGGTAATTGAGCCATTCTTTGCAATTGGCGTTGTTCTTGACTTTGATGGCAAATGACTTCCATGTTCTTCTCCGTTGCACTGGTCCATAGCAATTGTTATACTTCAAATGCATGGGTGCGTGGTCCCATGTCCGTAGCATCTCGGGATAGGTTTCCAATAGCTTTTGCCTCCAGATGGGTTGGTGTATTTTCCCTTTGCACGCCTCCTTTGGAATGTCCTCAGGTTCAAATTGTGTTGCAAAAGTTGGGTACTTGTTGGTCTTATGTTTGATCTTGGCATTGTAGTCTGCCAACAGTACAAAGTATGGCTTATATTTTAATTCTGAGCTGGTTATTAGTCTTCTAGGGGCCAGATGTCTGAAGTAGTCTGATTGAAGTATGGTTTCTTCAATGGTCTTCATGGCCAACATCTGGTAGGAGATACGTTCTTCATGAGTCTGCCCCATTTCTTCTACCTGTTTCATCCATGCCGATGGGGGTTCCTCATAAGTGTCCTGTCCCTCCTCAGTGATTGTGCCTCCTGGAAAAGGTTGAGGCTCATAGTTCTCTTCAAATGCTTCCTCCACTGGAATAATAACTGCTTCTTCTTCTATGGGTTGCTCAGGTGGGGAAGGAGGTCGTTCATATTGTAACAACTTGATTTTCAACTCTGCAATCTGTTGCCATAGCTCAAGTACCTCACTGTTGGTAGAAGGTTCAGGTTCTGGCGAAGTAGCGGCATCGACCGTCTCTTTAGGTGTGGGTGGGTGTGTTGTCGGTACTTTGGATCCTTGTAGTTCCTTTATCTGGTCTGTCAACTGATCATGGGCTTCCAAGAGTGCCGCATAACCTTCTAAAACCTGTTGAATATGCTCTGAGGGGACAGCCTAGAATTTTGCAGGGTCTATAGGTGCTCCCGGGGTGTTTTCCATGGCCGCTTCTAGGTTCTCCTGGTTTTGTTGTTGTAGCCTTCGGTTTTCTTCTTGAGCAGCTGCTAGATGGCGACGTAGTAGGGCCATGCTGCGTTGGAGTCTCGCATTGCAGCCCATTTGTTCTCTGAGTTGTTCCTCCATAGCTTTGCCTGTCTCTGCATACTTAGCTTCGAGTTCTGTCTTCGATTGTTGGAGGGCAGTCACCTGGTGTTGTAGTGCTGTATTACCTAGTTCTAAGGCATCGACTCGTGCGTGGAGTTGAGCCGAGAGATTGCATAGCTCTGTGTTATTTTCTTCTAATAGCTTATACTCTTGCTTAAGCTGAGTGGCGGCTTGAACCATGGGGTCTAGTGCATTACTAAATGATGTGGATGCATGGGTAGAGGTGGAACATGCAAAGGGTCGGGAGGTGGGAAAGGGAAAAGTGGATGATGTGCCTATGAGTGAAGTGAAATGTGCTGATGGTGGAACAGACGTGGTGGTGGGTGCTTCTGTGGATGGTGAAATATCCATGGGATCGGATGTGAGAGTGTGTGAAGTGTGAATTGTGAATACGGGAACGGTAGGTGGTGTGTTAGTGGTGGCAGTGAATGTGGGGGAGTGGGGTTGGGAAAGGGACTTTTTATTATAGTTCTCAACCTGTTGGAGTATATTTACAAGGTTTGTCCAGAATGACGGTTGTGTGACTTGGGTTGAGCCTGAGGCAGTTACAAGGGAAGTGGTGGATAGGGTTTGGGTGTGGGGGAATGGAAAAGGATGGGATAAGGTCTGGCTAGTGGCAAGTGGTTGTCCAAGGGCGGGGAGATAGGAAGGGTGACCTATTATGGTTTGATCGGTGGCAGGATGACCGGTGTGAGGTTCAAAAATTTGGGCGGAAGTGATGGATGTGGGTAAAGGGAAGGCTGTAAAAACGGAGGTGTGTACAATGGTTTCATGATGGGTGGATATCGGTTGTTTAGAGAGACTAGTGGAGAAGGGTTCTGAGGGTTGAATGGAAGGTGACGTTGGAGATGGTACCTGTGTATTTACATCTTGTTTGTCAGTGGGACTTGGGCTAGTCATGTGAACATCCTCTGAAATTGTGGTAGGCAAGGCAGTAGAGACTTCCATTTGAATCATTTTTCCTCGTCGGGGCCGTGTATCAATCCTTCATTGATCATAGGTAGGGTTCTCCCGATAGACCATTGTCCTTAATGCTTCCCCGATCCCACATGTCTCCGCCAATACATTCAATGATTCAACAAAATGTGAGTCTACATTCTCGGCTTGAAGCATTTGGTTCACTAGAGCTCTATTCGCCTCTTCTGTCATCTTATGTCTTCTCTGTACCTGCTTGATTGTCTTGTATAGCCGTTTGAGTTGTGCCGTGTAGGCAGGGGCCTCCTCTTCACTCTCCTCTGGTTCATTTCCCCGTTCTTCTTCTTGATTTTGTGTGGTGCTTCCGGCTTGCCCATTGGCTTGAGGGTGATAGGGGGCAGACTTCTTATGTACTACCAAGAATTCTTGGAGCAGATTTTCAATAACTTCATTCAAGAAGTGAGTGCCCCTGTCACTTACTAACTCTATAGGTAGCCTGTATCTTGTGAATACATTCTCAAACAAGAATTTAGCAGTTGTCTGAGCGTCGTTCTTCGTTGTGGTTTTTACCTCTACCCACTTGGTTAGATAGTCCGTGGCAACGATGATATACTCAGCATGGGAACCCTTAGCTGGGGGATTAATAGGACCTACAAAGTCTATTCCCCACTTAGAGAATGCACGTCCGCCCATCATGGGCTTCAATGGCATCTCATCTTTGCGTATAGGATACTGGGTTCGCTGACAAATCTCACACCTCTTCACATAGGTATGTGCATCCATGTGAAGGGTGGGCCACCAAAATCCTGCAAATAGAATTGCTTTGATCACCCTATCTGGACCAAAGTGTCCTCCTACTACACCCTGGTGAGCAATTTCCAAGATCTTTAAATATTCACTCTCATGGACACATAGTCTTAGGTAACCGTCTTTTCCACGCTTGTATAGATTATCACCAATGAGTGAGTAATCTAGGGCTTCTTGTTCTAGACTTCTTTGCCTCGTCATAGTCATGTCTGGAGGGAATGTTTTCGTCCTTAGGAAGGATACTAGGGGTTCACTCCAATCCGGCACTATGGATACTTGATAAAGAGTGACATGTTCCACAGGTGGTTTAGTGCAGCAGATTGGGCATTCCTTGCACAACTTCTGGACATCAGCTTCCATAGTCGGCCAATGCACTCCTAGTCTCCTCAGGGTCTTTAGGGTTCGTTGTTTTGAGTAATGTTGCTCTAATGCACCTACATGTGCTAGTTGCAACCACTTAGCGTACTCATCCTCTTCTACACAACAAGCCAAGATCCCTTGATCCGTGTGCTTGTACATACTTCCTGCCATGATGTGATACATTTGGGCTTTTACTACCTCTCTATCCTGTGTGGCCATTACTGAGTGGTTAGGCCCGTAGGTTAATACTGGCACTAATGGCTTAGCCCACTGCGGTACAACTTCCAAGTTAAACAAGTAAGCATCAGGTAAGTCATCTGACACTCCTTGTGGGGCTTCTCCTGATGTGAGCCTTGAGAGATGATCTGCTCTTAGGTGAGTTCTGCCTTTTCTCACTACTACCTCAAAGTCATACTCCATTAGTAAGAGAAACCATCTTACTAATCTGCCTGTACTACATGGCTTGTTTACCAGGTACAGTAGAGCTTGGTGATCAGTAAAAAATTTGAACTTATTTGCAAGCAAATAATGTCTAAACTTTTTAACTGCATATACCATGCCTAATCCTTCTCGTTCGGTGGTTGTATAGTTCCGTTCAGTAGCATTCAATTGTCTACTGGCATAGGCAATAGGGAGATCCATGTTCCCTTCACCCGTAGGTTGTGCAAGTACGCATCCAATAGCATAATTGGAGGCATCCGCATGAACATGGAATGGCTTGCTCCAATCTGGTGTGGTCAAGATTGGTGTTGAACATAATCTTCGTTTAAGCTCCTGGAAGGAATTCTCACATTCCTCAATCCACTCAAAGTTAGTTAGAAGTCCGTACATGGGCTTTGCAATGACAGCATACATGTGGATGAACCGACGGTAGTAACCACAATGTCCCATGAAAGCCTGTACTTCCTTGACGTTCTTTGGCCTAGGTAGTTCTGCGATGGCTCTCACTTTCTCTTCATCAGTGGATATGCCGTTCTTAGACACTATGTGCCCTAGAATTTTGCCTTGCCTGACCATGAAAACACACTTTTCTGGGTTCAGGCAGACTTGATATTCTCTGCATTTATCAAAGATCTGTCTGAGTTCGGGTATATGGGTCTGTCTAATATTGGAATGAGCACAAAGATCATCAACATAGACTTCCAAATTCTTCCTCAAGAACTCTTTAAACACGTGACACATTAATCTTTGAAAGGTAGCCGGTGCATTGGTAAGCCCGAACGGCATTACCCGAAAGGCAAATATGCCCCACTCCGTGGCAAAAGTCGTCTTATGTTGATCCTCTGGAGCAATGGCTACTTGATTGTAGCCTGAAAACCCATCTAGGAAGCTGTACACTTCCTTGCCTGCTACCCGTTCTAATAGATGCTCAGTGATAGGAAGCGGATAACTGTCTCTAATCGTGGCGGCATTAACTTTTTTAAGGTTAATACACACACGCAGCTTTCCATTTTTCTTGGGCACCACTACAATGGGGGATACCCACTTAGTGTGCTCAATTTCATAGATGAATCTGGCTTCAACCAGTCGATCTATCTCCTCTTTGATCTTAGCAGCGTAGTTATCATTGTATGTGTAGGGCTTCTGTTTCGAGGGTCTGGCGTCTGAGGTCATGGGGATTGTATGTGAACATATATCAGGGTCTACCCCTTTCAAGTCCTTATAACTCCAAGCAAATACATCTCGGTATTCTCTTAGCAAGGTTATCAGCTCTTGTTCTTCCTCTTCTGTCAGGTCATGACCTATGTATGTGCATCTTTCTTCTCCTTCCTCAATGGTGACAACTATTTTCTTGGTAGTTTCCTTGCTATCATAGGCTTCTCCTGCTTGTGCCTCACGTTTAGGCATTCTTATCATGACTCTCCTATCGTCTATCTCATATTTTTTTAAGTTTTCAGGGACCTCAAACAAGGATTCTTCTGCCTCCGGAGTGACTTCCTTCTTTTTTATTTTCTTTCCTCCGCTCTTAGTAGCTACTTCTGTGGCTAACCTCACCTCATTTGTAAGCTCTCCGTGCCTCTGGGGTTGAAATTCTACTTCATAGAAGTATTCTTCATCTGATGCAAAAGGTGGGTCCATAATGATTGACTCTAGATCGGAGTCACTCGCATCCTCAAATGCATCAAGGCTAGGTTTGCATTCTTCTAAAATTGCATCTCCCATGATTGGCTCTATTGAAAAGACTGAAATGTCATAGCCATCCTCATCACAGTGAGGTGTCCACTCCTCTTCATTGATGGCTACATCCATTGTTGCTAGGATTTTTGCCCAGCCATGGGGTTCAAATTCCTCATCAGGAAAGACTACAGGTGCATAGGCTGGGTCTTGAATTGATCTATGGTTTTCTTTTGCACCTACCTCTCTGGCTTTCTCTCTCTTCTCTTCTTCTACTGCTACCTTACACATCCATAAGTGGGTGTCTTCATGCATCCACGAGGATCCGGATCCTATGGAATGCACAGACTCAGTCTCATCTTTGGCTCTATGGATGGGATTCCATTGAATAGGTGGTACGCCTCTATGAGAGTAATCCTTAAGATTGACTTTGGTTGTAACACCTAGATGTTGCAAATACAAGGAATTGGTTCCCCAATCCTGGACTACTTGCAATTGCCGCATAAATGGCCTTCCCAAAATCATCTCGTAGGCTTGGTTTTTGCTAAAGTCGCATATAGCAAAAGTATGCTCAAACTCCACCCCACATGTAGCGAGAGTTATTCCTTCTAGCAATCCTAAGGGCCTTTCAATATGACCATCGGCCATCTGCAATTTCATTCTTGTTGGTCGGAGTGCTGGCTTGCCCCAACGCTTCCAAAGGGAAGTTGTAGCAATTGCAACTCCTGCACCAGAGTCCAAAATCGCCTTGGTTGTGTAACCCTGATGGGTAACTGGGAGATAGGTATTTCCTTCTTCTCCTTCACTCATGTCTCCTATCTTATCCAATGGTATTTCAGGCACTGTTCTATGAGATCCTACTTGGGAGCGCGATTTCGCTATGTCTGGCACTTGTTTGGCTACATGTTTCCACACTTCTGGCTTAACTTTGAGTAGCTCTTCTAAAGTGAGATTGCACTGCACTTTAGTGTTCTTTACTACCTCTGTATTCCTAGGTATGATAGAAGCTTCATTTCTTATCATGACTGTGGGCGCTCTCAGACAAGTAGACTTGGTTTCCCATGGGCCTGTGAAATGTGGTAATTCTTGTAGAGAATTAGACTCAAAGTCTAATCTCTCTTGAGAGTGGGTGCTCTCATGCTCCTCATAGATGGATGGGATGTTCTATGGGAATTGATCGTGTGCATCATCCACAAGTTCAATGGGAGGGGGGACTTCACTTTCTTTAGCCCATTTGTCTTCTTGAATCTCTCGTAGGAATTCTGGTGTGAATCGATTCATAGAAGATGATGTGTCTGGCTCCATAGAGTTAGGCACGTAGGCTTCCTGGGGAGGTAGGCTCACGTTCTCACTTGCCTTGCCCTTATTTTGAGAGGCGGGTTCCTTTTCTGATTGTGCAATTAGCCTCTCTATTCGTTCTAGCAGTCCATCAAAGTGTAACTGCGTCTTAGCTGAACTAGAGATGTGAAAGAGGCGACTGGCTTCAAACATAGTCTGAGCCAATTCCACCATCTTAGCACAAATTTTGGTTCGTTCTAGCTCTAGTTCTGCTCTAGGGTAACACTTTTCATGATCAGTTACGTTTGGCCCTTCTTGGATTCTGGCCTGATATGCTCTAAGCATCATGTTTAGGTCCTCAGGAGTGGGATCGGCTAGGATGGATCCTACTCTGGGTGGTGGGTGGGTTAAGGGTGGTGTATTGAAAGGTTGGGGAATGGAAGAAGGTGGATTGGCGGGTAAAGGGAGAGGTGGTGGAGGGGTGGTGTGAGAGTGGTTTTGAGATGCGATTCACTTATCTTTGCTTTGTTTCTCTCAAGCTTTCTTCAAGTTTGCTCATCTTTTTTGCCCATTCCCTTTTCATTCTTTCACGACTATCCTTCCAGGCTCTAGTCCTTTTTTTGGTTATGCTCTCTGTTTCACTCACCTCGGGGCTCTTTTCCTGACCAACACCTTGGTTTTGCTGTAATGCTTGGGCTCTTGTGATCACTTGCACAGGTGCAGTGGAAGTCACACTCCCTGTGGAGTCTACAACTAACCCAACAACATTGATAGGAGTGATTTTAGGCATGTTATTCGGGTTCTTTGGGCAATCTCGTAGGAGATGCTCTCTCCCCCAGTCTTGACAGAAACCCTGGATTGTTACTGGTTGAGGTTGTGTAGGGGTAGGCAATGGACAATCCCGTATAAGGTGATCTCCCTGACATCTGAAGCATGGTCCTCTAGGAAATGGGGGTCATACCTGCCTAGGTTGAGGTCTAGAGTTGGGGTTTGTATACATGACATTAGCATACTCAGGCTCCCCACTATTTTCACTTGGGTCCTCATAATAGTATGAATCGTTATGCTCGGGTGACTGCATGTAGTAAGCCTGTGGGCTATCAATATGTGTGGAGTCAAAACTATGGTCACTTGGATCACTGTCTGATAGCAATGGGGTGACTGGGACTATGGCTCTGTTCGGATTTTCTTCAGCAGATGCATATTTCACTGGGATCACATTGGTTGGAGCAGGGGGTTGCTGCACTAGGACTGGTTGAGGTCTCTGCTTCCCTTGATAAGGTGGCTGATAAGTTTGTTGTGGTCTGTTGTATTGTTGTGGTGGTACTGATTCTGGTATCTACCCTATTGTGGATATGGTTGAGGGTAATTTTGCCTAACAGTTTGTTTGTTATATGGGCAGTCTTGTGCAGTGTGGTTGGTGTACCTGCGCTCTATGGTGCAGTACTGGCTACTAGGATTCGCCTGGGGTTGGGCCATAATGGGACATACATTTGCCATATGGTCACCGCCACAAGTGTAACACTGCTTAACTGGGGCAAATCTCGGAATTTGTTTGCTAGAGACACCTAGTTTTTGAGCTACCTTCTAGTTCCTCAATGGATGTGGATTGACCAGATGTGAGGCTACTAGAGCTATCAGAATCCTTATAGATTTTTTATAGTACTAATTCCTCAGCTAGATTGTCCTCAATGTCTATGCACATGCGCACGCACTCTTCTATCGTTCTGGGGTCCTTCAGATACACATATGACCTGAGCTTGGTGCTCAACAATCCATCTAAGAACAAGGCCACTTGTTTGGCTGGTGTGGGTAACTCCGGCATCGGGCATCTCTCCAGGTATTGCCTAAATCTTCTTCCAGCTAGTTTGACCGTCTCTTGAGGTGTTTGTTTGAAGCTATGAATTATTGAGGAAGTGTTGTGCCTGATTCCACTCTTAGAAAACTCAATGATAAATGCCTCTAAGAGCTGGTCTATGTTTCTGAAATGCCTCTCGTTCAGTGGTTGAAACCACGTAAGGGCAGTGTTCCTAAGGGTTAGACCAAAAGCATTATATTGTGTGAATAGGTCCTCTTCCTGTTCAGCTTTCAATACTTGCCGAAATTCTGCCACATGGTCATAAGGGTCTCCAGTGCCATCGAAGTAATTCTTCATGGACTTCACCAGTTGAGTTGGTCGCAGGGTCCTAGTGTGTTCTCTCGGCCTTGGCAAAGGAAAATCGTCAGCATTCCTTTGATTCCATGGGGTTCTATGTCCCTCAGGTTCCACTCTATTCCTTTCCGTTCCCGTTCTTTCTCTTCCTAGGGAGTTGGCAAAACTTACCTCAGGTTTGTCTCTACTTCTATCTCTTTGAGCTCCATGAGCTTGGGAGGTCCCAGCTCCTTGGTGACTGTATGACACATTAGTCCGAGGTTGGGGAAAAACAAATTCACCCTTCCATGTGTAGACATGTCTGCCATGCTCGATGACCACGAAGATCCTCTCTGATGTATTGTCTAAGTAGGTTACTTTGCCTGGGCTATCAGGGTCTTTAAACTCATAGATTGTGAGAGCACCTACTTCATGAGACAAGGTAGGCTTATACCTCCAAAAGGCCTCATCAGTTTCTCGGTTTAAAAGCAAAACTATGCTTTTATTATCCTGTGGAATCAATTCTAGAGTCATGATTCTGGTCAAGATAGATTTACCACGGGGGGTTCTTGGCTCTCTCTCTACATTCCCTTGCTCTATATCACCCATGTAGGTCTCCGCAATCACATTTCCAAACTCATCTGTTCTATCAGGAAGAGTGGTGACTACATATATAGTCCCCTCTTTATCTAGGTATGCTCCATTCTCAAACTTGACTACTGGGTGTTCTAGTCCATGGGGTTGATCAGGGTTCTTAATCTGGACCACCGATCTTCTCAGGCCATCTTCGTAGATGCGAGCACCTAGACGATTAGTCCTGATGTATTCCAATTGAGTCTTGTAAGGTCCTTCTGGCTTTTCTAAATAAGCCAACCTTGAACTACCTACTGGTCTCTCCATGTGATAGAACATTTCAGAATCACTCGTTTCTTATCATGGAGTGTATGGGTAATCACTCAATTGCTGGGCCCAAGACCTAGCAGTGTGATTGACACTAGCTTCAGAAGATCTGAGGCTTTGTCTGTCTCTGCCTAAGTGTCTACCTGACCTAAGGTTCATATGCCTGGTTTCTCTACCCCCTTGATCCCAAGTACACTCTCGTTGCGGGTTAATTGACACCAATTACTTTGTTCTTTTTAGTTGATTATTATGTTTATGATCTTCTCTGGTATCACGTCGTCAAGAATGCTTAAGTGAATTTCGCACTTGCTAAGTGATCGATTCAAGTTTACTTTTGTCCCTTAGGGTTTTCGCACTTAAGTCTTGCACTTAGCTGCTTAGTTCTCTTGGACTTGATGTGTGCCTAGCGTTGTCCTAATTAATTACCACACCTAAGTCGTACTTAGCCTAGGCTAGGAATTGACAAAGGAGGGCTGAGAGATCTTCCAACCTCAATTAGCTGGTTGACCAGAGTGCTACACAAGCCCAGGAAGCCTTCTCCCAAGCTTGGTACTCACCCTTGCTAGCTTTCCTTGGAGTGCCTTGCTTGCACACAATGTTCCTGCAAAAGTTCACAAATCAATATAGCTCTATTACCACAAGGGATTGAAAGACACACATCAACATTTACAGGCCCCCCCTTGGAGTAACTCACTGTACCCCCAAATCCTTATGACCACTTAGTTCAACCTAAAGGCCAACTTAAAAATACATGTTCTAAAACCCCAGATATGATTCTCAACAAGCTTTCAAACGAGACCAAAATCTCATCAATCGGAGTTCGTATGGCGAAGTTATGACCATTCAGGCACTTAGGGGTCAAAACAGGCTCTCAGGGTTCAGGAGATCCCTCTCTGGTTTCTAGGTCTTTTGCCCACTCCTAAGGCTCTAATGTGATATTAAGGTGCCTACAATTAAGCCCAACTATACCTCACTTCACTCAAAATTAACCCTAAAATTTTCATGCGTTAAGGCCGTGTATCGCGATAGGTCAGGTCGAGGTGTCGCGATAGGTCGAAGTGTCGCGACACTTGGGAGTGTCGCGATACTTGGGAGTGTCGCGATACTCCGAGGTGTCGCGATAGGTGGAAGTGTCGCGACACTTGGGAGTGTCGCGATACTTGGGAGTGTTGTGATACTCCGAGGTGTCGCGATAGGTGGAAGTGTCGCGATACTTGGAAGTGTCGCGATACTTGGGAGTGTCGCGATACTTGGGAGTGTCGTGATACTTGGGAGTGTCGCGATACTTGGGAGTGTCGCGATACTTGGGAGTGTTGCGATACTTCGAGGTGTCACAATAGGTGGGGTCGGTGTGTCGCGATACTCCGAGGTGTCGCGATAAGTCGTGAGTGTCGCGATACCTCGAGGTGTCGCGATAGGTCGAGCTATGGTGAATTCTGTGGTTCTATCTTGTGATCCTAGGTGCTCTCGGCCTGCGCAGTGTCGTGGTGCACTCAGAAACGTGATTCGTCAAAATTTTCGAAGTGTCGCGATAGCTCAAGCTCAACGCCTCGGGGCCTGTGCAGAGGGATTATGTACCTGCTGAGCTTGCTGGAGAGGGTGATGGAGCTGGTACCTGCAAGAAACATGCAAAAAACACACAACACAAATGCACGCGCTCGCTCTCTCTCAAACTCGCACACAACAAATGAGGGGAATGACAAGGAAGAGGGAATATGTAGTGAAGAAGGAGGTGGAGGTGGAGATGAAGAAGGAGGTGAAGATGGAGATGGAGATGGAGAAAAATCAGAAATTTACCGACTACTTACCATTCCAACGCGTCCTCTCTACGTCTTACCATCACACGCTCGTCCTCAAAGCTCGAATCCCCGGCAACGGCGCCAAAATTTGGTGTAGCTCAGTGATGAGTAGCACTTCCTTTAATGTCAATCCGGGAAGACATGAGGATGGTATGAAGACCTCTAGCAAGTGAAGGCACAAATGTGTGAGTGCGAAGCACACTAACATGCACACACATACACACACGCGCACACACATTAAGAACAAAGAGAGTAAGACAATGGAATCACTTCTATTGCAACAAAGTTCTCATACAAGCTCACAACTACAAGAAGCTCTCCCAAAAATGAGCTCTCTAGCTCTATTTATAGTTTTTGACTAGCTTTGGCCCTGTCCAGACCTAGTGTCCGGCTTAGTTAAAAATTAGGTTCCAGGGCTTATTTGAGGGCTCAAACGAGGTCTAAAAAATATGAGAATTAGTAGGAAACTACTTCTAAGGCTCCTCAAGCTCGAGGACTCCTCGGCTTGTACAAAATGGAGCTACAAAAGGTGAAAATGGTATTTACAGGGGTTTTTAGTGATGAGAGTCACTTTTAAATGGTGTAAGGGTTTTGAAAAAAATAAAGGGTCGCCTTAGTGCTAGATCTGCATGTATGCTCGTACTTGCTTCTTCCTGTATACTGCCAACAGTGCAGTAGTGGCAATGTTGACACCAGATCCTCCATCAATTAGTACCTGTGTGATTTTATGATTTTTATACCATACCGTAATCAAAGGAACTGAATGATCGACCGTAGAATCAGGTTCCGGTTGCACTGTTGTTGTCGCTGGAATGCAAGAAGGCACAGGACTGAACTGCTGTTGGAATTGTTGTCGAACCCCTGGTACTAGTGCAAGTAATTGGCCCAGAGGAAGAGTAATGGATGCCTTAGATAAAATTTCCCAGGCCTTTTGTGATTGGATTGTATTTTCCACAGGTTCTGAAGATGATGCGCCTGCTGAAGATGATGTGCCTGCTGCTGAATCGGAATTCTCTTGTTGTGTTCCTTCTTCGATTAACGGAGTCTGGGTTACCGGAATAGGATCTAGGAAGACTGGAGGTTCTGCGGTGGTCCATTGGCTAGCTTTATCATACATCCTTTGTTGTTCACGTATGCCTGGTTCAAATATTTCTGCTGCTGGTTGTAGTTGTTTACCGGTCGGGTCTGAATTACTGTAGCGTGTGTTTCTACTGGTGTGATTTGAACCATATTAGCCATTAGATTTTGATGCTCTTTCTTCCTCTGATCATACTCAGCTGCATCCTTACAAAATCTTCTAATGTGACCAAATTCACCACAGAAATGACAGCGCGGTGGTGGAAAATTGGGATTTTTCGATGGCGGTCTGGTCTACCAGCGGTTTGCATTATAGTTATTATTTCTATGTCCTCGGTAATTTCGATATCCTTGTTGCTGGTTGTTTCTCATTTGCAGAGGAACATAGTGATTGGCTGGCTGCCTTGGTTCCTGTATAATTGCATTGACAGTTGCTATTCCCTGTACCTTGGCGTTATATGTGCAGTTTTCGATGGTGTGTCCGGTAGTGTTATAGATAGCACAAAACAACTGATTAAGTGCACAAGTGGCACTAGTATGGCCTGAATTCTTGCATGTAGTGCAGTACATCTGTCTGGTCGGGTCTTCGATGACATTTCTATTTGCTTTTAACCACTCCAGATCTTCTGTAAATCCTCCAACCTTATTTTCCAGCTGCAAAGCCATTGCGATCACTACATCTAGCGTCATAGCTCCTACACAGCGTATGATCATAATCTGTTTAAGTTGCGGGGTCAATCCATTGATAAACCATTGAGTAATAACGTCGTCCGGTAGATTGGCATGTGCTGGTGGTAACTGCCTCAAATGAGTCCTGAATAGAGTGGCGTACTCCTGTACTGTTTGATTTATCTTCTATCTATTGTTTTGCAGGTAGTCAAAAATTTCTGTTGGATTCTTCTTTAGCCTGAATCTCTGCAAAAAGGCATCCCTTACTGCTTCATAGGTGCTGAAATGGTTAATATCATATTCTGTAAGCCATCTAGCTGCTTCGTTGATTAATGTCGATTGGAAAACAATAGCCTTATACGCCGGATCAAGTGGATGATTGAGCACTGCGTAGCTTATCTCAAATGTGCATACATGAGCATCCGGGTCATCTCCTAGGAATCCACCAAATTTGGTGTACATTACTCCTGTTGGAGTCAGCCTGGGTAGACATAGTTGTTGTTGTTGTTGTTCGTTCATCGTGCTGATGGTTGTATCGTTACTATCTCTTGTCTTCCGAGGCTGAATATCTGAACTATCGGAATCTATATCGTCGGACTGTGCACTTTCCGGTTCGATAATCTTGTTCAGTATGCTTTGAATCTCGGTTTCGAACAAGCTACCTTCCTTCTTGATGTCAAATGTAGGGAAGCTTACTCCCAATAGCGGTGACTGGGCTGAAGATTCACCAAGAAATGGTAAACCGTCATCGGAAAATTGTGACCTTGTTACCGAAATATCACCAGAATGTGTCGAGTTTTCGCCAAAACCAAGTGTTTTTTCACCTTCGCTAATTTCTTTGGCTAAAGTGTTTCTAGTCATAAACAAATTTGAATCTTTACCCAATGCTGTTAGATTAACTTCAGGCGGCGTCCTGGTAGATTCTGGAGTTACTATATCTTCGACAGACTGTGCCGAAATAGTACCGGAAGTTACCAGAGGCGTAACACATTCCATCGGAATATGACCAGAATCACTACTAACGTTCTTTACTTTCTTGTCAACTGGTTTGGACCTTCCCGCTGTCGTGAAGATTTTGTCTTCACGATTATCATCCGAATAGAAGAAAATGTTATGGATGACTTTCTATCATTGAAGAAGCATCAAGTTCTGATCTATTGTCATTTGTGTATAAAATTTGGAGTATATTTTATCTTGGAGATAACTTTATAATCAAATTAGAATGAGCATATGGGACTTCTAGAGTACTCATCGTCGATTATTAGATGAGTTGTTTATCTCAAAATTAAAGGAAAGGTAGATGGCGCATGCAATGGAGTGTGGTAGTTCGAAGACAAAGGAAAAAGGCATGCAGAGCTTTACATGGGAAAAAGGATGGGCCGCAGATAAAAGTAGGAGTTTAAGGGGTAGTCTGACAAAGAGAGAAGGCACGTAATCAGAGGGAAGGAACCATCTGCAAGTTGGGGAGGGAGGTTATCCAACAATCGCTTCTGACTACCGCTCAACTCGTCCAACTCCAACTGCAGCAGTTTTGTACGATAGGAGGAGAGGACTGCGCATGATATGTAATGTTTGTGAGAGTTTTTAGGGTGGTGAGACTCTGTTCTCTCGGGATGACTGACCACACGCCATCAACTCCACCATATATGATCTACTCACGCACCAGATCAGAGGGGGGGGAATCACATATCATCATCTGATCATATGCTGACGACGCTCTAAAGTACTTATGACAGACGCTACAATGCGAAAGGGGGCTCGGGCATTAACCGCAGCCATTAAGTGCTGTTAAAGGAGGTTGCTGGGGGGCCAGTTCACAGGGGGCAAGGTGCTGAGGAGAAGAAGGGGCATCGTCTCTCTGTGGCAATCTCTCGGTTGCTAGTGAGAATCTGTCGTCGTTGCGCATGAGGAGGGCAATACATGCGTTTCCTTCCTGGCAATGATTGAAGATGACGGCAGCAGTAATCTGACGCAGAGCTCAATAGACGCAGCTTCCAACGTGTACCTCAATGGTGAATTACAAATGTAACATATCTGCATATATTATATTTTTCGCAAATAAACAGAAGTGTCATAATAACATGCGGATGATTTCGTTTCTTTAATCTGCTACGATGAAGTGTGTTCATATACCTTTCATACTATTGCGATTTGAGTTTCACGAGATTTCTACAGTAGCTATCTTGAACAATTATACTGTTGATTTCTTATACTAAAATTGTAATTCTGTGTACGGTTTACATATACACTATTTATAATTGATGTGATACGAGAAGAAAGGGGATTCCTGAATCGGTTCAAAGAGCATACTTGCTCAGAGCTAATCAGACGAGCAGGAAAAAAGGTATGTTTTAGGGGAAGGTTGCTTCTTTGCAGGTACGTTGCGCAAGAGAGAGAACTTGACATCCGATAGAGAGAAGGTGCCATATGAGAGAGCAGGGCATTTTCTTTCCTTTTGGGAAGTTTCTACAGGAGGAACGAGTGGAGAAGAGGATAAGTGGAGATCTCTTGCCTGGCGATCACGAGCAGCTCCTCTACTGATTAATTTATCATCCTTGTCGAATCCGACATATCTCTTCATCTTTAGAACATTGCAGGTCTTCTGAGCTCAAATCTTTAATCACAGAGAACACTCTTTGTTTTGACTTCATTTACACTGTAAGCAGTTTTATGCTTCTGACTATGGTTCAATAGCACTCATGTAAATACTTTACTTCATCAATCTGCTTTAGATACCTATTAAGCACATTTGTGAAAGCAAACGTCATGCCACTGTCCTTTATTTGTCACCGCTTTATGATACTGACATGATAGATAGATAAATTCAACGTTCAAAAACTCATATAAATATTCTAAACTTTATCTCATTGAGTTCTTAAACTTTTGAGTGATTCATATATAAAATTTTCTGAAAAAACAGTGAGCACTTTTTTCGTAGAAAGGCATAGCAGTGAATGAATTAATTTGATAAATTTCAAAATAATCTTTTGATGTGTTCACTTCATTAGATGTCTTTGCAGGCTTGATAGTGTTTTGTTTTCATTATGCACTATTGTCACATCAGAACGAATACATAAACATTGCGTTGTCACATGTTTAGGTTTACACTCAATTCATACGTTAACCAATATCATGAATTCTTATGTACTATGGACATTGCTGATGATGCTTCATCATATCATATGAACTGTAGTTTTTTTTCACCTATTGCACTCTTCGTCTTTGCATGAAATCCTTTCTGTGCATAGTCTTTATAAAGCGTTTAGTTTAGAGCTTTAAACTCTGCCACTTTGGTTGAAACCGCGAGTTCAATCTGATTTCGACTTTTAAAATGTTTGGGAGACTATTAATTCCTTATTGGAACTATTGAAAGATTGCAAATAGTCCTCAACGCCTCTTTGCAAACAAGTCAGAAAGAAATATAGAACCTCCGGTTTTCATTAACGCATATCTTTGATCTATCCTATCAGATTCGGAAACCATCTTAGCACAAATAATATATAACAGAACTACGATGAGTAAAGAGCATGATTGGCTATGATGAAGTGTTTTTCATATACCTTTCATATTGTTGAGTGCAATGTTTAAAAGGCCATTTTCCACGCGTTTCATGACTACAACATTAAGGTCAATAGGAGTGGTTGCTAACAATGTCTCCAGTCGACGAGCGATTGTGTATTTTGAGAGAAATTGAAAATTCTCAACACGGGATCGGTTTCACGAGAGTTTGAAGGTGCACGAACAGTTCCTTTGAAATTGCCTTTCTAATTGTTTTGTCGATCTATTCATTGCTAGTCAGTTCATGCGTGTTCGATTAAGTCAATTTGAGTCGCTACACCCACACAAAACATTACTCGAGATTTCAAGCTCATTGTTGCAGATCTTAATTGATTCAACTGCTCACCTTGGCATTGATCTTTACATTGTTAAGTTGAGTTTTTTATTCGACTCAACATCTCGTCACCTTGAAATTGAATACCAATGAAAATTGATCCATAATTCGTGATGATTTGACGACACACAAGCAAATTGAATTTATATATGCTCCTTGAATACCTACTCTACCTGAGTGTGCATCAAGCACCCGGCGTGCGCCGTATTTTTGGCGGTCGCCCTGATCCACCGACCGTCGCTTTCGCTCCGACACCGCGCTTCTACCTCCTGGAGGCGTCCTTAGCAGGTTAGGTAGCCAAGGCTGTCTGTTCTTTGGATACGTTTCACCAGATCGAGTAACCGACATGTATCATCTTTTGTACTAATCGCGTACTGTTACTTGTCGATTAAAAATTTACAGTAACGTTTTCTCAATAGGTTTGCAACAATCTGATCTGTTGCCACCTTCCCATAGATAAATGGCAATCTTGATAACACTTTCGACAGATAAACGGCAATCTTGATGCCACCTTCCCACAGACGGCGCCAGTGTTAAACGCAGTTGGTTCCTTCTAACTATCAGATGTGCGTTTAAGTGATTCTTGGGTTCTTGGGAGTGCGTACTGTTACTTGTCGATTAAAAATTTACAGTAACGTTTTCTCAATAGGTTTGCAACAATCTGATCTGTTGCCACCTTCCCATAGATAAATGGCAATCTTGATAACACTTTCGACAGATAAACGGCAATCTTGATGCCACCTTCCCACAGACGGCGCCAGTGTTAAACGCAGTTGGTTCCTTCTAACTATCAGATGTGCGTTTAAGTGATTCTTGGGTTCTTGGGAGTGGAAGGGGTCTGTTAGACAGAGGCTCTGTAATTATTTCCCAAACTCATTGCTCACACCCAGCACTATACTAATGCTGAGAGCACTATCAAAGATTGTCGTACTTAGATATTACCGTCACAATTTTAGCTCAATCACGGGTATCGAATACGCAAGATGCTATGTTGCAGCTACACATAAACTTACTGGAAACAAGAGTAATCGTTAACCTTTATCTACTGGATCTAAATAGTCAGGCAACACCGTAGACACAGAGAACTTGAGAGCTCGACCACACAGTACTGAAGACTCAGTGCACAACTTAGAAAGATCCCTACTGCACTTAACTTTACCGTATGAAGATAGATTTTGCACTATAGACAACACAATACCGATCTGAATACCAGAATGCTACTACAGTTGCTCAGATTTCAGCAACCACTGGTAGAACATTCCAAGAATGGGTAACACACAATGCGCGAACTAACACCACAACTCAATAGAGATTCACAAACAACTTACTCAGACAACAGTCCACAGTCTATTAGCTGTGAATGGAACTCGCAACCTCAACAGAGATCGATAGGTAACAAAACACAGATACATGCAGTACAATCAGAGTACACAGAAATTAGACAACAGTGCTACAGCAGCGTTCAGGCAATCCCCCAGACGAACAGTCTGGTGATTCCACGAATCGTCTCACTCGTTAACAACAGAACAGATGTCGACAGCAGACAAACAAGAGCTACAGACAAACAAGAGACGAATCAGAAACTCAGAATACTGGAGATTATGCAACAGACACTACAGCTACGATCCGCTCAGTCACCCAGACAGACAGTCTGGTGATCCGTCACGTATCCATCTCTCTCCTTCGCGTCTTTCTTTTCATTGCTTTATATAAAAGAATACATCGTGCTTGCATAACAACCTTTTGCACGTGTGAAGCAAGATTTCAGTTATACAATCTTTCAATCCGGCGGCCGCTAACATATTCCATAAAACATCTTCTAGAGGTAGTTTCAAGACCACCTCTCCTAACATATTTATGAACTTCTCCTTGAATTTTTGGGAATGCTCATGAATTATCATGTTTCCCAAAATGTAGATTCATCTTTATTCGTGTTAGGATAGGTGGCTTTAGCTTCAAGGCTAATCAAAGCATAAGAGCATGATTTCTAAAGAACGTATAAAGATACTATTATCTTGAAATAGGAAAATCTTTTCCATTTCATGTTCGTATCTTAAGAATTTTAAGTTCATTTGACAAGGAACCTTTACATCTCCTAAAGAAACTCTATCTTGGCTTTCATGTTGAGATGTTAATCTCTTGAATGAATGACACCTTATAATAACTTGGAATTTGTTAGAGCAAGAGGGAGTTTTCATAGTTTTTAGATGTCTTTAAGTAAAAAGTGTACTCTGAGGGTGCACCAAAAAGCCACCCGTGAGCAAAAAGGGAAGGAAAAGCAGGAATCCACCTTTTACAAACTTCAAACATTGAATATAGTAAAGTTTGGAAAAAGTGGGAGTCTTGCACAAAGATTGCATGCACCAATGTTGTTTGTCTGATTCTATGTGGGTCCAAAATCTATTTGGACCATATGACTCAGTCAAAATCCATGCCTGCGTAAGAGGAGAAAGAGCCAAGGTCATGATAGATGACTCATCCACCCATGAATTCTTGAACTACTCATGGGTGAAGAGATTAAGGTTGCCTCAGTAGAAGTCTCCACATCAATATGTAGTGTCCATGATGCAAGGAGAGGATAAGAAAGTATGGGACACTATGATCTATGGTCTAAAATCAAGCTTCAAGGTTACAAAGATAAAATTGATTTCCAAATCATGCATATGGAAAGAACTGATGTGGTGTTGGGTAAGGACGGACTTTGGGTTTAGGTAGATCACTAAAGAGGATTTATTTTTTAATACTTTGGAATCTAAAAGAAATGGTATCCATTACTTGATTCAAGGGGAGCATGATGTGACAAGTACCCCCCTTGATCTCAAGCATGGAACTGTAAAAGATTGTAAATACTCATAAAACAAAAGTTTACATGATACTTCAAACCCATGTAAATAATATATATAATATAAATCCAAATGCACATGTCTTATAACTTTTTTTTCATCATGAAAAGTTTAAATTTAAGTGTTCAATGAATAATAATGAGATGTTTTCCTAGAAGAAATTCCCCATGGCTTACCTCCTCCCATGTGTGAGTTGATTATTGTTTATACTTGCTTCTAGGTGCTAAGACTATATGTAAAACCCACTACCGACTCGCATATTCCCAACAAATCAAAGTGGAAAGGCAATTGAAAGAATACCTCGATAAAGGATTCATCCAACCCAGCCAATCATCATGGGAAGCACCTATCCTCTAGTTAAGAAAAAGGATGGGTTGATTGAGATTGTGTATCGATTATTGAGTTTTGAATAAAGTTAAAATAAATGATAAATATCCAATGCCTTGAATAGATGATCTATTTGATCAATTAAAGGGAGAAACTATATTTTCAAAGCTTGATGTTTTTCAAGGATGTCAACAAATTAGAAGTAAATCTAAAGATATCTCCAAAACAAATTTTAGAACTAAATACATGCATTTTAAATTTTTAGTCATGCCTTTTGTGTTGGAGTATGAGGTTGTGGAAACACACAAACAACACAAGGAAGAAGAATCTTGGAGCACAACATAATATAGAATGTATTACCAAGTGAATGCAAAAATATAATTCCCCCATTAGGGTTATAGGCATATATACAAGCCAGGGGAAAAACCTCCTAAAGAGGGAAAAAAGTACCCCGATGGTCCTAAGTGTGTTCACACACATCCTTACTGGAATATTTAGCAAATCCACATGATGCGAGGAGATGGCACTCATGTATAAGGAAGTGTTAACCTATGTGGAAAGAGATCAATCCACAAAAGGAATTAAGCCCAAATCTTTGCAGAAAGCTTCAAACTTATCCCTAGGTAGATCCTTAGTGAAAAAGTATGCAACATTATCGTATGTGGAAACATAAGCCAAACTTATCTCTCCTGTAGAGAACATGTCCCTAAAATAATGATAGTGCATCTCAATGTGCTTTGTGTGATCATGGAACATAGGATTCCTTGCAATTTCCAATGCACTGATTGTCAGTGAAGATGGTGGTGGCAGAAGACTGACCAACAACCAAATTAGCTAAATGACAGCTAAGCCATGCACACTCAATAGTCGTTGTCAAAGCTACCCTATATTTAGCCTCACAGCTAGAAGTAACCATAGTAGGCTGCTTCTTGCTCAACCAAGATATGCATGAGCTACCAAACATGAAGCAAAAACCACTAGTGGATACAAGAGTGTCATAGCAACTAGCCCAATCTGAGTTAGAAAAGCATGTAAATTTGGCAATAATGATTCCCCTTGAGACAAAACAATCCAAATAAGTACCACTCAAGTAGAAAAAATGTGTTTAACTCACTATCAATGCTTGACACATTGACTATGCATAAATCAGATCATCTTAGAGACAAAAAACTAAATATCAAGCCAATTTATGCATAAGTAAATCAAGCATGCATTAACCTGCTGATATAGAACAAAATCAAATGTATCTCCAGCATTATGAAGACTCAACCCTAAACATACTTCCACAAGAAAGGCAATAGGTTTGCAATCTTCAAGGCCAAAACATTGCAACAACAAGGCATATATTTTGTTTGATAGAAAGCTATTCCCCCACCAACTTGCATAAATTGAATGCCCAAATAATGATACAAATGCCCCAAATCAGGCATCTCAAAAGAGGCATGGAAATCAGTTTTGAATTCACCAATATGCTTGTCATTAGGAATAGTGACCAGCGTGCCATCAAAATATACAATGATGATCAAAAGTACATTGTTTGCATGCTTAACATATAAGGTGATCTCAATTGGACTGTTCTGAAAACCATGTGCTAGCAACTAGGTATGTATCCTAGGTTGCATTATTCGTTATTCGACAATTCATTTATTTGTGAATAATTATGGAATTTTATGGCAACTCTCCACTATTTGACCGAATTATTTGGTGCCATGTCAGCTTATTCGGACATGAGTGAATACTTTTTGCATGAATTTGACAATTTTCGATCGAACGTGCTTTTGATCGAAAAAGTTTTCGATCGAAAATTTTATTGGTCGAAAAGTCTTCGATTGAATTTGGTTTTGATAAAAAAAAAATCGGTCAAATAATTGTTTATAAAAGAATACAACTAGACTCATTTTCCATAAGAGTTACTTTGTTTTTTACAAACTTACAGTGTCGTAGAAAGAACAAAGTATAAACTCTTGCTATAAATATCTACTTTATTACTTAAATCATAAAGAAAAATATTTTTGTTTGCAAATTAAAAACTATTGTGATTGTTTGACTCAACATTGATTCTTACTTCACAAGAGTATATGTATGTGTGTGCATGATTGTGAGTAAACATGTATTGTGATTGTTTGAATCAATATTGATTCTTACTTCACAATAGTATATGTATGTGTATTTGATTGTATAATTGTGAATGAAATGTATTGTGATTGTTTGATTCAACATTGATTCTTACTTCACAATAGTATATGTATGTGTGTGTATGATTGTGAATAAAAATGTATTGTGATTGTTTGAATCAATATTGATTCTTACTTCACAATAGTATGTGTATGTGTATGTGTGTGTATGTTATATTATTGTAAGTGAAAATCTAATATGATTGTTGTATGTGCATGTATATGTGTGTATATGATTGTGAATTAAAAACTATTCAAATTGTTGGAAAATATTTTATGTTTTTTTTATAATTCAAAGGTTTAAAAGGTATTAATAAGTGAAGATCAAAGGCATCCAGGGTTGCATATCAGCTGAGAGAAGGTTCTTGTTGTATGGATTCAGTATAACTTCATAGATCCATAGATCTTCTTTAGGAAGTTGTATTGTATTAATACAACAAGAACCTTCTCTTAGCTAAGATGTTGGACCTTGGCATCAAGACAATAGCATCAAGAGGGACTTTTTGGGAGGAAAGAAATCGACTTGCTGAGACAATAGCATTGAGAAGGATGATGAAGTTTTGATAGAAATCGATTTATGCACTTGATCCTTGGATAGTTACGACAAAAAAAGATGCAAACAGGTAAAAAAAAAAAGATTTTACTTTTTATGATATAGTTTAGTATTTTTTCAAGCATATAATAATGAATGTGCATATGCATGTGTGTATGTATGCATGTGTGTATGTGTGTATGTATGCATGTACATATGCATGTGTGTATGTATGCATGTGAGTGTATGTGTGTGTGTGGTAGTGTGTGTATGTATATGTGCAAGTATCTATATGTATATGTATATGTGTATGTGTGCATGAAACTATGTGTATGCATGTGTATGTATGTGCACATGAAAGTACATGTATGCAAGTGTGTATGTGTATGTGCATGTATGTTATATGATTGCAAGTGAAAATCTAATATGATTGTGTATGTGCATGTGTATGTGTGTGTATGATTGTGAATTAAAACTATTGTAATTGTTGAAAAAGGTTTCATGTTCTTTTTGATAATTCAAGGGTTGAGAAGGTATTAATAGGTGAAGACCAATGGCATCTTGGAAAATGTATATCAGCTAACAGAAGGTTCATGCTGTATTAATACAATATAGCTTCACAGATCCATAGATCTTCTTTAGGAACTCATATTGTATTGATACAACTATTAGCTGAGATATTGGCGTCAAGACAATCGCATCAAGGGGGACTTGTTGGGAGGAAAGAAATCGACATATTGAGATAATTGCATCACGAGGGACTTGTTGTGGCCTAGTTTTGATAGAAATCGACTTATGCACTTGAACTTTCGATACTTACAACAAAAGAGATGTAAACAAGTAATAAAATATTTTACTTTTTATGATATAGTTTAATATTTTTTCAAGCACATAATAATGATTTTTTTTACTTTTTTATATTTTTATAGGTTATTTTGAAGTTTGATTGATTTTGAGCTGAGTATGAAAGTAGAAATTTCCCATTAAAAATGGATAGTTATCGATCATTCACTTGAATCATTTGAATGGGTATCAAACAATAGGTTCTCTTTTATTCAATAAAATATAGGTGAATCCCACCACAGAGATGAAAACATGTCCTTTTAAATTAGAACATGAAGCTTGGGTGTATGCCTAAAATTTTATATATAGCTGTACTTTCGATTTGTACATGACTTTACTTACTTGTACCTAACTTTACTTAGTTGTACATGATTGTGAAGGTAGACAAGGTTTCTTGACTTTTCTTTTTTTTAGGCTCAAGTCGATTTATTGTGTGTATGTGCTTGTATTTATGTATACATACATATGCATGTGTATATGTATGTATACGTATGCATGTGTGTGTATGAATGCATGTGAGTATGTATGCACATGTGTGTATGCATATGTATGCATATGTATGCATGTGCATGTGTGTATATGCATATGTATGTATGTGCATGTGTGTATATGCATATGTATGTATGTATGTATGTATGTATGTATGTGCATGTGTGTGTATACATGTGTCTATCTATGTATGCATATGCATGTGTATGCATATGCATGTTTGTATGCATATGCATGTTTGTATGCATATGCATGTTTGTATGCATGTGAGTGTATGTGTGTGTGTCTATATGTGTGTATGTATACGTGCAAGTATCTATGTGAATATGTGTATGTGTATATGTGTATATGTGCAAGTATCTATATGTGTATGTGTACAGTGTCTGTATGCATATGTGTGTATTTGTAAATGTGTGTGTGTGCATATCATATATGTGTGCATTTGTGTATGTGTATATATATGTGTATGCACGTGTGTGTATACATATGTGTGTGTATGCATCTGTGTGTATGTATGTGCATGTGTGTGTATGCATGTATCTATGTATGTATGCATATGCATGTGTGTGTATATGTGTGTATGTATATGTGCAAGTATCTATATGGGTGTGTGTATGTATATGTCTATGTATGTGTATATGTCTGTGTGTGTATGATTTTGTGTGTACATGTGTACATGTTTGTGTGTGTGTATATGTGTGCATGTTTGTGTGTGTATGCATATGTGTGTATGACATGCACATACATACACACATATGTATACACGTACTTTCAAATCTAGAAAAATAAAACACTAATTACCTCTGAAGAAAAGTCTCTATGGTAGGATTAGAGCTCTCTAGACTCTCAAAAAAACATGTGTGAAATGAACTTTTGATAATAAAGTTTCAAAATTTTTAGATCGAAACTCTTTTGTTCGAAAGAATTTTTGATCGAAAGCTTTTTGATCGAAATTTTATCCCTGCCTGTTTTTTTTTCAGTGTTTAATTATTCGGACAACCCCGAATAAAACAAACATATTCGGTATTTTTTAATTATTTGATCGAATAAATGCAAACTAGTATGTATCTTTTCATACCAAGCATGTGATGATTGCTTCAGACCATGGCTCTCAGTGAAGCTTTGGCCACAAATGTCCTACAAACATGCATCACAATATTTGCAAAACTATTTCTACTTTTTTGTTTTCTTATCATCTTTGTCTTCCTTCTTTGACTTTGGAGCAATAGAAGATCTGTGCTTACTAGTACATGATATCCATTTACCTTTTCCATTCTGACTAGCTAAGAAAGCTTGATCTGCATTACATATAATTATGATATTTTGGTAGTGATGTGTGCGAACACGCTTAGGACCATGAGGGTACCTTTTTCCTTTGTTACTTATCTTTGTACATTTACTTGGTACTTCATTCAGTGTAATGTTGTCCAAGCTTCTTCTTCTTCCTTCTATTGTTTATGTGCTTTTGCATACCTCCAACATAATTGACATGCTCTACCTGTATTGATCTTCCTATAACAAAATACAGACTAAATCCTCATATTTTAAGGCATTTGGATTGCCTTTCATCATCAATTGAAAAGTTTAATAAAAAATATGATATGAATCTAGAAGAATGTTAAGAACAATATTCATAATAGAACTATCTGGACAAGATTTCATAAGCTAAAATCAATTGCTCCTTTAAATCTTTGATCCTTGTCAAAAAAATTTCCATAGAATCTCCTTCATTCATATGCTCACTCTAATTATTTTTGGAGCTAAGTAACATGAGCCTCATTTCTTGCTTGGTCTGCAGTATATCTCTACAAACTTGCAAGGAATTCCTGTATACTTGGATGGATTCAATAGGTTAGTAGCAAGACTTTTAAATTCCATAGAATGAGAGGTTTTACCCAAGCCACCTATGAAATTTGAGGGAGTATTTTACATGGACAACTATACTTAGTGACTGAACATCTTGAGAGAATCAATGAAAGAGGAGAAAGGAAGAATCTTCACCCCAAGTAGTAGAAGATTTAGAAAAATTCTTTGAAACCTCAAAAAGGAAAAAAATTCAAAGATGCAAAGCAAGAAGAGAAAAGATTAAAAACAAATGGTTGAAAAAATTGATTGAAAAGAAGGAAAAAACAGTAAAAGAACCCTAACCTAAGCCAAATTTTCCAGCAAAATGTGGTGAAGGAAAACCAAATGAAGGAGAATGAAGGATCAAGTCTAGATGATCCTATGCCAGAAAACTTAAAAATGTGGTTAAAAGCTTATTAGTTTAGAATCGGGACAGGACATGGTCTAGAGCAATATGATAAAAGTTACCCAAGAGAAGACCTTGAGAAGGAAAGACTAAAAATATGTAAAAAATTATTTGAAATTGCTTAGACCATGCTAAGATAAGAAATACCAAGCCCACCTAAAATGAGAATCCTAGAAGAAACGTTCCACGGATGTTTAGAAAACCATAATTCACAACAAGAGAAACTGAAACAAACTAAGGAGATTGAAGAAGAATTAGGTTTTGAGGCCATCAAAAGAGACTCAATAATCCCAAAAGTCAAATCAAATTGGCCACATGATTTGTGGGCCAAAGTTCAAGAAGAGAGATGGAAGATTGAGGAGAAACTACCTCCCTTTGAAGAAGGACACTTTTGGGAACGTGCCTAGGATGGAGCATGAAGAAGACTATAAAGAATTATCTAGTCCAAATTAGGATAGGAGGAAGCAATTATTCTAACTACAACTCCCAATTATATGGGCGAATATGAACAAAAAATTGACCTTTTTCATGCCCCAACAATAAGGGGGGAGGAAAGGGAATTCTCAAAGGAAACATCAACCACATTGTAGAAGTTAAAGAGAACTAAAGTTCAATGCTCAGTAACCCTAGAAGAACTTCTACAAGTCAAGCCGTATCTATGGACGAGACTAGCTAATCAACTAAATTTGGATGAACAAAACATATCTATCAAGGAAGAAAACCTAGAGAAAGCAGCAACTGTCAAGATACAAGTCGTTAAGGCTGGATCTTTTAGTGAGGGAGATGAAGGAAATACGTGCCTTCCAATCACTCTTGATGATATATGACCAAAGGCATTCTAGATGCAAGAGCTAGAGTGGGGATAGAAACCACGGAAATTTGAGAGAAATGGGGAAGACCAACTCTATGACCGACTAGAATGAAGCTAGAACTAGCAGATGGTCATGTAAAATGCCCTTTAGGACTCCTTGAAAATGTAATTTTGACAACTTGTGAGTAGAATTTGAGCACACTTTAGCCATATGCCAATTTGGCAAGGCAAGCAATTATGAGATGATGCTAGGTAGACCATTCATGTGACAGCTAAAGGTGGTTCAAGATTGGGGAAGAGACGCTTTATATCTCCAACATAAGGCACAATGACTAAAATAAATCTCCAAAATTTTGCATTAGAATTGTTCCACCCCTTCAATGGAATCCTTTACATAGGGAGGATGATGATGTGTCAATCTATAGTGCTGGATCTAGTGAACAATCTTGAATAAATGAAGACACTCAACTATGGACTTGCAAGGTAGCTAAACGAGAAGAGGAAATATTAGAATATTAGAAAGTAGGACACGAGCCACATAGACCTATAGAAGACCCAGTCTATATGCCAAAAATATTTCCTAATGAAGCATTCGAACCACACGAATGGATGGAAATCCCAGCAGCACTGGATGTGTGTGTAAACGAAGAAGTGTTGATCACGAATGAGTGTGTGGATGAAGAAGGGTACGAATTAAGCTTGTACACAATTGTACTTCAAGAATATTAAGAAGGCAAAATAATTGAAAAGGAGTGGAAAGAAGACTATGAAAGAATATAAATGGAACTTGATTTTGACTTAGACAAATAGTAACGAAAAGCAGTAGAACAGGAAGATACCATGGAACATACAAAACTATTCTTCATAGAAGAATATCACACAAACCCTAGAAGGGAAACCAATGAAACAGAGGAAAAAAACTTAGAATGAACACTTTGAAGTGCCATAACATTTTAAGAGATATGAAGTGGAGGAAAGAAAAATAGCTTCTCAAATGCATAAGAGAGAGGCACATGATGGAATAGCATATCATAACAAAGAACAGACTAATAGTAAACCTATAAGGAGATGAAGATAAAGGCACTTACATAGGCAAGGATGTATCCTTAGAGGAGGAACAAGAACTCATAGCATTAATTTGAGAATATAGGGACGTGTTTGCTTGGACCTACAAAGACCAAAAGCATGTAGATCCCTCGATATGTTCCCATAGAATCCCCATGACCCCTGATGCAAAACCCTCCAAACAAAGACCATATACATACAATGATGTATATTCTGCCAAAATTAAAGAAGAAGTAGACAAATTGTTGGTAGCTGGATTTATGTACGAGATCGAACACACCAAATGGGTTTCTCCTTTGGTGGTTGTATCAAAGAAAAATGGAAAGCTTAGGGTTTGTATTAACCTCAAAAAAGTTAATGTTGCCACCATTCGAGATAGTTATCCATTACCCATCACAAACCATCTTTTGGAAAGGGTAGAATGCAAGGAAGTCTACAACTTCCTTGATGGGTTAGTGATTGCTACTGAAGACCAACATAAGAATTCTTTTGCTATAGAATGGGGAATATACACATTTATGGTTATGCCATTTGATTTAACTAATGTCTCAACAACTTTTCAAAGACTAATGTGTTATGTGTTCAAATAATTCCTTAGGAAAAGTATGGAAGTCTATGTAGATGATTTATGTACATACTTTACTCAACACATAACCCACATACCTAAATTAAGAAAAATATTCAATGAATGTAGGCAATACAAAGTATGCTTGAACCGAGAGAAATGTGTTTTCATGGTGAGACAAGGAAAGATATTGGGACATACAGTGTCCAAGAATGGAATCTCTACTAATGAAGATAAGATCAAAGTTATTCTGGATTTTTCAAGACCTAAGAATGTGAAGGAAGTACAAGCCTTTATGGATCATTGTGGATATTATCATCAATTTATTCACATGTATGCCATAATTGCAAAACCATTATATGGATTGTTGACTCAATTTACTTGGATAGAAGAGTGTGAAAAGGCATTCAATGAGTTAAAGGGGAGATTGAGTTCAACACCAATATTGAAGGTGACCAATTGGAACAAACCATTCCATATACACGTGATGCATCTAATTTTGCTATTGGATGCATCTTAGCGCAACAAGTAGACAAGGGAAAATTAGACCACCCAAAGCCTATGCTAGTCAACAAATTAACCAAGAAGAACGTAATTACACTATGACTAAAGGAGAGAGCCTAGAATGGTGTATGCGATAAAGAAATTTAGACATTACCTCCTAGCCAAAAAGTTCAAATTCTTTATTGATCACCAAGCTTTATTGTACTTGGTCAATAAACCTTGTAATACTGGAAGGCTAGTTAGATGATTCCCAATGCTATTGGAATTTGATTTTGAGGTAGTAGTCAAAAAAGGCAATACTCATGTAAGAGCAAATCATTTGTCTAAGATGAAAAATGGAGAACCGCCTATTGGAATAGCAAATGAACTACTTGACAATCAACCTAGAAGTATGTCCAAAATGGGCTGAGAAATTGGTACCCATGTTCACATAGAAACCAAATCATAAGATTAATGTGATTAAAGATCAAGAACTTTGGAAAATAAGAAACTTGAACATAGTCACAGGAAGCTTACATTACAAGGATCAAAATGGAATACTTCTAAGATGTGTCAAGGATGAGGAGAGAAGAAGTTTGATCAAACAATCCCATGAGAAAAAATGGAGGACACATTAAGGAGTCAGTGGAACTACACAAGAGTTAAAAAGACAAGGAGTGTATTGGCCAAACATGAAAAAAAATGTACATTAATATTCAACAAGTTGTCACTTGTGTTAAAAATCTACACCCAAGGAACATTCATGCTTATGTTATTCAACTATAGCACTTGAGTGTAGTAAACTACTTGTAGATTACTTGAAATCTCAAACTTATCTGGAAGGAGCGAGTCTAGCAAGAAAAAGAGCCCTAAAAGAACAAAGCAGAGACTATATAGTCATGGGTAAACAACTATTCAAAACAACTACAATTGTGCGTGCACGAAGGAGAATAATTGCCCATATTTGAAATGGCCCATGCTAAAGTGGCTCAAGGACATTTTTTAGCCAAAAAGACTATTAAAATGATTCTCTTTGCAGGCTTATGGTGGTCAACACTACATACAGATGCTAAAATTTATGTATCCAGTTCTGACATATGCCAACAAACCAAGTTACCAATATGATGGGATGACATGCCTTTGAGACCAATGGTTAGTGCAAGAGCTTTCTCTAAATGGGTAATAAACTTTATTGGACCCATTAATCCCCCAACAAGAGGATCTCATGTAGAGTACATCATAGTAGCCATATACTACTTAACTAAGTGGATAGAAGCTAAATCCACTAGGAAGAATGACACCCAAACCACTGCAAAGTTCCTATTTGAGAACATCTTCACTAGATTTGAACTACCCACAGATATTGTAAGTGATAGAGGTACGTACTTCATTAATGAATTCATTGCTTCACTCATGAATGAAGTTCTAGTGATTCATAAAAATTCAGCACCCTATCACCTGCAAGCTAATGGACAAGCTAAGAGTTCAAATAAAGTTTTATGTACGGTTCTTACCAAGATAGTAAAGATTTGATTGGGATAAAAATTCATTACGTGATTTGGGCATTTTGAGTTGCTTATAAGATAACTATAGGAATGCCACCCTTTAATCTAGTTTATGGTAAAAATGCAATTTTAGCAATTGATTTCTTGATTCCAGCTCTTCGAGTAGTCAAGAAATATGAATGGACAGGTCATGAGTTGTCCAAGTAATTGGATCAAATAGAGAAGTTGCATGAAACAAGATTACAAGCAGTAGCAGGCATTTATGCTACTAAGCGAAGGCAGAAAGCTTACTATGATGCTCATATCAAAGATAAAGGTCTTAGAGTGGGAGATCTTGTATTGGTTTATGCTTTGAAGTAACATGCAAAAAAACTAATACAAAGAGGATATGGTCCCTTAATCATAGATAGAATTTCCTTTAGTGGATCCATAAATTTAGCTACTCTAGATGGAGATATACTTCTAAACTATATAAGTGGCTATAGAGTGAAAAAATGTTGATCAGATCTTGCAGATGCACATACTCAAAGATAGTAAAGATACAAAATCTCACAAAAGCATACACAGAATAGAGAGAGACAAGAGACTGAACACAAGATTAGGTACAATCTTCCCCCACATACTCTGATGGACTAGTCTATCAGAGTATCTGTATTTATAGGTATTTTTTCATTATGTCTTGAATAGAAGATACATGAGGGTGGCACTTTGGAAAGCATGCATTTATGAAAATCTACTATTTTTACAAAAACGTCACTTCCTAAGAGATCTACTATTTTTACAAAAACTATCTAAAATACTATCTTTTAAATATCTTTAAAAATATCTAACTAAATCCACACACGCTCATGCCCTCATGATTCTTCACCTTCTAAATCAAAACACAAATCACATTAAAAACCTCAAGACATTAAAGTCCATTTAACATTCCATTATTCCATAAAGTATAACATGCCTTCCAATTGACAACCTTCTGACCTCAATTGATAAGAATAAAATAGACATGGATGGCTAATCACATGTCCCATCACTGAACAATCATAAGCATATTTCATGTAAAAAAACATGCATGGAAATGGAAAACTGGAATTTAATGTGACTATGAATGATAAGCAAAAATCAAGTGATCATAATATGGAGTTAGTGATGTCTTATGAATCCATTAAGAATCTTCAAGTGAGTGATTTTTATATGTAACTTAATATCTATGATATTGCTTACGAGTGCATGTAGTAGTAACATCATAATCAAGTGTTTTCTCTAGAACTTGGCATCCTCTTCAAGTAAAGGGGACCATCTAAAATAGGAGTGAATGGTAAAGTTCCTTTAAAGAGTTTCAATAAACTAATATGAAAAGAGTTAGGTATGTCTAATCTAAAAGCATTCTCATTTATTTTTTTAATAATACGGCAAGGTCCATAATAATGTGGTGCAAATTTAACCTTAGTATGTTGTGAAATATTTTTCAAATGTCTTTTAATGATTCGTAACCATACAAAGTCATTTTCACTAAACTATTTAGCTACTCATTTCTTATTAACATTACACATGTAAGGTTCTTGACTCTTTTTGATGTGCTCATGAACCTCATGAAGTGTAGAAATATGATCTTGTGCAAAAGAATCAGCCATAGGAATATCAGTTTGAGTGATAGACATGGGAATGAGAATCTTTTTACCATAAACACTTTTATACGGTGCACGTCAAGTAGTGGTACGTGTTGTGTTATTATATGAAAACTATAGTAAAAGAACTTTCTAATCCCAATTACTTGGATTATCTAAAGAATAACAATGTAATAAATCTAAAATAGTACTATTCGTAGCTTCAGTTTGACCATTACTTTGAGGATGAAATGCAGAACTAAAGTCTATTTTGGAGCCTAAATTTTGAAATAATGCAACACAAAAGTGATTACAAAAATGAACATCTCGATATGATAGAATAAATTTTGGAAAACCATGATGCAAAAAAATACATTTAATAAATAACTTAGCGGTTTGAGGTGCAGAAAGAGTCTTTTTACAAGGAATGCAATTGTTCTTTTATTAATTCAAGCAAGGGAGACTAGGCCATCAGTAGAATTCCTTGTTTAAAGTAAATAAATAAATAAATGATTCATAAGCAATTGACATCACATTTAGTTAAATTATACTCAATTTTTTTCCTACTAGAAATGTTATAGGTGATAAAGGTATGTTTCAAACTTGAGGTTCTTGACTATCTTAAATGGATACAATGATTATCACGCTTATTCATATAGATGTGAAGCTTGCATCACAAAGACGGAGTGGCACTGTATTTCAGTGGGATATTAGTTTGCATTTGTGCATTCACACACACACACACACACACACACATATATATATATATATATATATATATATATATATATATATATATATATATATATATATATATATATATATATATATATATATATATATATATATATATATATATATATATATATATATGAAGGAAAAAGTCGCAAAAATATTGTAAATATTCATCTTTTCATGGAGTTTATGAGGATGTATGCATTATTCTCTATTTCATGGATTTTATGTAGTACTTCACACCTTTAGTTTGCAAATATATTGGCTTATTAATGCTATGATTTTAGATCCAATTAAAAAGCCACTTAAAAAGGTGGAATCAAAACTTTTGTGAAGATAAAGGAACTTTTCAAGGTGAAAGACTCCACATACACACACACATATATGTGTGTGTGTGTGTACATGTGTGTATATACATACACATACACATACATGTGTGTGTATGTATGTATGTATGTATGTATGTATGTATGTATGTATGTATGTATGTATGTATGTATGTATGTATGTATGCATGTATGCATGTATGTATGTATGTATGTATGTATGTATGTATGTATGTATGTATGTATGTATGTATGTATGTATGTGTGTATGTATGTATGTGTGAGGGTGTGTGAGTGTGTGTGTGTGTAGATATGTATATATATTCTTTCATCAAAAGGTATTTTTTAATGTTTGTTGCATTGAATTAAAAAAAAAAAAAAGATATCTTGTGTTATATTTTCACGAGATTAGAGACAGCCATGTGAATAACTATCGCTTGTTTCGTTAATTAGATTTGATGTGGGTTATTTATATTTTTTCTAGATTAAATTATTAACAAAGTCGAAAGTTTAGGAGAAAGGTTTGAGTAGAGGAAGAGAAGAATATAATTATTAGTCTTTTTTAACCGAATATTGTATAAAAACCTACTTGGTATGTTTCATTACCTTGTTATACATTTGTTAGCAACCATGGTGGTAGAGACAAACTTTCACTTTCTTTGTAATCTAGAATTTGTAGCTTCATTTCCTCATGAAAATTGAGCAATTGTAAATACTCGTGTATATGTAGGGAGAGTCCCCCTCTTCAATAATTGTGAGAATTGGAGCAATGAGAGGAAAGTAGGAATAATCCCCTGTGTTGAGGGACCATATACATAGACTTTATTCCCTTAGAAAATCTTGGAGACACATTTTCTAAGGGAAGTAATCAATATGTTGAGATCAATTGAGGATGCTCCAAGCCCCACACTTGATCAATCCCAACAAAAATACATGATTGAGACTTTGATAAATAATTGATTTTCAATACCCGTTTTATTGCTTTTGATCTTGAAGAGGGTTAATCATGCTACTCCTCGTAAAAGATTTCCTCTCATCAATCGTGCAATGATCACCCATTGGAATATTGTCTTTGGTCATCTTCTACATTTTCCTTCATAAATTCTCACTTTATCACACATAAAATGAAAGGAGATCAATCTATTCTTTATCATTGATTGCCCTTTCTATCCCCCAAAATTGTTCACCCACATTTTTATAGTTCAGTGCTCATACATTCGTTGTTTGATTGCTCCTTATGTTTTCATACCATTGATCACCCATGAACTCAAGTTTTAGCACCTAAAAGAATTTGGTGTGATTGCATGAGTTGGAGATTTTGATAGTTTCACAAGTATTTATGTTAATGTTTAAAGGATCATATAGAGTTAAGAAAGTAACAACCAAAGTATGGTATCACCATCTTACCAAGGTATCCTGAGTCCATTTAAGAGACTAAAGTAGCATTGGACCCCTCTCTTTAATAATATTATCAAAGGAAGAGGGAAAATATATTGCAAGGAGTGAGCAAAGAATATAAGTGTTAGCCATCAAGGAAGATTAACACATCAAGGGAGCATGAGGCAAGGAAGCCAAAGATAGGTGTCACAAAGAGAAGGGCAAGGAGGACTAAGCAGACAAGGAATTCAATGAAGATCTAAAAATTAGGTCTATTAAATTTCTAACTATAATTTCTTTTAAAACACTGATTTTATCACTACACTTCATTATAAATTCCATTTTTGGTACATCAAACCCCATTTTTTCAAGTCAAGGAATCCTCAAGCTTGCGAGTAGTAGAAAATTTCATAATTTCTAGAGCTCATTTGAGCCTCCAAATTAGCTTGGGAACCTAATTTTTAACTAGGCCAAAAATTAGGTTTGAACTAGTCCAAAGCTTGTCAAGAAACTATAAAAAGGGCCAGATAGCTCATTCTAGGGGTTAACATTCTTAGGAATGAGCTTGTATGAGTACATTTTGTATCTTGAAAGTAGTGCAATAGAAGATTCCATTGTTCTCTCTCTTTTTCTTGCCTTGTGTGCATGTGTGTATGTATGTGCATGCATGCTAGTGTGCTTCTCACTCATGCACTTGTGCATTCCACTTGCTGATGGTCATTACAAGGTCGATCTCCTCACATTGGTTCTCACCATTGTGCTAGGCTAACACCAAATTTGGCACCGTTGTTGAGGAGCAAACTTCAAGGACAAGTGTGTGATGCTAAGATGTAGAGTCATGTGGTTCCACCTATCCCAACACACTTGGAGTTTCCTAGATCAACTGGTCTTGAGGACTTAGGCAATGTAGACTTTTTGAGAAGCTCCTCAAAGATGTGGATTTAGGTTTTGAAGAAGAAGAAGAAGTAGAAGGTGAACAGCAACACCAATAGGAAAAAAAATATGACGAATAATAGTAGGAACAAGAAAAAGAAGATGAAAAATAAGGAGAAGATGAAGAAAAGAAAGGTGCTCTTGCTTACATTGCATAGCTTCATAAGTTATATGACACCATAACAAGTGTACAAGGTTGTTACCAGTGCTACCGACAATGGCTACAAACATCGGTGCAACGAAAGCATGTAGAAGGAAATGCATGAAGATTGGGGGGGAGGGGGGCAGGTTTAGTCTTTTTCAAAATAGGTTGTTTCATTATAAGTAATCAAACTGTCAACAGTGATTTTAATCACTCATGTAACATATGTAATATAAAAAACCCAATCTTGCCATTATCTACTCCATTTTGTGCAACCAAAGGAGTCCTCAAGCTTGAGGAGCCTAGATAGATCACTCATACCAAATTTTTTTAATTTTTGGACTTCATTCGGACCTCCAAATGAGCCTTAGAACCTATTTTTTAACTAAGTCAGACACTGAGTTCGAAACCGGTCAACACTAGTCAAAAAACTATAAAGAGAGCTAGAGAGCTCATTTTGAGAGGTTAGAAGGATTAGAAAATGTAACATTGTAAGAGTGTGAGTGTAAGAGCTATTTTTGAGTAATACAAGTGTGATTCAAACCTTCCATTGTATCTCCTCTTGTCTCTACCTTGTGTGTGTGTGTGTGTGCACTTGTGTGCTCCTCACCTTCACCATCACGCACATCACTCATTCACGATTTTCATATCACCCTAGCTCTTCCATGGATTGACAATTAAGGAGGTGGAGCTTCTTGACGAGGTGCTTGCGATTGTCTAGAACAACAAAGGTTGACTATCATTCGGCACAAACCAATTATTAATTAATCAAATATTGGAGGAAGAAGGCATCGGTCCAAAATTCATCGATTGCCTCTACCTATTAGAAAAGACTTGAGGAACCATTGAAGCAATCCATACTACGATGCAGAGACCTCGACATTAATACAACCAACAGTGAATACACACCATGCTAAGGCCAAGAAAGAATATTCAAATGCCTATTTCACAATTTGAGTTGTCATTACTCAGGAGACAACATCTACAGCTACCATTAATCTTATAGCAGAAACTTTTGTACAAACCTCACCTATTTCACCTCCACACCCTCCATCCCCACAAAGAAATCAAGGAGCACAAACCCCAACCATGACCGTCAAAACCACCCAAGCAGAGGAGCCAATTTTCCACACCCTACCCCATTCACCACCTCATAACAAAGTAACTATAGGAACAACTAGTAATAACCTCACCACCTTCCTTTAGTTTTTGTGCCTGTGTTTCCCATGCATAATTATTCTGCTCTATTAATAATCCTTTGTATACTACTTCCTTTGCTCCATTCAAACCCGTCCTAGTTCATGTGAGGAGATGGCTCAGGAATGGTCCACAGATGAGCTCGTATTGCACAAAACCTTCTTACACCTACCAAGTTGACTCCAGGGATGCTTAATAGACTCCTTTAGCTTCACAATAATGCATTTATAACAACTAGGTGCTTTGAAACATCATTCCCAAGAGTTTGTACCAAAACGGATAACTTGCATGTACTAGAAATGTGAAGACTTCTATTTTGGGAATGCAAGTGCTCAATGTTTTGCTCAAAGCTCACAACATGGTATGAATTGACCAGCAATATGACGCTTTCTCGATTTTTTTTGTTAGTCTCTCTATTTATTCCATTTATAGTAGACAGAAATGATATAGAAGAATTGTATCAGATTATGTGTGCTAATGAACATATGATACAAGGTAAGTGTAGTGGAATACTCATACATATGTTGAGCTCAAGGTATGCTCAACGGTGTGGCTCAATAGCTCTGAGTAATAGATCTCTTGCCCCGTGACTGAATCACCTCTATTTATACTCTTTTCTTGAGTTCAAATTTTGAATTTCCCTCACATAAAAGTGTTCCTACACTTTAGGGGTGATTGAAATGATTCTCCCTACCACATGAGTTGTGGGTTCAGCTTCCTAACTTCATGAGATTCTTCTTTTTCTTCACCTTTACATTTTATCCATGGTGAATATAGTTAAATGTACAAGCAGGAGTTCATATGTGATCTTCTATGTGAGGTACATAAATCAAGGTGTAGTCTTGAATACTTAGCCAAGCACTTAGGCTTGCTATTAAAACCAACAACTCCCCCTCAAGCCTAAGATGCTTGATTCTTCACTCCTTCATGATTTCTTGCAAGTCAATCATTGATTTAAACCTATTCAATTTGCTTCCATCCAATGCCTTTGTCATCATATCTACACATTGTTGGCATGTGGATACATATGAGAGTTGTATCTCCCTACTCATGATCTTTTCCCTAACATAATCATAGTGAACTTCAATGTGTTTGGTCTTGGCATGATAGATAGGGTTAGCAGCAAGATGCAATGAACCAATGTTGTCTCCAAATATGTGTGGAGTTGAAGTATTCAACCCTAAATCAAAGTATAGGGTCCTGATCCACAAAACCTCTTGAGTAGCATTTGCAAGTCCTCTATCTTCAACTTCAGTTGATGACAGAGCAATAGTAGGTTGCTTCTTTGATGACCAAGAAATCAATTTGGTACTTGCAAAAGTGAGATAGCCTGATGTGCTTCTCCTATCATCTTTGGAACATTCCAATAAGCATCATAAAATAGCTTGACATCTAAATCAGATGTATAAAGGTGATAAAATAATTTTAATATTCTTTTCACTGCTTCCATGTGAGGCTTCCTTGGAGTGTGCATGGGTTGACTTAGCACACTAACTCCATAGCATATATCTAATCTAGTTAGAGTAGCATAGTTCAATATTCCAACTAAGCTTTGGCAACTAGTCACATCTTCAATTAGCTCACCTTCATGAGCACTTAGCTTATGGTTTACCTCCGTGGGTGTACCTGCAACCTTTGTATTTTCCATCTTGAATTTGGAGAGCATATCTCCAATGTACTTTCTTTGAGTTAGGAACATACCTCTTTTTGTATATACCACTTCCAAACCTATTGATATATTTAGATAGTGATGTGTGTGAACACTCTAGTACCATCGGGGCACTTTTTTCCCTCTTTGGGAGGTTTTTTCCACCAGCTTGTACATATGCCTATTGCCCTAATTGGTGACTTATCTTAGTACATTCTAGTGGTAATACATTCAACATTGCGTGTTGTGCTCCAAGCTTCTTCTTCCTCTTCCTTGTGTTGTTTGCGTGCTTCCCCAGACGTCTAACTCCAACAATTGGCATCAGAGAAGGTCGCCGCTTCATCTAGGGCGTTGTCTACACCTCTCTGGTTGCAATCTCAGAATCGCACGAAATTTCATAAGCATACTTAGGGTGTTTAAGAGATCAAAACATCTTTGTCATGTGATGCTAAAATCGCTATCTGTAGAGGGGGTAACCGGGTCTATACTTCTAGTACTCCTTCTACTCATGGGAGGTTCTCCTTAGGGAAGTATACCCTGTAACATCATTGTGTGAGGAACTACTTGAGACGATAAACCAAGAAATGGTCAGAGTGTTACAAAGATGCTAAAAAGGCCAATTCGACCAAGATTGGAAAAAAAATTGCGCTAGTATAAAAGATAAAATTGTTAAGAGTACAAAAGGTCTGATCACTCGAAAGATGAACTAGGACATCTCAACACAGAGAAAGTAATACAAACTCTGAGAAGGCATACAAGTGTGGTATAGAATGCTATGAACTCCAGCTTACAAGTGACTATCCCAGTATATCCAATCTCACTGTCATGTCGACTCCCCCAACACTGAAGCTCTCACTCTGTATATTCTCCAACAGAGAAGCTTCTTCTACCATGGGCAAAATCACATTAGTGAGCAGAGAATAATCAAGGAGAAGCCTGATTGAACACTCTCAAATACCACAGTAACACAAGTAGACCTAAATTGACAAAAGCTAGAATCACTGAGAAACGACAGCGAGTGAATCCCTCAGCTTCCTAAATCTCTGTATATCATTCGGAATGGATCCTTCACTAACATATATCTTTGACCACCTGTACATACATACCATATTCCAAACGAGTGCAACTGCTTCTTATATAGATCTCGAGGCCTAGAGAGTGACTTCCGCTGGATTCCATCATTTAAGGCACCATCACTGTTCACTGCACACTCGTGGCGAAGAGAGTGGCTTCCACCAGATCCCATCATTTACTGCACCATCACCGTTCGCCCCTATCTGACAAAAGTGGAGAGAGAGCTAGCTAATTTTGGGTAGGTGGTCTAATTTTGATATTGATAGACAACTGCCTCAAAAGCGCTTGAAACTTCGGAATATGGCCTTGAATGGGAGACTCATTCATGAATCAACACTTCATCACAAATCTAATAGCCGACTTGATTCTGGTGCTGAGGACAAACTTTGAAGGACAATTTTTTTAAGGACAAATTTTTGAAGGACAAATTTTGAGGGACAAATTTTGAGGAACAAATTTTAAGGGCTGAATTTTGAAAGACAAATTGTGAGGGATAAATTTTGAGGGCTGAATTTTGAGGGATGAAAAATGATACTGATGCCGAGGATGAATTTTGAGGGACAAATTTTGAGGGCTGAATTTTGGAGGGATGAATTTTGAGGGCTGAATTTTGAGGGATGAATTTTGAGGGCTGAATTTTGGAGGGATGAATTTTGAGGGCTGAATTTTGAGGGATGAATTTTGAGGGCTGAATTTCGGAGGGATGAATTTTGAGGGCTGAATTTTGGAGGGATGAATTTTGAGGGCTGAATTTTGAGGGATGAATTTTGAGGGCTGAATTTTGGAGGGATTAATTTTGAGGGCTGAATTTTGAGGGATGAAAAATGATGCCGACGATGAATTTAGAGGGACAAATTTTGAGGGCTGAATTTTGGAGGAATGAATTTTGAGGGCTGAATTTTGGAGGGATGAATTTTGAGGGCTGAATTTTGAGGGATGAATTTTGAGGGCTAAATTTTGGAGGGATTAATTTTGAGGGCTGAATTTTGGAGGGATGAATTTTGAGGGCTAAAATTTGAGGGATGAATTTTGAGGGCGAGGGATGAAAAATGATGCCGAGGATGAATTTTGAGGGACAAATTTTGAGGGCTGAATTTTGGAGGAATTTTGAGGGCTGAATTTTGGAGGGATGAAATTTGAGGGCTGAATTTTGAGGGATGAATTTTGAGGGATGAATTTACTAGGGATGAATTTTGAGGGCTGAATTTTGGAGGGATGAATTTTGAGGGATGAATTTTGAGGGCTGAATTTTGAGGGATTAATTTTGAGGGCTAAATTTTGGAGGGATGAATTTTTTTCGACCGACAAAGATGAAATGAGGGCGAACCTGGAGCGGTGAACTCTCAAGGATGAAAAGAATGGTGCTAAGATGATTTTTTTTTTGGGGGGGCTGTCATACAATGATGAAATCTTGCTCCATTACATTAATCCAATCAAAATTTTGTTAGAACTTTTTACCTGCCCATTTTCTCTCGGGTAGTATGCACAGGATTTCTTATGGAAGATCTTGTACCTGTCAAAGGTTATTTGCAACAACTGGTTTACAAAGTGCGTGCCTCTATCACTGGTGACTTCAAGTGGGCAGCCAAATCTTGAGAATATTCTTTTATACATAAACTTGGCTACTGTAGTGGAAGTACAATCAGCAGTAGCCTTAGCTTCTACCCACTTAGTAGAATAACATGTGTCATCAAGATATACTTCTTACCACCAGGTTGACCAGTTGGGCTGATTGGTCCAATGAAATCAAGACCCCATCGTTCGAAAGGTAGCCATCCAGTGGAGATTATTAATGGTTGAAAATTCAGTCTACTAGGCTTGGGAGCATATCTCTGGCACATATCACATTCTTTGGCAAACTTGATAGCATCTTTGTAAACATGAGGCCACCACAATCCCCTCTGGATAATATTGTGAGCCACCACCTCTCCTTTGAGATGCCCTTCACTATGTGTTGCTTCAAGCAAAAAATTCACCTCCTCTCGATAAACACATTTTCTCAAGATACCATCATGACAATATTTATACAAATGGTCATTCATAACTGAATATGCTTTGGCTTTAAAGAGTAATCTCCTCCTTTCTAATGGTTTTATGTTCTCAGGGAATTTTCCAGAAGTGAGAAAATGCAAAATTTCACCATACCACTCAGTTTGAGTCTCTACCGCGAAGAGACTACTATCTACAAGTTCATCATTAATACATGTCCCCTTTTCGCTCAGAGTCGTCCTTGACACCTGATCTGCCATGTAGTGTTCTTTTCTTGGCCTAATATGAATCTCAAAATCATACTCTTGAAACAGTAGTAGCCAACACCGAATCCTTCCAGCTACTCTAGGCTTATTAATTAAGTATTTGAGGGGTTGATGGTCAAATATGACAATGAAATGCACACCTAGAAGGTAGTGCCTAAACTTTTGGAGTGCGAAAACAATAGCCAAACCTTCCCTTTTCGTAGTGCTGTAATTTCTTTCTGCTCTGGTAAGTAGTCTGCTAGCATAAGCTATAGGTTGATCCACCTTGGGCACCTTGGGTATGGAGGGTTGAGCCAAAAATGCTCCTACTGCATGAAGACTAGCATTTGTATGCACATGAAACTCTACTGGCCACTTAGGAACAGTTAAGAGTGGAGCATTACATAGCCTCAATTTTAGTTCAAAAAATACCTTTTCAGCCTCAGGACTCCATGAAAAAGGAATCTTCTTACTCGTAAGCCTTGACAGAGGCTTAGCTATTTCTGAATACATCCGTATAAATCTCCTATGGTAGCCTGCATGGCCTAAAAATCTTTGTACTTCCTTAGGAATCCGTGGAATGGGCATGGAAAGGATAGCAGTGACCTTTGCTGGATCTACAGTTATCCCATTTGCACACACGATCTGACCAAGGAGAGTGCCTTTACTGACCAAAAAATGATATTTAGCAGGATTCAACTTCAAACCTGTTTTGAGACACTGCTCAAAGTTTTCCTTCAGATTTTCCAAGTGATCGTGAAAATCTTGGACTACTGCTCTTCTATCTGTGCCTGAGAACACTGAAAAGTCATCCATACAAATGTGCGGAAAAGTTGTCAACCATTTCCCCAGTATCAAATACATTGTTAGCAACCATGGTGGTAGAGACAAACTTTCACTTTTTTTGTAATCTAGAATTTGTAGCTTCCTTTCCTCATGAAAATTGAGCAATTGTAAATACTCATGTATATGTAGGGAGAGTCTCCCCTCTTCAATAATTGTGAGAATAGGAGCAATGAGAGGAAAGTAGGAATAATCCCCTGTGTTGAGGGACCACTATACATAGACTTTATTCCCTTAGAAAATCTTGGAGACACGTTTTCTAAGGGAAGTAATCAATATGTTGAGATCAATTGAGGATGCTCCAAGCCCCACACTTGATCAATCCCAACAAAAATACATGATTGATCCTTTGATAAATAATTGATTTTCAATACCCATCTTATTGCTTTTGATCTTGAAGAGGGTTGATCATGCAACTCCTCGTAAAAGATTTCCTCTCATCGATCGTGCAAAGATCACCCATTGGAATATTGTCTTTGGTCATCTTCTACATTTTCCTTCATAAATTCTCACATTATCACACATAAAATGAAAGGAGATCAATCTATTATTTATCATTGATTGCCCTTTCTATCCCCCAAAATTTTTCACCCATATTTTTATAGTTGAGTGCTCATACATTCGTTGATTGATTGCTCCTGATGTTTTCATACCATTGATCACCCATGAACTCAAGTTTTAGCACCTAAAAGAATTTGGTATGATTGCATGAGTTGGAGATTTTGATAGTTTCACAAATATTTATGTTAATGCTTAAAGGATCATATAGATTTAAGAAAGTAGAAACCAAAGTATGGTATCACCATCTTACCAAGGTATCCTGAGTCCATTTAAGAGACTAAAGTAGCATTGGAACCCTCTCTTTAATAATATTATCAAAGGAAGAGGGAAAATATATTGCAAGGAGTGAGCAAAGAATATAAGTGTTAGCCATCAAGGAAGATTAACACGTCAAGGGAGCATGAGGCAAGGAAGCCAAAGATAGGTGTCACAGAGAGAAGGGCAAGGAGGACTAAGCAGACAAGGAATTCAATGAAGGTCTGAAAATTAGGTCTATTAATTTTCTAACTATAATTTCTTTTAAAACACTGATTTTATCACTACACTTCATTATAAATTCCATTTTTGGTACATCAAACTCCATTTTTTCAAGTCAAGGAGTCCTCAAGCTTGCGAGTAGTAGAAAATTTCATAATTTTTAGAGCTCATTTGAGCCTCCAAATTAGCTTGGGAACCTAATTTTTAACTAGGCCAAAAATTAGGTTTGAACTAGTCCAAAGCTTTTCAGGAAACTATAAAAAGGGCCAGATAGCTCATTCTAGGGGTTAGCATTCTTAGGAATGAGCTTGTATGAGTACGTTTTGTATCTTGAAAGTAGTGCAATAGAAGATTCCATTGTTCTCTCTCTTTTTCTTGCCTTGTGTGCATGTGTGTATGTATGTGCATGCATGCTAGTGTGCTTCTCACTTATGCACTTGTGCATTCCACTTGCTCATGGTCGTTATACCACCCTCATGTCTTTGTGGATTGACAATTGCAAGGTCGATCTCCTCACATTGGTTCTCACCATTGTGCTAGGCTAACACCAAATTTGGCACCGTTGTTGAGGAGCGAACTTCAAGGACAAGTGTGTGATGCTAAGATGTAGAGTCATGTGGTTCCACCTATCCCAACACACTTGGAGTTTCCTAGATCGACTGGTCTTGAGGACTTAGGCAATGTAGACTTTTTGAGAAGCTCCTCAAAGATGTGGATTTAGGTTTATGAAGAAGAAGAAGAAGCAGAAGGTGAACAGCAACACCAATAGGAAGAAGAAAAATATGAAGAATAATAGTAGGAACAAGCAAAAGAAGATGACAAATAAGCAGAAGATGAAGAAAAGAAAGGTGCTCTTGCTTACGCTGTCGTCGGGGTTCATGGAAAGAAGGGAGGAGTAGATAGCTAAAAACGTAACTTGTTGATGCATAAGAGCATACGAGTAGGAGTTCGAGTACTTTGGTATTATAAATGAACAAACTACATGAGACATAACTTATCTGAAGTTTAGTTGTATTGAGATGTAAACACGTTCTTGTTATTCTTGCTTTAAACATTCACTTTTAAGGATCTAGCTTACAACTTAGATGAAAGTTATGCAAACTTCTCAGATCGGAACAAGAGGTGTTTTTGGTGTATGCAATATCAGTAAGATGTTATTTCGCTCTTAGAAAGAGTTTAAAGTGAATAGGGTCATTTCCCAATTGTCCTCATCTCCTTCTTTGACCAGATTACTTTTCATAATTATTTTCCATTTCTTACATTCTCTCTTTGTTTTATCCCTAGATTTTGATCACATTACTTCCTTCCCGTTCGTTCAGAGATACGAATGCAGGATGAACATGTGAGTTCAAATGCCCGATCACATTAGTGTACAAAGTAGACCAAACCTAAGTCAACACGGCATTTCAGGTTTCATATAGTCATTGTGTTATTTAGAAGGCAACATGCAAAGTCCTTGTAAACAAAAGGACATTCAGAATATCAAAAGTTGATCCTAATTATGATAGGTCATGTACACGGACAATGTAGACACATTATCCATCATTTGCGCACAGACTTTGTACTGTTATAGGTTTAAATCTCACACAGAACATATCCAAAACACATTTGAAGCAGCCATTTACTGTTAATCAGAACATACGACGGGCACGAAATAACAAAAGAAATAAAGTGTTTTGATATTGAAGAATTCATGTACCGTATTTGTAAGTTTCAAAACATATTAGCAATTCTCTAACTTGAGGGTATAAGATCTCTGCAAGTGAGTAGGCAATATAAACTTTCAATGTCCAGTTTCTATTCATTTTAAGCAAATGATTGAAACCGCTCTGTAAACGCATGAAAGAAATCATTAAAGAAAATATTTTCTCACAGGATCCTAAATGTACATAAGCGCAACGTTTGTGAATATTACTTCCTAACAAACAAAAAATAAACCTTCTGCAAAACTTCAAAGCCATACCAATTATGTTGTCAATAAGTCTACCAAACCCTTCAATGCTAAACTCTTCAACGTCAAAGGGGAAAACAGGTGATGATACGTTGAAGCCACTGCTGCCAGATTATTTTCGAATGAAAAGTTCATCATATCTTTGATCTCTGCAAATCATTGCTGCACATCTGTGATACAGTAAGATCTTCACAACATCTACCTTCAGAGTAAGATTTCCTGCAACATCCGTCAGGATTGAAATCTACCATAGATCTGGTCATTTCTGAGTTTTTGAGTTTTGTTTGAGTCCAATCTTTCGTCTGATTCCTTTATAGAGGCACCTTTGCAATGTCTTCTCTCTTCTCTATCAATGAAGTGTACCCAAAATGTTTCTTTAACTGTCCATATGAGAACACTCTCTCCTGCACATGGCATGAAAGTGCCCAAATAATCTCCGCCAGCTATTCAGAGTGCCAATACCATGGCATTAATCGCTTCTTACTGCCTATACGCCTTCTTTCAACCTGCGTTCTTTTGAAGAAAAAAAACAATTCAGATCACAGAGAGAAAGAATCCTCGTGATGGCCAACAATGCTTCTCTTTGATGCTCTAATGATTCTCCTTCTCCACAGGTGCTGCCACCGACTCTGCACGTGAAGTCCACCTTCTTCCTTTTTCCTGAATGCCTTGTAGCTGCGGTCTTCCCGTAATCCCCTCCTTTTTCGTGCTTTTTCTTCCACTCTCGTATGTCATGCATATCACCCGGGAGCTGCCAGCGACCGCCCAAAAAACTCTACTTCCTCTTTTTCTCCGACCTTCAGCAGACGCCTTCCTTCATGCCAGCCCCAGAAAGTGGAGACCTCGCCACGTTCTCTTCTACGTGGCTCGATTCTTAGAAGTCTCGGGCCACGGCCACGGTGCCGCCTTTCTGAAACCAATCTTCAAATAATTTGAGGTTTTAATTTTGGGAAAGGCGCCATGTGACATGCAGAGTGATAAAGCCTTCATATCATATACAAACTTTCCAACGAACTTTGCAATGCAATCTGCCTTCAACGAAGCTTTAAAATAGTATCTCCTACTTGACTATCAATCTTTAAATTCGAATCCTGACGACATCCACCCCCTCTGAACCTGTACATCCTCCGGATGTACCACCATCGATCTCGGTATCTGCAAATCATTATGAAAATTCAAGTGCATGGGTTAAAACAAATGTGCCTATGCACGGCCATGTAATGAGCCCTACATATGCATACTCTAAGTGCATAAAAAACAGCATGGTGCAAATAGGGAGATATTAGGAATTCGGTGTTGAGGATGTACACTCAAATTGAACTCACATTTTCATCATGGATATACAATTCAATACAAGTGCAATCACTCGTGCAACTATGGGTTTTAACCAAAATATCACTCGTGCTCTTTACATTTCATTTATGCATGTTTTAGGTGCATGAAGAGAAACAAAATGGTGTGAAAAATCGAGGGTTTTATGGTATCTAAACAACGCTCACATCACTCACAACTCCACTCTCTTACAAATGCAATCACTCTCCCTTACTGAGAACTATTCTCTCTTATCATTCAAAACTTGCTTTATTATTTTTCAATGATATTTACCTATCTAATTGTGCAGATGGACGTGCTTCTACGGAATTTCAAAGACGTGGTTTCTATATATTTTTACATGCATATTTGGCATGCAATGCATCTCAAAGATGGTGCAAAGAAAAGATCAGGGTTAAAGCACGATAGCTAATGAAAAAGATTTTCACGGCTTTGTTCTTGAGTCATCATCTCCGTTGGCTTCGCTTGATCATTCCTGCACTCATAGAAACTAAACAAATCATGAGAAACATCACATCAAAATGACATTATATACATATGCAGTTCATGAAAGAACTTCAAAAACCATTTGCAATAAAACATAAGCATGTAGCTCAAATGTGGTTGCCTCTATACAATCTCTCAAAACTCTAGATCTTCGATTAGCTCCTTATCAACACCTGTTCTCAAAACTGCATAAGAGAAATTAGTAGCATCACATTCAAGAATCACATAAAAAAAACTTCATTCATTTGAACATTAAAATATCTATTTGAATTATTTTGACTTCAAACCACTCATCCAACATGCATTCATTACCATAGGTGTTCCCACTTTAATTTCTTGCATTTTTAGTTTTATTTGGTTTCTTCTATCTATCTTAAGATTAAAGCTAAAAACACAAGATATATACATTTTTATTTACAAATTTCCTTATGGTATTATTAATTCTCATTTATTAGGGTTTTTCCCCTTCAGACCCATCTCCCTTAATATATGATCACCAAAGAAACTGTGCTTCTTAAGAAGCCACCTTTGGATCGCATCAATCCGTGAATCATTTTTAAAAAGATTAGATATGTGGACAAGCCATTTCATTTGCTCGTCCATTCCTTGTAGGCTCGACTGGCATACATAGCTCTTAGAAATTTCAAACATCCATGTTTCAATCGTTTGGGCATAGTCTCCTTTATTCATGATCCTCTCATGTGAGGTTACTCTTGATGAGTCAAACACACATGAATATAGAGTGTTGATTTTTAATATGCTTAAATCATTTTTAAAAATTCCGTGCAAGCATGGATTTTGATTCATTTCATGCTTGGGATCATTTGAGGAAATATCTTCAATTGCATCATTTGGAATATATTCTTCATCTTCATCGAAATAAACGTATTGATTAGATTCATTCAATTCCTTCATCAAGTAGAAGTGAGCATCATGCTCAGATGATATTACATAATCATTTTTATCTTCCAATCTATCACGATTCCTTTCTACTTGAGTCCCATTAATTATGGTATCTGCTTCTTGTTCTAGTCTTTCCAGGAACTCTTCATCATTGTCTTTGTTATGTTCCCAGAATATTTCTCCCTCAATGTGAATGGAATCCATATCCTCATATTCAAGAAAATCTTGATCTTCAATTTCTTCATCCAAAATGTCATCACAGGATTCTACATCCATCTCCATCAATTCTTGCTCGTTCTCTTCTGAGGATGTACTTAGTCCACCTTCTTCAAGCATTGATTCTTCAATCACTGATTCTTGCTCAAGAATCTCATCATGTATGAGAATCTCAACATACGCATCCAAATCAACTTGAGCTTCATCGTTGCAATCGTTTGGCTCAATAGTTTTACATTGAATATCCTTCGATGCTATACACACATCAGATTTATCATATGTCACAATAAACATTTCATCTGCCACTTTATGCTCAATTTCTTCAACGTGTGGGCTCAACTCAACATGATTATTTTTGACATACATATCAGTATTTAGAGGAATGATCAATGGTATTTTCCCATCCTCCTCATGTTCATTCATATTTCTCTCTTCATAGAATGTGGCATCATTTACATACATATCATTATTTTGAACTCCATCCAACTTATCCTCTTTTTTATGTCTAGGATCTTTGTCCAATGTGACATCGCTCAAAAGAATATCAGTATCTTGATCTTGATCTAGACTATCGGTAGGATTAGGATCATGCTTATCACCATCGCCATACATATCACTATCTAGAGGACTTATCATTTGTACATCCTCTAGATTAGCATCATACTCATCTTCGTCATCACACATTTCAATCTCTAGAGGACTCATTATTTGCATGTCCTCCTTCATATAAGTAAGTTCGTTTTCTTGCATCTCTGTATGCATGTATAATGCGGATTCCTGCATATCCATTTTCTTACCCATCGGATCTTCTATTGACAGGTCCTTAGATTCAACATCATGTTCCATGGGAGTTCCTTCATGTAATTCAGTCATTAGATCAGAAGTTCTATCCGAATCTTGTGTTAGAAAAGGATCATCACCATCAAGTGACATCCAATCATACTCCACATCTTGCCCGATGTCATCATGTAAGGTGCATCTCGAGCTCGATCTTCAATCATATTTATTAGGTTCTCTATTTGTATCTCATCTTTTATCTCCATTTGGTCACCTATGAGCCTTCTAGATATCTCTATCTCTTTGTTTGCATCTTGATATGTTTCTTGATTTGTTTGATTATCTTTTATTCGATGTGAGGAGTTTATCGGAGTAGAGGAAGCTTCATCTTGATTTCTTGTTGGGGTTTGTTGGTTTTTGTTTTGTTTAATGTTTGTTGTTTGTTTGGTTTGATGTTGGTTTAGTTTGATTTGATTTTGATTAGCTTCCACTTGCTCTTTTGATCCTCCCATCTTCGGGCTTTGTCCACTTATGGCACCTAAAGATATAATCATTGTAAAGAAGTCTAGGGGCTCTTGGCACCTTGTAACCTTTGAGGTTACATCAATCGCACTTTTAGAAGTTTCTTCATATTTCTCATCATCACTATGGATATCAAGCCCATGCATATCTACTTCATGCCCAAATGGGGTCTCTACAACCTCATGGACTTGAACATTATCCACGATTGGTAAAATGCTTGGAACATGGTTATAATTTTCATCTGTTTGAAGATCTGTTCTCCAATCATTTAAAAATTTCTCTATTGTTTGTTGTTTCTTTACGTATTTCATCACAGCTTCATGGACGAGCATCCAATCCTCTGTGAGTCCTGAGTCGGAGTCTATATCTTGTAGAAGTGGAATTAACTCCTCTCGGGCATTAACATCGATTGTTCGAAGAAACAACGAAACTCTTTCATGACTTATGAACCTCTTATCGTGCTCAGAAAGATCATCATATTGTCGCTCAAACTCTTCTTTGATCTCAAGAATTGGTTGGTCTTTGGGCATATGAACCCACCTCAGGAAAGATCTACGAGTTACTTTATCAAGATCCTCTAGCATAAACTGCTTGAGGAGTGTCGCTTTGTATTGGGACCATGTCGTTTGATTTATTTGCATTATTTGGTCTCGCATGTCGTATCCCGACACATAGATAAAGTTTTCACATAATTCTTTTTCCGTCATCGGACTTAATCCGACACCTAGATATTTGGCCTCGAGTTCATATTCTTTGCAGAACTTTGAGACATTCTTTCCATTGAAAAAGCCACACCGATTGACTAGACGTTCATGAAGTGATTGGATGGCTTTTTGACGCCTATCTTCTTCTTGAAAGCGTAGGAATTGAGCTAGGATCTCTTCCATTTTGATTATGCTAATCTTTGTGGCTCTATAACTCACTCACCCCCTCCTTTCACGTCGGGTTCACCAGGTATGTCGTCGGGGTTCATGGAAAGAAGGGAGGAGTAGATAGCTAAAAACGTAACTTGTTGATGCATAAGAGCATACGAGTAGGAGTTCGAGTACTTTGGTATTATAAATGAACAAACTACATGAGACATAACTTATCTGAAGTTTAGTTGTATTGAGATGTAAACACGTTCTTGTTATTCTTGCTTTAAACATTCACTTTTAAGGATCTAGCTTACAACTTAGATGAAAGTTATGCAAACTTCTCAGATCGGAACAAGAGGTGTTTTTGGTGTATGCAATATCAGTAAGATGTTATTTCGCTCTTAGAAAGAGTTTAAAGTGAATAGGGTCATTTCCCAATTGTCCTCATCTCCTTCTTTGACCAGATTACTTTTCATAATTATTTTCCATTTCTTACATTCTCTCTTTGTTTTATCCCTAGATTTTGATCACATTACTTCCTTCCCGTTCGTTCAGAGATACGAATGCAGGATGAACATGTGAGTTCAAATGCCCGATCACATTAGTGTACAAAGTAGACCAAACCTAAGTCAACACGGCATTTCAGGTTTCATATAGTCATTGTGTTATTTAGAAGGCAACATGCAAAGTCCTTGTAAACAAAAGGACATTCAGAATATCAAAAGTTGATCCTAATTATGATAGGTCATGTACACGGACAATGTAGACACATTATCCATCATTTGCGCACAGACTTTGTACTGTTATAGGTTTAAATCTCACACAGAACATATCCAAAACACATTTGAAGCAGCCATTTACTGTTAATCAGAACATACGACGGGCACGAAATAACAAAAGAAATAAAGTGTTTTGATATTGAAGAATTCATGTACCGTATTTGTAAGTTTCAAAACATATTAGCAATTCTCTAACTTGAGGGTATAAGATCTCTGCAAGTGAGTAGGCAATATAAACTTTCAATGTCCAGTTTCTATTCATTTTAAGCAAATGATTGAAACCGCTCTGTAAACGCATGAAAGAAATCATTAAAGAAAATATTTTCTCACAGGATCCTAAATGTACATAAGCGCAACGTTTGTGAATATTACTTCCTAACAAACAAAAAATAAACCTTCTGCAAAACTTCAAAGCCATACCAATTATGTTGTCAATAAGTCTACCAAACCCTTCAATGCTAAACTCTTCAACGTCAAAGGGGAAAACAGGTGATGATACGTTGAAGCCACTGCTGCCAGATTATTTTCGAATGAAAAGTTCATCATATCTTTGATCTCTGCAAATCATTGCTGCACATCTGTGATACAGTAAGATCTTCACAACATCTACCTTCAGAGTAAGATTTCCTGCAACATCCGTCAGGATTGAAATCTACCATAGATCTGGTCATTTCTGAGTTTTTGAGTTTTGTTTGAGTCCAATCTTTCGTCTGATTCCTTTATAGAGGCACCTTTGCAATGTCTTCTCTCTTCTCTATCAATGAAGTGTACCCAAAATGTTTCTTTAACTGTCCATATGAGAACACTCTCTCCTGCACATGGCATGAAAGTGCCCAAATAATCTCCGCCAGCTATTCAGAGTGCCAATACCATGGCATTAATCGCTTCTTACTGCCTATACGCCTTCTTTCAACCTGCGTTCTTTTGAAGAAAAAAAACAATTCAGATCACAGAGAGAAAGAATCCTCGTGATGGCCAACAATGCTTCTCTTTGATGCTCTAATGATTCTCCTTCTCCACAGGTGCTGCCACCGACTCTGCACGTGAAGTCCACCTTCTTCCTTTTTCCTGAATGCCTTGTAGCTGCGGTCTTCCCGTAATCCCCTCCTTTTTCGTGCTTTTTCTTCCACTCTCGTATGTCATGCATATCACCCGGGAGCTGCCAGCGACCGCCCAAAAAACTCTACTTCCTCTTTTTCTCCGACCTTCAGCAGACGCCTTCCTTCATGCCAGCCCCAGAAAGTGGAGACCTCGCCACGTTCTCTTCTACGTGGCTCGATTCTTAGAAGTCTCGGGCCACGGCCACGGTGCCGCCTTTCTGAAACCAATCTTCAAATAATTTGAGGTTTTAATTTTGGGAAAGGCGCCATGTGACATGCAGAGTGATAAAGCCTTCATATCATATACAAACTTTCCAACGAACTTTGCAATGCAATCTGCCTTCAACGAAGCTTTAAAATAGTATCTCCTACTTGACTATCAATCTTTAAATTCGAATCCTGACGACATCCACCCCCTCTGAACCTGTACATCCTCCGGATGTACCACCATCGATCTCGGTATCTGCAAATCATTATGAAAATTCAAGTGCATGGGTTAAAACAAATGTGCCTATGCACGGCCATGTAATGAGCCCTACATATGCATACTCTAAGTGCATAAAAAACAGCATGGTGCAAATAGGGAGATATTAGGAATTCGGTGTTGAGGATGTACACTCAAATTGAACTCACATTTTCATCATGGATATACAATTCAATACAAGTGCAATCACTCGTGCAACTATGGGTTTTAACCAAAATATCACTCGTGCTCTTTACATTTCATTTATGCATGTTTTAGGTGCATGAAGAGAAACAAAATGGTGTGAAAAATCGAGGGTTTTATGGTATCTAAACAACGCTCACATCACTCACAACTCCACTCTCTTACAAATGCAATCACTCTCCCTTACTGAGAACTATTCTCTCTTATCATTCAAAACTTGCTTTATTATTTTTCAATGATATTTACCTATCTAATTGTGCAGATGGACGTGCTTCTACGGAATTTCAAAGACGTGGTTTCTATATATTTTTACATGCATATTTGGCATGCAATGCATCTCAAAGATGGTGCAAAGAAAAGATCAGGGTTAAAGCACGATAGCTAATGAAAAAGATTTTCACGGCTTTGTTCTTGAGTCATCATCTCCGTTGGCTTCGCTTGATCATTCCTGCACTCATAGAAACTAAACAAATCATGAGAAACATCACATCAAAATGACATTATATACATATGCAGTTCATGAAAGAACTTCAAAAACCATTTGCAATAAAACATAAGCATGTAGCTCAAATGTGGTTGCCTCTATACAATCTCTCAAAACTCTAGATCTTCGATTAGCTCCTTATCAACACCTGTTCTCAAAACTGCATAAGAGAAATTAGTAGCATCACATTCAAGAATCACATAAAAAAAACTTCATTCATTTGAACATTAAAATATCTATTTGAATTATTTTGACTTCAAACCACTCATCCAACATGCATTCATTACCATAGGTGTTCCCACTTTAATTTCTTGCATTTTTAGTTTTATTTGGTTTCTTCTATCTATCTTAAGATTAAAGCTAAAAACACAAGATATATACATTTTTATTTACAAATTTCCTTATGGTATTATTAATTCTCATTTATTAGGGTTTTTCCCCTTCAGACCCATCTCCCTTAATATATGATCACCAAAGAAACTGTGCTTCTTAAGAAGCCACCTTTGGATCGCATCAATCCGTGAATCATTTTTAAAAAGATTAGATATGTGGACAAGCCATTTCATTTGCTCGTCCATTCCTTGTAGGCTCGACTGGCATACATAGCTCTTAGAAATTTCAAACATCCATGTTTCAATCGTTTGGGCATAGTCTCCTTTATTCATGATCCTCTCATGTGAGGTTACTCTTGATGAGTCAAACACACATGAATATAGAGTGTTGATTTTTAATATGCTTAAATCATTTTTAAAAATTCCGTGCAAGCATGGATTTTGATTCATTTCATGCTTGGGATCATTTGAGGAAATATCTTCAATTGCATCATTTGGAATATATTCTTCATCTTCATCGAAATAAACGTATTGATTAGATTCATTCAATTCCTTCATCAAGTAGAAGTGAGCATCATGCTCAGATGATATTACATAATCATTTTTATCTTCCAATCTATCACGATTCCTTTCTACTTGAGTCCCATTAATTATGGTATCTGCTTCTTGTTCTAGTCTTTCCAGGAACTCTTCATCATTGTCTTTGTTATGTTCCCAGAATATTTCTCCCTCAATGTGAATGGAATCCATATCCTCATATTCAAGAAAATCTTGATCTTCAATTTCTTCATCCAAAATGTCATCACAGGATTCTACATCCATCTCCATCAATTCTTGCTCGTTCTCTTCTGAGGATGTACTTAGTCCACCTTCTTCAAGCATTGATTCTTCAATCACTGATTCTTGCTCAAGAATCTCATCATGTATGAGAATCTCAACATACGCATCCAAATCAACTTGAGCTTCATCGTTGCAATCGTTTGGCTCAATAGTTTTACATTGAATATCCTTCGATGCTATACACACATCAGATTTATCATATGTCACAATAAACATTTCATCTGCCACTTTATGCTCAATTTCTTCAACGTGTGGGCTCAACTCAACATGATTATTTTTGACATACATATCAGTATTTAGAGGAATGATCAATGGTATTTTCCCATCCTCCTCATGTTCATTCATATTTCTCTCTTCATAGAATGTGGCATCATTTACATACATATCATTATTTTGAACTCCATCCAACTTATCCTCTTTTTTATGTCTAGGATCTTTGTCCAATGTGACATCGCTCAAAAGAATATCAGTATCTTGATCTTGATCTAGACTATCGGTAGGATTAGGATCATGCTTATCACCATCGCCATACATATCACTATCTAGAGGACTTATCATTTGTACATCCTCTAGATTAGCATCATACTCATCTTCGTCATCACACATTTCAATCTCTAGAGGACTCATTATTTGCATGTCCTCCTTCATATAAGTAAGTTCGTTTTCTTGCATCTCTGTATGCATGTATAATGCGGATTCCTGCATATCCATTTTCTTACCCATCGGATCTTCTATTGACAGGTCCTTAGATTCAACATCATGTTCCATGGGAGTTCCTTCATGTAATTCAGTCATTAGATCAGAAGTTCTATCCGAATCTTGTGTTAGAAAAGGATCATCACCATCAAGTGACATCCAATCATACTCCACATCTTGCCCGATGTCATCATGTAAGGTGCATCTCGAGCTCGATCTTCAATCATATTTATTAGGTTCTCTATTTGTATCTCATCTTTTATCTCCATTTGGTCACCTATGAGCCTTCTAGATATCTCTATCTCTTTGTTTGCATCTTGATATGTTTCTTGATTTGTTTGATTATCTTTTATTCGATGTGAGGAGTTTATCGGAGTAGAGGAAGCTTCATCTTGATTTCTTGTTGGGGTTTGTTGGTTTTTGTTTTGTTTAATGTTTGTTGTTTGTTTGGTTTGATGTTGGTTTAGTTTGATTTGATTTTGATTAGCTTCCACTTGCTCTTTTGATCCTCCCATCTTCGGGCTTTGTCCACTTATGGCACCTAAAGATATAATCATTGTAAAGAAGTCTAGGGGCTCTTGGCACCTTGTAACCTTTGAGGTTACATCAATCGCACTTTTAGAAGTTTCTTCATATTTCTCATCATCACTATGGATATCAAGCCCATGCATATCTACTTCATGCCCAAATGGGGTCTCTACAACCTCATGGACTTGAACATTATCCACGATTGGTAAAATGCTTGGAACATGGTTATAATTTTCATCTGTTTGAAGATCTGTTCTCCAATCATTTAAAAATTTCTCTATTGTTTGTTGTTTCTTTACGTATTTCATCACAGCTTCATGGACGAGCATCCAATCCTCTGTGAGTCCTGAGTCGGAGTCTATATCTTGTAGAAGTGGAATTAACTCCTCTCGGGCATTAACATCGATTGTTCGAAGAAACAACGAAACTCTTTCATGACTTATGAACCTCTTATCGTGCTCAGAAAGATCATCATATTGTCGCTCAAACTCTTCTTTGATCTCAAGAATTGGTTGGTCTTTGGGCATATGAACCCACCTCAGGAAAGATCTACGAGTTACTTTATCAAGATCCTCTAGCATAAACTGCTTGAGGAGTGTCGCTTTGTATTGGGACCATGTCGTTTGATTTATTTGCATTATTTGGTCTCGCATGTCGTATCCCGACACATAGATAAAGTTTTCACATAATTCTTTTTCCGTCATCGGACTTAATCCGACACCTAGATATTTGGCCTCGAGTTCATATTCTTTGCAGAACTTTGAGACATTCTTTCCATTGAAAAAGCCACACCGATTGACTAGACGTTCATGAAGTGATTGGATGGCTTTTTGACGCCTATCTTCTTCTTGAAAGCGTAGGAATTGAGCTAGGATCTCTTCCATTTTGATTATGCTAATCTTTGTGGCTCTATAACTCACTCACCCCCTCCTTTCACGTCGGGTTCACCAGGTATGTCGTCGGGGTTCATGGAAAGAAGGGAGGAGTAGATAGCTAAAAACGTAACTTGTTGATGCATAAGAGCATACGAGTAGGAGTTCGAGTACTTTGGTATTATAAATGAACAAACTACATGAGACATAACTTATCTGAAGTTTAGTTGTATTGAGATGTAAACACGTTCTTGTTATTCTTGCTTTAAACATTCACTTTTAAGGATCTAGCTTACAACTTAGATGAAAGTTATGCAAACTTCTCAGATCGGAACAAGAGGTGTTTTTGGTGTATGCAATATCAGTAAGATGTTATTTCGCTCTTAGAAAGAGTTTAAAGTGAATAGGGTCATTTCCCAATTGTCCTCATCTCCTTCTTTGACCAGATTACTTTTCATAATTATTTTCCATTTCTTACATTCTCTCTTTGTTTTATCCCTAGATTTTGATCACATTACTTCCTTCCCGTTCGTTCAGAGATACGAATGCAGGATGAACATGTGAGTTCAAATGCCCGATCACATTAGTGTACAAAGTAGACCAAACCTAAGTCAACACGGCATTTCAGGTTTCATATAGTCATTGTGTTATTTAGAAGGCAACATGCAAAGTCCTTGTAAACAAAAGGACATTCAGAATATCAAAAGTTGATCCTAATTATGATAGGTCATGTACACGGACAATGTAGACACATTATCCATCATTTGCGCACAGACTTTGTACTGTTATAGGTTTAAATCTCACACAGAACATATCCAAAACACATTTGAAGCAGCCATTTACTGTTAATCAGAACATACGACGGGCACGAAATAACAAAAGAAATAAAGTGTTTTGATATTGAAGAATTCATGTACCGTATTTGTAAGTTTCAAAACATATTAGCAATTCTCTAACTTGAGGGTATAAGATCTCTGCAAGTGAGTAGGCAATATAAACTTTCAATGTCCAGTTTCTATTCATTTTAAGCAAATGATTGAAACCGCTCTGTAAACGCATGAAAGAAATCATTAAAGAAAATATTTTCTCACAGGATCCTAAATGTACATAAGCGCAACGTTTGTGAATATTACTTCCTAACAAACAAAAAATAAACCTTCTGCAAAACTTCAAAGCCATACCAATTATGTTGTCAATAAGTCTACCAAACCCTTCAATGCTAAACTCTTCAACGTCAAAGGGGAAAACAGGTGATGATACGTTGAAGCCACTGCTGCCAGATTATTTTCGAATGAAAAGTTCATCATATCTTTGATCTCTGCAAATCATTGCTGCACATCTGTGATACAGTAAGATCTTCACAACATCTACCTTCAGAGTAAGATTTCCTGCAACATCCGTCAGGATTGAAATCTACCATAGATCTGGTCATTTCTGAGTTTTTGAGTTTTGTTTGAGTCCAATCTTTCGTCTGATTCCTTTATAGAGGCACCTTTGCAATGTCTTCTCTCTTCTCTATCAATGAAGTGTACCCAAAATGTTTCTTTAACTGTCCATATGAGAACACTCTCTCCTGCACATGGCATGAAAGTGCCCAAATAATCTCCGCCAGCTATTCAGAGTGCCAATACCATGGCATTAATCGCTTCTTACTGCCTATACGCCTTCTTTCAACCTGCGTTCTTTTGAAGAAAAAAAACAATTCAGATCACAGAGAGAAAGAATCCTCGTGATGGCCAACAATGCTTCTCTTTGATGCTCTAATGATTCTCCTTCTCCACAGGTGCTGCCACCGACTCTGCACGTGAAGTCCACCTTCTTCCTTTTTCCTGAATGCCTTGTAGCTGCGGTCTTCCCGTAATCCCCTCCTTTTTCGTGCTTTTTCTTCCACTCTCGTATGTCATGCATATCACCCGGGAGCTGCCAGCGACCGCCCAAAAAACTCTACTTCCTCTTTTTCTCCGACCTTCAGCAGACGCCTTCCTTCATGCCAGCCCCAGAAAGTGGAGACCTCGCCACGTTCTCTTCTACGTGGCTCGATTCTTAGAAGTCTCGGGCCACGGCCACGGTGCCGCCTTTCTGAAACCAATCTTCAAATAATTTGAGGTTTTAATTTTGGGAAAGGCGCCATGTGACATGCAGAGTGATAAAGCCTTCATATCATATACAAACTTTCCAACGAACTTTGCAATGCAATCTGCCTTCAACGAAGCTTTAAAATAGTATCTCCTACTTGACTATCAATCTTTAAATTCGAATCCTGACGACATCCACCCCCTCTGAACCTGTACATCCTCCGGATGTACCACCATCGATCTCGGTATCTGCAAATCATTATGAAAATTCAAGTGCATGGGTTAAAACAAATGTGCCTATGCACGGCCATGTAATGAGCCCTACATATGCATACTCTAAGTGCATAAAAAACAGCATGGTGCAAATAGGGAGATATTAGGAATTCGGTGTTGAGGATGTACACTCAAATTGAACTCACATTTTCATCATGGATATACAATTCAATACAAGTGCAATCACTCGTGCAACTATGGGTTTTAACCAAAATATCACTCGTGCTCTTTACATTTCATTTATGCATGTTTTAGGTGCATGAAGAGAAACAAAATGGTGTGAAAAATCGAGGGTTTTATGGTATCTAAACAACGCTCACATCACTCACAACTCCACTCTCTTACAAATGCAATCACTCTCCCTTACTGAGAACTATTCTCTCTTATCATTCAAAACTTGCTTTATTATTTTTCAATGATATTTACCTATCTAATTGTGCAGATGGACGTGCTTCTACGGAATTTCAAAGACGTGGTTTCTATATATTTTTACATGCATATTTGGCATGCAATGCATCTCAAAGATGGTGCAAAGAAAAGATCAGGGTTAAAGCACGATAGCTAATGAAAAAGATTTTCACGGCTTTGTTCTTGAGTCATCATCTCCGTTGGCTTCGCTTGATCATTCCTGCACTCATAGAAACTAAACAAATCATGAGAAACATCACATCAAAATGACATTATATACATATGCAGTTCATGAAAGAACTTCAAAAACCATTTGCAATAAAACATAAGCATGTAGCTCAAATGTGGTTGCCTCTATACAATCTCTCAAAACTCTAGATCTTCGATTAGCTCCTTATCAACACCTGTTCTCAAAACTGCATAAGAGAAATTAGTAGCATCACATTCAAGAATCACATAAAAAAAACTTCATTCATTTGAACATTAAAATATCTATTTGAATTATTTTGACTTCAAACCACTCATCCAACATGCATTCATTACCATAGGTGTTCCCACTTTAATTTCTTGCATTTTTAGTTTTATTTGGTTTCTTCTATCTATCTTAAGATTAAAGCTAAAAACACAAGATATATACATTTTTATTTACAAATTTCCTTATGGTATTATTAATTCTCATTTATTAGGGTTTTTCCCCTTCAGACCCATCTCCCTTAATATATGATCACCAAAGAAACTGTGCTTCTTAAGAAGCCACCTTTGGATCGCATCAATCCGTGAATCATTTTTAAAAAGATTAGATATGTGGACAAGCCATTTCATTTGCTCGTCCATTCCTTGTAGGCTCGACTGGCATACATAGCTCTTAGAAATTTCAAACATCCATGTTTCAATCGTTTGGGCATAGTCTCCTTTATTCATGATCCTCTCATGTGAGGTTACTCTTGATGAGTCAAACACACATGAATATAGAGTGTTGATTTTTAATATGCTTAAATCATTTTTAAAAATTCCGTGCAAGCATGGATTTTGATTCATTTCATGCTTGGGATCATTTGAGGAAATATCTTCAATTGCATCATTTGGAATATATTCTTCATCTTCATCGAAATAAACGTATTGATTAGATTCATTCAATTCCTTCATCAAGTAGAAGTGAGCATCATGCTCAGATGATATTACATAATCATTTTTATCTTCCAATCTATCACGATTCCTTTCTACTTGAGTCCCATTAATTATGGTATCTGCTTCTTGTTCTAGTCTTTCCAGGAACTCTTCATCATTGTCTTTGTTATGTTCCCAGAATATTTCTCCCTCAATGTGAATGGAATCCATATCCTCATATTCAAGAAAATCTTGATCTTCAATTTCTTCATCCAAAATGTCATCACAGGATTCTACATCCATCTCCATCAATTCTTGCTCGTTCTCTTCTGAGGATGTACTTAGTCCACCTTCTTCAAGCATTGATTCTTCAATCACTGATTCTTGCTCAAGAATCTCATCATGTATGAGAATCTCAACATACGCATCCAAATCAACTTGAGCTTCATCGTTGCAATCGTTTGGCTCAATAGTTTTACATTGAATATCCTTCGATGCTATACACACATCAGATTTATCATATGTCACAATAAACATTTCATCTGCCACTTTATGCTCAATTTCTTCAACGTGTGGGCTCAACTCAACATGATTATTTTTGACATACATATCAGTATTTAGAGGAATGATCAATGGTATTTTCCCATCCTCCTCATGTTCATTCATATTTCTCTCTTCATAGAATGTGGCATCATTTACATACATATCATTATTTTGAACTCCATCCAACTTATCCTCTTTTTTATGTCTAGGATCTTTGTCCAATGTGACATCGCTCAAAAGAATATCAGTATCTTGATCTTGATCTAGACTATCGGTAGGATTAGGATCATGCTTATCACCATCGCCATACATATCACTATCTAGAGGACTTATCATTTGTACATCCTCTAGATTAGCATCATACTCATCTTCGTCATCACACATTTCAATCTCTAGAGGACTCATTATTTGCATGTCCTCCTTCATATAAGTAAGTTCGTTTTCTTGCATCTCTGTATGCATGTATAATGCGGATTCCTGCATATCCATTTTCTTACCCATCGGATCTTCTATTGACAGGTCCTTAGATTCAACATCATGTTCCATGGGAGTTCCTTCATGTAATTCAGTCATTAGATCAGAAGTTCTATCCGAATCTTGTGTTAGAAAAGGATCATCACCATCAAGTGACATCCAATCATACTCCACATCTTGCCCGATGTCATCATGTAAGGTGCATCTCGAGCTCGATCTTCAATCATATTTATTAGGTTCTCTATTTGTATCTCATCTTTTATCTCCATTTGGTCACCTATGAGCCTTCTAGATATCTCTATCTCTTTGTTTGCATCTTGATATGTTTCTTGATTTGTTTGATTATCTTTTATTCGATGTGAGGAGTTTATCGGAGTAGAGGAAGCTTCATCTTGATTTCTTGTTGGGGTTTGTTGGTTTTTGTTTTGTTTAATGTTTGTTGTTTGTTTGGTTTGATGTTGGTTTAGTTTGATTTGATTTTGATTAGCTTCCACTTGCTCTTTTGATCCTCCCATCTTCGGGCTTTGTCCACTTATGGCACCTAAAGATATAATCATTGTAAAGAAGTCTAGGGGCTCTTGGCACCTTGTAACCTTTGAGGTTACATCAATCGCACTTTTAGAAGTTTCTTCATATTTCTCATCATCACTATGGATATCAAGCCCATGCATATCTACTTCATGCCCAAATGGGGTCTCTACAACCTCATGGACTTGAACATTATCCACGATTGGTAAAATGCTTGGAACATGGTTATAATTTTCATCTGTTTGAAGATCTGTTCTCCAATCATTTAAAAATTTCTCTATTGTTTGTTGTTTCTTTACGTATTTCATCACAGCTTCATGGACGAGCATCCAATCCTCTGTGAGTCCTGAGTCGGAGTCTATATCTTGTAGAAGTGGAATTAACTCCTCTCGGGCATTAACATCGATTGTTCGAAGAAACAACGAAACTCTTTCATGACTTATGAACCTCTTATCGTGCTCAGAAAGATCATCATATTGTCGCTCAAACTCTTCTTTGATCTCAAGAATTGGTTGGTCTTTGGGCATATGAACCCACCTCAGGAAAGATCTACGAGTTACTTTATCAAGATCCTCTAGCATAAACTGCTTGAGGAGTGTCGCTTTGTATTGGGACCATGTCGTTTGATTTATTTGCATTATTTGGTCTCGCATGTCGTATCCCGACACATAGATAAAGTTTTCACATAATTCTTTTTCCGTCATCGGACTTAATCCGACACCTAGATATTTGGCCTCGAGTTCATATTCTTTGCAGAACTTTGAGACATTCTTTCCATTGAAAAAGCCACACCGATTGACTAGACGTTCATGAAGTGATTGGATGGCTTTTTGACGCCTATCTTCTTCTTGAAAGCGTAGGAATTGAGCTAGGATCTCTTCCATTTTGATTATGCTAATCTTTGTGGCTCTATAACTCACTCACCCCCTCCTTTCACGTCGGGTTCACCAGGTATGTCGTCGGGGTTCATGGAAAGAAGGGAGGAGTAGATAGCTAAAAACGTAACTTGTTGATGCATAAGAGCATACGAGTAGGAGTTCGAGTACTTTGGTATTATAAATGAACAAACTACATGAGACATAACTTATCTGAAGTTTAGTTGTATTGAGATGTAAACACGTTCTTGTTATTCTTGCTTTAAACATTCACTTTTAAGGATCTAGCTTACAACTTAGATGAAAGTTATGCAAACTTCTCAGATCGGAACAAGAGGTGTTTTTGGTGTATGCAATATCAGTAAGATGTTATTTCGCTCTTAGAAAGAGTTTAAAGTGAATAGGGTCATTTCCCAATTGTCCTCATCTCCTTCTTTGACCAGATTACTTTTCATAATTATTTTCCATTTCTTACATTCTCTCTTTGTTTTATCCCTAGATTTTGATCACATTACTTCCTTCCCGTTCGTTCAGAGATACGAATGCAGGATGAACATGTGAGTTCAAATGCCCGATCACATTAGTGTACAAAGTAGACCAAACCTAAGTCAACACGGCATTTCAGGTTTCATATAGTCATTGTGTTATTTAGAAGGCAACATGCAAAGTCCTTGTAAACAAAAGGACATTCAGAATATCAAAAGTTGATCCTAATTATGATAGGTCATGTACACGGACAATGTAGACACATTATCCATCATTTGCGCACAGACTTTGTACTGTTATAGGTTTAAATCTCACACAGAACATATCCAAAACACATTTGAAGCAGCCATTTACTGTTAATCAGAACATACGACGGGCACGAAATAACAAAAGAAATAAAGTGTTTTGATATTGAAGAATTCATGTACCGTATTTGTAAGTTTCAAAACATATTAGCAATTCTCTAACTTGAGGGTATAAGATCTCTGCAAGTGAGTAGGCAATATAAACTTTCAATGTCCAGTTTCTATTCATTTTAAGCAAATGATTGAAACCGCTCTGTAAACGCATGAAAGAAATCATTAAAGAAAATATTTTCTCACAGGATCCTAAATGTACATAAGCGCAACGTTTGTGAATATTACTTCCTAACAAACAAAAAATAAACCTTCTGCAAAACTTCAAAGCCATACCAATTATGTTGTCAATAAGTCTACCAAACCCTTCAATGCTAAACTCTTCAACGTCAAAGGGGAAAACAGGTGATGATACGTTGAAGCCACTGCTGCCAGATTATTTTCGAATGAAAAGTTCATCATATCTTTGATCTCTGCAAATCATTGCTGCACATCTGTGATACAGTAAGATCTTCACAACATCTACCTTCAGAGTAAGATTTCCTGCAACATCCGTCAGGATTGAAATCTACCATAGATCTGGTCATTTCTGAGTTTTTGAGTTTTGTTTGAGTCCAATCTTTCGTCTGATTCCTTTATAGAGGCACCTTTGCAATGTCTTCTCTCTTCTCTATCAATGAAGTGTACCCAAAATGTTTCTTTAACTGTCCATATGAGAACACTCTCTCCTGCACATGGCATGAAAGTGCCCAAATAATCTCCGCCAGCTATTCAGAGTGCCAATACCATGGCATTAATCGCTTCTTACTGCCTATACGCCTTCTTTCAACCTGCGTTCTTTTGAAGAAAAAAAACAATTCAGATCACAGAGAGAAAGAATCCTCGTGATGGCCAACAATGCTTCTCTTTGATGCTCTAATGATTCTCCTTCTCCACAGGTGCTGCCACCGACTCTGCACGTGAAGTCCACCTTCTTCCTTTTTCCTGAATGCCTTGTAGCTGCGGTCTTCCCGTAATCCCCTCCTTTTTCGTGCTTTTTCTTCCACTCTCGTATGTCATGCATATCACCCGGGAGCTGCCAGCGACCGCCCAAAAAACTCTACTTCCTCTTTTTCTCCGACCTTCAGCAGACGCCTTCCTTCATGCCAGCCCCAGAAAGTGGAGACCTCGCCACGTTCTCTTCTACGTGGCTCGATTCTTAGAAGTCTCGGGCCACGGCCACGGTGCCGCCTTTCTGAAACCAATCTTCAAATAATTTGAGGTTTTAATTTTGGGAAAGGCGCCATGTGACATGCAGAGTGATAAAGCCTTCATATCATATACAAACTTTCCAACGAACTTTGCAATGCAATCTGCCTTCAACGAAGCTTTAAAATGGTATCTCCTACTTGACTATCAATCTTTAAATTCGAATCCTGACGACATCCACCCCCTCTGAACCTGTACATCCTCCGGATGTACCACCATCGATCTCGGTATCTGCAAATCATTATGAAAATTCAAGTGCATGGGTTAAAACAAATGTGCCTATGCACGGCCATGTAATGAGCCCTACATATGCATACTCTAAGTGCATAAAAAACAGCATGGTGCAAATAGGGAGATATTAGGAATTCAGTGTTGAGGATGTACACTCAAATTGAACTCACATTTTCATCATGGATATACAATTCAATACAAGTGCAATCACTCGTGCAACTATGGGTTTTAACCAAAATATCACTCGTGCTCTTTACATTTCATTTATGCATGTTTAGGTGCATGAAGAGAAACAAAATGGTGTGAAAAATCGAGGGTTTCATGGTATCTAAACAACGCTCACATCACTCACAACTCCACTCTCTTACAAATGCAATCACTCTCCCTTACTGAGAACTATTCTCTCAAGCGTAAGCACCACCTCCTTTACTTGTCAATCCGCGGAGACGTGAGGACCGGTATGAAGACCACGAGCAAGTGAAGGCACAAGTGCGTGAGTGAAAGCACACACACATACACACACACGCGCATAAAGTAAGATCAAAGAGAGGAACAATGGAAAGCTTAGATTGCAAAAGAGTTCTCTTACAAAAGTTCTATTCTCTCACAAGCTAACCTCAAAAATGAGCTCTCTAGCTCTTTTTATAGTTTTTTGACTAGTTTTGGCCCTGTCCAGACCTAGTGTCCGGCCTAGTTAAAAATTAGGTTCCAGGGCTTATTTGAGGGCTCAAACGAAGTCTAAAAATTATGAAAATTGGTACGATGGTACTTCTAATACTCCTCAAGCTCGAGGACTCCTCGGCTTGAACAAAATGGAGTTACTAAAAATAGATAATGGTATTTACAATGGTTTCTAGTGATGAAAATCACTATTTTTGTAGGGGATTCTTCTGAAAATTTGACATACACTTCTTGGAGCTCCCTACTTGCTCCCTTTCCTCATGTGTCCACCTTTTGATGTGCTTCCATGCTTTGTCCTTGACTTTGAGCTTCAACACTCCCCCCCCTCTCGAGTCTGTCGTCCCTGACAGACCCTTGTTGGAAGGGCTGTTCTGTGTAGTGCTTTGAGAGGTGGTGTCCATCCGTTGTATGAGCTGGTTCCTTGGATTCCAGCAAGAATGTGTCATTGTGAGCTTTCAAAACTGCAAGTTGCTCAGAAGAGGTTGTCAAGAGTGATTTGGAGCAACTACTGGCTTCAATTTGCTTCCGAGATATGGATGTTGTTCCCATGATGTCTGCTAGCTCTTTTAAAGATGATGTTGAGAGCATTCATGCCAACTACTCATAACCCATAATGAATGATGGGTAAGTGTGTTCGTGCCTGGGTTGAAAAAAGTATGTGCCTTGTGCACGGCCTTGTAATGTAGCCCTACGCATGCTTACTTGGAAAATGCATTGGAAGAAGTATGGTGCAAAAATTGCGGGTCTTGAGCTAAGTGCTCAAGGGTATGCTGACGAAGAGGTTTCCTAAACTATCATGGTTATGGTGTTTCCAGAGTAAAGATACTTACCATGGCGAAGGTTGATGGATGTTTGCCTCTTCGTGTTGTACACTCAGCCTTTGGGATGGAACCTTGTTGATGAATGTCCATGTTGATTGTCCACTGATGAGATCTTTTGAGTGGTGGATCCCCTCTCCTCTTTTCAAAGCAACATTTGTCACTAACAATGTGCATTTCTGAGCTTGGGCTCATGCACGTTCACTTCCCTATATTGACACTCAGAGGAATATTGGATACGTGCCGGTTTCTAAGAGATTACCATGCTGATTGACATAGACCATTCACCAGTGCTATTGTTCCATACTGGTTCAGGAAATACTGAGAATTGAATTGCTTTATATTCCTTGGCAAGCAACATCGGGTAACTACACCAAGCTGAGTTTCATATATGCTCTTTAGCTCACCATATGCAGGAGTCTTCTCCTCCAAAACTACCTTTTGCAGATATCTCCTTGGATGCTCTGGTACATGAAGTAGTTAAGCATCACTCAAGTTGCGGACCTTCAAGCTCTTCATTCCTACCATGGCAAGAGAAAATCATAGTTGTAGATGCCATGTTCATGCCAAATGCTTGTCATCTACCAGATAAGGCAGCAATAATCTCACTGCTGGCCGAGACACACTGGGAACAAGCTCTCTCCCACTTCTTCTTTTTTTTTTTTTTTTTTTTTTTTTTTTGAGAAAAAGGATATCACAAAACAAGAACACAAAAGTTAGTATCAATAGAAATGTTCGACATATGTCACTGTGCTCTTGTGCATGGGATTCTCAAGTGTGTCTATGCACGGCCGTGTAATGTGGCCCTATATTAATGCATACTTTGGAAATGCATGACCTAAATGGTGCAAAAGACAGGGTTGTGCAAGGAGCACATGGTTGTTGCTCGTTCGAGGCTTTCGATGTTATTTGTGGAGGTTGATGCCGACCTTGGTGGAGGTATCCATTGAGTCTCGAACTGATGTAATCCTCCTTATTGGAGTCCATTTTAGAACATCATTTGGCACTGTAGAGATCACTTCAGGCGTCTTCCTCTTTGGATGCGTTCTGAACGGTGGTATCCAGTGTGGTTGGCGCTTTGGTTCGATGGAGGCTGCTTGTACTTTTGGCTTCCAAACCCATATCCTTTTTGCACGTCTTCCTACTTTTCTTGAAGAGCTGATTTGATCTTCTTTCGGTCTCTGTACGTGGTTCTTACCCTCTTCTCTTTTTGGCTTCTTGGGTGAGACCTTTCGCATGTGGGAGAACATAGGTTGTTGTGGATGTAAGAGCTTCTTAGGTACCCACATCTGTAATTGCCCCTGTTGAGCTGCAACTAACTTCTTAGGCACCCAAACTTGTTGGATACCTTGTGATTGAGCTTGTCTGAGCTGCTTCCTTCGTCTTCTGGCTTTGTTGGTGTGCATGGATGGGATTTGTGGGGGCAAGGCTGGTGGTTGCTCTCCTTTGCGTACCCATATCTGCTTCATGCTCGGAACTGCTTTTTTATCGAATGGTGTCTTTCTATTTGATGTAGCAGTTGTCGTGAACGGTTGTGTTTGCTTGTGTGGTGGACTCACTACTGTGGCTACTTGATTCTTTGGAGAAGAAGAAAGATCCACCCGCCTTCGAACCTGGTCTTCCACGATTGACTCCTTCTGCATCATAGAGCTTTTGACACATACAACATCTTCTTTCATATGATTAGTCTTGGAAGAACTAAGAGAGTGTGTGGTGCCATGATCTAGGAGCATGCAGTTCTCTAATTCTAATGTAATGCATTGTTCATGTACCCAAACTTGAAGAATTTGACTTCTTAGGTTTAAGTTAACTGCATGGTCATAGATCCAATCTTGACCCAAGACAAGTGGTTCTGTAAGGTTCTCATCTTGACATACTAGCGCTTTGACTTTCATTGGAACATCTTGAAGGTAGATGGGAAGTTCCACCTCGCCCAAACAAGGGGTTTCCACACCTCCCAATCCTATGAGATAAGCTTCTATGGGATTGATGTTCAACCCCAAGTCTTGGCAGTAGGAAAGTCTAACTGCACTACTTGCTGCACCTGAGTCAATCAATGCTTTCACCGTCCTTGCACCCTTCCCTTGTCCTATCTCTATGGTCACAAAGGGTCTTCGGTCAATGACCTAAGAAGTCGCTATGTCTGACTTTTGACACATATCCATGTGATATTTTGGGGCTTTTGAGTTGACTTCTAGGCCTAATCGCCTTAACTTATTTCGCCTAATACGCTCTCTGGCCTCTACCTGTGCTTCTTCTCTCACTCTTAACTCTTCTTCTTTTCGCTTCTTCGCAGTGTTGAGTCTCATTAGCATATCCTCAGTAAGAGGTTGTTGATATAGCTTGACTCTACAGCCACTAATATAGTTTGGCAAGATATCTCCTTCTAGAGTGGCCAACTGAACTGCACCAGTAGTGGAAATTCTATTAATGATCATGGGTCCATATCCTCTTTTTTCCAACTTACGGGCATGTTGTTTTAGTGTGTATACCAACACTAGATCTCCCTCTTTCAATCCCTTATCCTTGATGTGTGCATCAAAGTATGCCTTTTGCCTCTTCTTTGCAGCGTAGATGCCTGCTGCCGCTCGTAGCCTCGTTTCACCCAAGCGTTCGAGATCAAAGATCCTAGAGGACAATTCATGCCCATTCCACTCATACTCTTGTGCTACTTTTAAGGAAGGGATTAAGAAATCTAATGGTAGCACAGCGTTCTGTCCGAAGACCATCTGAAATGGGGTGGCGTTGAGTACCGTTTTGTAGGCAACTCGATAAGCCCAAACAGCATGATGAAGTTGTTTGTCCCAATCAGAGCGTTTATTATTTACCAATTTTGTCAATACGTTACAGAGGATCTTATTGGTACTCTCGGCTTGTCCGTTGGCTTGTGGATGATAGGGGGCGGATTTCTTATGTATCACCAAGAATTCTTGGAGAAGATTTTCAATGACTTCATTCAAGAAGTGTGTGCCTCTATCGCTCACCAACTCTATTGGTAGTCCATATCTCGTGAACACATTCTCGAATAAGAACTTAGCCGTAGTCTGAGCATCATTCTTTGTTGTGGCTTTGACTTCTACCCACTTGGTAAGGTAATCTGTGGCTACAATAATATACTCTGCATGGGAGTTTCTAGCAAGGGGATTAATAGGACCTATGAAGTCTATGCCCCACTTGGAAAATGCACGCCCTCCCATCATTGGCCTCAAAGGCATCTCGTCTTTTCTAACTGGATATTGTGCACGTTGGCATGTGTCACATTTCTTCACATAGGTATGTGCATCCATATGAAGAGTGGGCCACCAAAGTCCTGAGAATAGAATGGTCTTAATCACTCGGTCAGGACCAAAATGTCCACCTGCAACACCACTGTGTGCAGTCTCTAAGACCCTTAAATAGTCTGATTCATGAACGCACAGTCTTAAGTAACCATCTTTACCTCTCCGGTATAGGTTCTCTCCTACTAAGGCATAGCCTTGAGCCTCTTGCTCCATATTTCGTCTTCTTGCTAGACTGGCCTCTTTGGGTAATCTTCCCGATCTCATAAACTCTACCAATGGAGCACTCCAATCTGGAATTAATGATACTTGATAAAGGGTCGCATGCTCCACTGGTGGTCTCTCTCTGCACATTGGACAATTCTTGATCCACTCATTTATTTCTTTGTCCATGCTAGGCCAATACACTCCTAAACGTTTCAAATTCTGCAATGTTCGTTGTTTAGAATAGTGATTTCCTAGCAATCCCTCATGAGCTTGCTGCAACCAACTACTATGTTCATCATCCTCGACACAACAAGCTAATACACCCTCAGTATCTTGTTTGTACATGCTTCTTGCCAATATGTGATATTTTTGTGATTTTACAATTTCTTCTTGTGATGTTTTCACATTCTTATTTGCAGGGCCGAAGGTTAGGACTGGTACCAACTTATTTGCCCATTTAGGAACAACTTCCAAATTGAACAGATAAGCATCAGGTAGTTCATCAGACACTCCTTGTGGTGACTCTCCTGAAGTAATGCGAGAAAGGTGATCTGCCCAAAGGTGGGTTCTACCTTTCCTGACAACAACTTCAAAGTCATACTCCATTAGTAAGAGGAACCATCTTACTAAGCGTCCAGTATTGCAAGGTTTATTGACCAAATATAACAAAGCTTGATGATCAGTGAAAAACTTGAACTTGTTGGCCCATAAATAGTGTCTAAACTTCTTTACAGCATATACCATGCCTAACCCTTCTCGCTCGGTTGTGGTATAATTTCTTTCGGCTGGGTTTAGTTGTCTACTAGCATATGCTATGGGCAAATCTAAATTCCCTTCACCTGTGGGTTGTGCTAGCACACATCCTATGGCATGATTGGATGCATCCACATGGACATGGAATGGCTTATTCCAATCAGGAGTGGTCAATATTGGTGCTGTGCACAAACGTTTCTTCAGTTCATTGAAAGAATTCTCGCATTCGTCGTTCCACTCAAAATTAGACAACAAGGCATAAAGGGGTCTAGCTATGATCGCGTACATGTGGATAAACCTACGGTAATATCCACAATGGCCCATAAAGGCTTGTACCTCTTTAACATTCCTTGGCCTTGGTAGTTCCACTATGGCTCGTACCTTATCTTCATCTGTTGAGATTCCATTCTTAGAAACAATATGCCCTAAGATTTTACCTTGACGCACCATAAACACACACTTTTCTGGGTTTAGACACACTCGATATTCTCTACACTTGTTGAAGATTTGTCTGAGCTCAGGGATGTGAACCCTTCTTTCTTGGGAATGAGCACATAAATCATCCACATACACTTCTAAGCTCTTTCGCAAGAACTCTTTGAAGACATGACACATGAGCCTTTGGAATGTTGCAGGTGCATTGGTGAGCCCAAATGGCATCACACGAAATGCAAAGATTCCCCACTCTGTAGCAAAAGCTGTTTTGTGTTGATCTTCTGGGGCAATGGCTACTTGATTGTAACCTGAAAATCCATCAAGGAAGCTATAAACTTCCTTGCCTGCAACACGCTCCAAAAGGTGTTCTGTGATTGGAAGTGGATAACTATCTCTAATCGTAGCGGCATTAACTTTTTTAAGGTTAATACACACTCGCAACTTCTCGTTCTTCTTGGGTACCACAACAATGGGGGACACCCATTCGGTATGCTCAATCTCATAGATGAATCCGGCTTCAATCAACCTATCAATTTCTTCTTTTATTTTTGCTGCATAGGTATCATTATATGTGTAGGGCTTCTGTTTGGTGGGCTTAGCATCAGCAGTCATGGGGATAGTATGAGAGCAAATTCTTGGATCTACCCCTTTCAAGTCTCTATAGTGCCATGCAAACACATCCCTATATTCCCTTAATAGAGCTATGAGCTCCATTTCTTCTCTTGCACTTAGGTCATGTCCTATATATGTGCATCTCTCTTCGTTCTCTTCAATGGTCACTACAATCTTCTTGGTCTTTTCTTTATTATCATATGATTCTCCTATGATGGCCTCTCTCTTAGGCATTCATACCAAAATTTTGCGGTCGTCAACTTCATATTTCTTGAAGTTTTCTGGTACTTCAAACAATGATTCCTCCTCTTCTTGTTTCACTGCTTTTCTTTTCTTTTTCTTTTGACTACTCTCACTTCCATCCTTTGAGTTTACTGTTTTAATACTTGTGAGAGGTTCTTCTTCTTTCTGGGTAAACACTCCTATATCTTCTAGATAGTGCTGCTCCGAGTTAAAGCAACTATCCATCACAATAGACTCCAGATCATCGTCATTCTCTTCTTCTTCTATGACATCACTAGGGTCACATTCTTCTAGCAAGGGTTGACACATGAACACTGAGATATCATAACCCTCCTCATCACAATGAGGTGTCCACTGTTCCTCATTGACAGCAATGTCCATGGTGGCTAAGATTTCTGGCCAGCCATGAGGCTCAAACTCCTCATCTGGAAAGATCATCGGTGTGTAGGCTGGGTCCCTAACTGGTCTATCTCCTAGCGAAGTTCCTTCTTCTCTTGCCTTTAAACGTTTTTCCTCTTCCTTTGCGACCTTGCACATCCACAAATGAGTATCTTCATGCAGCCATGATGGATCAGGTGAACTTTCAGAATGCACAGAGATGGAATCTTCTTTCACTTTGTGGATAGAATTCCACTGTAGGGGTGGTACATCTCTGAAGGTGTAATCCTTCAAATTGACCTTGGTGGTAACCCCTAAGTGCTGTAAGTACAAGGAGTTAGTTCCCCAATCCTGTACTATTTGCAATTGTCGTAGGAAGGGTCTTCCTAGGATCATCTCATAGACATTATTTTTCTCAAAGTCACATATAGCAAATGTGTGCTCAAACTCTACACCACAAGTGGTTAGAGTGATCCCTTCTAGCAATCCTAGAGGTCTTTCAAAATGACCATCAGCCATTTGAAGCTTCATTCTAGTTGGTCTTAATGTGGGCTTGCCCCATTGCTTCCACAAGGAGGTGGTCGCAATAGCAACACCAGCACCTGAATCTATGATTGCTTTGGTTGTGTAACCTTGGTAGGTGATTGGAAGATAAGTATTATCTTCTTCATCCTCACACATGTCCCCTATTTTGTCTAGAGGTATCTCTGGTACCCTTTGCTTGGAGCCTGCTTTTGGTATGTTGGAATCAAGTTCTGGAACCTGATCCTTCACATGATTCCAGAGCTCAGGTTTTGCTTTGAGCAGCTCTTCTACAGTGAGATGACACTGAACCTTAGTGTTCCTCACGACATCCGTGTTCCTTGGAACCACTGAGTCTTCATTTCTTACTAGTATTGTGGGAGCTCTAATCTGGAGAGATTCAGATTCCCATGGGCCTGGAAATTGAGGCAGTTCTTCTAAGGTATTAGATTCAAAATCTAACCTTTCGTCTTCTTGTTGTTCTGCTTCATCTTCGTAAATAGATGGGATGTCTTGGGGAAATTGATCATGAAGATCATCAATCTCAGGAATAGGAGGGGAATTACCCTTCTCCTTGGCCCATTTCTCTTCTTGTATTTCCCGCAAGAATTCTTGAGAGTACTGTTGAATTGAAGGAGGTATTCCTGGATCCGTGGAATTAGGAACATAAGCTCCCATTGGTGGTGAGCTTCCTCTTTCAATAACTGGTTGAGCCTGTGTAGGTAAAGAAACTTGTGGTTTGTTTACCAATTGCTCTAATCTTTCTAGTAAGCCCTGGAAATGCAAATCTGATTTGATAGAGTTTGTCTGATTGAACTTTTGACTAGTCTCAAGTATGGCTTGAGCTTGTTCTACCATTTTCATGCACATTTTCATCCGTTCAATCTCTAAGTCCGCTCTAGGGTAACTCTTGTCTAGGTTTGCCGCTGTAGGCCCTTCTTGAAGTCGAGCCTGGTAGGCCTTGAACATCATGTCCAAGCCTTCTGGGGTTGGATCTGCTAGAACAGACCCTGGTTGCGGTCTATTTACAATGGGTGGTGGGGTGGGATGAGGTGGAGTGGATGGAGTTTCGGCATGCGAGGGGCTTTGAGATGCAATGTCTTCTATTTTTGTTTTCGCTTCTTTTAAGCTTTCTTCTAGTTCCGATAACTTTTTATTCCACTTGCGATTGGCCTTCTCTCTGGTATCCTTCCACGTTCTTGTTTTCCTCTTACTAGGCTCTCCCGATTCACTCGACTCTGATTGTTCTACTGGTTTATCCTGCTGTAAGGCTTGTGCTCTAGTGACCGCTTGTATAGGAGCCACATTGTTACTACTTGAACTTGGATCTGCCACTAAGCCTACCACATTAATGGGTGTAATCTTGGGTGCACTGGAGGGGTTTCTTGGACAATCTTTGGGGAGATGGTCTTTGCCACAATCAGGACAAAAAGCCTGTATTGTGATAGCCTGTCCTTGACTCGGAGATGGTGGGTGGGGACAGTCACGAATGAAATGGTCACCATGACATCTGAAACAAGATCCTCTAGGGGCTTGTGGTCTCATTTGTCTCAACTGGGGCCTAGGGTTAGGATTTGTGTACATGACATTGGAGTATTCTGGCTCCCAATTTTGCTCCATAGGTGGCGCCTCATATTGATACGAGTAAATCTCACTATGTTCAGGTGACTCTGTGTAATACGCATGTGGACTACCTTCATGGGAGTAGTCTGAACTATGAGCATGAGAATCATTATCTGGTATCCATGGGGTTAGTGGCACCAATGCTCTATTAGGGTTCTCCTCCGCCATCGTATATTTAACTGGGATCACATTGGCAGGAGCTGGCGGTTGGTTTCCTAGGACTGGTTGTGGCCTATATGGTGCCTGATATTGCTGTTGTGGTCTATAATATGGCTGTTGGTATTGGTTCTGATACCTACCTTGTGGGTAAGGTTGCTGATAATTTTGTCTAACAGCCTGCCTATTGTAGGGACAATCTTGAGCCGTATGGTTTGTGTACCTCCTTTCAATAGTACAATATGGGGTATTCCTTTCTCTCACATTCTGGTTGTGCATTGGGCATACATTAGCCATGTGGTCGCCTCCGCAAGTATAACACCGATTCAATGAGGTGACTCTCTGTGTTTGTCTATTGTGGACTCCCAGCTTCTTGGCAACTTGCTCAGCTATCTCTTCTATTTCTGTGGAGATCTTTGAAGTATGACTAGTAGAACTATCCGAATCTTTGTAGAGTTTGGACAATCCTAACTCCTCACCCAAGTTATCTTCTATGTCGATGCACGTCCGCACGCACTCTTCTATGGATCTAGGCTCTTTCAAGTACACATATGATCTTAATTTTGTGCTCAGTAAGCCATCTAAGAACAAAGCCACTTGTTTAGCTGGTGTGGGTAACTCTGGAGTAGGGCATCTTTCTAGGTACTGTCTGAACCTTCTACCTGCTAGTCGCACTGTTTCTTGGGGAGTCTGCTTGAAGCTGTGGATCAAGGATGATGTGTTATGCCTGATACCACTCTTGGAAAATTCTACAATGAATTCGTCTAGCAGTTGACCTATATCGTGATAGTTGCTTCTACTCAATGGTTGAAACCAAGCTAAGGCAGTGCCCTTAAGGGTCAAACCAAATGCCTCGTACTGGGTGAACCAGTCCTCAATTTGTTCGGCTCTCAGCACTTGTTTGTACTCGGCCACATGATCATAAGGATCCCCTGTCCCATCGAAATAGTTCTTCATTGCCTTGATCACTTGAATGGGTCTAAGGGTTCTTGGGTATTCCCGGGGTCTGGGCAATGGAAAATCCTGTTCATTTCTTTGTTGCCTATGTGCTTGATGTCTCTCTCTTTTAGGTCTTTCATTTTCAAATCCTGATCTATTCCTGCCCACGGTGTGTGCAAAGCTTACCTCAGGTCTCTCTCTAGTTCTTTCTCTCTGGGCTTCATGAGCGTGGGAAGATCCTATTCCTTGGAGGCCATGGGAAACATTGGATCTTGGTGGGGGGAAAATCAATTCATTCTTCCAAGTATATGCATGTCTATCATGTTCTGTTACCAAGAAAATTTTCTCTGATGTGTTATCCAGGTAGACAACTTTGCCTGGTATCTCTGGATCCTTGAACTCGTAGATGATGACTATGCCCAATTGGCTAGATTGATCTGGCTTGAACCTCCAAAAGGCTTCCTCTGTTTCTCTATTCAAAAATAGTTCTATGCTTTTGTTATCTTGAGGGATCCAGTCTGGAGTGATCACTCGGGTCAAAACTGACTTACCTCTAGGAGTCTGGGGTCCTTGTCCTACATTTCCTTGTTCTAGGTCTCCTATTTCATTCTCAGGAATGACATTTCCAAACTCATCAGTCCTATCTGGTAGGTTGGTGACCACATACATGGTTCCTTCCTTATCAATGTATGAACCCTCTTCGAACTTGACCACCGGGTGTTCAAGTCCAAAGGATTGATCTGGATTTTTGAGTTGGACCACTGATCGCCTCAGACCATCCTCATAGATGCGAGCACCTAATTGGTTGGTCTGAATATATTCCAACTGTGTCTTATAGGGACCTTCTGGTGTTTGTAGATGGGCAATCCCTGAGCCACCTGCAGGTTTTCCCATACTAAAAGACATTTCTGAATCACTTGTGTCTGAACTTAGTAAAAGATGACCACTTAGTTGTTGTGACCCAGACTTGGATGTATGGTTGACACTAGCCTCAGAAGATCTAATGCTTTGTTTATCCTTGCCTAAGTGTCTACCAGATCTCAGGTTCATAAGCTTTAGTCAAGAGTCCAAATTTTCCCTTTGGTATGGTTCAAAATTCTTTGGAGCCCCCTTGGTTCCCTAGTCCCACCTGAGGGTCAACTTCAAATTATCCTATCTCAGAATCAACGCATTATTCTTGAAAAAAACAGTTGAGATCGTGTAGGATTTGAAACGAGCTTTCCAACAAGCTATAGAGCTCAAAAAATGGACTTTGGATGAAAAAGTTATGCCAATTCAGGCTCCTGGGGGTCAAAACACGCAAACAGGACCTATGGAGAAAATCGCGATTTTGTACCTTGAGAATCGTGTTCACAAAATCGTGTTTTCACAAAATCGTGTTTTGAAAATCGCGATTTTGAGTAGGAAATCGTGTTTTGAAAATCGCGATGTTGATCACAAAATCGTGTTTCTGAAAATCGCGATTTTGATCACAAAATCGTGTTTCTGAAAATCGCGATTTTGATCACAAAATCGTGTTTCTGAAAATCGCGTTTTTTGACATGAAAATCGCGATTTTGAGCATAGAATCGTGTTTTTTGCATGAAAATCGCGATTTTGAGCACAGAATCGTGTTTTAGAGAATCGTGTTATTTGACATGAAAGTCGCGATGTTGATCACAAAATCGTGTTTATGAAAATCGCGATTTTGAGCACAGAATCGTGTTTTTTTTTTTTTGCTGAAAATCGTGATTTGTGAGAATCGCGATTTTGAGCCCGCTGAAAATCGTATTTTCTCAGAATCGTGTTTTTTGCATGAAAATCGCGATTTTGAGCACAGAATCGTGTTTTTTGACATGAAAATCGCGATGTTGATCACAAAATCGTGTTTATGAAAATCGCGATTTTGAGCACAGAATCGTGTTTTTTTTTTTTTTTTTTACTGAAAATCGTGATTTGTGAGAATCGCGATTTTGAGCCCGCTGAAAATCGTATTTTCTCATAATCGTGTTTTTGGCATGAAAATCGCGATTTTGAGCACAGAATCGTGTTTTAGAGAATCGTGTTTTTTGACATGAAAATCGCGATTTTGTCCCAGAGAATCGTGTTTTTCCACAGAATCGTGTTTTTCTCAAAATCGTATTTTTGGCTGAAAATCGTGATTTGTGAGAATCGCGATTTTGAGCAGAAAGTCGTGTTTTTCACAAAATCGTCTTTTTGCTGAAAATCGTGATTGGTGAGAATCGCGATTTTGAGCAGAGAATCGTGTTTTTTGAGAATCGCGATTTTGGGCAGAGAATCGTGTTTTTTTTTTTTTTTTTTTTTTTTTGAGAAAAAACACAGAATCGCGATTCTTTTCAACCAACTTTTATGCAGGAAAACTGAAAATCGTGATTTTTCAAAAAATTTTGAATTTTCACAGAATCGCGATTTTCATCACAGAATCGCGTTTTTTGGCGGAAAATTCAAATTTCCGAGCGCCGGCTATGGCGAGCTCCGTATGAGCAGAAATTCATGAAAAAAACACAGCGCTTGCTCTCCCTTGCTTCTCCTAACTCCTTCCCACACAATAATACATGAAAAATGGTATGCAGATGGTGAAAATGCACTAAAAAACAAGAATTTTCTATGAAGAAGAACGTGGAAGAAGGTGGAGATGATGATGATGATGAAGATGAAGAGGAAAAAACAAAAAATGAACTGAAATGACAGTTTTTTTTCCTTCCAACGTCGCAAATCTACGATCTTACCATCACAACGCTCGTCCTCGAAGCTCCCTCCCTGGCAACGGCGCCAAAATTTGGTGTAGCTCAAGCGTAAGCACCACCTCCTTTACTTGTCAATCCGCGGAGACGTGAGGACCGGTATGAAGACCACGAGCAAGTGAAGGCACAAGTGCGTGAGTGAAAGCACACAAACATGCACACACATACACACACACGCACACAAAGTAAGATCAAAGAGAGGAACAATGGAAAGCTTAGATTGCAAAAGAGTTCTCTTACAAAAATTCTATTCTCTCACAAGCTAACCTCAAAAATGAGCTCTCTAGCTCTTTTTATAGTTTTTTGACTAGTTTTGGCCCTGTCCAGACCTAGTGTCCGGCCTAGTTAAAAATTAGGTTCCAGGGCTTATTTGAGGGCTCAAACGAAGTCTAAAAATTATGAAAATTGGTACGATGGTACTTCTAATACTCCTCAAGCTCGAGGACTCCTCGGCTTGAACAAAATGGAGTTACTAACAATAGATAATGGTATTTACAATGGTTTCTAGTGATGAAAATCACTATTTTTGTAGGGGATTCTTCTGAAAATTTGACATACACTTCTTGGAGCTCCCTACTTGCTCCCTTTCCTCATGTGTCCACCTTTTGATGTGCTTCCATGCTTTGTCCTTGACTTTGAGATTCAACACTAAGTCAGACACTAGGTTCGAAACCGGTCAACACTAGTCAAAAAACTATAAAGAGAGCTAGAGAGCTCATTTTTGAGAGATTAGAAGGATTAGAGAAAGTAACATTGTAAGAGTGTGAGTGTAAGAGCTATTTTTGAGTAATACAAATGTGATTCAAACCTTCCATTGTATCTCCTCTTGTCTCTACCTTGTGTGCGTGTGTGTGTGTGTGCACTTGTGTGCTCCTCACCTTCACCATCACGCACATCACTCATTCATGATTTTCATATCACCCTAGCTCTTCCATGGATTGACAATTAAGGAGGTGGAGCTTCTTGACAAGGTGCTTGCCATTGTCTAGAACGACAAAGGTTGACTATCACTCGGCACAAACCAATTATTAATTAATCAAATATTGGAGCAAGAAGGCATCGGTCCACGATTCATCGAATGCCTCTGCCTATTAGAAAAGACTTGTGGAACCATTGAAGCAATCGGTACTACGATGCAGAGACCTTGACATTAATACAACCAACGGTGAATACACACCATGCTAAGTCCAAGAAAGAATATTCAAATGCCTATTTCACAATTTGAGTTGTCATTACTCAGGAGACAACATCTACAGTTACCATTAATCTTATAGCAGAAACTTTTGTACAAACCTCACCTATTTCAGCTCCACACCCTCCATCCCCACAAAGAACTCAAGGAGCAAAAACCCCAACCATAACCGTCAAAACCACCCAAGCAGAGGAGCCAATTTTCCACACCCTACCCCATTCACCACCTCATAACAAAGTAACTATAGGAACAACTAGTAATAACCTCACCACCTTCCTTTAGTTTTTGTGCCTGTGTTTCCCATGCATAATTGTTCTGCTCTATTAATAATCCTTTGTATACTACTTCCTTTGCTCCATTCAAACCCGTCCTAGTTCATGTGAGGAGATGGCTCAGGAATGGTCCACAGATGAGCTCGTATTGCACAAAACCATCTTACACCTACCAAGTTGACTCCAAGGATGCTTAATAGACTCCTTTAGCTTCACAATAATGCATTTATAACAACTAGGTGCTTTGAAACATCATTCCCAAGAGTTTGTTCCAAAACGGATAACTTGCATCTACTAGAAATGTGAAGACTTCTATTTTGGGAATGCAGGTGCTCAATGTTTTGCTTAAAGCTCACAACATGGTATGCATTGACCAGCAATATGACTCTTTCTCAATTTTTTTTGTTAGTCTCTCTATTTATTCCATTTATAGTAGACAAAAATGATATAGAAGAATTGTATCAAATTATGTGTGCTAATGAACATATGATACAAGGTAAGTGTAGTGGAATACTCATACATATGTTGAGCTCAAGGTATGCTCAATGGTGTAGCTCAATAGCTCTGAGTAATAGATCTCTTGCCCCGTGACTAAATCACCTCTATTTATACTCTTTTCTTGAGTTCAAATTTTGAATTTCCCTCACATAAAAGTGTTCCTACACTTTAGGGGTGATTGAAATGATTCTTCCTACCACATGAGTTATGGTTTCAGCTTCCTAACTTCATGAGATTCTTCTTTTTCTTCACCTTTACATTTTATCCATGGTGAATAAATTTAAATGTACAAGTAGGAGTTCATATGTGATCTTCTATGTGAGGTACATAAATCAAGGTGTAGTCTTGAATACTTAGCCAAGCACTTAGGCTTGCTATTAAAACCAACAACTCCCCCTCAAGCCTAAGATGCTTGATTCTTCACTCCTTCATGATTTCTTGCAAGTCAATCATTGATTTAAACCTATTCAATTTGCTTCCATCCAATGCCTTTGTCATCATATCTACACATTGTTGGCATGTGGGTACATATGAGAGTTGTATCTCCTTACTCATGATCTTTTCCCTAACATAATCATAGTGAACTTCAATGTGTTTGGTCTTGGCATGATAGATAGGGTTAGCAGCAAGATGCAATGAACCAATGTTGTCTCCAAATATGTGTGGAGTTGAAGTATTCAACCCTAAATCAAAGTATAGGGTCCTGATCCACAAAACCTCTTGAGTAGCATTTGCAAGTCCTCTATCTTCAACTTCAGTTGATGACAGAGCAATAGTAGGTTGCTTCTTTGATGACCAAGAAATCAATTTGGTACTTGCAAAAGTGAGATAGCCTGATGTGCTTCTCCTATCATCTTTGGAACATTCCAATCTGCATCATAAAATAGCTTGACATCTAAATCAGATGTATAAAGGTGATAAAATAATTTTAATATTCTATTCACTGCTTCCATGTGAGGCTTCCTTGGAGTGTGCATGGGTTGACTTAGCACACTAACTCCATAGCATATATCTAATCTAGTTAGAGTAGCATAGTTCAATCTTCCAACTAAGCTTTGGCAAGTAGTCACATCTTTAATTAGCTCACCTTCATGAGAACTTAGCTTATGATTTACCTCCATGGGTGTACCTGCAACCTTTGTATTTTCCATCTTGAATTTGGAGAGCATATCTCCAATGTACTTTCTTTGAGTTAGGAACATACCTCTTTCTGTATATACCACTTCCAAACCTATTGATATATTTAGATAGTGATGTGTGTGAACACTCTAGTACCATCGGGGCACTTTTTTCCCTCTTTGGGAGGTTTTTTCCCTCAGCTTGTATATAAGCCTATTGCCATAATGGGTGACTTATCTTAGTACATTATAGTGGTAATACATTCAACATTGCATGTTGTGCTGCAAGCTTCTTCTTATTCCTTGTGTTGTTTGCGTGCTTCCATAGACGTCTAACTCCAACAATTGGCATCAGAAAAGGTCGCCGCTTCATCTAGGGCGTTGTCTACACCTCTCTGGTTGCAATCTCAGAATTGCACGAAATTTGATAAGCATACTTAGGGTGTTTCAGAGATCAAAATAGCTTTGTTATGCGATGCTGAAATCGCTATCTGTAGAGGGGGTAACCGGGTCTATACTTCAAGTACTCCTTCTACTCAAGGGAGGTTCTCCTTAGGGAATTATACCCTGTAACATCATTGTCTGAGGTACTACTTGAGACGATAAACCAAGAAATGGTCAGAGTGTTACAAAGATGCTAAAAAGGCCAATTCGACCAAGATTGGAAAAAAAATTATGCTAGTATAAAAGATAAAATTGTTAAGAGTACAAAAGGTCTGATCACTCGAAAGATGAACTAGGACATCTCAACACAGAGAAAGTAATACAAACTCAGAGAAGGTATACAAGTGTGGTATACAATTCTATGAAGTCCAGCTTACAAGTGATTATCCCAGTATATCCAATCTCACTGTCATGTCGACTGCCCCCAACACTGAAGCTCTCACTCTGTATATTCTCCAACAGAGAAGCTTCTTCTACAGTGGGCAAAATCACATCAGTGAGCAGAGAATAATCAAGGAGAAGCCTGATTGAACACTCTCAAATACCACAGTAACACAAGTAGACCTAATTTGACAAAAGCTAGAATCATAGAGAAACGACAGTGAGTGAATCCCTCAGCTTCCTAAATTTCTGTATATCATTCCGAATGGATCCTTCACTAACATATATCTCTGACCGCCTGTACGTACGTACTGTATTCCAAACGAGTGCAACTGCTTCTTATATAGATCTCGAGGCCTAGAGAGTGACTTTCGCCGGATTCCATCATTTAAGGCACAATCACTGTTCACTGCACACTCATTGCCAAGAGAGTGGCTTCCACCAGATCCCATCATTTACTGCACCATCACCATTCGTGCCTATCTGACAAAAGTGAAGAGAGAGGTGGCTAATTTTGGGTAGGTGGTTTAATTCTGGTATTGACAGCCAACTGCCTCAAAAGCGCTTGAAACTTCGGAATATGGCCTTGAATGCGAGACTCATTCATGAATCAACACTTCATCACAAATCTGATAGCCGACTTGATTCTGGTGCTGAGGACGAACTTTGAAGGACAAATTTTTGAGGGACAATTTTGAGGGACAAATTTTAAGGGCTGAATTTTGAAAGACAAATTCTGAGGGACAAATTTTGACGGCTGAATTTTGAGGGATGAAAAATGATAATGATGCCGAGGATGAATTTTGAGGGACAAATTTTGAGGGCTGATATTTGGAGGCATGAAATTTGAGGGCTGAATTTTGAGGGATGAATTTTGAGGGCTGAATTTTAGAGGAATGAATTTTGAGGGCTGAATTTTGAGGGATGAAGAAAAATGATGCCGAGATGAATTTTGATGGACAAATTTTGAGGGCTGAATTTCGGAGGGATGAATTTTGAGGGCTGAATTTTGGAGGGATGAATTTTTAGGGCTGAATTTTGAGGGATGAATTTTGAGGGCTAAATTTTGGAGGGATGAATTTTGACGGCTGAATTTTGAGGGATGAATTTTGAGGGCTAAAATTTGCGGGATGAATTTTGAGGGCTGAATTTTGAGGGATGAATTTTGGAGGGATGAATTTTGAGGGCTGAATTTTGAGGGATGAAAAATGATGCCAAGGATGAATTTTGAGGGACAAATTTTGAGGGCTGAATTTTTGAGGGATGAATTTTGAGGGCTGAATTTTGGAGGGATGAATTTTGAGGGCTGAATTTTGAGGGATGAATTTTGAGGGCTAAATTTTGGAGGGATGAATTTTGAGGGCTGAATTTTGGAGGGATGAATTTTTAGGGATGAATTTTGGAGGGATGAATTTTGAGGGCTAAATTTTGGAGGGATTAATTTTTTTCGACCGACAAAGATGATATGAGGGCGAACCTGGAGCAGTGAACTCTCAAGGATGAAAAGAATGGTGCTAAGAGGATTTTTCTTTTTGGGGGGGGGCTGTCATACAATGATGAAATCTTGCTCCATTACAGTCCCCCACATCAAGATATTGCACCGTCTCGGTGCAATTCCTCAATATTGGCTAAAAATTTATAAGAACAAAATTAGAATTGTCTATGGGCAAAACAAGCTAAAACGAGAACTAGGGTATATACAATGATGGATTTTTCTCTAAATATTTCAAGTTAGATAAGCGTTCACCCTAGATAAGCCTTCACCCTGGAAATGTTGAAGAGAGGCAATTTCTCACCCTGTAGGTCCTCTACTTGTATTGCTCCTTGTTGAAATATCCTCAGCACTTTGTAGGGTCCTAACCATTTTGGTGCCAATTTAGTTGGTACAGCTGGAATCTGATATATCAGCATTAGAGCTCCTTCTTCCACCTTATTGGTCCTTAAGTGTCTATCATGAATGTGTTTCCTTTCTTCCTGCTTTTCGTGCAACTCTTCATAGCTGTTTCCCTATATTCCTCCAATGCTACCAATCTTCTAATGTGAGGGTCAACATTAATGCTTTTTGCTTCAATTTCTTTTCTGATGATGAATTCAAAAGGGGCTAATGCCTCTTTCCCATAGACTAGAAGAAATGGGCTCTCTCTCGTGGTGCCCCTTCTGGTTGTTCGAAAAGCCCATATTGCACCAATGAGGGCTTATGGCCATGAACTGTGATGGTCAAAGGCTAATTTGTGTAGTAATCCAATCAAAATTTTGTTAGAACTTTTTGCCTGCCCATTTGCTCTCGGATAGTATGCACAGGATTTCTTATGGAAGATCTTGTACCTGTCAAAGGTTATTTGCAACAACTGGTCTACAAAGTGCGTGCCTCTATCACTGGTGACTTCAAGTGGGCAGCCAAATCTTGAGAATATTCTTTTATACATAAACTTGGCTACTGTAGTGGAAGTACAATCAGCAGTAGCCTTAGCTTCTACCCACTTAGTAGAATAACATGTGTCCATCAAGATATACTTCTTACCACCAGGTTGACCAGTTGGGCTGATTGGTCCAATGAAATCAAGACCCCATCGTTCAAAAGGTAGCCATCCAGTGGAGATTATTAATGGTTGAAAATTCATTCTACTAGGCTTGGGAGCATATCTCTGGCACATATCACACCTTTTGGCAAACTTGATAGCATCTTTGTAAACATGAGACCACCACAATCCCCTCTGGATAATTTTGTGAGCCAACTCCTCTCCTTTGAGATGCCCTTCACTGTGTGCTGCTTCAAGCAAAAAATTCACCTCTGGATAAACACATTTTCTCAAGATACCATCATGACAATATTTATACAAATGGTCATTTATAAGTGAATATGCTTTGGCTTTAAAGAGTAATCTCCTCCTTTCTAATGGTTTTATGTTCTCAGGGAATTTTCCAAAAGTGAGAAAATGCAGAATTTCACCATCCCACTCAGTTTGAGTCTAGGTTGATCCACCTTGGGCACCTTGGGTATGGAGGGTTGAGCCAAAACTGCTCCTACTGCATGAAGACTAGCATCTGTATGCACATGGAACTCTGCTGGCTAGTTAGGAACAGTTAAGAGTGGAGCAGTACGTAGCCTCAATTTTAGTTCAAAAAATGCCTTTTCAGCCTCAGGACTCCATGAGAAAGGAATCTTCTTACTCCTAAGCCTTGACAGAGGCTTAGCTATTTCTGAATACATCCGTATAAATCTCCTATGGTAGCCTGCATGGCCTAAAAAGCTTTGTACTTCCTTAGGAGTCCATGGAATGGGCATGGAAAGCATAGCAGTGACCTTTGTTGGATCTACAGTTATCCCATTTGCAGACACGATGTGACCAAGGAGAGTGCCTTTACTGACAAAAAATGACATTTAGCAGGATTCAACTTCAAACGTGTTTTGAGACACTGCTCAAAGTTTTCCTTCAGATTTTCCAAGTGATCGTGAAAATCTTGGACTACTGCTCTTCTATCTGTGCCTGAGAACACTGAAAAGTCATCCATAAAAATGCGCAGAAAAGTTGTCAACCATTTCCCCAGTATCAAATACATTGTTAGCAATCATGGTGGTAGAGACAAACTTTCACTTTTTTTGTAATCTAGAATTTGTAGCTTCATTTCCTCATGAAAATTGAGCAATTGTAAATACTCATGTATATGTAGGGAGAGTCTCCCCTCTTCAATAATTGTGAGAATAGGAGCAATGAGAGGAAAGTAGGAATAATCCCCTGTGTTGGGGATCCACTATACATAGACTTTATTCCCTTAGAAAATCTTGGAGACACATTTTCTAAGGGAAGTAATCAATGTGTTGAGATCAATTGAGGATGCTCCAAGCCCCACACTTGATCAATCCCAACAAAAATACATGATTGATCCTTTGATAAATAATTGATTTTCAATACCCGTTTTATTGCTTTTGATCTTGAAGAGGGTTGATCATGCTACTCCTCGTAAAAGATTTCCTCTCATCAATCGTGCAAAGATCACCCATTGGAATATTGTCTTTGGTCATCTTCTACATTTTCCTTCATAAATTCTCACTTTATCACACATAAAATGAAAGGAGATCAATCTATTCTTTATCATTGATTGCCCTTTCTATCCCCCAAAATTGTTCACCCACATTTTTATAGTTCAGTGCTCATATATTTGTTGATTGATTGCTCCTGATGTTTTCATACCATTGATCACCCATGAACTCAAGTTTTAGCACCTAAAAGAATTTTGTGTGATTGCATGAGTTGGAGATTTTGATAGTTTCACAAATATTTATGTTAATGCTTAAAGGATCATATAGAGTTAAGAAAGTAGAAACCAAAGTATGGTATCACCATCTTACCAAGGTATCCTGAGTCCATTTAAGAGACTAAAGTAGCATTGGAACCCTCACTTTAATAATATTATCAAAGGAAGAGGGAAAATATATTGCAAGGAGTAAGCAAAGAATATAAGTGTTAGCCATCAAGGAAGATTGACACATCAAGGGAGCATGAGGCAAGGAAGCCAAAGATAGGTGTCATAGAGAGAAGGGCAAGGAGGACTAAGTAGAGAAGGAATTCAATGAAGATCTGAAAATTAGGTCTATTAATTTTCTAACTATAATTTCTTTTAAAACACTGATTTTATCACTACACTTCATTATAAATTCCATTTTTGGTACATCAAACTCCATTTTTTCAAGTCGAGGATCCTCAAGCTTGCGAGTAGTAGAAAATTTCATAATTTTTAGAGCTCATTTGAGCCTCCAAAAGGGCCAGATAGCTCATTCTAGGGGTTAACATTCTTAGGAATGAGCTTGTATGAGTACATTTTGTATCTTGAAAGTAGTGCAATAGAAGATTCCATTGTTCTCTCTCTTTTTCTTGCCTTGTGTGCATGTGTGTATGTATGTGCATGCATGCTAGTGTGCTTCTCACTCATGCACTTCTGCATTCCACTTGCTCATGGTCATTATACCACCCTCATGTCTTTGTGGATTGACAATTACAAGGTCGATCTCCTCACATTGGTTCTCACCATTGTGCTAGGCTAACACCAAATTTGGCACCGTTGTTGAGGAGCGAACTTCAAGGACAAGTGTGTGATGCTAAGATGTAGAGTCATGTGGTTCCACCTATCCCAATACACTTGGAGTTTCCTAGATCGACTGGTCTTGAGGACTTAGGCAATGTAGACTTTTTGAGCAGCTCCTCAAAGATGAGGATTTCGGTTTTGAAGAAGAAGAAGCAGCAGAAGGTGAACATCAACACCAATAGGAAGAAGAAAAATATGAAGAATAATAGTAGGAACAAGCAAAAGAAGATGACAAATAAGGAGAAGATGAAGAAAAGAAAGGTGCTCTTGCTTACGCCGCATAGCTTTATAAATTATATGACACCATAACAAGTGTACAAGGTTGTTAGCAATGCAACTGACAGTGGCTACAGACATCGGTGCAACGAAAGCATGTAGAAGGAAATGCATGAAGATTGGGGGGGAGGGGGGCAGGTTTAGTCTTTTTCAAAATAGGTTGTTTCATTATAAGTAATCAAACTCTCAACAGTGATTTTAATCACTCATGTAACATATGTAATATAAAAAACCCAATCTTGCCATTATCTACTCCATTTTGTGCAACCAAAGGAGTCCTCAAGCTTGAGGAGCCTAGATAGATCACTCATACCCAATTTTTTTATTTTTTGGACTTCATTTGGACCTCCAAATGAGCCTTAGAACCTATTTTCTAACTAAGTCAGACACTAGGTTCGAAACCGGTCAACACTAGTCAAAAAACTATAAAGAGAGCTAGAGAGCTCATTTTGAGAGGTTAGAAGCATTAGAAAAAGTAACATTGTAAGAGTGTGAGTGTAAGAGCTATTTTTGAGTAATACAAGTGTGATTTAAACCTTCCATTGTATCTCCTCTTATCTCTACCTTGTGTGCGTGTGTGTGTGTGTGCACTTGTGTGCTCCTCACCTTCACCACCACGCACATCACTCATTCATGATTTTCATATCACCCTAGCTCTTCCATGGATTGACAATTAAGGAGGTGGAGCTTCTTGACGAGGTGCTTGCCATTGTCTAGAACAACAAAGGTTGACTATCATTTCGGCACAAACCAATTATTAATTAATCAAATATCGGAGGAAGAATGCATCGGCCCACGATTCATCAAATGCCTCTGCCTATTAGAAAAGACTTGTCGAACCATTGAAGCAATCCATACTACGATGGAGAGACCTCGACATTAATACAACCAACAGTGGATACACACCATGCTAAGGCCAAGAAAGAATATTCAAATGACTATTTCACAATTTGAGTTGTCATTACTCAGGATACAACATCTACAGCTACCACTAATCTTATAGCAGAAACTTTTGTACAAACCTCACCTATTTCACCTCCACACCCTCCATCCCCACAAAGAACTCAAGGAGCACAAACCCCAACCATGACTGTCAAAACCACCCAAGCAGAGGAGCCAATTTTCCACACCCTACCCCATTCACCACCTCATAACAAAGTAATTATAGGAACAACTAGTAATAACCTCACCACCTTCCTTTAGTTCTTGTGTCTGTGTTTCCCATGCATAATTATTCTGCTCTATTAATAATCCTTTGTATACTACTTCCTTTGCTCCATTCAAACCCGTCCTAGTTCATGTGAGGAGATGGCTCAAGAATGGTCCACAGATGAGCTCGTATTGCATAAAACGTTCTTACACCTACCAAGTTGACTCCAGGGATGCTTAATAGACTCCTTTGGCTTCACAATAATGCATTTATAACAACTAGGTGCTTTGAAACATCATTCCCAAGAGTTTGTACCAAAATAGATAACTTGCATGTACTAGAAATGTGAAGACTTCTATTTTGGGAATGCAGGTGCTCAATGTTTTGCTCAAAGCTCACAACCTGGTATGAATTGACCAGCAATATGACTCTTTCTCAATTTTTTTTTGTTAGTCTCTCTATTTATTCCATTTATAGTATACAGAAATGATATAGAAGAATTATATCAGATTATGTGTGCTAATGAACATATGATACAAGGTAAGTGTAGTGGAATACTCATACATATGTTGAGCTCAAGGTATGCTCAATGGTGTAGCTCAATAGCTCTGAGTTATAGACCTCTTGCCCCGTGACTAAATCACCTCTATTTATACTCTTTTCTTGAGTTCAAATTTTGAATTTCCCTCACAAAAAGTGTTCCTACACTTTAGGGGTGATTGAAATTATTCTTCCTACCACATGAGTTGTGGGTTCAGCTTCCTAACTTCATGAGATTCTTCTTTTTCTTCACCTTTACATTTTATCCATGGTGAATACAGTTAAATGTACAAGTAGGAGTTCATATGTGATCTTCTATGTGAGGTACATAAATCAAGGTGTAGTCTTGAATACTTAGCCAAGCACTTAGGCTTGCTATTAAAACCAACAACTCCCCCTCAAGCCTAAGATGCTTGAGTCTTCACTCCTTCATGATTTCTTGCAAGTCAATCATTGATTTAAACCTATTCAATTTGCTTCCATCCAATGCCTTTGTCATCATATCTACACATTGTTGGCATGTGGATACATATGAGAGTTGTATCTCCTTACTCATGACCTTTTCCCTAACATAATCATAGTGAACTTCAATGTGTTTGGTCCTGGCATGATAGATAGGGTTAGCAGCAAGATGCAATGAACCAATGTTGTCTCCAAATATGTGTGGAGTTGAAGTATTCAACCCTAAATCAAAGTATAGGGTCCTGATCCACAAAACCTCTTGAGTAGCATTTGCAAGTCCTCTATCTTCAACTTCAGTTGAGGATAGAGCAATAGTAGGTTGCTTCTTTGATGACCAAGAAATCAATTTGGTACTTGCAAAAGTGCGATAGCCTGATGTGCTTCTCCTATCATCTTTGGAACATTCCAATCTCCATCATAAAATAGCTTGACATCTAAATCAAATGTATAAGGGTGATAAAATAATTTTAATATTCTTTTCACTGTTTCCATGTGAGGCTTCCTTGGAGTGTGCATGGGTTGACTTAGCACACTAACTCCATAGCATATATCTAATCTAGTTAGAGTAGCATAGTTCAATCTTTCAACTAAGCTTTGGCAACTAGTCACATCTTCAATTAGCTCACCTTCATGAGCACTTAGCTTATGATTTACCTCCATGGGTGTATCTGCAACCATTGTATTTTTCCATCTTGAATTTGGAGAGCATATCTCCAATGTACTTTCTTTGAGTTAGGAACATACCTCTTTCTATATATACCACTTCCAAACCTATTGATATATTTAGATAGTGATCTTTGTGAACACTCTAGTACCATCGGGGCACTTTTTTCCCTCTTTGGGAGGTTTTTTCCCCCAGCTTGTTTATATGCCTATTGCCCTAATGGGTGACTTATCTTAGTACATTCTAGTGGTAATACATTCAACATTGTGTGTTGTGCTCCAAACTTCTTCTTCTTCCTTGTGTTGTTTGCGTGCTTCCGCAGACGACTAACTCCAACAATTGGCATCAGAGAAGGTCGCCGCTTCATCTAGGGCGTTGTCTACACCTCTCTGGTTGCAATCTCATAATCGCATAAAATTTGATAAGCATACTTAGGGTGTTTCAGAGATCAAAACAGCTTTGTTATGCGATGCTGAAATCGCTATCTGTAGAGGGAGTAACCGGGTCTATACTTCCAGTACTCCTTCTACTCAAGGGAGGTTCTCCTTAGGGAAGTATACCCTCTAACATCATTGTGTGAGGAACTACTTGAGACGATAAACCAAGAAATGGTCAGAGTGTTACAAAGATGCTAAAAAGGCCAATTCGACCAAGATTGGAAAAAAAATCGCGCTAGTATAAAAGATAAAATTGTTAAGAGTACAAAAGGTCTGATCACTCGAAAGATGAACTAGGACATCTCAACACAGAGAAAGTAATACAAACTCAGAGAAGGTATACAAGTGTGGTACACAATGCTATGAAGTCCAGCTTACAAGTGACTATCCCAGTATTTCCAATCTCACTATCATGTCGACTGCCCCCAACACTGAAGCTCTCACTCTGTATATTCTCCAACAGAGAAGCTTCTTCTACAGTGGGCAAAATCACATCAGTGAGCAGAGAATAATCAAGGAGAAGCCTGATTGAACACTCTCAAATACCACAGTAACACAAGTAGACCTAAATTGACAAAAGCTAGAATCACAGAGAAACGACAGTGAGTGAATCCCTCAGCTTCCTAAATCTCTGTATATCATTCTGAATGGATCCTTCACTAGCATATATCTCTGACCGCATGTACGTACATACTGTATTCCAAACGAGTGCAACTGCTTTTTTATATAGATCTCGAGGCCTAGAGAGTGACTTCCGCCAGATTCCATCATTTAAGGCACCATCACTGTTCATTGCACACTCGTGGCCAAGAGAGTGGCTTCCACCGGATCCCATCATTTACTGCACCATCACCGTTCGCGCCTATCTGACAAAAGTGGAGAGAGAGCTGGCTAATTTTGGATAGGTGGTCTAATTCTAGTATTGACAGCCAACCGCCTCAAAAGCGCTTGAAACTTTGGAATATGGCCTTGAATGCGAGACTCATTCATGAATCAACACTTCATCACAAATTTGATAGCCGACTTTCTTCTGGTGCTGAGGACGAACTTTGAAGGACAAATTTTTGAAGGACAAATTTTGAGGGATAAATTTTGAGGGACAAATTTTAAGGGCTGAATTTTGAAACACAAATTCTGAGGGACAAATTTTGAGGGCTGAATTTTGAGGGATGAAAAATGATAATGATGCCGAGGATGAATTTTGAGGTACAAATTTTGAGGGCTGAATTTTGGAGGGATCAATTTTGAGGGCTGAATTTTGAGGGATGAATTTTGAGGGCTGAATTTTGGAGGGATGAATTTTGAGGGCTGAATTTTGAGGGATGAATTTTGAGGGCTGAATTTTGGAGGGATGAATTTTGAGGGCTGAATTTTGGAGGGATGAATTTTGAGGGCTGAATTTTGGAGGGATGAATTTTGAGGGCTGAATTTTGGAGGGATGAATTTTGAGGGCTGAATTTGGATGGATGAAAAATGATGCCGAGGATGGATTTTGAGGAACAAATTTTGAGGGCTGAATTTTGGAGGGATGAATTTTGAGGGCTGAATTTTGGAGGGATGAATTTTGAGGGCTGAATTTTGAGGGATGAATTTTGAGGGCTAAATTTTGGAGGGATGAATTTTGAGGGCTAAATTTTGAGGGATGAAAAATGATGCCGAGGATGAATTTTGAGGGACAAATTTTGAGGGCTGAATTTTGGAGGGATGAATTTTGAGGGCTAAAATTTGAGGGATGAATTTTGAGGGCTGAATTTTGAGGGATGAATTTTGGAGGGATGAATTTTGAGGGCTGAATTTTGAGGGATGAAAAATGATACCGAGGATGAATTTTGAGGGCTGAATTTTGGAGGGATGAATTTTGAGGGCTGAATTTTGAGGGATGAATTTTGAGGGCTGAATTTTGGAGGGATGAATTTTGAGGGCTGAATTTTGGAGGGATGAATTTTGAGGGATGATTTTTGGAGGGATGAATTTTGAGGGCTGAATTTTGAGGGACGAATTTTGAGGGCTAAATTTTGGAGGGATGAATTTTTTCCGACCGACAAAGATGAAATGAGGGCGACCCTGGAGCGGTGAACTCTCAAGGATGAAAAGAATGGTGCTAAGACGATTTTTTTTTTTGGGGGGGGCTATCATACAATGATGAAATCTTGCTCCATTACAGTTCCCCACATCAAGATGTTGCACCGTCTCAGTGCAATTCCTCAATATTGGCTAAAAATTTCTAAGAACAAAATTAGAACTGTCTATGGGCAAAACAAGCTAAAACGAGAACTAGGGTATATACAATGATTGATTTTTCTCGAAATATTTCAAGTTAGATAAGCGTTCACCCTAGATAAGCCTTCACCCTGGAAATGTTGACCAGAGGCAATTTCTCACCCTGTAGGTCCTCTACTTGTTGAAATATCCTCAGCACTTTGTAGGGTCCTGACCATTTTGGTGCCAATTTAGTTGGTACAGCTGGAATCTAATATATCAGCACTAGAGCTCCCTCTTCCACCTTATTGGTCCTTAAGTGTCTGTCATGAATGTGTTTCCTTTCTTCTTTCTTTTCATGCAGCCTCTTCATAGCTGTTTCCCTATATTCCTCCAATGCTACCAATCTTCTAATGTGAGGGTCAACATTAATGCTTTTTGCTTCAATTTCTTTTCTGATGATAAATTCGAAAGGGGCTAATGCCTCTTTCCCATAGACTAGAAGAAATGGGCTCTCTCCCATGGTGCCCCTTTTGGTTGTTCGAAAAGCCCATATTGCGTCAATGAGGGCTTGTGGCCATGAACTGTGATGGTCAAAGGCTAATTTGCGTAGTAATCCAATCAAAATTTTGTTAGAACTTTCTGCCTGCCCATTTGCTCTCGGGTAGTATGCACAGGATTTCTTATGGAAGATCTTGTACCTGAGAAAGGTTATTTGCAACAAGTGGTTTACAAAGTGCGTGTCTCTATCACTGGTGACTTCAAGTGGGAAGCCAAATCTTGAGAATATTCTTTTATATACATAAACTTGGCTACTTTGTAGTGGAAGTACAATCAGAAGTAGCCTTAGCTTCTACCCACTTAGTAGAATAACATGTGGCCATCAAGATATACTTCTTACCACCAGGTTGACCACTTGGGCTGATTGGTCCAATGAAATCAAGACCCCATCGTTCGAAAGGTAGCCATCCTGTGGAGATTATTAATGGTTGAAAATTCAGTCTACTAGGCTTAGGAGCATATCTCTGGCACATATCACATCCTTTGGCAAACTTGATAGCATCTTTGTAAACATGAGGCCACCACAATCCCCTCTAGATAATTTTGTGAGCCAACTCCTCTCCTTTGAGATGCCCTTCACTATGTGCTGCTTCAAGCAAAAAATTCACCTCCTCTGGATAAACACATTTTCTCAAGATACCATCATGACAATATTTATACAAAAGGTCATTTATAATGGTTTTATGTTCTCAGGGAATTTTCCAGAAGTGAGAAAATGCAGAATTTCACCATACCACTCAGTTTGAGTCTCTACGCGAAGAGACTACCATCTACAAGTTCATCATTAATACATGTCGCCTTTTCGCTCATAGCCGTCCTTGACACCTGATCCGCCATGTAGTGTTCTTTTCTTGGCCTAATATGAATCTCAAAATCATACTCTTGAAACAGTAGTAGCTAACACCAAATCCTTCCAGCTACTCTAGGCTTATTAATTAAGTATTTGAGGGGTTGATGGTCAGATATGACAATGAAATGCACACCTAGAAGGTAGTGCCTAAACTTTTGGAGTGCGAAAACAATAGCCAAGCCTTCCCTTTCCGTAGTGCTGTAATTTCTTTCTGCTCTGGTAAGTAGTCTGCTAGCATAAGCTATAGGTTGATCCACCTTGGGCACCTTGGGTATGGAGGGTTGAGCCAAAACTGCTCCTACTGCATGAAGACTAGCATCTGTATGCACATGAAACTCTACTGGCCAGTTAGGAACAGTTAAGTGTGGAGCACTACATAGCCTCAATTTTAGTTCAAAAAATGCCTTTTCAGCCTCAGGACTCCATGAGAAAGGAATCTTCTTACTTGTAAGCCTTGACAAAGGCTTAGCTATTTCTGAATACATCCGTATAAATCTCCTATGGTAGCATGCATGGCCTAAAAAGCTTTGTACTTCCTTAGGAGTCCATGGAATGGGCATGGAAAGGATAGCAGTGACCTTTGCTGGATCTACAGTTATCCCATTTGCAGACAAGATGTGACCAAGGAGAGTGCCTTTACTGACCAAAAAATGACATTTAGCAGGATTCAACTTCAAACCTGTTTTGAGACACTACTCAAAGATTTCCTTCAGATTTTCCAAATGATCGTGAAAATCTTGGACTACTGCTCTTCTATCTGTGCCTGAGAACATTGAAAAGTCATCCATAAAAATGCGCAAAAAAGTTGTCAACCATTTCCCGAGTATCAAATACATTGTTCTATTAAATGAAGCAGGTGCATTTCGCAGCCCAGAAGCCATGCGTGTATACACATAAGTGCCCCATGGCCATCGCCTTTATAAAAAAAAAAAAAAAGTCATCTTAGCATCATTCTTTTCGTCCTTCAGAGTTCACCGCTCCAGATTCGCCCTCATTTCATCTTTGTCGGTCGGAAAAAAATCATCCCTCCAAAATTTAGCCCTCAAAATTCATCCCTCAAAATTCAGCCCTCAAAATTCATCCCTCCAAAATTCAACCCTCAAAATTCATCCCTCCAAAATTCAGCCCTCAAAATTCATCCCTCCAAAATTCAGCCCTCAAAATTCATCCCTCAAAATTCAGCCCTCAAAATTCATCCCTCCAAAATTCAGCCCTCAAAATTCATCCCTCCAAAATTCAGCCCTCAAAATTTGTCCCTCAAAATTCATTCTCGGCAACATTTTTCATCCCTCAAAATTCAGCCCTCAAAATTCATCCCTCCAAAATTCAGCCCTCAAAATTCATCCCTCAAAATTCAGCCCTCAAAATTCATCCCTCAAATTTCAGCCCTCAAAATTCATCCCTCCAAAATTCAGCCCTCAAAATTTATCCCTCAAAATTCATCCTCGGCATCATTTTTCATCCCTTAAAATTTAGCCCTCAAAATTCATCCCTCCAAAATTTAGCCCTCAAAATTCATCCCTCAAAATTCAGCCCTCAAAATTCATCCCTCCAAAATTCAGCCCTCAAAATTCATCCCTTCAAAATTCAGCCCTCAAAATTTGTCCCTCAAAATTAATTCTCGGCATTTTTTTCATCCCTCAAAATTCAGCCCTCAAAATTCATCCCTCCCAAAATTCAACCCTCAAAATTCATCCCTCAAAATTCAGCCCTCAAAATTCATCCCTCCAAAATTCACCCTCAAAATTCATCCCTCCAAAATTCAGCCCTCAAAATTCATCCCTCAAAATTCAGCCCTCAAAATTGATCCCTCCCAAATTCAGCCCTCAAAATTTGTCCCTCAAAATTCATCCTCGGCATCATTATCATTTTTCATCCCTCAAAATCCAACAAGTGAGCCATAAAAGCACTATTTCAACTCCATATAGATTCCTTGAAATAAGGTGTTGCCTATGCCTCCATGCTTTCACCACCATATGGGCGTCGCCACATTTCCATGTCAATGATTTGAGGAGGTCGCCTTCTTTAAGGAATATCATGTGATGAAGGCGTCGCCCACTTTGTTGCGCTATTGCCCCAAGAAAAGAAGGCGTCACCTTCTTGTTTTTTGCAAGAGTCTAATCGAAGGTGTCGCCCTCCTTTTGCTAAGAATCAATTCTTTGTTCTACTTTTTCTCCCAAAATCAAGGCGACCTCACATCGTGTACATCGGAGAAAAGAAAACTATCAACCACGATGTCGACCTCAACGCCAGCCAAACATACCTCCCAACACAAGAGCTCCACAAAGACGAAGGAAGCACTGCAGGGCTTTTGCAGAGATACGACACTACCAAAAGTCTGTTGAACTACTCATACCACAAAGAGCTTTTGCAAGGGTAGTGAAAGAGGAACTACAAAGCTACCAAGCAGGTCTAAGAATACAAGGGATAGCACTTGAAGCACTTCAAGAGGCAGCTGAGGTCTACCTCATCTCCATGCTTGAGGACTCTAACTTCTGTGCTATCCATGCCAAGAGAGTAACCATACAACCGAAGGACATTCAGCTAGCAAGAAGAATTAGAGGAAATAACCCATGATGTGTATATTATACCCTATGATAGACTACTTTGCGATGTAATACAATGGATAATAGAAAATTTTGTTTTTACTTATATTCTTTGTCTCTTGTTTCTCTCTCACTCTCTCTCTCTCTCTTTCAATCAGTTATATATGGATTCAGTTAAACATGCATGCACTTGCCTATTGTTTTGTGACTAGATATGTTCCTTTTCTACCTATTGATGTGCAACATGTCCTTTTCATACCAAAAAACCCTAGCCACAGAAACGCGGGATTCAGCCCTGCAAAACTTTTGCAGGGCTGAATCCCGCGTTTCTGTGCCTGGGGTTTTTTTTGCAATATTTGGTCTTTTGTAAGCATCAAACATATGGTAGAGATGCAATGGTATGCATAAAAGGTAATCATTGTATGCATAAAAGATATGGATGAGATCTTTATCTAGTTAAAGTTGAATTTATACCCTACTGGTAATCTTTGGTCCTGATTCTACCAAAACCAAGTGAAAATCTAAAATTACATACTTTCCTATGTTTTATAGCACCTAAAAACACTAGATAAGGCCAAAAAAGCCCCAGCCACAAAAACGCGGGAAACAGCCTTGCAAAAATTTTGCAGGGCTGTTTCCCGCGTTTCTGTGGCTGGGGCTTTTTTGGCCTTTTTTATGCATATAATTATACAAAGGACCAAAGGACAATACAAAGAACCCCAATTAGATACAATTTGTGGACAGAAGATAAGTTCAATTTTTTAGCACATTCATATACAGAAATAGACAAATGATGAAAAAAAAAGTTTGTATTATCAAGACATTACATCATTTCTCAGCTGCCTTCAATTTCTCTACAACTTTCTTTCTCCTTTGTAGAGATTGAGGCAGCTGGTAAGTCAATACAAATCTTGATATTACATGGGGGTCTTGCATTCCAAGACCCATGGCGATACCTATTTGCCCTAATACGTTTCCTCTAAAATTAAGTCCTAATGTAGTTACAACTAAGGATTTCCTAACCAAAATGACACAATTAGTGCCTTGGGTAATTGTACATAAACACAAAATCTTGCTAAGGGCCTTCAAGCACCAAGTCATGAAGTGCCCATCCGGACTGTAGTCTTTGTGTATGATAACAAAATCATCCTTTGGCAACTTTTCGATGTAGTTTGCCAAGGATGCACCACTCCCACGAGAAGCTCGATCCCCACCAGACCTTGCTGCGAACTTGTCGAGCTCAATTGCTTCCTGTTAAGAACAAATGAGAATTCAAGCTCTTACAATGTTAACTTAAATTATCGATTTATTTAATTCAATTACCACTTACATCATGAAGCTTGTCTTCTTCCTCCCCTCTTCCAGGGGCATCAAGATCAATGCTAGAGTGGGCCATGCCACTCTGCTCTGCTACAGGGGATGTAGGAATTTTTTGCTTCAGTATCCTCTCCCGTGCTGCACTGAACTCCTCCTCCGTAGTAGAATTGTTGTCATCATTTAAAATATCAGCACACACCATTTCTATGGTGTCTGCAACAGAATCCCCAAGTGGGATGGACTTCTTTTCAAGTATATCAGATGTGTTGTCAAGTGGAACATCTGACATTGTGGAGAAAATACTCAAGCATTCATCTAGACGTAGACCAAATGCCTTCTCAATGTCATGAAGTAAAATAAATTCCTCTCCATCCACAACGATGCTGGAGAGATATTCAAGTTCCACCTCTGGTAATGTGGGCTCAAAGGGGTTGAGATTTGAAGGGGGGGCCTCCTCCATGCTTGATTGCACACGTAGTTTATCCTCAACACCACCAGGAAATTGTTGGTGGATTGTAATGCTTTCTTTGGCAAAATTTATGGCCTCTGGTTGAGGCTCATTCTTCTCCTTAACAAAGCCCCCAGTGACAAGGTTGGGGAGCTCAACAGGTGTAGGTTCGGGCTCCTCATTAATAATAAAATATGTTGTTGCAATGTAGGATAGGTACTTTGTACCCATCCTCTTCTTTTTGTTAAGTTTTTTTACTAATGGCATAGAGTCATCTAGTAAGTGCCCTGCAGTTTCAGCAATTCCCATGAAACGCTTAAGGCGCTTCATGAAGGCTTCATCGCCTCTGTGTATGTAGAGTAGAAGGTCACATGGAACCCATTTACCCTCATAAGGTGGTATTTCTATAGAGAAACGCAAGATGTAGTACTCAAGGTCTACACCATCCATTTTGGCATAGTTTTTGCCTGCTCAATATCAACTCTCTCATCAACTAGTGCATCATGTAAATCTGCATCAGAAATGGAATGATCTGCATCATCACATGAAACCTGCAAAGGTTGAGAAGTTGCCTCATTAGAACCAGCACTAGAATGTCCACCTGTAAAAAGAGACAGCAAAGTATCATACATGTCTTTGGAGCTAACAGATGTCTCCTTAGTACATGAAAGCAATGGCTGAATAGCATCTTTCACAAAAACAACATCACGGCTAACCAGAATGCGTTTAGTCTGTGGATGATACAGACAATAGTCTTTACTTTCAGAACTATACCCAACAAAAATACATTTTACTCCTTTATCATCCAATTTTTGCGATGTTGTTCAGGCACTAATGCATATGCCAAACAACCAAAAACACACAGATGAGCAACAGATGTCTTGCGATCATGCCAAGCCTCATATGGAGTGATAGACTGCAGTGCTTTAGTGGGATACTTGTTCAGTACATATGCTACACACACCTCAAACCAGAAACTATGTAGTAAAGCCTGACTCTTGACCATACACCTCGCCATCCCCATAAGTAACCTGTTCTTCCATTCAGCGACCCCCCCTCGATCAGAATGGTGCCTGACGTAGCCGCTAAGGTGTATATGAAAAGTTTTGAGCTCATGACTATAGTTTTTAAAACATTTCACAATGTCAAGGCTCCATATATCTGGACACCAAGTTTTAATGAAGCCAATTTTCATTTGGTATATGATATGAGTAAAACACCTTTTGTGAGTACTATCTATGCTTTGCATGCATGAATCAAGTATTTACATGCCTGCGATAAGCAAACATTTGAAGATATGTTCTCCATTGTCTTCGGGGAGTACCACTCAAAGATATTATTAGTGGGGGGTTGTTAGGGGTCAAGGAAAACTAACATGTCAAGGGAGCATGAGGCAAGGAATCCAAAGATAGGAGTCACAAAGAGAAGAGCAAGGAGTAAGCAGACAAGGAAGTCAACGAAGATCTAGCAATTAGGACTATTTATTTTCTAAATATAATATCTTTTGAAACAGAGACGAGTCTCTTTTTCCTCCCAATCATATGCCTCTATCTATAGTTGCCTGAATCAACGAGGACCACAAATGTAACTAGAGTCCACAAGTGCATGTGCAATCTCCACCATTCCTTTAATATCTTCCTTGTTGGAATTTCGCTTTGCAGGCATCCTTCATTAAGTCCCAATTAGCAAAATGGTTGTTAGCAAACCGACTAAACCATTTGTTTGTTAAGCCTTCCAATGTTGTTTGAAAAAAGATTAGAAAAGCATCTTCCGTTCCATAGGGCTAAAAATAGTCTGACGTGTTGTGCTCCTCAAGATCTTCATGTGCTAATCCTCGAAAGAAAAAAAAAAAAAAAATTGATGTTCAATCAGGAAAGCAAAGTTTCTAAGTCTACTTGAGCTTCCATGTTTCCTACACATATGATGTGGATGAAAGAGGACTAATTAACCTACGAGCGAATTTCCTTCTTGTTTGTGACCGGATTGCGGTCACGAGCTACGCATCCTATTTTGTGAGCTTAAGTTGATCCAAGGACAAAAAAAAAAAAAGTTACCTCTTCAATTACAAAAAGACCATGATGAAGTGTATATATTTAGTCCCGTGGTTTTGTGCAAAAGGACCATGAAAACGGCATTAGGAATTTTCAAGCACCAAGTGCTTGCTATGAGAAGATACATGCCTACTTATTAGCACGTGGATTTCAAAATAATCTATTGAAAGAACCTTGTATGTAAAGCATGCAGATGATATGCTACTTATCATTGTTATTTACGTAGATAAAATGCTGCTCTTTATTCCTAATAAGACACATAGTTCATATTTTAAGGCTGATTTGCATGCCTCTTTTGAAATGTCAAATATCTACATCTCTATTTGGACTTTCAATTTATACAAGTTGGTGGTGGCATCACCTTGTGTCAAGCTAAATACATTGATTATGACTGTGATTATGGCTCTGTGACACTTTTAAGGACTTGACCTATAATAATTTGCAATACAGTGAAGATGATCTTGTGCATGGAAAATTGAAAGAGGTCCCTTGATCAATCTCAGTAAGGACTTTCGCAACAAAACGCATATTTATTCATGACATTCCAAGCTATTCATAACAGTCTTATAGAGGAGCTCAAATGGCATCAAGTTTATTTGCATAGACTTTGTTTTTCACAAATTAGAGATATCAATGCACTCTGCTCTTGGAGATATCAATTCATCAAAAAGGAACTGATCTTCAGAATGGAATCAAAGCTTCAACAGTTATGAAGCTTTCTTAACTCCCATGGTACAAGCTCTTGTCTTGCAATTGACTGCAAGTGGTCGGTCTTCTGAGAGGTCTTCGTGACAAGCTAAACAATAGAAATGATACAGAGACAACTGAAGGGATACAACAACAGGATGGTCAACTTTTAAACATGATAATGGGATTGTTTTGGCTCCAAGATCATGAATAATGAGACAATAATAAGATGATAATGAGACTTATCAGAGGAGATGTGGATTGAACAAAAAGAGCTCGCTGACAATGATTCTGATCTTGGAATTGTCATTGCATCTTTGCTTGGCACAGGGGCCTTCACATGCCTGTTGCCATGACTGGAGAAGCTGCTGTTACTACCAGAGGAGCTGATGATCAAACAAAAGAGCTTACTGACAGTGATTTTGGTCTTGGAATCTTTCATTGCTGCATCTTCGCTTAGCACAAGGACTTGAAATGCCTGTTGCAATGACTGGCGAAACTGCTGCTATGATGGGCTGAAGGGGCTTTCTCCTCTCGTCAGCAGATACTCCAGCTTTACTTGGAAGTTTGCAAACCTCATGAGTAGAAAGCATCCTTTTCTTCCTCTTCTCACTCCAACCAGTGGTTTCTGCCTCATCATCCTTCACTTGTTCTTGATCTCGTCCAGATGTATTAGTACTGCATCACATCTAAATGCATAAGAGCAAATGCATGCATGAAAAGATATCAACAGTGAAAATACAAACCTGATCTCCAAATTCTCCAGGGTCTTCTCCAGCAGAGCGTGCCTACTATATATTCCCCACAGATGTCAATACCAGGACAGATATAATCAATTATGTCACACACAAAAAGCAACACACCTACCTTATGAGAGAGTCACACAGCCTTAGATAATGATCCAGGTCGAGCTCTGTATGTTTAATGCCACCTGCTCCATCCACATCAAAATGACTTGCAGAGAACGGAGTGGATGCTATCAGGTCTTTTCCATGTTTATCAGCAGCAGCTTGATTATGGTTTGGAATGCAATCATTTTTATCTGACGATTCACCAGGATTGTCACTCTGACCAAAATCAAAATCCTCACCATGTGCCATTTCGTCATATATGACCTGCAGCCTTGACTCAACTTTTGAACAATTCTCTCTGACACCATGTTGAATCTTACTCAATGCACCATGGGCAGATATCAGCTCTGTCTTCAGTTTCTCACATCTGCTTTGAAGGTGATGATTTGCACTCTCCAGTGCCTCGAGACTCACTTGCAGCTCCTTCACTGCTTGAGTGTGGTTCTCAAGCTCTAACATAAGTAGATTGTTCTGCTGTTCACCTGATTCTGTTCTCTCCTTCCAGAGGCCTAATTCATGTGACAGAATGTCTTTATCTGCTTCAATCACTTTTATCATCTCTTTAGTACTCTCTAATTCAGATGCCAAACTGGCCTTCTCATTATAGGCAAGAGAAACATTTTCTTTCAAATTAGCTATATCCAAATCTATACTAGCCCGTTGACTTTTGAACAGATCAAGCTCCAACTGTGATTCTTCAATCTCCTTGTTCGCCATCTTAAGCCTAACTATCAAATCCTGACTTTTCTCAGTCTCGAGTTCAATAATCTGTTTCATTTTAGACATCTGAATTTCAAGCTGAGAGAGCTCTTCCCGATTGCTAAGAACTTGGCACTCCAAATGGCCAGATTTTTCGCTTTCTGTGAGTAGCTGTAGCCTTAATTTATCTGCCTCCCCTTTCTCTGCAACAACTTGATGCTCTAGTCTGCTTTTCACATCAGTGACTTCCTGTAACTGCAGCTTAAGATCATTCGCCTCTTTCTGGATTAAGTTCATCTTCTCCATCAGATCTTGAAGCTCACCGCCCAATAGTTGCTCCATTCCCTGAAAGGATTCCACTTGAAGTGTTGCTTTGGTAAGTTCTTCATTAAGGCTGCAGACAAGACACTTTGCAGTCTCTGCCTCATCTTTCCATCTAGAGAGTTCTGTTTTGAATACTTCATCTCTAGATCTAATCTCCTTATTCAGTATTTCTGCAAATCGGACAACTTTCTCTAATTCTAATCTGGAGAGATTTTCCTGAAAGTTTGATTCTAGCTCTTCCTCATTTCCCTTATGGATGTTTAATGCTGATGTGCTAACATGCTGGATAGTATCTTCATCAGCAGCCAAATCATGCAACATCTTCACGAGGACAATATGCAAGGAAGAGATTAGCTCCTTCATTGTATTTTCGTCTTCAACTTTGCCTTTCAGCATGCTCTGTAAAGTTTGTACTTTCTTTGTTTCATTTGTCAGTGTACAATCTTTTTGTCTTAGTTCCTGAACTAGAATTTTTATGTTCTCTTTCAGTTGCGAGAAATCTTCTAGAAGTGTCGGTGTCCAAAAACCTAAAAAGGTGGAAGCATCCTTTATTGACTCAAACAAACAACCACTCTTCGCAACCTCCTCTTTGAGGAGATGCATCTCAGACATTATAAACTCCTTCAGCACATTGATTGCAGTCTTCCATCTGCCACTGAACAGATGCATTTCCTTCAAGAAATTTTGAGTTTGTGAACATGAACGTACAAATTGATATTCTCCCAGTGGATTGCTTGCTTGAGCCCTTAAGACACTCAATTCATTCTCAAGTTCTAGCTGGGCCATAAAAATCTCTCTGGCACAACTGTTCCACTCATCCTCTGTTGTTCTGAGAGCCGTGAGATCTGCCTGAAGGCCTTGAATGTCTTGCTCCTTTACAATCAAGTGGAGTACCATACTTGTTGCCATTTTACAAACACTTGCTTCTATTATCCCTTGCCTTTGCTGTTCAGTGTGCAATTCTTCTATTGCTGAATACAAAGGTACAAGCATCTCTGGGCATTTGTGCATGTTTGCACTTGCAGAAATCAACCCCAATTCCTTTTTAGAGTCAATCAAATTTGCTATTTTTTTCTGATTAAAAACTCCATCATCATACGACCTGCCAGAGACTTCTTTCAAAGCATCAAAAACAGCAGACACCAAAGGCTGAACATTTTCAACTTCATGTTGTCCTGCTAGATGTAAAAGCTCTCTCACCTTCTTCAGCAATACAGGTAATTGGGCCTGTAGGGCAAGTTCTTTCTTTCGATATTCTTCCAATGTACTGTTTAAAATTTCCAGTTCATTTCTTGATTTCAAGTCTAAAGTACAGAGCATAGTCTGTTTTTCCTCTAGCTCTTCTTTTAGAATCTTGTTCGATGTGACCAACGACTTCATCTCCTGAAACTGCATCTGCAAACTAGAAGTAGCATGCCCTAATTCTTCTTCCAAATGCCTACACTTATCATCTAGTGTTAGGCACTTACTTTTTGCAGATTCCAGCTGTACAGAGGCACTTTCCAGTTCCTTTTGGATTCTGAAGGTGTTCTCTTCAAGCTCCGATAACTCATTCTTAAGATCTTTTTTTGTTTCCTCCAGCGTAGCGATTTCTATATCTTTACATTGAAGTTTTCGAGAAGAGGTATCAAGCTCCTCTGTGAGTATCATTACTTTCTCATTCACTGATTCCCTCTCAGCAGAAACGATGTCCATTGCTCGTTTAATCTCTTGAATCTCTTTGTCTCTTGAGTGTATTTTAGCGTCCAATGCAGCCAAACGATCCGTATAAGTCTTTGCTCTTTCTTCCACCTCATGATTAAGTAGACAGACTTTTTCATTGAGCTCTGTGCCCTTTTCAATGTATGATGCAAGCTCTGTTTTAACCTCCAATAAATCATTCTCAAGGCCTTTCTTTGTTTCCTCCAGCCTAGCAATCTCTATATCTTTACACTGAAGTTTCCCAGAAGAGGCATCAAGCTCCTCTGTAAGCATTATTACTTTATCATTCAGTGACTCCCTCTCAGCAGAAACCATGCCCATTGCTTGTCTGATTTCTTGTATCTCTTCATCTCTTGAGCATATTTCACCATTGAATGCAGCCAAATGACTCGCAAAAGCAATTTCCCTTTCTTCCATTTCTTGATTAAGTACAGAAACCTTGTCATTGAGCTCTGCACTCTTTTCAATGTATGATGCAAGTTCTGCTTTCACCTTGACCAGCTCCTCCTCACTCATGCACATGTGCTTTTGTTGTTGTGCCAATTCTTCCTGCAAGGAATCAAATTTATGAGTCAAATCCTTCAGAGCAAGTTCTTTGTCAGCAACAGATTCTGATGCTGCAGAGATCTTGTCTTTCTGCCGCTCAGTCTCCTCCATGGCAGCAAGGAGGTCTCGTTCAAGGTCAGCATCCTTAATTAACAAGGATGACAGTTGTTCCTGCGTGTCTATAAGGCTATTTCTTAACTTCTCAGTCTCTACTTTAAACCTTTGATCTGCCTGTTGCAGCTTAGTTTCTGTTTCGTTTAGCCTTTCCAGCATCATGGCCTCATTACTGTGTGCAGTTTCAAGTTTATCAAGCAACTGTTTCAATTGAGAATCTTGATCCTGTGACAACTGTTCATGTGATGCAATCTGCGACTTCAGACTCTTTATAGCATCTTCCATTAGAGTTTCTTTGGAATGGCTCTGTTTCAACTGCTCCTCGAGTCTTGCAAGCTCTGTTTTTATTCTTTCTAGTTCAATATCTCTTTCCTGAATTTCAGAAATCAATTTACGTCTTTCTGCATCCAATTCATTCATTTTGCTTTTAGTTTCCTCAAATGCTTGGATCAGCTTCTCCATCTCTGTTTGTTTTTGTGAGTTTTTGTTAATAAGATTTTGCAAGTGGTGATCTAAATCCATAAGCTGCTTCTCCTTAGCCTTAGATCGTGTTTCCATGTCTGACATGCGGCTCTGCAACAATACTTCATCCCTCTCCTTTTGAGCTAGGCTGGTTTTGGCCTTGCCAACTTCATTAGCCAGCTGCTGAACAGCCCATTCAGAAGCACTGAGCTTTTCTTCTGTATCACGGAGGCATGCAGAAGCCTCTGCAAGTTCATTTTCTAAGCTTTTCAATTTCACTTCATATCTTGCCACCTCTTGATTATTTGAATGTGCTATGTTGAGTAAACCCTGTAAATTTTTCAGCTCATCTGATAAAGATCCAATGCTTCTGTCCTTGTCTTCCATACATATACACAAGTTATTCGATAGAATTTTTTCACTCTCCAATTCCTTTACAAGCATCTGCATTTTGGACTGCAATGCATCTACAGACTGATTGAGCATCTTCTTCTCTTCCTGGAGGCTCAGATTTAGATTTTCCAATTCTTTATTTGTTGCATCCATAGATTCTATAGTTGTTATTAATGTTTCCATTTCCCTTTCCTTCTTCTGCAAGATTTCAGAGCTGTGATGAAGCTTCGCTTCAACAGCAGACACTGTATCTTTCAATAACTGTATTTGAAGCTCATACTCTCTCTTTGCAACTACGAAATCCTCCCTGCTGTCCATTAAATTGGCTTCAACCAATTGCTTCATCTTAGCTACTTCTAAAATCTCCCCATCTTTTTCTGATAAACACTTTTCCAAATCAGCTATGGTCCCTTTCAATTCCATGATCTCAGCCTCATGCTCCTGTGTTGCTTTCTTTAATTCTTCCTTCTCCCTTATGCACACTAGATACTCAGCAGACTGTGAGTATGCTCGTGATTCCAAGTTCTCAATCTTTTTCTTTGCCTCAAAAAGAGCTGAGTCCTTCTCTTGCGATAATGCTGCAAAACTGGAGACCTTCAGTTGAAATTCATCATGAAGGCTCTGAAGTTCTTTCTCTTTGCAGTGCTGTTGCAGATTGTTCGCATCAAGCATTGACTGAAGCTGAGCAATCTGGTCTTCACATGTTATCATTTTCTGCTTGCATTCATTATAGTTCAACTCTAAGCACTGGAATTCAGAAAATATGTTCTTCAGCTTACTTTCACTAGTTGCCAGGTTCTCTTCAGCTATGCAAGCTCGATTCATCAGAGATTCCATATCTGCAACCCACGCACTCTCCTTCGCTGACCAATGCAGTAATTCCTTTCTGTGTGAGTCAAGAAGCTCCCTCTGTTCAAGAGATTTCTGCTGCAACTGTTCCCTTAGTGCCTCACACACCACTGCATCCTCCTTCCATTTCCCCTCCTGTTGCATAGCATAGATCAATTTATCTTCAATTTCAGCAGTGTGCCTTCTAAGCTCACTCAATTCATTTTCCCTCTTGCGTATGATTTCATTTAGAACTTCAGCCTCTGCTCTCATGTCCTCTTCTTGAGCCTTCACCTTACTCTGAAGTGAACAATTTTCTTCTTGTAGCCTTGCTAGACTGTCCTCGAGCACTTTCAAATCACTTTCTGTGACTGCTTTAGACATAGAGGCTTTCTCCAATACCATATGTAGAGATTTTAGCTTGATCTCACATTCCTCTACCCTTTTTTCTGCTTTTTCCTTGCATTCCAAAGACTTTGCAAGCTGAAAACCAAGATCGTCTATTTCTTTGTGGTGCTCATCCTGCAGCAACCTCGACCGAATTTTACTCTCCTCCTGAGATAAAGACAAAACATGCAACTCTTCCTCCTTTATTTTTAGTCTTTTCTCCAGGGAGATAATCTTCTCTTGGTGCTCATGACACTTTTCGGCATCATGAATCAAGGTAGCAATAGTATCCTGCTGCTGTAAAAATTCTTGCTGGGATGCTTGTAACTCCCTTGACTTAAGCTGCAGGATTTCAGAAAGAGCTGTGACTTCATCTTTTTTAGATCTTTCGAGCAATATGAGGGAACATTCTGAATCTGTCACCTGCATCTGTGATTTCTCTAGCTGCAGCTTCAGCTCAGATATTTCTTCTTGAAGTACTGTCCTGAGCTCTGTTGCTCTCCTGATAGCATCATCTGCTCTTAAAACTTTCTCTTCAATCTCTTGCTCATGGGCTTTCTTCATATCAACAACATCATGCATATGATTCAAATCAGCTACCAACTTTTCTCTTTCTTTTCTCCAAGAGTTTTCCTTGTCTTTTATGGAATCCAGTTCCCTTTTTCTGATGTCTTCTAAGGCTGCAATTTTCATTTGCTCTTTCTCCAGATGCAGTTCTATATCCATTGCCTTGTACTTGTCGAGTTCTTGCTGTAGAGATTCTAGCTTTTCCTGCTGGAATCTCTCAAAATCAATCTGTTGATTTCTGGCAGTTTCAATTAGTGCATCCTTCTCCTTCAAAACTCCTTTCAAAGCATCAGCTTCCTCCATAAACTTTGTCAATCTAAGTTGGTTCTCGTATAGGGATTCCTTTGCTGTTTCTAGATCATTCTGCAACTCAAATGACTCCAGCTCCACTTTTTGTGTATTAACCTTCACGTTATCCAAGGCAAGTTGCAACCCGTTCGCCTGATTCATAAGAGCTTCCACTTTCAAGTCTTTTGATGCATTAGAATCTAGCGCTTCTTGAAGTTTCATGTTGATGATTTCCATCTCTCGTTCATGCCTTTCCATGACTTCTTGTAGCTCCTTCTTCAAACCCTGATTAGATTCAGCTAGTCTCAGCAAGTTATTGCTCTTATTCGAGCATTCCAGCTCCAACATATGATAATCCTGTTGAAGGACCTCTACATTACAGAGCTTGGAGGACAAATCATAGATAGCCTTTTCTCTGTCTACTAAATCTGTTTTCACTTTCTCCAGCGCTACACTCTTAGCTTGCAAAGCTAAGGATAAGGATTCAATCTCATCATCTTTGGCCTTCCTCAGAGATGTAGCAGCCTCATCCAACTCCATCAACTTCTCATGACTTGTACTCATCTCTGACTGCATCCTGTCAAGATCTCCTTGCAAATGTGATTTAGCTTTTGTGAGCTGTTCTATTGCAGAATCTGCCATCAAAAGTCTCTCCTTAAGCACTTGCACCTCCCTGTCCTTTGCATCTGCTGTACTTTCCAATTCAGATATGAGCTGCAGAAGCCTCTGCCGTTCATCACTCCATGCCATATCTTTTGAATCAGCCCTCTGTACATCATCCGAATCAACCTTGCAGTTGTGTTCACTGGAACACCCTTGAAAAAGCTCAGATTCCCTATCATCAGGAAGCATTTCCTCTCCTCCGATCTCCACTGCTTCACTGTCATCCTTCGACAATTTTGCTCCATTACCCTGTTGATGACTTTGTCTGCAGACATCATCTATTCCCACTCTCTCTGTGCTAACTTCCATTCTTTTATGTGCCGCAATCGATGTCAAATCCAGATCTCTTCACTTTTTGGGCTTTTCTAATATTCACTATATTAGTGTCCAGTTCCATGCAAAAAACCTGCAACAGTAAGCGGCCTTAACATGAGATCTTGCACCTGTCTATGAAACTTAAGCTTTGCATAAAGCAATGGAAATGTAAATAAGGAGATGCACAGCCCATGATTCAGTTTATCTCTGCATCAAAGGTCCATCACAATGAACTATACCAGCTTCCGTCCTATGAAAGACCATTCCAATTCTCCGATTCCTTGAATACAATCCATTCAATTCCAATTCCCCGATTCTTTGTAAACGATTCATCTCTCTCTCTCTCTCTCTCTCTCTCTCTCTCTCTCTCTCTCTCTCTCTCTCTCTCTCTCTCTCTCTCTCTCTCTCTCTCTCTCTCTCTCTCTCTCTCTCTCTGTGTGTGTGTCTCTGTGTCTCTGTGCGCCTGCATGCGCGCCGCCTTCAGCTTGAGCTATCGATCGCTGATGGATAGATCTTCTTCACGTGACGCAGTTGCCCCTGAGAAGTCAGTGTTGGAGATTTTGAGTGGAGAGCCGTTAAGAGACCTCGGCGCCAAACGTGTGCGTTTGCTTTTCGAAATGTGCTCCAATTGAAAGAGAAAACGGCTCGCTCTTCTTTGGACCTTCTTCCAGTCGTGCTTGGAGTCTTGGACCTTCTCCGAGTCGTACTTCAGGTTGTTTATGAGTTCTATGTGTTCATTTTGTGAAGTGAATATTTTTAATTACTTTCTTTCCAACTCCATTTCATTCTCCTCACGGTCCCTTAAGAAAAGCTTAATTTTGTTCACTTACCATAGATGGATTGGTTGAGCTTTCACCTGTTGAGGTCAAAGTCATGGGTTCAACTCTCTTTTGAAGTTGTTGGACATGTATGGACCATAGATCAGCTTATAATGCAGTTGTAACCAGATGCCTTGGGGCAGTCTTTTGCTAGTGTTGTCGTCAGTAGTCTTAACCCCTACTTTGTGGGAATAATTATTCATTGATTATCGAAACCACTAGGTCCACCAACTTCAAACGTTATTAGCCCTTCTCAATAGCTTTGCTTTATGCATTAAATACAAAGCACAAGCGAATTGAGACTTGAGATCCTCAAATATACTTTCTTTCCTTGTAATGTTGATTGGAGACTCCACATGGTGGCATTTATTAGTGATAAATAGCTATTTCTTATGGTCTAATATGTAGAATAGGAATGAGCAACATAAAGCATGGCTCAATAGATGTTATACATTAACAGAAATTCTCCACAAAATGTGTCCCTTGATCAGTACAAATTTCTATTGGTCACACAAATCTGCAAAATATGTTGATATATAGGAATTGGCAACTATTTGGGTGGTGCAATTTGGGGAAGCAATAGCCTCAACCCATTTAGTGGCATAGTTTGTGGTGACCAACAAGTACTTCTCCTTTTTGGGAAAAGATGTAGGACAAATAGGCCATATAAATTCCAAACCCCATTTCTCAAAGGGTTGCCATTAAGTTGAGACATGCAACGAATGTTATCTCTACCTGTTGGCCCCCTTGGGCCCACATCTTTGGCATGCATCACATGCTTGTGCTCTCTCCTTTGCATCTCTGAACAAAGTTGGCTATCATAAGCCAACATATAGGATTCTTTGACTCATAATATGCCCACGGACTTTCCCACCACTTGGTCCTTCATGTGCAATCTTAAGAATTCGTCCTTCCTCTTCTTCTTCCATGCACTTCCTATGTGTACTATCCTTTCCATACCTATAAAACTTTCCCTCAATAATGGTATAAGACCTTCTTTTCATGAGCAGTCTCTTTCTCTACATAGAGTTAGCTTTATCTAGATACTTCGCTGTCTTTAGAAACTCCTTGATAAATTTATACCACCCATGATCACTTACTATGAATAGTTCAACATCCAAGAATTCAACATGTACTCCAAGGTCTTGGTTCTCTAGGATAACTCTAGACAGATGATCAACCATGACATTTTATTTACCTGGTCTATGCACTATGACAAAATCAAATTCTTAGAATAATAGGAGCTATCTCCAGACTCTACCTATTGCTTGTGGCCTATTCAATAAATACTTTAATGGTTGATGATCGGTAATAGTCACAAATTTCATCCCTAATAGATAATGAAATAACTTTTGCACTACAAATACCATTACCAAAGCTTTTGTCTCAATGGTACTATAGTTCTTCTCAATCTTAGTCAATTGCCACTCTAGTACAATGGCAAGTACCAACATGAGGAGACCCACCTCATAATTGTCAATCCGGGATGACATGAGGGAAGTATGACTTTTGGCATGGTTAGCTTGCCTGGATAGGAATTGTTGGGGCAAAGTCAGTGGTTGCTTGCCTTTCATCACCCATATTTGTTTAGTCTTGAAATTTGGTTCAATTTTTGTCCTTGTGCATGACGAGAGAGGTTGTGTAGTAGTTTTTGAAACCGATGTGGCCTTCTTCTTGCAATCTGGTTGCAGTTGTCCTCCTTTTCTCTGTGAAATTGATTGGTTCAATTATGATGTTGACACTTTTGGAAGAGAAGGGGGTTCCAGCATTTGCATGACCTACCCATCAATAGGCGAGGAATGGTGCACATTGGAATCTATAGTGCTTTCCAAGTGTAGGGTACTAGAATCAAAAGGGCCCCTATCGTCCAATTAAACCATTAGGCATCGCTTGTTAACCCAAACCTAAAGCGAGCACTGCTGCAGGTACAAGTCAATTACATGATCGTACAACCAATCTTGTCCTAATATCATATGTTTTGTGATGTCCTCATCATGGCAAACTCGCAACTTTATTGTCAAAGGGACATCCTTTAAGAGGATAGGAATGTTTGCTTTGCCGATACAAGGGGTTTTCATGCCTCCTAAGCCCACTAAATAAGCTTCCAATGGCTTAAATTCCATACCCAATCCTTTATAGCATGAGTACCTAATTGCACTAGTGGTAGCTCTAGAATCGATTAGAGCTTTGAACGTCTTATTTGCAGTGTCATGCCCTAGCTCAACCATGATGAATGGTCGTCTATCTATGATGCTACAATGTGTACTCTTTTTGGTGCACATAGCCATGTGATATCTTGGGGCATTGGGATTGATATATAGGCCTTGTCACCTTAACTTATTTCACCTAATGTGCTCTCTAGCCTATGCCTATGCTTCTTCTCTAACCCTTAACTCTTCTTCCTTTTGCTTCTTAGCAGTGTTGAGTCTCATTAGCATATCCTTTGTAAGAGGTTCTTGATATATCTTGCCTCAGCATCCATTAATATAGCTTGGCAAGATGTCACCTTCTAGAGTGGCCAATTGAATTGCATTACTAGTAGAAATTATATTAATGACCATGGGTCCATATCCTCATTTTTCTCATTTATGGGCATGCTACTTTAGTGTATAGACCAACACTAGGTCTACCTATTTCAATCCTTTATCCTTGATTTGTGCATCAAAGTATGCATTTTGTCTTTTCTTTGTAGCATAGATGCATGATATTGCTTGTAGCTTGGTCTCACCTAATCGTTCTAGATCAAATATCCTAGAGGACAACTCATGTCCATTTCATGCATGCTCTTTGTGCTACTTTTAAAGTCGAGATCAAGAAGTCTAATGGTAACACAACATTCTGTCTGAAGACCATTTGAAATGGGGTGGCATTGAGTACCAATTTGTAGGCAAATTGGTAAGCCCAAACAGCATGATGAAGTTGTTTATCCCAATCAGAGCATTATTATTTACTAGTTTTGTCAATACATTACATAGGATCTTATTTGTGCTCCTAGCTTGTCCGTTAGCTTGTGGATGATAGGAAGGAAAACTTCTTATGTATCACCAAGAATTCTTGGAGACAGTTTTCAATGACTTCGTTCAAGAAGTGTGTACCTCTATCACTTATTAACTCCATTGGTAACCCGTATCTAGTGAACATGTTCTCGAATAAGAACTTAGCCATCATTTGAGCATCGCTCTTTGTCATGGCTTTTACTTCTACCCACTTTGTAAGGTAATATGTGGCTACAATAATGTACCCTGCATGGGAGATTCTAGATGAGGGGTTAATAGGAGTTACAAAGTCTATATCCCACTTTGAGAATGCACATTCTCCCATCATTGGCTTCAAAGGCATCTCTCCTTTTTTTATCGGATATTTTGCATGTTGGCATGTGTCACATCTCTTCACATAGGTATGTGCATCCATATAAAGAGTGGGCCACCAAAGTCCTGAGAATAGAATTGTCTTAATTACTCGGTGAGGCCCAAAGTGTCCACCTATGACATTGCTATGTGTAGTTTCTAAGATTGTGAAATAGTTTCATTCATGAACGCACATTCTTAAGTAACCATCTTTGCCTCTTTGGTATAGGTTGCCTCCTATTAAGGCGTATTCCTAATCCTCTTGCTCCATGCTTCATTTTCTTGCTAGACTAGCCTCATTGGGTAGTGTTCCCAATCCCTCTTGGGAGTGTTGCAGTGGACAAGGAGCTAGAACTCATGTATAAGGAGTGCCAAGCTATGTGGAATCAATCCACAAAAGGAAGCAAGTCCAAAGTTTTGTGGAAAGCTTCAAACTTCTCCCTAGGCAGAGCCTTTGTGTAAAGGTATGCAATGTTCTCTTGTGTGGGCACACATGCCAAACTGATCTCTCCAACAAAGAACCTCTCCTTGACATAATGATAGTGCACCTCAATGTGCTTAGTGCAAACATGGAACACAGGGTTCCTCGCAACTGCCAATGTGCTCTAACTATTAGCGAAGATGGTGGTGGTAGAAGACTAACCAACACCCAAATCAGCCATAAGGCATCTGAGCCACACATACTCAACAATCACTGTGAAAGTTGCCCTATACTCAGCCTCACAACTAGAAGTGGTCATAGTAGACTGCTTCTTGCTCAATGAGGATATGCATGAGTTACAAAGCATGAAGCAAAAACCACTCATGGAGACATGAGGGTCATAGAAACCATCCTAATCAGAGTAAAAAAAACATGCAAATCTGGCGGTAGTAATCCCCCCTTGGGATAAAACAGTCCAAGTATTTGGGTACCACTCAAGTAGTGAAAGATGTGCTTAACTGCCTGCCAATGCTTGACACTTGGACAATGCATAAACCTACTCATCTGTGAGACAAAAAATTGAATATCTGGCCAAGTAATGCATAAGTAAATTACGCATCCAACAGCCTGCTGATAGAGAGCAACATCAAATGCATCTCAAGCATCATGAAGACTCAATCATAGACCTATTTCCATAGGAGTGGCAATAGGTTTGCAAACTTCAAGGCCAAAATGCTACAGTAATGTGTCAATATATTTCTTTTGACACAAACCTATTCTACCATCAACTTGCATCAACCAAATGCCCAATCAATGATGCAAATGCCCCAAATCTGACATCTCAAATGAGATATGCAAATCAATCTTAAAATCAGCAATATGCTTCTCATCAGGACTAGTGACAACATGTCATCAACCTAGACAACAATTATCAGAAGCACATCATTCGCACGCTTAACATATAAGGTGCTCTTAGTTGGATTGTTCTCAAAACCATGTGCAATCGGGTAAGCATGTATCTTTTTATTCCAACCACATGGTGCTTGCTTCAAACCATATAATGCCTTTTTTAATCCGAACACTTTATTTTCATGCCCTTTCTGCAAAAAACCACAGGGGTGAAAAACATACACTTCTTCGTGCAAGTCACCATTCAGAAACGGAGTTTTAATGTCCAACTTATGTATGTTCCAACCATGTTGAGATGCAAGAGCACAGATGCTATGAATAATATTCATTTAGCATGTAGGAGCAAAGGTCTCATCAAAATCATTACCCTTTTCTTGAGCATAACCCTTTGCAACAAGCCTAGCCTTATATTGGTCAACTGTTCCATTAAGCTTACTCTTCAACTTGTATACCCACTTAGTGCCAATGGCCTTCTTGCCAGGAGGCAAGTCACATAAAGACCAGGTATGTTTTTTCATAATAGCATTATATGCTGATTGCATAGCAGCCATCCAATTTTTTGAATTTTGTGCTTCATCAAACGAGACAGGCTCATTCTCATCATGAAGACTAAAGGAAGCCATAGCATAGCAATCTGATGCAAAAGAAGCACTATGAGAGCTTGAATGAGTATGATATGATAGAGGTGCATCTAATTTGTTATTTCATAGAGTCAACATCAACCATTTAGGCAAGAACAACATCACGGCTAACCAAAATGTGTTTAGTCTGTGGATGATACAAACAATAGCTTTTGCTTTCAAAATTGTACCCAACAAAAATACATTTCACTGCTTTATCATCCAATTTCTTGCATTGTTGTTCAAGCACTAATGTGTATGCCAAACAAAAAAAAAAACATGCAGATGAGCAAGAGATGGCTTGCAACCATGCCAAGCCTCATATGGAGTGATAGACTACAATGCTTTAGTGGGACACATGTTAAGTACATATGTTGCCCATATAATAGCCTCAAGGTATGTGGTAAAGCCTCACTCTTGACCATACACCTTGCCATCTCCATGAGCGACATGTTCTTCCTTTCAGCAACTCCATTTTGTTGAGGTGTATACGGCATTGTACACTGATGTTTTATCCCAAGTTCATCTAGAAATGCACTAAAATCAGAAGACATATCCCCCCCCCCCTCGATCACAATGGAGGGTGCCCATTTTACATGCTGATAGATTTTCAACCAAAACCAAAAACTTCTTGAAGTACATAAACACTTCGGACTTTGCTTTTAGTGGATATACCCATCCATGCCTAGAAAAATCATCAATGAAATTCACAAAGTAAAGATAGTTCCCAAAGGAGGGTGTCTAAATAGGACCATAGGTATCACTGTGAATAAGCTACAATTTTTTTGTAGCTCGAATTAAACCATATTTTGGGAATGAATAATGCTGCATTTTGCCCAAAATACAGCCTTCATAGACATGTTTACTAGGTCCCTCAAGTTTGGGCAAAGAGTACACCATTTCAATTTTCTGTAGGTGCAACAAACTAGCAAAATTTAGATGACCAAAGTATGCATGCCAAAGCTTTGCATCTGACATAGCCTGAGAATCTTGAATTGAACATGCTAAATCATTCACATTGGACAGATCATGAACGGTACATCTCTCATCAACAAATTTCACAACCAACTCGATTTTAGCTAATGATGGAACTAATAATAGATTTTTCTTGATCCCTGGCACAAATAAAGCATCCAACAATGTAAATGAACTAACATCAATAGTATTTAGAATGATCTTACCAACTCCCATAACAGAATAAGAGGAGTTATTGGCATATGTGATAGTACTCCCTATAGGGGCAGGCTCAAGTGAAGTGAAGAAACTACACTACAAGGCAATATGTTTGGTTGCCCCACTATCAAAGTACCAAACATCTGAGTCTACTGCAGACATACAACGTTCATGAGAAGATGGGTCATAACGGCAAACAGTAGTAAACACCCATTCTTCATTCTGCATAAGATTTGTAGACTCTGATGTGAGTATAGAGGCTTCTGCAACAACCATTCCATCCTCTTTTTTCTTTGCCTCTTTTGTAGCCAATTTTGGACAATTGTTTATAGCATGATCATTTCCTTTGCAATATTTGCAAAGCATTTTCTGCTTTTTTGTTTTCTTCTCATCTCTGTCATCTTCTTTGATTGTGCAAAATTAGCAAATTTTTGCTTACTAATAGATGAGCTCCATTTACCTTTGCCCTTTTGACTAGCCAAGAAAGCTTGATCTACAACACGCATAATGTACTTGTTCTACCTAGACTGATCTTCCTGCAATAGAAAAGAGACTAGCTCCTCAAATGCTAAGGCATTTGGATTGCCTTTCATCATCAATCGAAGAGTAGAAGCAAAACTTTGATATGAATCTGGAAGACCATTCAGAATAGTCTGCACAAGTGAACTGTCAGGCAAGACTTCATCAGCAGAAATCAACTGCTCTTTCAAATCTTTGATCTTTGTCAAAAAATTTTCCACAGAATCTTCTTCATTCATGTGCTCACTCTCTAGTTGTTTTTAAAGGCAAGCAACATGAGCCTCATTCCTTGCCTGGTATAAAGTGGTAAGTGTATCCCAAGCTTCCTTTGTTGTTAAAGTTGCTCTACAATAGGTGCAATAGAAACCACAACACAAACAGGAACCTGAAGAATATGACCATCTTCAATGCCACCTACATCACCTTCAATAATTTTATTTGCAAGTGTAATGGGATGTTTTTCAACACCTTGCACAATATTCCATAGTCCTTTTGCAACCAATACATGACACATCATATACACTCATAATGGGTAATTGGTACCATCAAACTTATCCTCAATAGCCGTTATTTGGAATACATCATTGATTTTAGCCATGGCCATTGACTAAAATACCCTAATGCAAAAAAATGATTGTATCTCAAATTTTAAGTTGAACAGAACTAACCTATCGAGTTTTGCTAAATTTGTAGCAAACTTTGAGATGCTTATACTAGCGAACTAAAACTTGCATATATCTTTGGCACAAAAAGATGAAATTGCCTACATAGACACTATGATAGTGTGTTTGGAGGCCAAAACAAGCTTAGATCATGATTTTGATAGCACAAATCAAAGAACTTTTGAATTGCTAATTGCCTTGAGTATGCTCACCAATTTTTGTGCAATTCTGAGAATGTGACAGGAGGGGTGTTGATGATGCCCTAGATAAAGCGACGACCTACTCTGATACCAATTGTTGGAGTTTGAGGTCTGCGAAAGCACACGAACACCACAAGGAAGAAGAAGAAGCTTGGAGCACAACACACAATACTGAATGAATTACTAAGAGAATGTACAAAGATTACTACCTAAATATATCAACAATTTTATAATTTCATGTTTGTTCGTTTTCAAATTCGTATTTGCGGGTCTGAAGGTTAGGACAAATACCAAATTATTTGGCCATTTAGGAACAAATTCTAAATTGAATAGATAAGTGTTGGGCATTCATCATCCACTCCTTTCGGTGACTCTCTTGAAGTGATGTAAGAAAGGTGATCCGGCCTGTGGTGGGTCCGACCTTTTCTAACAACCACATCAAATTTGTATTCCATTAGTAAGAGGAACCATCTTACTAAGCATCATGTATTGCAAGGTTTATTGAACTAATATAATAAAGCTTGATGATGAGTGAATAAATTGAGCTTGTTGGCCAATAGATAGTGTCTAAACTTCTTCATGGCATATACCATGCCTAAGTATTCTCTTTTGGTTCTTGTATACTTTTGTTTTGCTGTTTTTAGTTGTCTTCTAGCATATGCTATAGGCAAATCTAGATTTCCTTCACCTATGGGTTGTGCTAGCACACATCCTATTGCATAATTGGATACACCTACATGGACATGGAATGGTTTATTCCAATCATGAGTGGTCAGTATTGGTGTTGTGCACAAAGGTCTCTTTAGCTCATTGAAGGAATTTTTGCATTCATCATTCCACTCAAGATTTTTCAACAGAGCATAAAGAGGTTTAGCTATGATGGCATACATGTGGATAAACCTATAGTAATATCCACAATGTCCCATAAAGGGTTGTACCTATTTAATGTTCCTTTGCCTCGGCAACTCAACTAGGCTCTTACTTTGTCCTCATTTGTTGATATTCCATTCTTTCAAGCAATATGACCTAAGATCTTACCTTGACATACCATGAATACATACTTTTGTAGGTCTTGACACACTCGATATTCTCTACACGTTGAAGATCTATTTGACCTCTAGGATGTGGTGTCTTCTTTCTTGGAAATGAGCACATAAATCATCCACATATACTTCTAAGCTCTTTCACAAGAACTCTTTGAAGACATGACCATGAGCCTTTGGAATGTTGCAGGTGCATTGGTGAACCCAAATGGCATCACACGAAATGCAAAGATTCCCCACTTTGTGGCGAAGGCCATTTTGTGTTGATCTTCTGGGGCAATGGCTACTTGGTTGTAACATGAAAATCCATCAAGGAAGCTATAAACTTCCTTTCCTATAACACACTCCTTTCTCTTTGGTGGGCTTGGCATCAGTCATCATGGGGATCTTGTGAGAGCATATTTTCGGATCTACCCCCTTCAAGTCTTTATAGGTCCATGCAAACACATCCCTATATTCCCTTAATAAAGCTACAAGCTCTACCTCTTCTTCTTCACTTAGATCTTCACCTATGTACGTGTTACTCTAGCACGATGGCAAGTTACAATGTGAGGAGATCCACTTCATAAATGTCAATCCGTGGAGACATGAGGGCTGGCATGATGACCGTGAGCAAGTGAAGGCACAAGTATGTGAGTGAGAAGCACATTAACATGTGCACACATACACACATGCGCACACAAGGCAAGAACAAAGATAGGAACAATGGAGTGCTTTAAATTATCCAAGATCTCTTTTACATAAGTTCTATTCTCTTACAAGCTAACCTCAAAAATGAGCTTTCTAGCTCTTTTTATAGTTTTTTACTAGCTTTTGCCCTATCCAGACGTAATGTCTGACCTAGTTAAAAATTAGGTTCCAAGGCTTATTTGAGGGCTCAAATAGAGTCTAAAAATGAAAATTGATACATAGGTACTTCTAATAATCCTCAAGTATGAGGACCCCTCATCTTGAAGAAAATGGAGTCTAATCTACCAAAAACGAATCACTATTGAAAAAGGATTTATCTTAAAAATTTTGGATAGGCCTAGTTACTAGATCTTCTTTGATTGCTTTGCCTACTTGGTCGTGCTTGGTTGTCCCTCTACTCTAACTCTTTGCCCTGACTTCCTTGGCTGCTGCCAACACCCTGCCTCTCTTGCATCTATCGTCCCTGATAGACCCTTGTTGTAGGGAGTGTTTGATGTAATTCCCTGACTTCGTTGGTTGCTGCCAACACCTTGCCTCTCTTGCATCTATCGTCCTTGACAGACCCTTGTTGTAATGCCCTGAGTTCCTTGGCCGCTGCCCAACACCCTGCCTCTCTTGCATCTATCGTCCCTGACAGACCCTTCTTGTAGGGAGTGTTTGATGTAATATTCAATGACATCAGTGGCGAGGTGATGTTCTTGTATGCGTAGTCCTCTTTCCATATTTGTCATCATCTAATCCCAATCGACTAGATCTGGAATATCCGGATGTGGCAAGCATAGTTGGTCAACATGTATGGCTTGTTCTACTGCAAAGAGATGCAACAAGTGAGTGTGTCTAGGAATGAAAATTTCCGAGTGGTACTCCCAGACCCCGATAGAGAACATCTCCTCAAATGTCTGCTTGTAGCAAGCAGGTAAGTACTTTATGCGAGCATGCCATGCGTAAATTATGTTGATGAAGGGGGTTTGGCTCATGTCGTATACCGAATTGCGGTTCCCTTCGGAAAACCTGAGGGTTAAAATATAAGGGGCTTGGATTTTGCAAAAAGTCTTGAATACTACCGTCATTAGCTCAAATATCTTCATACATATTTGTGCGGCAATGTCCAGCACATTCTTTAATCATGCAGACTAGTGCCATATGGTCGAGATCATATAGGCGATGGTGGATGGCACTCTAGGTGGATCAAAATATGGATAGTTAATCCAATCGAAACACCCTTTGTTGTTGCAGACTTTGATTACGAATGCTTTCCAAGATCTGCAATGGACAACAGGACAATAACATGGCTTATATTTAATATATAGTGGCATGTTTGACCATGTGTGCATCATTTCAGGGTAGTCCATCAGAGTCATGTACGCCAATTGGGTTGAAAAATAGAGCCTCTGCATGTCTATTCTGGTAGGTCATTTGGCTCGAATTGGGTGGTGAAGGTCATTTCTTTCCCTATATGTCTTTTAGTCTCTACATTATAATCTACCAACAATATAGAATATGTCATGTACTGCATCTCGGATGTGATAATGAGACTTTGATGAGAGAGCTTCTAAAAATCGGAGGACTTAAGGACTGTGTCTCCAGATTGGAGAGCGACTTGATTTGTACGGCTACTCTATCGTCATGGGTTTGTCCTATCTATTCTACCCTCTTTCACCAATCTGGTGCTTCTATCTCAAAGGTGTCTCGACCCTCGATAGTGACACGCCCTCCTAGTACTGTCATAGGCTCATATGGTTCTTCAAAACTTTCTTCGACTAGAATTTCCACCACTGTGTCAGGTTTTGGGTCTTTGATTGGAGAGGGTGGCCTCTCATATGTTAGGAGTCTTGCTTGTAGTTCTTCCACCTTTTTCCTAAGGGCACTGAGGGAGGATGGTCGGTTCATGTTGAGATGTGGTGATAGTGGCAAACTATTTCTTGAGGTCTGCACATTTTGATTCCAACTTTTCGTATGACTCTAAAAATTTGGCATGTTCCTTGAGTAGTATCTTTATGTCTTCTGAGGGAACATCTCGATACTTGGTAGGACTAATCTCTACACTTGTGGTTCCTTCCATAGTAGCTTCAAGGTTATCTTGGTTTTGTTGCATACATGTGCATCCTAAGAAGCCCTAGCTTTCATCAGAGTTTTGCATTCGTGAGATGCTCGTGTAACATCGTCTCCAAGTCTTTGATGGCTTGGTCATCCACATTTGATGTCTTGGCCTCCAGTTCTATATGAGCTTCCTGTAAGGTGAGGTATTCCGCCTGGAGTGCTTCATTGTTAGCTTCCAAAGTTGTGACTCTTGCTTGCAATCTTTGTTATTCTGCCTAGAAAGCAACATTCCAATCTTCTAGTGTTTGGTAATCCTGTTGTATCTGTGGTACACAATTACTGTTGCATTGAATGTATTATGTACAATATGAGATGCAAGGGAGACGAGGTGGAGTGCAGGGGGAATGGAAATGGGGATGGGAATGGTGGATGATGTGTCAAACAAAGAGGTGGGTGCAGGTGAAGTTGGTGGTAGGGGAATGGGGGATGGTGGAATCGTGGGGGGAGGGGGAGGTGTAGTGGATGGTGAAATGACCATAGGGTCAGATAGTGCAATACATGAGGGAGCTACCATATGAGTGGGGATGTTAGGTGAAGTGATTGTGGTGTGTGTATAGTGAAGTGGAAATGAGTGGTTGTGAGCTTAACATGTGTGGGGTGAGGACACGAATGAAACTCTCCTATGAAGTTGCTTTAACTCTTTGATGCTTTCTTCATTATCACCACCTAAAATAAAGTCATCAACATAGATAGCCACATTTGTGATGCCATAACCACCCTTCTTTGCATATAATGAATGATCTGCATCACACATAGAAAATCCAATGGTGGTCAAGTAATCAACAATCCTTGCATGCCATGCACGAGGCGCTTGCTTCAACCCATACAAAGCCTTTTGCAACTTGCAAACATATTCGTGATGCTTTGAATCTTCATATCCTTATGGCTAGTCCATGTATACTTCTTCCTGTAACTCACCATGTAGGAAGGCATTCTTCACATCCATTTGATGCAATGTCCATCCTTTTGCTGTAGTTAATGCAACGAGTGTTCTGATAGTAGACATTTTGGCTACAGGGCTGAATGTTTCCTCATAATCAATGCCATAAGTTTGTGCATATCCTTTTGCTACCAAATGTGTGTTGTACCTGATTATGCTACCATCAACATTTTGCTTTACCTTGTAAACCCACTTGTAGCCTATGGGTTTCTTTCCTTGTGGCAATGGAACCAGCTTCCATGTATCATTTCCATAAAGTGCAACCATCTCCTCATCCATAGCTTTTTCCCAATCTGCATTTCCAATTGCATCTTCAAAACAAGAAGGTTTAGCACCTTGTGTTACCTTTGTCATGTAGGCACAACGACGAGCCATGTAACTATCATATGTCAATCGTTGCACTCAATTCCGTATCCTCCCAGATCTTCTTGGTCCTGGGTCACTTCTCATTGTATCACTTGCATGTGCCTTTCTTACTCCTGGAGTCTTCATAGAGGACAATCCAAGTTCCTCATCAAGACTTTTTTCTGAACTGCTTGAATCTCCATCAACGTCTTCAAAACTTGCACATGTTTTATGACCAACAGAAAGCTTTTCTTTACCTTTCTTGGATGTATTTGATGAATTTTCTGGACTGAAATTTCCATGCAATCTTCCACTGCATGGATTTGAGTTGGAACTATTGCTTGGTGATGCATCCAGTCCACTCAAAGCTTGAGATTTTGCACTTGATTTTTTAGCATTTTCTTTGTCATTTGGTTCAAGATTTAGTCCTTCTTTGGCACCTGCATAGAAGCTTGACATTTCATCAAATACCACATCTCTGCTCACCTGCAGCTGTCATGTGAGTGGACTATAACATTTATATTCCTTTTGCTCAAGGGAGTATCCAATGAAGACACACTTTTCTGCTTTTGGATTAAGATTTGTCCTCAATTCATCTGGAACATGTACATATGCAATACAGCCAAAAACTTTCAAATATGATAAGTTTGGCGTTTTACTTGTAAACTTCACTTCAGGTGTAACTTGATGTACAACAGTAGTTTGGAGTTCTGTTCATGATGTATACAATAGTATGAACAGCTTTTTCCCAATAACAATGAGGCATATTCTTCTTAGCCATTAAGGATCTTGCTATTTTTGCAATATGTCTATTTTTGCGTTCAGCAACGCCATTCTATTGTGGTGTGTACCTGCATGAAAATTACTGACATCGAATTCCATGTTTTTTAGAAAATTGCTGAACTCATTTGACATGTATTCACCTCCTCCATCAGATCTTAATGTCTGAATATACTTCCTTGTCTGCTTTTCCACCATAGCTTTAAAAATCTAGAAGTGAGTGAACACCTCACTCTTCTCTTTCATGAAATATACCCTCACTTTTCGTGTATGATCATCAATGAAAGTAACATAAAACCTGCAACCGCCCATAGATGTGGTCTTTGTAGGACCCCAAATATCTGTATGTACTATTTGTAGTATGTTCTCACTAACATGCTTGTCATGTGTAAATGATGTTGTTGATGGTTTTCCAAATTGACATGCTGCACATACCTTTTGCATCTATGCAACCTTGAAATTTGGTAGTCCATGGACAATCTCCTTTGACTGCATCAATTTTAGCCTCTGCAAGTTTGCATGTCCAATCCGTTTGTGCCAGATCTCTATATCAACAATGACTCCTACACCTTTTTCAAACATGGTTGCATTCATTTCAAGAATTTTCACATTTAAGGTGAACATCCTACCCACTTTGTTTCCTTTGGCAATCAATCTTCCATCCCATTTGTATTCTTCTATATATAACCCATCAGCATTGAACCTAAGTTGTAATCCTTGGTCAATCATTTGTCCAATAGAAACCAAATGCTTTGATATATTTGGAACATGAAGCACATCAGTAAGATGTTTTACCTTCTCGTCCTCCATAGACAATGTTATGTTTCCTGTATGCTCAATAGGGTGTGATGTGTTATCACCTATTTCAAGATATCCAAGAACTGGCAATTCTGCAAATTCCACATGATTGGTCATGCTTATTTGAAGCACCTGAATCAACATACCATACATTATCATTCGATTTTTAAACACCAGCAAACATCGTATTCATCATGTGATGTTGAACCATGAACAGCTTCTCAGAATCATCTACACTTGTGGATGCATAGTTGTTTTGCTGCCTTCTGTTATTTTGATTCTTCAACCTGCAATCATGTTCAAAGTGTCTAGGTTTACCACAATTTATTGTAATTACCTGAATCATTTCTTTGGAAATTTTTGCGACCTCTTTGGCTCCCCCTGCCTCAAAACTATCCTCTTCCTCTTGTGTGATTCTATTGTTGACCTTGGTCTTGGTTACTGTTTCCTCTTCCACTTCTGAAACCTCTACCTCTACCTCTTCCTCTGCCAGAGTAGAATACCTGCTCAAAATTGGTCTTTCCTTAGGAGTTTGAATCCTCACCAAGATTCTTTTCTTCCATAATCAGCATGGATACCAAATCAACAGAATTTGGAATATTTTCTCTTGTCTGTATAGAAGTTTTGAACTGCTTATATGCAGCTCCTAAACCACGAAGGCACACTTCCACCTTATCATCATCATCTACATTCACGCCAATAGATGCAAGTCACTTACCGACATGCCCTTCTTCTCTAATGTATGCAACTCGTTCTTGAGTTGCAATTTCCGTGCTTTTGTATTGGTCTCATATAATGGGACCAAACTGTTCCAAGCCTCTTTCGGAGTCTTGGCATCCTATATGTGCCCAATCATGCTATCTTGTATGCCAATAGATAGCCAATACATTACCTTTCATGCTCCTTGATTTCATTCCTCATATGCTCTTAAAGGGTCCACACTCTGATTCCTCTCTGGTAATTGCGGAGCATTTTTGTTCTCTCCTTTGATGTACTTCCAATAGCCTTTTCCCATCAAGAAATTTTTCATTCTGAATCTCCAAGCATGGAAGTTATTCTTTTCCAGCTTATCACTCATAAGCTGACTCATTCCATTTGCTTTTGCCATTTCTGTAGCAATTCACAACACTACAAAACACTACAAATAGCACTTCTGCTTGAACATTGTCACACTATGGCGTGACAATTCGATCTCAAAAAAATACAGTTTTTGTGTACATCAGTACACGGAATTGCTTGAAATTTTGGATCTAGAATATATGAGAGTATTGAACAGGATGCAAGTTACAATTTGCAAACTGACCCGGTTTTTCTATGGGCCCCACCTTGTAGGCTCGAAATAGAGGTCGAGATGGCTCCGAAATGCTGATCTGGCAAAAATGAGTGATCCTAAAGGGATAACTTTCAAAAATATTTTGAGGTCTTCTACCTTCATGCCAACTTTCGTAGCAATCTAAGGTTGTTTGTGAATCGTGCTTTCTCCATGCCTTCTCACATACTCTTCATCGTCAGCCTTCTCCACGAGCTCTCTATAGCCACACTAGCTCTGATACCATGCCACGAGGAAAGAGATAAGGAACAGATCTCACACACACACTCTCACAATCAAAGAGAAGCACACACTCAGATTGAGGCAAGGAAGAATGATCTTCTTCTTCTTCTTCTTCTTCTTCTTCTTCTTCTTCTTCTTCTTCTATTACATAAAAAGGAATGTACAAGAATGAACTAAAAACAAGAATACAACTACTGCAATATATAAAGACTAGTACATAAGGAAAAAACTAATGTCCGTGAATGAGTGAGCTGGCAAGAAACAAATGTGCCATCACTCTCGGTAGATAAATCTAAAAAAGCTCAATGAAGTGTACCTGACATATATCGGCATGACCACTATACATGTCAGAGAAATGAAAAAATGATATGTGTCATCCTAGATCATCACATGTTGAGCTTGATATCTCAATAGTAAGTAGGTCTTAGGCACCCAAATTTGTCGTGCATTAGGGTCAACTTTCATTGACCACTTTGGGACCCAAATGGAAATGGTCTGACTCAGTTGACTCATGGCATACTGCTTCATTGTAGTTCTTGCCCGAGTAGTTGGCTTGGTGCATCAATGGGGTACTGTCTCTCAAATAGAGGGTTGTTCACCCTTTCATATCCAAATTTGCATCATAGCTTGATTCATCTGACTTTGCACTCTCCTTTGACTATGAACATAGACCATCTACTTCCTTTCTCTTGTGATCCTTTGTTTGCTTTGTTTCAATCCCTTTTGGAAAAGAGGAGAGTTCCATCAGATCCGTGACTCATTTGTTGAGAACATCACATAATTTGTTGTTGACTCATGCTCCTTCTACATCACATAATTTTGGACAAGAACAACATCTTTATCTTCATGTGTGCTCTTGGAAGGACCAGGGGTGGGTGTCTTTCCTAGTTCCTTGAGTGCATGGTTTTCTAACTCAATTGTGATGTGGTCATGATCCACCTAGACCTGAAGAAGTCCACTTCTTAGGGTTATGTTGACTGCATGATCATAGATCCAGTCTTGATCCAAGATAAGAGGTTTTGTAAGATCCTCATCTTGACACACTAGCAACCTTCACTACCATAAGAACATCTTGAAGGTAGATGGGAAGCTCCACCTTGCCCATGCAAGGGGTTTCCACACCTCCAATCCTATGAGATATGCTTTTATAGGATTGACATTTAATTGCAATTCTTGACAGTAAGAAAGTCTAGCTGCACTAGTGGATGCTCATTGTTGGGAATCGCACTCCTAACCGGGAGGTCGTGAGTTCAATTCCCAACATAGGACAAAAATGGATTTAAGGGGAAGGAAATGTTATATGGAGAACCCCTCAGAAGAGGTGTGAACCACCTCTTAGATTGGTTATTACATGGGCTCACACATGAGTGCCATGTGGCACCCATGTGAGAAGCCATGAGGGGGGGATGACTCATCATTATGGAGAGAGAGTAACTAATTATGACTACTACGCGGCTGGGCGGCAGAATGGAATGGAACTCCGTGCGCAATCATCTCTGAGAGGTCGACATCGATCGGCGTGCAGAAGCTAGCCCAAAATTGGGGAGCTCATCGGAGCATTTACAACACTCATGAGTCAATCAAAGCTCTTACAATCCTTGCACTCTCTCCCTATCCTACCTCCAAGGTCACAAAGGGTCATCAATCAACTATTCTATGAGAACATATGTTGGATGCTTCGCACATTGCCATGTGATACCTTGGAGCTTCATAAGCATCTGACCTACACTGATCTCTACCCTATCTCCTTAATTTCATTCGTCAGATGCATTCTAAGGCTTCTGCCCGTGCTTCTTCTTGAACTCATTTTTCCTCTTCCTTACGTTTCTTGGCAGTGTTGAGTCAGTTTAGCATTTCCTCTGTGAGAGGTTCTTGATATAATTTGACTCTACATCCACTAATGTAACTAGGTAGGATGTCACCCCCTAGAGTGGCTAACTAGACTGCTCCACTTGTTGAGATCCTATTGATGATCATAGGTCCATAGCCTCACTTTTTTAGTTTCCTTGCATGTTGCTTCAGGGTATACACCAAAATTAAGTCTCTCATTTTCAAGCCTTTATCCTTCACATGGGCATCAAAATATGCCTTTTGTCTTTTCTTAGCTACATAAATTCTTGCTGATGCTCTCAATATTGTTCACCTAGCCATTCAAGATCATAGATTCTAGTTGAGAGCTCATGGCCGGTCCATTGATGCTCTTGTGCTACTCTAAGTGTTGGTATCAAGAAGTCTAAAGGTAGCACTGCATTTTGGACAAATACCATATGAAAGGATGTGGCTTGGAGCACCGTTTTATGGGTGACTCGTTATGCCCAAACAGCATGGTGTAGCTTTATCCCAATCGGAGCATTTATTGTTCACCAATTTTGTCAATACACTACATAAAATCTTATTTTTGCTCTCTGCTTATCCATTAGCTTGTGGATGATAGGGGGCATATTTCTTATGTACCACCAAGAATGCTTGGAGCAAGTTTTCAATGACTTCATTTAAAAAGTGTGTGCCTCTATCACTTACTAGCTCGATTGGTAGCCTATATCTGGTGAATATGAGAATAATATTTCCAAACTCATCTGTCCTATTTGGTAAGCTTGTAACCACATACATGGTTCCTTGCTTATCAATATACGAACCCTCTTCGAACTTAACCACTAGGTGTTCAAGTTTGAAGAGTTGGTCGATATTTTTGAGTTGGACAACTGATCGCCTCAAACCATCCTCATAGATGCGTGCATCTAATCAATTGGTCCTAATATACTCCAACGGCGTCTTATAGGGGCGTTCTGGTGTCTGTAAATAGGCTATGTTTGCACTACCTATCGGTTGTTCCATGTTAAAGGACATCTTTGAATCACTCGTTATGAACTTAGGATGTATGGGTAATCACTCAACTGCTACGCCCAAGACCTAGCTATATGGTTGACACTAGCCTCAGAAGATCTGATGCTTTGTCTATCACAACCTACGTGTCTTCCTGAACTAAGGTTCATATGCCCAATTGATTAGCCTAATGACCCTTGTACAACCACATTGCTGATTCCTTGATATCAATTACTTGTTCCTTTTAATTTCTTTATGATGTATTTCCTTGTCTTTGAATATGCGTCATCAAGAACACTTAAGTTTGTCGTACTTGATGTTCTTTGTCAATCAAATTAACTTCTTTGCCCTTAAGTTGTCACTTGATTGCAATTAATCTGTTCTTGAACTCGAGAATTTAGAGGCTCTTGGGAATTGATTGTTCGTAATGTGCCCCTAATCAACCAAAACCATTATTCACACTTCGACTATGCTAGGAATTGATTGAGGGGGTTGAGAGATCTTCCAACCTCAAGTCGCTCCTCTTTGGTTGTGCTTGTATGCCCAGGAAGCATGTTCCTAATCTTGTAGTATACACTTGCTCTGCGTGCCCCTTGATGCTCTCAATGGACCTGTAAAAGCCCCATAGTTAGTCAAGATTTAAACTCAGTTGAATTAATAGACCCTTTTCATTAATGTAATTCAAAGACCAAATTGTTACTCTAAAGATCCTCAATTTCCTCACCCCTATGGAAGGTCAACTTCAAAATACTATATCTAAAAATCCACATATTAGTTTTACCAAAACCAATCAAGGTTTTCGTAGGATTTTAAACGAGCTTTCCAAGGAACTCAAGATCACAACAAACAAAATTCGTATGAAGAAGTTATGTCCGTTCAAGGTTCTAGGGGTTAAAACAGGCAAACAAAATTTCTCAAATTATTTGCTTGGGGTCTCATCATGCTCCTATCACTTGCAATTTATGCTCAAAATTGGCCAAAATTTGAAAATAAAAAAACCGTAAAAAATTGGCCAAAATTGCCTATCAATCACGATCAATAGGGTTGTCAATCACGGTGGACAGAGCTGTCCGTCGTGGTCTGTCAATCGTGATTGATCATCGTCAATTGCAATGGATGAGTCTGTTGTGATTGATGGTTTCACTCACGATGGATAGAATTTTCTGGGTTTTTCATGTTATTCTTTGTCAATCGTGGCATGTGCATCATGATTGATAGGTTTCTCATCAAAATGGGGTGTCAGTGATGATTTCTTAGTCAATCACGATGGACACCTGTCGATCGTGATGGACAGGGAGTCCATCATGGGTTGTCAATCGTGATGGACTAAACTTTTCAGATTTTTGCATAGCTATGTGTCGATCGAGGGTCTATGCCTTGCAATGGATAGGTTTTTGGCCGAGTGCACATGTTAGTCGTGATTTTTCTGTCAATCGTGATGGACAAAGGTGTTCGTCGCGATGGATACCATCTGTTGTGATGGACAGAGGTGTATGTCGGGGTTTGTCAATTGCGATGGAGAACGTCAATCACGATTGATAGTTTAAATTGCAATGGACAGCAAAAACATAAACTTTTGTAAAATTCTTGTGGATTTGTGATGTGCAAGGCCTCTAGATTATGAATGTGCACTCAGCTGGTAAATTAGTCAACTTTTTTGTCAATCCCGATTGATAGAGCTCAACACCCCGAGACCTGTATAAACATTTTCTATACTTGCTAGAGTTGATGCAACTACTATGGATCCTCGTACTTGCAAGAACACTCAAGAAACATGCAAAAACCAAGCACACAAAATTGCTTTCTGGCTCTCTCTCACAAGTGAAATGAGGGGAATGAAGTGGAGAAGGTGATATGACCAAAAAACTAAAATTTTGGCAAAGATGGAGATGGAGGTGGGAGATGGTGAGGATGATGATGGTGAAGAAGTAAGAAAAAGAAAATAAGGAAAATTAAAGAAATTACCTACGACTCCAATGTCACAACTCTGCGTCTTAGCATCAAACGCTCATCCTCGAAGTCTCTCCCTGACAATGGTGCCAAATTCGGTGTCACTCTAGCATGATGGAAAATTACAACGTGAGGAGATCCACCTCATAAATGTCAATCCGTGGAGATGTCAGGATTGATATGACGACCGTGAGCAAGTGAAGGCACAAGTGCGTGAGTGAGAAACACACTAACATGCATACACATAGACACACATGTGCACACAAGGCAAGAACAAAGAGAGGAACAATGTAGTGCTTTTAATTATCCAAGATCTCTTTTACATAAGTTCTATTATCTTACAAGCTAACCTAAAAAATGAGCTTTCTAGATCTTTTACAGTATTTGACTAGCTTTGGCCCTGTCCAGACCTAGTGTTTGGCCTAGTTAAAAATTAGTTCGAGGGCTTATTTGAGGGCTCAAATGGAGTCTAAAAATTATGAAAATTGATACATAGGTACTTCTAATACTCATCAAGCTCAAGGAATCCTTGGCTAAAACAAAATGGAGTTTAATCTAGCAAAAATTATATTTACAAGGTTCATGTAGTGATGAAAATCACTATTGAAAAGGATTTATCTTAAAAAATTTGGATAGGCCTACTTGCAGATCTTCTTTGACTACTCTGCCTACTTGGCCCTGCTTGGTTGTCCCTCTGCTCTGACTCTTTGTGTCGGCTTCCCTATCTTGTAATGCCCTGACTTCCCTGGTTGCTGCCAATAGTACGTACATCGCTCTTCATTCTCTTCAATAGTTACTAAAAAATTTTTGGTCTTTTCTTTATTATCAAATGCTTATCCTATGATGGCCTCTCTCGTAGGCATTTGTACCAAAAATTTTTGGTCCTCCACTTTATATTTCTTGAAATTCTCTAGCACTTCAAACAATGATTCCTCCTCTGCTTGTTTCACTAATTTTCTTTTCTTTTTCTTTTGACTACCTTCACTTTCCTCCCTTGAATTTATAGCTTTAATGCTTCTGAGAGGTTCTTCTTCTTTTTGGCTAAATACTCCTAGATTTTCTAGATAATGCTCCTCTGAGTCAATGCAACTATCCATCACAATGGACTCTAGATTTGTTGGAATTAGACGTCTACAGAAGCACGTGAACAACACAAGGAAGAAGAAGAAGCTTGGAGCACAACACACAACACTGAAAGTATTACCACTAGAATGTACAAAGATAAGTAACCCATTAGGGCTATAGGAATATATACAAGTTGGGGGGGTAAAACCTCCTAAAGAGGGAAAAAAGTGCCCCGACAGTCCTAGTGTGTTCACACACATACCTACCTAGATATATCTACAAATCCCCCGGAAGTGATGCGGTCAACAAGGAAGTGCCAAGCTATATGGAATCAATCCACAAAAGGAAGTAAGTCCAAAGCTTTGCGGAAAGCTTCAAACTTCTCCCTAGGCAGAGCCTTCGTGAAAAGGTCTGCAATGTTCTCTCACGTGGGTACATATGCCAAGCTGATCTCTCCAGTAGAGAGCCTCTCTCTGTGATAATGATAATGCACCTCAATGTGCTTAGTGCAAGCATGGAACACATGGTTCCTTGCAACTGTCAATCTGCTCTAACTCTCAATGAGATGGAGGTGGCAGAAGACTCACCAACACCCAAATCAACCATAAGGCATCTGAGTCACACACACTCAAAAGTTGCTGTGACCCTATACTCAGCCTCACAATTGGAAGTGTCCATAGTAGGCTGCTTCTTGCTCAACCAAGATATGCATGAACTACCAAGCATGAAGCAAAAACCACTAGTGGACACATGAGTGTCATAGCAACCAGCCTAGTTAGAGTTAGAAAAAGCATGCAAATCTGGCGGTAGTGATCCCCCTTGGGATAAAACAACCCAAGTAGTCGGGTAGCACTCAAGTAGCAAAAGATGCGCTTAACCACCATCCAATTCTTGACACCTGGGCAATGCATAAACCTGCTCATCTGTGAGACAACAAATTGAATATCTGGACGAGGAATGCATAAGTAAATCAAGCATCCAACACCATGCTAATAGAGAACAACATCAAGTGCATCTCCAGCATCACGAAGACTCAATTGTAAACCTGTCTCCATAGGAGTGGCAATAGGTTTATAGTCTTCAAGGCCAAAACACTGCAATAATGTGTCAATATATTTTTTTTGACACAAAGTTATTCCGCCATCAACTTGCATAAACTGAATGCCCAAATAATGATGCAAATGCCCCAAATCAGACATCTCAAATGAGGCATGCAAATCAGCCTTAAAATCAGCAATATGCTTCTCATGAGGACCAATGAGCAGCATGTCATCAACGTACACCAGAATGATCAAAATCACATCATTTGCATGCTTAACATATAAGCTTCTCTCAGTTGGAATGTTCTCAAAACCATGTGCAATCAAATAGGCATGTATCTTTTCATACCAATCACATGGTGCTTGCTTTAAACCATATAATGTCTTCTTTAACCTGCACAACTAGCTTTCATGCCCTTTCTGCACAAAGCCATAGGGCTAAAAAACATACACTTCTTCATGCAAGTCACCATTCAGAAATGTTGTTTTAATGTCCAACTGATGTACATTCCAACCACGATGAGCTGCAAGTGCACATATGCTACAAACAGTAGTCATTGGGCATGTAGGTGCAAATGTTTCATCAAAATCAATGCCTCTTTCCTATGCATAACCCTTTGCAACAAGCCTAGCCTTATACCTATCAACTGTTCCATCATGTTTACACTTCATCTTGTATACCCACTTAGTGCCAATGGCCTTCTTGCCAAGAGGCAAATCACATAAAGACCAAGTACCATTTTTCATGATAGCATCATATTCAGATTGCATTACAACCATCCAATGTTCAGAATTTTGTGCTTCATCAAATGAAACAAGCCGAGTCTCATCACAGAGACTAGAGGCAGCCATAGCATAGCAATTTGATGTAAAAGAGGCACTATGAGAGCCTATATAAATGCAGTATGACAGATGTGATCTAATTTGCTATCACACAAAGTCTACACTAGCCATTTTGGCATAGTTTTTGCCTCCTCAATATTAGTTCTCTCATCAACAAGTGCATCATGCAAATCTGCATCAGAAATGGAATGATCTACATCATCACATGAAACCTGTAAAGGTTGAGAAATTGCCTTGTTAGGACAAGCACTAGACTATCCACCTATAAAAAGTGGCAACAAAGTATCATACATGTCTTTGGAGCTAACAAATGTCTCCTTCATACATGAAAGTAAAGGCTAAATAGCATCTTCCACAAAAACAACATCACGGCTAACCAAAATACGTTCAGTCTGTGGATGGTACAGATGATAGCATTTGCTTTCAGAACTGTACCCAATGAAAATACATTTTACTCCTTTATCATCCAATCTCAAGGAGGAACGTGCATTTTGCCCAAAATACAGCCTTCACAGACATGTTTTTCGGGTGCGTCAAGTTTGGGCAAAGAGGACACCATTTCAGATTTATGCAAGTGTAACCAACTAGCAAAATTCAGATTACCAAAGCATGCATGCCAAAGCTTTGCATCTGACATAGCCTGAAAATCATGTACTGCACATGCTGAATCATTCATAGATTTTTCATAGTCTATGAGCTTATACAACCCATGACATAAAATGCCAGAAGCAATAATCATGTTGTCATTTGACAGATCATGAACTGTACATCTGTCATAAAAAAATTTCACAATACAGAAGTTGATAACATATTTTTCTTAATCCCTGGCACAAATAAAGCATCCGACAAATGAAAGAACTACCATCAACAGTAGTCAGAATGACCTTACTAACTCCCATGACGGGATAAGAGGAGTTGTTGACACATGTGATAGTATTCCCTATAGGTTCAGGCTCGAGTGAAGTGAAGAAACTACACTACAAGGTAATATGTTTGGTTGCCCCACTATCAAAGTATCAAACATCTGAGTGTACAACATGCATACACTGTCTAGGAGAAGATGCGTGAAAACTACAGATAGTAGTAAACACCCATTCTTCATTCTGCACAAGGTTAACAGACTCTGTTTTTGGTGTAGAGGCCTCTACAACAACCATTCTAACCTTATTTTTCTTTGCCTCTTTTGCTGCTAGTTTTGGACATTCCTTTATGACATGATCGTTTCCTTTATAGTACTTACAAAAGAACTTCAGCTTTTCTAATTTCTTCTCATCTTTGTCTTCCCTCTTCAAATGTGCAACATTTGCAGATTTTTGTTTACTAATAGATGAGCTCCATTTACATTTGCCCTTATGACTAGCCAGGAAAGCTTGATCTACAACATGCATAATGGACATGTTTTGCCTAGACTAATCTTCTTGCAATAGAACAGAGACTAACTCCTCAAATGACAAGGCATTTACATTGCTTCTCATCATCAAACGAAGAGTAGAAGCAAAACTCTGATATGAATTAGGGAGACCATTTAGAACGGTCTACACAAGTGAGCTATTTGGTATAGCTTCATCAGCAGAAATCAATTGTTCCTTCAAAGACAAATCTTTGTTAGAAAACTATCCATAGAATCACCTTCATTCATATACTCACTCTCCAATTGTTTTCGAAGGTAAGCAACACGAGCCTCATTTCTATCCTGGTACAATGTGGTAAGTGTATCCCAATCATTCTTAGCTATTTTCCAAGAGCGAATGTGAGGAATAATGGCATGTTTGACAGACAAGACTATCAATGCATGTGCCTGAGCATCTCTACTATCCCAACAAATTTGCTTTATAGTAGGTGTAGCAGAAACTGCAGCACGAATATGAATTTGAAGAATATCAACATCTTCAATGGCATATGCATAAGCTTCAATACCTGTATTTGCAGGTGTAATAAGACGTTTTTCAACACCCTCCACAATGTTCCACAATCCTTTTGCAACCAATGGATGTCGCATCATATAAGTCCAAAGTGGGTAGTTGGTACCATCCAACTTATCCTCAGTAGCCAACATACGGAAAAAATAAAATACTTTCAACCATGGCCACTAACTAAAATACCCTGATGCAAAAAATTGATTGTATGTGAAAAAGTTGAACAAAACTAGCCTGATGAGTTCTGCTAAACCTGTAACAAACTTTGAGACGCTTATACTGGTGAAGCAAAACCTATATATATCTTTGGAACTGTGATAGTGCATTCACAGGCCGAAAGGAGCTCAGATCGTGATTTCGGCATGATAAAGCAAAGCAGTTTTGATCTCCTAATCACCTTGAGTATGCTCACCAAATTTTGTGTGATTCTGAGACTGTGATCAGAGGGGTGTCAACGACGGCCTAGATAAAGCGGCAACCTACTATGATACCAATTGTTGGAGTTAGACATCTGCAAAAGCACAGGAACATTATAAGGAAGAAGAAGAAGCTTGTAGCACAACACACAATATTGAATGTATTACCACTAGAATGTACAAAGACAAGTAACCTGCTAGGGCTATAGGCGTATATACAAGCCGAGGAAAAAAAACCTCCTAAAGAGGGAAAAAAGTGCCTTGGCGGTCCTAGTGTGTTCAGAGACATCACTACCTAAATATGTCAACAAGATTATCATCATCCTCTTTTCTTCTATGACCTCATTAGATTCACACACTTCTAGCAAGTGTTCACACATGAACATAGAGATATCATAACCCTCCTCACCACAATGAGGAGTCCATTGTTCTTCATTGACAGTGATGTCCATGGTGGCTAAGATTTCTACCCAACCATGAGGCTCAAATTCCTCATCTAGAAAGATCATGAGTGTATTGGGTCTCTAACTGGTATGGCTCCTTGAGAAGTTCCTTCTTCTCTCACTTTTAGGCATTTTTTCTCTTCCTCTATGAGCTTGCACATCCACAAGTGAGTATCTTTATGCATCCAAGATGGATTAGAAGAATTGACAGAATGTAGAGAGATTGAATCTTCTTGCACCTTATGGATAGGATTCCGTTGTAGGGGTGGTACATCTCTGAAGGCATAATCCTTCAGATTCACCTTGGTTGTGACCCCTAAGTGTTGCAAGCACAAGGAGTTGGTTCTCAAATCTTGTACTATTTGCAGTTGTCATAGGAAGGGTCTTCCTAGGATCATTTCATAGATGTTATTTTTGCCAAAGTCACATATAACAAAGGTGTGTTCAAACTCTACACCACAAGTGGTTAGAGTTATCCCTTCTAGCAATCCTTGAGGTTTTTCATCATAAACATTAGTCATTTGAAGCTTTATTCTAGTTGGCCTTGAACATCATGTCCAAGCCTTCTAAGGTTGGATCTGCAAAAATAGACCTTGGTTGTGGTCTATTCACAATGGGTGGTGGGGTGGGATGAAGTGGAGTGGATGGATTTTGGGCATGCAAGGGTTTTTAAGATGTAGTGTCTGCTACTTTTATTTTTGCATCTCTTAGGGTTACTTTTAGTTTGGATAACTTTATTGCCCGCTTATGACTATCCTTCTCCCTAGTGTCCTTCCAGGTTCATGACTTCCTCTTACTAGGCTCTCCTGATTCACTTGACTCTATTTGTTCAATTGGGTTAGATTGTTTTAAGGCTTATGCCCTAGTGATTGCTTGTATAGGAGCCATGTTAATGCTACTTGAACTTGAAGCCACCACTAAGCCTACCACATTAATGGGTGTAACATTGGGCTCACTAGAGGGGTTCTTTGGACAATCTCTCAGGAGATGTTCTTTGTCATACTCACGACAAAAGCCTTGTATTGTGATGGTATTTTCTTGTCTCAAAGTCAATGGGTGGGGGCATTCACAAATGAAATGGTCACCTTGACATCTAAAACATGGTCCTCTAGGGGCTTGTGGTCTCATTTGTCTCAATTGGGGCATGGGGTTAGGATTCGTATACATGACATTGGAGTATTCTAGCTCCCAATTTGGTTCCATAGGTAGTGCCTCATATTGATATGGATAAGTCTCACTATGCCCGGGTGACTTTGTGTAATAAGCTCGTGGACTATCTTCATGTGTGTATTCATAACTCTAAGCATGAGGGTCATTTTCTGAGACCAAAGGGGTCATCAACACCAATGATCTATTAGGGTTCTCCTCTGCAACTGCATACTTAATTGGGATCACATCGATAGGAGGTGGCAATTGGTTTCCTAGGACCGATTTATGGCCTATATGGTGCCTCGTATTGATGTTGGTATTGAGGTTGATATTGTTGTTGTGGCCTATAATATAGCTATTGGTATTGGTTCTGATACCTAGCTTGTTGGTAAGGTTGCTGATAAGGTTGTCTGACTGCCTGTCTATTGTACACACAATCTTGAGCCATATGGTTTGTGTATTTTCTCTCAATAGTGCAATATGGAGCATTTAGTTCTCTCATGCTTTGGTTTGGCATTTGGCATACGTTAGCCATGTCATTGCCTCCACAAGTATAACATGATTTCAACATCGTGACCCTTAGCGTTTATCTATTTTGAACTCCTAGCTTCTTGGCAACCTGCTCAAATAACTCATCTATTGTAGTAAATCCATGGAGTGGGAGTTTGCATGGAAATTTCAATCCAATAAATTCATCAAATACATTCAAGAAAGGTAAAGAAAAGCTTTTTGTTGGTAGTAAAACCGGTTTTGAAGACATTGATGGAGATTCAAACAATTTAGAAAAGAGTCTTGATGAGGAACTTGGATTGCCCTCTATGAAGACACTAGGAGTAAGAAAGGCACATGCAAATGATACAAGGAGAAGTGACCCAAGACCAAGAAGATCTGGGAGGATGTGGAATTCAGTGCAATGATGGACATATGAAAGTTACATTGCTCATCATTGTGCCTACATGACCAAGGTAATACAAGATGCTGAACCTTCTTATTTTGAAGATGCAATTGGAAATGCAGATTGGAAGAAAGCTATGAATGAGGAGATGGCTGCACTTTATGGGAATGAGACATGGATGTTGGTTCCGTTGATGCAAGGAGAGAAACCCATAGGCTACAAATGGGTTTACAAGGTAAAGCACAATACTGATGGTAGCATAAGTAGGTATAAAGCACGATTAATAGCAAAAGGATATGCACATACATATGGCATTGATTATGAGGAAATGTTCATCCCTATAGCTAAAAAGTCTATTGTTAAAGCACTTGTTGCATTAGCTATAGCAAAAAGATGGACTTTACATCAGATGGATGTGAAGAATGCTTTCTTACATGGTGAGTTACATGAAGAAGTATACATGGACAAACCACAAGGATATGAGGATTCAAAGCATCCAAAATATGTTTGTAGGTTGTAAAACACTTTGTATGGGCTTAAACAAGCCTCTCATGCTTGGCATGTAATGATTGTTTATTACTTAACCCTCATTGGATTTTCTATGTGTGATGCAAATCATTCATTATGTGCAAGGAAGTGTGATGATGGCATCATGATTGTGGCTATTTATGTTGATGACTTGATTGTAGGTGGTGATAATGAAGAAAGCATTAATGAGCTAAAACATCTTCTCATGCAGGAATTTGACATGAAGGATTTTGGTGTGCTGCGCTATTTCTTGGGCATTGAGTTTATACATATAGAAACAGGTATTTGGATGTCGCAAAAGCAATATGCCTTGAGTATGCTACAAAAGTATGGTATGGCTGATTGTAAGACAATTTATATGCCGTTAGATCAAAATTTGAAGTTGGGTACTACATCAAGTGGAGCATTTGTTGGAAATTGAGTAGGCCCATAACTAATACCATAGGTCCATAGTTCCATAGGTCCAAGATTTACAACATAGAACCTAGGACCTATGGAACTACGGACCTATGGTATTAGTTATGGGCCTACTCAATTTCTAACATTTTTATTAGAGGTCCCATTGGTCAAAGATTGGTCAAGATGATCCATCTTGCTCACAGAAGCTCTAGCATGTATAATTTTGCTTTTAACCTTCTTCAACCAAACCACGTTGGGTGCCTTGGACAGACTAAATGTCTTCTATCGAGCCCACGCGAGATCGATTCCCACGGACGGTGACAACAAAAACGCGAAGAAAATTTTTAGTGTTTTTTGGATAAACAGCAAACGGATCGCGATGGATATTGGAAGAAACGATTACAATTAGTTTTATTATTTGCTTTTGGTTGTGCTTTTGATAATGCTTTTCAAGGGACAAAGAATACTATATAAGAAGACAATGGCTTATTGTTTATTCATCCAACACCTATTTCAACACAAGCTTTGGAAGCTTGGTCCCTCAATAGAGGTGGTGCTTCTTAGCACATGGGGCAGCCATGTTGCTATCTTGGAGCATGTTGAGGAGCGGCTATGGAGTTCTTCTTGGGGAAGAAGAGTGTGCTCACACTCTAGCTTATGGAGAGAATTTACCCCACAGCAGCTTGGTGGTGTGGATCGGCCATTCACATGATGTATTTGAAGATTGTCTTCTACATGAAGATTTTGGTGTACTTCAAAGACTTTGGATGGTGGTTAACATAATATTTACATCTTATGTTAAGAATTCAGGTACGTATTCTCTTTATGCACACAGGTACTACTTGGAGTTTATGGAGGTAGTAAGGTCCATATCAGGAGGAGTCCTATTTGGCATAGGTACAAGAGAATCAGTACATGTATGCTTTATGCATATTTGGATGAGGTGTTTGAGAAGGTATGGTCATATGAGTTTGAGGATTTCTGGCAGCAAACTTGTTAGCATTCTTTGCTACTTTTGGAAGTATGTGATCTTTTCACACATGTATCTAACTTAGGGTCTTCCATAGCCTAAGGTTAGATGAGGGTTTGTTGATTATCAATTTTAGACTGATCCTTCCTCTTTCTGTCACTCATATTCACTCTTCTACAACCTATTAGGTCACACATCTCATATATATTCAGATTTCTGTCCATACATCTGAATATGTTTGTTACATTTGTATATACACTCTTCCATCTATTTTTGTTCACATAGAGTGGTTGAGAGTTTTGACTCCCACATTGTACATTGAACATTTGCATATATGATAGTGTGAGTAAGCCTTGGCTTACGTAACACTTTACACATGTCAATATTAGAAGATTGCTGGAATCTGTGTTGTAGATCCTGGACATATGGGACTTGGACTTGTGGTATTAGTAATGGGCCTACTAAATTTCCAACAGCATTGGAAAATGCTATTATGTACAAGAAAATTGTGGGAAGTCTGACATATCTCATAATTACAAGCCGTGATCTAAGCTACACTCTTGGACTTGAAAGTCAATTTATGCAAGTTCCCAAGAAGCCGCATTTTGATGCTCTGAGGTGCACTCTACGTTATGTGCAAGCTACTTTGGATTATGCATTGTGTTATGAAGCTAGTGCAGATTTGCACATTCATGGATACACTGATGCAGATTGAGCTGGTAGCATTGCAGATAGAAGATCCACTAGTGGATTTCTATTCTCACTTGGGAGTGAAGCTATTACATGGAGCAGTAAGAAGTAACCCACTATGGCTTTGTCGAGTACAGAGGCTGAGTATAGGGTGCTGCAATGGAAGCATGTGAAGCATCCTGGTTAGAGATGTTACTTGCAGATTTAGGTGTGGAAGTGCAAAAGCATATCACCATCTATTGTGATGATCTTAGCAACATACAATTAGCACATAATCTTATTTTTCATGCTAGAACAAAGCACATCGAGGTACATTATCACTTCATCAGAGATAATGTATTAGCAAGTGATATTGATCTTGTTTATGTGAGGACAAATGAGGAGGTTGCTGATATTTTTACTAAAGCACTTGGAGCAGATAAGTTGAAGAAGTTTTGAAAGATGCTTGGATTAGATGACATGATGTTGAGCTTGAGGGGGAGAGTTGAGATATCAAGCTCAACATGTGATGATCCAAGATGACATGTATCACTTTTCCATTTCTCTAACATGTATAGCGCTCGTGCTGGTATATGTCAAGGATACTTCATTGAGCTTTATTAGATTTATCTACCGAGAGTGATAGCACATTTGTTTCTTGCTAGCTCACTCATTCGTGAACATTAGGGTTTTTCTTATGTACTATTCTTTAAATATTGCACTTGTATTGTTGTTTTAGGTCATTCTTGTACATTCCTTTTATGTAATAGAAGAAGAAGAAGAAGAAGAAGAAGAAGAAGAAGAAGAAGAAGAAGATCATTCTTCCTTGCCTCAATCTGTGTGTGTGCTTCTCTTTGATTGTGAGAGTTTGTGTGTATGAGCTCTCCTCCTTATCTCATTCCTCGTGACAAGTTACAATTGGGAAAATTTCTCTTAAGGGAGTTTCATACATAGAATTTTCTTGTTAAAATGCATAAAAGCTCTAATTTGTATCAACCAATGAAAGAGCAATCACCTTAACAATGATTGGATGTCATCCCAATTTTTCAAGGATGTGTAGACAATGACCTCATGACTGTAAAACTCAGATTTCTCTAAAATTAGTAAACCAACTTGAAAATTTGTACACATAAACTAGATAGTTATAGCTTTCCAATGAATTCTTAAACACTTGATTTGGATCTCTATTGAGAGAACAAAAATTTTGCAGGTTGTTTGAGTCTGAGGAAGAAGGAGCAGATAATTGAAATGGCACCAAGCAATGATCAAAGAGTATATGTATTGCTTCAAATCAGCACTCTACTTAATGTACAAATGTCTTGGAGTCTTTATAGAGAGTCTTGAGGATATGATCACACCTTTTCTTCAAGAATTTGAATTCGAAATTAGGCTACTTTGGTAGTTTATATTGATTGGAATCTTTTCCTACAATCTAGGAACATAGAAAGTTGAAGTCATATCTACATCTTGATTGATTGATTGAGAATCAATATCAACCACTTCTAACTCGTGGCTTTTAGGCCTTTTACTATTTCCTTTTACAAAGCTAAATACCTTGAACCTTACAAGAAATGATCATAAGTGATCAACCAATCAATACAAAGACATAATGTGCACATAAGTGTTATTCTTCAAGGTACATATATGGGTAGATGTATTTGATGAAGAGCATATCCACCTCAAGCATAATGCAAGCTTGATGTTCCAACACTTCATTGACCATCTTTGGTCTAGCTAGCTTTGCAATGGCTATGACTTTATCTTCATCCATTGAAATCCCATTCTTTGACACTATGTGTCCTAAAATTTTGCCTTGCTTGACCATGAAGACATACTTCTCTAGATTCAAGGATATTCTCTACATTTTTCAAAGATCCATTTTAGTTTAGGGATATGTGTTTGTCTCATCTTGGAATGAGCACACAGGTCATCCACATAGACTTCTAGGTTCTTTCATAAGAATTCATTGAACACATGACACATCAACCTTTGGAACATAGCAGGAGCATTGGTGAGACCAAATGGCATTACACAAAATGCAAAGATAACCCATTCAGTGGAAAAGCCATATTATGTTGGTGTTTAGGGGTGATGGCTACTTGATTGTAACCCAAGAATTGTTGGTGCATTTTGCCCAAGCCTACATGCTTGATATGCTTGATATTATCCTCATTTGTAAGTCACATGAGTAGTCATGTGAACACCTCTTGTAAAAGAGTACATTTTATCTCTTGTAAATGGAAAAAGAAAAAAGTAAAAGGATGGCTTACCTCATCCATGATGTAAAAGCAAATTCGTGGCTCCAACTACCAAAATCACGAATTTTTGAGCTGAGGGAATCTCTCCTAACTTTGGGGATCACTTTTAGGTGGAGCCATTCGAATTCGAATTCAAAACTCCCTCCAAGAATTGCTATAAAAGGAGCAAGAAGGAAGAGGCGATCAGCAAGCCTTGTACGTGACCACTTCATGTCATTTTGTAGAGATTGAAGAGCTTACTCCATAGCTCTATCATTCTACTCCCATTGTGCAAAGATTCATTGCCAATGTGGTTGTAATCATATGTGAATCTATACATTTATTATCATCTACCTCTCTGTTTTGTTCTCTGCTATACTCACTCAGAGCAGTAACTTCAGAAGGTCATATCTCGAGTTTTACTGAACATTTTTCAGTGTTTTAAAGTGCGTTGGATAGCTCTCACTGTCTAGTTTTTACATATAAAATTTCAAGGTCATTGGATTTATACTTTTGGAGATATCTGCATTTTACTGCTTACTGGTCTATCTCTGCAGAGCCCCGAGAATTGTGGGAATGTTCCAGAACTTGATGAAACTTGTTCTCAGTGCTCAGTCCATCATTTGAAGTGTTTTAACTTGGAATAGGAAGCTTGCTAAGTCTATTTGCTATGCCCAAAAGGAATTTTTCTAATTCCTTCCAGGTTGAGAGCACTGTTCATTTTTTCCAGCAGGTGTATGTCCAAAAATAGCAAGTTTTGGGAGCTAGTCATTTCGCAACTAGCCTGTCTTGACTTAAACTTTTGGGATACATGTTCCAAAGTACTTGGCTGATATTTTGGTGGATTTAGGAAGCTCAAAGGGTCTACTAATCAACTCTGAAGTCTCAGTTGGCTGGTGTGAAGCTGGTTGTAGCGGCACCTACTCATCTTTGGATTGCATCCACCATCTCTCTTCACAAGAATCCATCAAGTTAGATATAGAATTCCTTGCCTACTACATGTTCCAACAAATGTTCGGTGATAGGCAATGCATAGCTATCTCGTATGGCGGTTGCGCTAACTTTTTTCAAGTTAATGCAAACACATAACTTTCCATTGTTTTTGGGCGCCATCACAATGGGGGATACCCATTCGGAGTGCTCAATTTCATAAATAAATCTTGCTTCTATCAGATGATCAATTTCTTGTTTGATGATAGGCAGCAAATAGCTATCTCGTATGGTGGCCATGTTAAATTCTTTTAAGTTAATGCATACACATGGCTTCCCATTCTTTTTGGGAACTTGCCACAACGGGGGATAACTTTTATTAGATGGTCAGGTGTAATTATCATTATATGTGTAAGGTTTTTTCTTGGTAGGCTTGGCTTCAAAGGACATTAGGATTCTGTGTGAAGAGATATATGGATCCACCCCTTTTCAGGTCCTTATAACTCCAAGCGAATACATTTCTATACTCTCTCAATAGGTCTATCAACTCATGTTCCTCCTCTTCACTTAAGTCATGTCCTATGTACATACATCTCTCTTCACCATCTTCTATGGTTACTACGATCTTCTTGGTTTTCTCTTTATTGTCATAGGCTTCTCTTGTGAGTGCTTCTCTTTTAGGCATTCTTATCATGATCATTGTATCCTCTATCTCATTCTTCTTGAAGTTCTTTGGTACCTCAAACAAGGCTTCTTCTTCTGCTTGCATGGTGACTAGTTTATTTCCTTTCTTTTTCTCATTTTTGTCATCCTCTATCATAGTCAACTTCTTTTCTTGTTTACATTTTTCTCATTCTTGAGTCTTAGCATCACTAACTTCCTTGAGTGTTAACATGCTAGGCTCACATTCTTCTATAATTGATTCAAACATGAGGGGTTCTATGTGATAACTGAGATGGCATAGCCATCTTCATCACAATTGGGGGGTCCATTGCTCCTCATTGATAGCTATATCCATCATGGCTAGGGTTTTTGCCCAACCATGTGCTTAAAATTCTTCATCAAGAAACACCATAGTTGCATAGGCTGGGTCTTGAACAAGTCTAGGGTTCTCATTAGAACCTATGCTTCTAGAGCTTAACCTTTTCTCCTCCCCTACTACAATTTTACACATCCATGAGTGGGTGTCTTCATGGGGTATCTCTCTACGGGAATAGTCTTTGAGATTGAATTTAGTAGTTATACCTAAATGCTATAAGTACAAGGAATTGGTTCCCCAATCTTGCAATATGTGCAACTATCTCATGAAGGGTCTACCTAAAATCATCTCATAGACATGATTCTTACCAAACTTCCATATAGAAAATGTATGTTCAAACTCCACACCACAAGTTGTGAGAGTTATCCCTTCTATCAACCCTAAGGGTTTCTCAATATGTGCATCTACCATTTGCAACTTCATTCTAGTGTTAAACGTTAAACGCGGGACTAGCTATCAGTAGCGTGTTTAAACATTTATTGGGTTCTTGGGAGTGGAAGGGGTCTGTTAAACAGAGGCACTATACTTAGTTCCCAAATTAACCACTTCACACACAACAATACACTGATGCTCAAAACTCTATCAAGACTCCGTTACACTTACAATCTTACAGTATTCAACCAGACTCTCCCATAGTTGACCGAACACACCGCACCAGACTATGCAGTATCGTGATACAGAGTTACTTAATGAACTCAAGAACTGTTCCGAATACAAAATACTATAACACTAGAGACAATAACAGTAATCTAACCTTCACCGAATAGATACAAATAATCAAACAAAACCGAAGACACAGCAGAACTCAACAATCTCAGACACACAGTACTGAAGGTCCAGTATGCAACTTAAAAAGACCCTTACTGTAGCTAACCTTTACCGTATGAGGACAGACCTCCACGCTGAAGACAATACAATACGACTCGGAGTTCTCAGAACACTACCGCAATTACACAGACTTCATCCAACAAGTTACAACACCTTACAAGAAAGAGCAACACCACGATACATTTAATCAATAGAACAATCACAACTGAAACCCTGCAGAACAACTCGCTCAGACAAACAGTCTAACGATCAACTGAACGTCTAAGTAACTCACGAACAGAAATAGGTATCAATAGACAACCAGATAGAACAAGAGTAGTATACTCAGAATTGCTCAACAGACACTACAGCAGCGTTCAGCTCAATCACTCAGACAGACAGTCTGGTGATCCCAACGAATGTCACTGAGCGTCTCTTTTTCATTGCTTTATATAAAGATTACAACGTATTTGTGTAACAACCTTTTGTTCGTGCAAACAAGATTAAGTTTTTACAACTTCCAATCTGGCGGCCGACTAACACTGGCACGCACGGTGGACTCGAACCCGCAGGTTTACAAAAATTAGGGTTCATCTATAATGCCTTCTAAATACATGGATCTGGCTAATCTAAAGGTTTGGGTGATTTTCTTTTTTAAAGCTTCTAACATCTGTTTCAAAGTATCAGGTTCTACTAATTGTGCATCTGTTCTTACAGAACTTAGGGAAATTACTTCGGCCAGCAAAATTTCTGTCTGCATCTGCAGAAAGGCCTCTTGTAAATAAAATTCGTTTGATAAGGCCGCATCCCTGGATACTTTCATCTCTACAAGTTGTTCATCCATCTTGGCCAAGCTTTCTTTCTGATTGTCGAGTTGGTTGTCTTTTCTGTCGATCTGCTGATTCTGGAACTGGATTGTTCTGGATTAGGCATCTCTTTCTCTGCGAAGATCTGATATTACTTTTTGCAGTTGAGCTTCTACGGTCAATTTTCTTTGAGAATGCTGTTAACTTCTGATAAATTGATCTTGCATCTCTCGAGTTCTTCAGCTGTTTTCATAGCCAGATCATGCTGTTCTTGGCCTCGCTGTACTGCTTCATCTAACTGCTGTCTTGTTTCTTCTAATAGATTCCATAAAGCGATTCTTGCATCATCTTTATCCTGTAAGTCTTGCTTCAATTGAATGATTTCTATATTTGCATCATTTAGTGACTCGGCTTTTTGTCTGATCTCTGCCAGTGCTGCATCACTTTGAGCGGTAAGTTCTACCTGTTCGGCCATTTGGGCTTGTAACTCCTTAAGTTGTTCTTGTAAGGCTTGGTTTTCGGCTTTGGCTACTATTAATTCTTCTTGTAGAGGACTAATGTCCGCCTCCAGTACATCTACCTTGTGTTGGAATTCCTCTCGGATGCTATCAGTGACCTATTTCATCTGTACTGGTAATTGCTGCGATAGCTGAATTAGCAATTGACCCATGTTTGCAACCTTAGAGATCATGGGAATCGAAGGAAGTGGAAGATGAGGGTGAGGTTGAGATGAGGATGCGGTGAGTAGCTGCTGGGAGTTCGGTGGAGAGTAGTTTGGGGATGAGGAAGAAGAGGCAGTGGGTTCTTCGGGAAGAATGGGTGGAGTAGGGATAATTGGGTTGAGTGGAGGTTCCGGTGGGGGAGTGGGAAGAATAGAGTGAGATTCTGTTACCTTTTCTGTGGTTTGTTGTGTGTCAGCGGTGTCGGCAGCTGTGGACTCTACTGCTTTAAGCAGTTCCTCGAAAACTTCTTTGATAATATGTTCTTCATCTCTTTGCTTTTCCTGCTCCGATTGTTGCTGTGATGCTTCTTGTGACGAGCTTGTGTCAGATTCGGTGGGAGCCTCTTGTTCTTGTTGTTGTTCTGAAGATGATTGTGCTGAAGATTCATGATGCATGGTAGTTGTGGTGTCGTGAAAAGTTTCATCTTCGTTTGCTTCTTCTTCTTTGTCGTCGGCCTTATCATTTGCGGTTGAACCCTGTACTTCGCTATCAGATGAACTGATTCTAATTCTTTTTCGTCGGAAGAGTTGGAATAATTCCTCTTCATCTTCTTAATTGTCCTCTAAAATCTGTGCAGACTCTTCATGGCGCAGGATGGGTCCTCGGGGTGGAGGTTGCGCTGCTTGGATGGCCGAAAATAAGAAGCTGAGGATGTGCGGTAGCCTGGATCTTGGCATATCCCCCTTATTTACCTGCTTGATGATGGAGACGCATTCTTTGTGTATTCGTCGGAAGAAATATGATGCAAAATTGACTGGTTCTTGAGCAGCTAAATCTATAGCGGAGTAAAAAGGACAAGAGATTCCATAGGTTCGCTTCTGCAGGTTAAGAATGGCTACTAGGAATTGTAGCGCGGATCTCTCAGGTTCAGGACGATAGAGGATGGCGTATTCGTTGGAGGAGCTCCTAGGGAATAACTGATTCATTGTGGCAATCGGTAGATTTGGGCCATTTTCCCGACCTACTGGAGCGAGTCGGAATGCATCAGAGAAGGTTTGCATAGTGATAACTATGCGGGATGGCAATGACGTTATCGGCCAACTCTGCTCGGTGGAAGGTGTGGCAGCGATGGTGGCGATTATAGGGGCATAAAACAGGTGGGATTCCACTGAACGCCAAGGCAGTTCAGCGAAATTGGATAACCCATGGGTGCACAGGAACTCTCCCACGTCGACAGGGAGTCCATCACGAAAAGCGGCGAAGTTTGCCAGAGCTTCCATGGCGCACACAGTAAACGCAAGCACAAGACACAAAGCACAAGGTTTACACGATCACACAAGTTACGCAAACACAATAGCGATTTTCGGCGAAACGGAAAAGATTAAGTAGATGCTTTGCAGTGGAGAGCAATCAAAATCACTACTCATCGTGCGACGTTGAGATGATAACTTCATAACTTTGGTGTGCATGCATGAGTAGAACGATAATGTTGGGCGGCTGTTGAGCATAATTAGGTATTAAAACGGGGATATTTACAGACTTATTTTATTAAGCGTGCAAAAAACAAAAGAAAAGAAAATGCAAAAAACACGGCCAATCCGTGGAACGTTTCAGTGTAGATCGGATGCTTGTTGGTACGGCCGCAGCTTAGTCAACCGAAAAGTGGCTGGGCCCACTTGTTTAGAAATCCGGTAGGGACCAAACCATCGTAACTTGAATTTGCCAGCAGAGCGATTCGACTTTCCATTGTAAAAGAGTACAAGTTGCCCCACCGTAAAAACTGGAGTCCTTAGATATCGATCATGTGTTCGAGCTTGTCTTAACTGAACTTCCTGGATAGTCCGAAAACTTGTCCATCGATGCTCATCCAGTTCTCTGAGTGTATCTAGCCAAAATGATAAAGAATCTTCTGGTATCAATTTCTGAGTGAGAGCTACACGTAAACTTGGTACAATGATCTCTATTGGTGCTATGGCTTCCAATCCATAAGCTAGTTTGAAAGGGGTTAATCCTGTTGCTACCTTGTATGTAGTCCGATATGCCCATAATACTGCAGGTAACAGTTGATCCCATCTTTCCGGAGCTTCCAGAATCAGTTTTCGAAGCATATTCAACAGGGTCTTGTTTGTACTTTTAGCCAAACCATTTGCACGAGGATAATATGGTGAACTGAATTTATGCGTGATCTGAAAAGAATGTGTGAGTACTTTCATTAAATTGTTGACAAAGTGAGTGCCTTGATCTGTAACAAGCTCTAGAGGTAAGCCAAAACGTGGAAAGACATCTTTCATTAGACACTTTGCCACCGAAACAGCTGTGGCAGACCTTAAAGCCCATGCTTCTGCCCATCTGGTAGCATAATCTATACATGTCAAAATATAACGATTATTACTGAGTATGGTTGGAGGTGTAATAGGTCCGATAAAATCTAGACCCCACTTCTAAAAAGGCTCCAATGGCAAGACCGGTTGGAGAGGGAAAAAATGGCGTTGTAGAGGGTGTCCAGACCGTTGACAAGTATCACATTGTTTGACAAACTGAGATACATCCCTGTACATAGCAGGCCACCAAAGTCCACTTTGCAGAATTTTTCGGTGCGTTAAATCTGCTGCAAAGTGTCCACCGGAAGGAATTGAGTGAGCCAGAGTAATGATTGAGTAGATTCGTGTGGAGGAATACAATGAAGTAAAACTCCAGTGTGATCCATATAGTATAATTCCCCAGTAATTAACCAAAATTTGCGACTGTATACTGCAATCTTCCTACGCATTGCAAGAGATGTTGTAGAAGGAAGACATCCATCAGTAAAAAAAGTTAACAACTGATCATAGTAATTAGTTGGCACCGGAGGATTTGTTTCTTCATTATTAGTTGGTTCAGTACTATAAATCGCTGGTGTGGTGTCATCAACACCGACCGGAGCTTCACCGAAATCTAAGCGAGAAAGAAAATCTGATAAGGCATGTGAGTTGCCGGGCCGATGGATTACTTCAAAATCAAACTCTTGTAAAAGTAGAACCCAACGCGCTAATCGACCACCTAAATGCTGTTGTCGTACCAGATAGACAAGTGCAGCATGATCTACATGAAAAGTAAATCTGTGGCCAAGTAAATAGTGTCTGAATTTCTTTACCGAATACACTAAACCCAGACATTCTCTTTCGGTTATAGAGTAATTTTTTTCTGCAAGAGCAAGTCTTCTACTCGCATAGTAAACAGGCCGGAACCATTTATCGGTTTGTTGCATCAGAAAACTACCAATGGCAATATCTGATGCATCTACGAAGACATGGAATGGGTGATCCCAGTCAGGAGGCTGTAAAATTGGTACCTGTGTTAATAAGCACTTTAGATGATCAAATGCTGTTTGACATTCCAGAGTCCAATCAAACTGTTTAGAGTCTTCGTGATTAATCGATTGAGTGGAATGGCTAAATGAGCGAGCCACCGTAAATGACGACCATGCCATCTCACTTGACCCATGAAACACATTACTTCCTTTGGTGTAGTAGATACAGGTGCTTCTAACACAGCTGCTACCTTATCTGGGTCGACTTGTATGCCCTGTGCAGATACATTATGGCCAAGCAATTTACCACATGAAACCGCAAACACAGATTTGTTTCGGTTCAGATAGAGTCTGTATTCTCTGCATTTCTCAAAGGAGCACCGTAAATGGAACAAGTGTGCTACCATCTTACCGAACAAAGAGAAATCATCAAGATATACTTGCATGAACGAGGTAAGATAAGGGGAGAATATTTCCTGCATACACCTCTGGAAAGTACTGGGGGCATTTCTTAATCCAAACCACATAACAGTACAAGCAAATACACCCCAATTGGTGATGAATGCTATTTTTGGTATATCTTCCTCAGCCATTCTGACCTGATTATACCCACTGTATCCATCTAAGAATGAGTACATTTTGTGTCCTGCTACTCTATCAAGCATCGTGTCGAGAAAAGGTAGAGGAAACGGATTAGGCACCGTAGTGGCATTTAGTTTTCGGTAATCCACACATATGTGTAACTGCTTATTCTTCTTAGGGACGATAACAATGGGTGATATCCACTCAGAATGCTCTACTAGTACGATGAATTTGACTTTTAGTAACCTATCAAGCTCTGCCTTTACCTTTGCTGCATAGTTTGGATTCATCTGGTAGCTAGGTTGTTTGATTGGCTTAGCTTTCGGCTTCAGCATGACCCGATGTTGATAAATGCGAGGATCCAAACCCTTCATGTCTTTGTAATCCCATGCAAAAACATCATAAAACTCTCGAAGCAACTATATTAACTCTGCTTGAAACATTTCAGGCAATCCTTCCTTTATTTTTACAGGTCGCTGATTAACTTCATCACCTAAATTATATGTAATTAACTGATCTTCTGGAACATAGAATTGTCGGGACTTCTCTGTAACATCGTGTGGGTTTAAAAGTTGTTGTAGATCAGTGTCATCTACAGCAGCAATATCTTCTTTCTTGACTTCTTCAGTCACAGGCATCACCGTACAAACTGCCGGATTCCAATTATCTACAACAGATTGTAGATCAACAGTTCCTAGGGAGATCAAATCAATATTATTCTTCAAAAACTCTTCTTCTTCATCATCTGACAAACCATCTAACATATGAACTGGTTCTGCAAAATAAGGTCTAGCATGTAATTCACAAGGCTGTATAACATCTAACTTAACAACATATTTACGATTATTATCCTTGAAAGTGACTTCCTGTGCGGACCAATCTTGTATCACCTTGGCTTGTTTCAACCAAGGACGGCCGAAAAGCAAATTATAATCCAAGCTAGACTCTGGTAGCTCTAAGACGACAAAAGTCATCTTAAATGTTGTGCCTTGCAGAGTTATGGGCACATCTCGTACTAGTCCTACTGGATGGACTCTTGACTGGTCGGCCATTCTGACAAAAAATTGGACTAGTTCGATTTTGGTCCATCCTAACTTTTTACACAGTTGCGGCGGTAGCAATGTTGACACCAGATCCTCCATCAATTAGTACTTGTGTGATTTTATGATTTTTATACCATACCGTAATTAAAGGAACCGAATGATCAACCGTAGAATCAGGTTCCAGTTGCACTGTCGCTGTTGCCGGGATGCAAGAGGGTACAGGACTGAACTGTTGTTGGAATTGTTGCCGAACTCGTGGTACTAGTGCCAGCAACTGCCCAAGGGGAAGAGTAATCGAGGCCTTAGATAAAATTTCCCATGCCTGATGTGGTTGAATTGTATTTTATGCAGATTCTGAAGATGACGCGCCTACTGAAGATGATGTGCCTGCTACTGGATTAGAATCTTGTTTTTGTATCCCTTTCTCGGGTAACGGAGCCTGGGTCACCGGAATAGGATCTGGGAACACTGGAGGCTCGGTGGTGGTCCATTGACTAGCTTTATCATACATCCTTTGTTGTTCACAGATGCCTGGTTCAAATACTTCTGCTGCTGGTTGCAGTTGCTTACCGGATCGGGTCTGAATCACTGCAGCTTGCATTTCTACTGGTGTGATTTGTACCATATTAGTCATTGGATTTTGACAGTCTTTCTTCCTCTGATCATACTCAGCTGCATCTTTACAAAATCTTCTAATGTGGCCAAATTCACTGCAAAAATGGCAGCGCGGTGGTGGCAAATTAGTATTTTCCTGTGCTGGTCCCGCCTGCCAACGGTTTGCATTGTAGTTATTGTTTCTCTGTCCTCTGTAATTCCGGTATCCCTGCTGCTGGTTGTTTCTCATTTGAGGAGGTACATAGTGATTGGCAGGCTGCCCTGGTTCTTGTATAATTGCATTCACTGTGGCTGTTCCCTGTACTTTGGCATTGTATGCACAGTTTTCGGTGGAATGTCCTGTCGTATTACAAATAGCACAAAACAACTGGTTAAGGGCACAAGTGGCACTGGTATGCCCTGAACTCTTGCACGTGGTGCAGTACATCTGTCTGGTCGGATCTTCTGCAACATTTTTACTTGTTTTTAACCATTCCAGGTCTTCTGTAAATCCTCCAACTTTGTTTTCAAGCTGCAAAGCCATTGCAATTACCGCATCTAGTATCATAGCTCCCACACAGCGTATGATCATAATCTGTTTAAGTTGTGGAGTCAAACCATTGATAAAACATTGAGTGATAACGTCATCCGGCAGGTTGGCATGTGCTGGTGGTAATTGCCTCAAATGAGTTCTGAATAGGGTGGCATATTCCTGCACTGTTTGATTCATCTTCTGTTTATTGGTTTGTAGGTAATCAAAAATTTCGGCTGGATTCTTCTTTAGCCTGAATCTCTGCAAAAATGCATCCCTTACTGCTTCATAGGTGCCGAAATGGTTAATATCATATTCTGTAAGCCACCTGGCTGCTTCATTAACCAATGTAGACTAGAAGACAATAGCTTTGTACGCCGGATCAGGTGGATGATTGAGTACTGCGTAACTTATCTCAAATGTGCGTACATGAGCATCTGGGTCATCACCTGGAAATCCTCCGAATTTAGTGTACGTTACTCCTGTTGGAGTCGGCCGGGGTGGAAATAACTGTTGCTGTTGTTGTTGTTGTTGTTGTTGTTGCCCACTCATCGTGCTGGTGGTGGTATTGGGACTATCTTCTGTGTCCCGAGGCTGAATATCTGACCTGTCAGAATCTGTATCGTCAGCCTGTGCACTCTCCGACTCGATAATATTGTTCAGTATATTTCGGATCTCAGCTTCGGTGGTACCGAAATAACACCGAAAGGTGTCGAATTTTTACCAAAAGAAAGTGCTTTTTCACCTCCACTGATTTCTTTGACCACGACGTTTCTATCTGCAGACTCTGGAGTCACTATTTCTTTGACAGACTGTGCCGAAATCACACCGGAATCTGCCAAAAATGCAGTAAGTTCTACCGGAATATTATCGGAATCACTACTAACGTTCTTCACTTCCTTGGCAACTGAGTTAGACCTATCTGTGCTTCTACCTCCTGGAGGCATCCTTAGTAAATTAGGTACCCAAGGTTGTCGGTACTTCGGATATGACTCACCGGATCGAGTAACCGGCATGTATCATCTTTTGTACTACTTGCGTAATAATACTATTGATTCACAATCTATAGTCGCGTTTCTACAATCGATTTGCAACAATCTGATCTGTTGCCACTTTCCCACAGACGGCGCCAGTGTTAAACGTTAAATGCGGGACTAGCTGTCAGTAGCACGATTAAACATTTATTGGGTTCTTGGGAGTGGAAGGGGTCTGTTAAACAGAGGCCCTATACTTAGTTCCCAAATTAACCACTTCACACACAACAATACACTGATGCTCAAAACTCTATCAAGACTCCGTTACACTTACAATCTTACAGTATTCAACCAGACTCTCCCACAGTTGACCAAACACACCACACCAGACTATGCAGTATCGTGATACAGAGTTACTTAATGAACTCAAGAACTGTTCCGAATACAAAATACTGTAACACTAGAGACAATAACAGTAATCTAACCTTCACCGAATAGATACAAATAATCAAACAAAACCGAAGACACAGCAGAACTCAACAATCTCAGACACACAGTACTAAAGGTCTAGTATGCAACTTAAAAAGACCCTTACTGTAGCTAACCTTTACCGTATGAGGACAGACCTCCACGCTGAAGACAATACAATATGACTCGGAGTTCTCAGAACACTACCGCAATTACACAGACTTCATCCAACAAGTTACAGCACCTTACAAGAAAGAGCAACACCACGATACGTTTAATCAATAGAACAATCACAACTGAAACCCTGCAGAACAACTCGCTCAGACAAACAATCTAACGATCAACTGAACGTCTAAGTAACTCACGAACAGAAACAGGTACCAATAGACAACCAGACAGAACAAGAGTAGTATACTCAGAATTGCTCAACAGACACTACAGTAGCGTTCAGCTCAATCACCCAGACAGACAGTCTGGTGATCCCAACGAGCGGCCGACTAACACTAGTCAGTCTAAGAGTTGGCTTGCCTCATCGTTAGTGGTAGAAATCATAGCTCCAACACCTGAATCTAGAATTGCTTTTGTTGTATAGTCTTGATAAGTGATATGATGATAGGTGTTTCCTTCTTCTCCTTTGCTCATGTCTCCTATATTATTCAAGGGTATCTCTGGCATTGTCTTATGTGATCCCACCTAAGATTGGGGCTTAGCTACTTCTGGCAATTGGTTATCTATATGCTTCCACAATTCAAGTTTAATCTTGAGTAGCTCCTCTAAAGTGAGGTGACATTGCACTTTTGTGTTCTTCACTGCTTTCCATGTTCCTTGGTAGAATTGATTCCTCGTTCCTTACCATGATGGTAAGGGCTCTCATTGAATAGAAGTAGACTCCCAAGGGCCTGTAAAGTGAGGCAATTCTTGCAAGGAATTGGATTCAAGTCCAATCTTTTACCTGACTGCACATCTTCCTGCTCCCCATAGATAGGGGGAATGTCTTGAGGGAATTGATGATGAATATCATCCACTATCTCAATAGGAGAATGGTTCTCACTCTCTTTGGACCATTTCTCCTCTTGAATTTCTCTAAAGAACTCCCAAGAGTAATGATTTATTGATAAAGGAATTCTGCCATCCGTAGAATTAGGAACATAAGCTTCATGAGGGGGTAATCTTATCCTTTCACATCCACTACATTGAGCTTTTGATGTAGCCAACCTCCTAGGTTTAAGCTATCAATCGATATAACCTCTCCAACAATCATTCAAAATGTAACTATGGCTTTGTTGAGTTTGTCTGATTTAAAAGATGACTTGCATCGAACATAGTTTGAGCTAGTTCTACCATTTTTGTACTAAACTTGGTCCTTTTCCTCTCTAAGTTCACTCTAGGATAACACTTATCTAACTTTGCCACATTTGGCCCTTCTTGAATTTGAGCCTGGTAACCCTTGAACATCATGTCCAAGTCTTCAAGAGTAGGTTCTGCTAGGTCTAATCTTGCTCCTATGTGGTGGTGGGATGAATGGTGAGTTTTGATGGGTTGGTAGGGATGATAGTGGTGTTTGAGAATGTGTTTGGGATGTGATATCCAATAGTTTTGTTTTCATTTCTTTGAGGCTTTCTTCTAGTTCGCTCATCTTTCTCGCCCATTGTCTTTTTATTCTTTCTTGACCATCCTTCCAAGCTCTCATTCTTTTCCTAGCCACACTCTTTGATTCATTGGTATCTAATTTTTTCTCATGACCTACACCTAGAGTTTGTTGTAGAGCGTGGGGTCTAGTCACCACATGTATGGGGGCTGTAGTTGTCATACTTCCATTGGAATCTACAACCAAGCCAATAATTTTGATTAGTATAATCTTTTGCATATTGGATGGATTCTTAGGGAAATCTCTCAAGAGATGTTCCTTTCCAAAATTGGGACAAAAGCCTTGAATGAATACAAGTTGAGGTTTTCCTTTTGGAGGAAGAGGGCAATCACGCATGAAGTGATCTCTTTGAGATCTACAACATGGTCCTCTTGGTTCTTAGGGTCTTGTCTGCCTTAATTGGGGCCTAGGGTTTAGATTTGTATACATCATATTGGAGTATTCAAGCTCCCAATTCTATTCTATGAGTGTTTCATATGGATACACTTTGTTATGCTCGGGTGAATCCATGTAGTAAGCCAGTGAGCTATCCATGTGGGTTGAGTCAAAGCTCTGAGCATTCGGATCACTTTCCAAGATAATTGTTGATGCGGGCACTAAGAATCTATTCAAGTTATCCTTTGTTGCAACATATGTGACTGAAATAACATTTGAAGGGGTGGGGATTGTTGTCCTAAAACAATTTGTGGTCTCCGTTGAGTTTGATATTATGGCTGGTACTGTTGCTGGGGCTTGAAGTATGGTTGTTGTTGGTATTAATTTGGATATCTTCCTATTTGTTGGTATGGCTATTGGTAGGTTTGCCTAACCACATGTTTGTTGTAAGGGAAATCTTGTGTAGTGTAGTTAGTATACTTTGCCTCTATCGTGCAATACCAACTATTAGGATTCCCTTGATTTTGAGTCATTATGGGGCAAACATTGGCAGTGTGGTCTCCTCCAAAATTATAGCGTTGTTTCACTGAAACCATTCTAGGGGTTTTTCTACTTGAGACTCCTAGTTTTTTAGCCACTTTTTTTGCTAACTCGTCAATCGACATTGTGGCTTTGATGCGAGACTTGTAGAAACCTTTGCAGATTTTCAAAAGTTCTAGCTCATCTCCCAAGTTATCCTCAATGTCAATGCACATTCACACACATTGCTCTATGGTTCTAGGTTCCATTAGGTACACATATGATTGTAACTTTGTACTGAGTAGGCCATCTAAGAAAGATGCCACTTGTTTGCATGGTGTGGGTAGCTTTGGAATAGGGCATCTCTTGATGTATTGTATAAACCCACATCCTGCTAGCATGACTGTCTCTTGAGGTTTCTACTTAAAGTTGTGGATCAAAGATGAAGTATTATGCCTAATGCCAGTCTTAGAAACTCCATATTGAAGGCTTCTAGCAATTGATTGATATCCCTAAATTGATCTTGATGTAATGCTTGACACCACATCAAGGCTGTGTTCTTTAGATTTAGACAAAAAGTGTTGTATTGAGTGAATAAGCCATCGACCTATTCAACTCTTAACACTTTTCTAAATTCAGTGACATGATCATAAGGGTCTCCAATGTCATCAAAGTAGTTATTCATTAAATTCACTAGTTGATTGGGTCTCAAGATCTTAGGGTTTTGTCTAAGTCTAGATAAGGGGAATTCATCCATGCCTCTCTGATGCCTGGGTCTTCTCAGTCTCTTCTGATCAACTCTGTCAATCTCTAGCCCTGACCTTTCTCTTCATGAAGGTTCACAAAACTTACTTCTCACCTCTCTTTAGTTTTTTGCTTATGACTACTTGGGATATGAGAAGATCCTACTCCATGCTGGCTATGAAAAAGGCTTAAAAAGACTTGGATTGATTGGTTCTACATAGTTTCTAAGGGAACTACCTTAAAAAGACTTGGAATGATTGGCTCTTTTGGGTATCGCAATGCAGCTTCAAAATTTTCCCTATTCTATATTTGTAAACACTGATTTTCTTCTTTGGCTACTGCTAGGTGCCATCTTAGGAGTCCCGTGTTGCATGTGAATTGAGCATTTTTGATGAAATGTTGTTGCTAGTGTTCTTCGACGTCGGCGATGGCTTCCTTGGTGTTTCGTTCTAACTCTAATTCCATCGAATGATAAGCATCACGAAGTTCCTGATGACGTGCATTCAGTGATGCATTTTCAATAATTAATGAATTGAGATTGGCATGTAATTGCATGGTTGTTTGTTGAAAGACCTGATAATGCTATCCTAATGATGCAAACTCTTCATGAACTTGATGCATACATGAAAAAATTTGTTGAAATGGTGTATCTATAGTGGAAGATGAAAATAATGATGATGTGCTAAAAAATGCGTGTTGTTTAGTGTGTAATGTAGGGGGGATGGGAGTCAAGTAAGGGAGTGTGGATGCTATGGGGATGGTGGAAAAATGTGTGGATGTGGGTATGTGAGTAGTGGCAATGGATGTGAGTGGAGGTGTGGTGGGTGGTGAAATACTAACGTCATTGGAAGTTTGGTCTAGTGAGCTGATCATGAATAGTGGCATGATTGTGGGTGATTGTGTAGGTGCAAACAATGGATTTACAAAGGTCAAAGAATATGTTAAATGAAAGGGTCCAAACATTGTATGATGAATAGGAGATGGTTGCAGTAGTGTGGTGGGGATGGGGTGCAACACTGGTGAAAGATTAATTGGATTTGTTGGGGTGAATAAATGTTGTTGAGGGAAGGGAATAGATGAAACATAAGGAGCTAGGAAAGGGTTAACCAGGATTGGTTGAATAGTTGAGGTGGTAAAGGATGTGGGTGGTGTTGTGGATGGGGTGAGAAAAGGATGAATTGGTTCTTTGATACTACACTGGAAATGGGGTGATCAAACAAAGATGAGTTGGGGTGCATGGGTGAAACTGGATGTATAGGTGATTGAATGGTGGGTTCAGGTGTAGCAACAATGTCCTGAGTGGTGATGGGTAGGGATGTCGTTGGATGGGGTGGTGTGATGATGATGATGGTATCATCTTGGGGGGGCATATCTACAATAACCCATGCTTCTTGGTGATGAGAGGATTGTGCTTTGACTGGTATGCGAATGTATTCTCGGGGTTGAGACATTAATCTTACTCGTCAAGGGTCGAATTTTGGTAGGGGGAGCAGAATAGTATATGCGGTTGCATCAAAGGTGTCCTCCTCTTTGGTGCTTGTGTTGCCTTGAGTTTCAGTCTACTTCACCTCTTGTTCTTGTTGATATTCAGTTTGTGATTCTTGGCTTTGTTGACTCCCATCTTCTTCATCGTCTTCCTCTATAACTGTTCTGTCGTCCTCATCCAAACTTGACACAGCTTGATCACCCTCATGTTCTGGTGGGGAACTAGGATAGCTCGGGTGTTTCTTACTCTTGTGAAAAGAATTGAGCCTCTAAAAATTGAAGCTCACTTGAGAAAGCATCATGCATTTCAAAGTCAAATGTTGTATTAAGTGGCTCCACCTCTAAGTTAGGTATCGAAAAAGCAAATGCATCTAGGCCAACAATAGTTGTGGCTTCCTTTGCTTCTATAGTTGTGGCAGCTAGGGTGGTCACAATGGTTGCTTGAGATGTTATAGTTGCAATCAAGATTCCTTTAGATGTGATGGGGCATGACAAGCAGATTTTGATGGGGGGTACAACCACTGGAGGTTCTTTGGGTGATTGCTGGGGTGATGGTTGAGGGGATGGTGAGGCAAGTACTTGTAGGCATGGGATTGTTCCCCTCATTCATTTTCCAGTTCTTGACTTTGGTGTTTTACGAGACTTGGTAGCTCCTTTAAACCTTTTTAATTCATAACTAGATAGGGCTTGCTTGATAGGAATGTCATAAGCCAAGCACATATATACGATCCATGTAATTGTGCAACAACCATGAATGAATCTCTTTCATGCCCATCTTTGGTTTGCCACAAATAGCTATTCTTGGATCCAGCTAGCTAGGTCAATAGTATGTGGCCTAGTGTTTACTAGATAGAGTCCAAACCATATATGTTTTTGTGGCAACATGAAACGATTCTGTACAGTGAAGGAAAAATACTGCATGCTGACTCGCAATGGCTTCGACAATTCAAGTGTAATGGCTGAGATGTGAACCCACTTCAAAACATCTCCCTTTTTCATGGGTTTGGGTATGAGCCTTTCTCTTTCTATTAGTGTGTGTGTGTGCCATGGATTTTCAAGGCAGTCCTAATGAGGTCTACTAAGAGATAAAACTTCTTGAAGGGTATATATGTGAATAAGGAATGGGGTATGAATGTAGCCGAAAGCTCCTTCCTGATTGGTGGTTGTAAAGTGGTGACTAGATAGTAGCAATCATAGAAATCAGGTTTGGGAAGGGGTGCATTGAAACATTTTGTGAAACTTCCCCTTGTCCAAATTGGTCTTAGTTCCTCTGAGTTCTAAAGGGCTTCAAAATCCCTGAAGAAGAACTGATATCTTCTCGAAGTGTCATCGGTAAAGCACATAATTGCATCATAAATATGCTCTACATCAGCCAAAGGTCTGGCTAATCCTTGGAACCAATGAGACTTACTGTGTACCTTCTCTATCCTTCCAATAGGAGGATCATTGATTGACATTGGCCCCATGAAATCTTAAAATGCAAGAGGTCTCATTGACGAGTGGGTCTCTAATAGTAGATTGTCAAAGTCCACCGCTAATGTGTTGGTGCCAACACCTGAAGATCCTTCAACTTGCATTTTGGTCTTGAGTACTTGTATAAAATATCTGCTATAAAAGGATAACACATTAGCATGGTAATGATCTCTCAGTAACTAATGCATGTCTCTAGACTGCCTACATGCTCTGAATAGTGCATACATATCCTTTCGTGAGAGATGTTGTGTACCTAAGTCGTGAAGCCTTAGAGACATGTGTCGATGATACTAAATCTCAATCACCCCACAAGTGCGTATAGTGATGGACCGATACATGTTTAATTATCAATCCGAGGAACCACATGAACCAAGTGTATGAGGACGTGCGCGCACATGATGGAAAGTGAAGTGGCTGAGAAACAATGCATGTGAGAAGACCTATCTACTTCTCCAACTCACTAACTCTCTGAAAGGGCATGCCGCGATACCACTTTCAGCAGTAAGAACAAATTCAAACTTTTCTCCCAACTCCAAACTCCGAATATGGCCAATAGTGGGTTCCTTTCGAAGCTCTTGATGAGGTGCATCTAGTGATTTTCACTCAAATCTGACACACGCTCTTCAAGTTATGCACCAAACAGTAAATGGGGGAAACACCAACACTCGCTCACACACACACTACAACAGTTCAAAAATGGTGGGAAGGGATAGCTAACAGTCCTACACACACATTCCAAGCATCACACACAGTAAAAATCATAGAGAAGGTGGAAATCAACAAGAAAGAAGCAAATTGAAATTTCTGCTCTTCTTGTTCACAATGGCAAAAAAGTCCCTGCAAAGAGTCACAAAGTGACTTATATACATGTGCCCTAAAAATGGTCCTTTCACACAAAAGACCGGCACTTTATTGACTAATCTCTATTTTCCTACTAATTTACAAGAATTATGTTACAAGGGTTTGTGGCTTATGCATCTAGAGGACTCCTCTAGTGCATTGACATATTTTCGAGGGAATTTCCTAGAATTTTGAAGAAGAAATTTTATGCCCATTAATTTGAAAATTTTGGGGCTCCTCTTTTGTGCCTCTTTTCTCTGCAATAATCTCCCCCTCTTTGTCTCTGTCATCCCTTGACAGGCTTTCCTTCTTGTATGTAGCTTGTCTATAGCTGTAGTCGATCTGGCCTCTTCCTTTTTTAGCTGCACGCAACCGTTGGAGATGAACTACAATCGATTTGTAGTCTAGCTCACCAATAACCTCTTTAACTCTGGGTTTCTATGTTAAGTCAGGCTGTCATGCACACAACTAGTGAAGATGGACTACAATAACTTTGTAGTCTAATTTTCCAATCGCCTCTTTGTATCTGCACTGCAAGCACCATACGAAAGGTATGAAAGTCTGGATTTACATCCTTCGATCTGGACCTTCCAAAGATCCAGAGGTTGATGCGCCTTTCTGGGCTCATGATCTACTGGATGTCTTCTTGCACTTCTTCATGGATAATTGTTGGCCTTGATCCATCCTTGCTTGTGGTGTGCTTCCCACTGTTGTGTTTCCTGGAGCCTGTTTACTTCTTTCCGTTGCACACCTTACTTTGCAGGCCTTTGCTCTCTTCTAAGTTAGCATTATGTTTTAAAGGTCCTGTTCTTAAATCTTCTTTGTCATCCTCTGGGACCAGGTGCATTGCTTGATCTGTTCATTTCTTTCCACTGCATGCACCTGGTGGATGAGGAAGTTGTGTGCAACCTCCCATGAAAAGTCCTGGTTGTTATCTTTCTTTATTTCCATTCCTCAGGACCTGGTTCTTTGGTGTTGTCGCCTGATGCATGCCCCTATGGGGCTTTGGGCAGAGGGTGGTTCTTTCTTTTTTGAGCTTCTTTTTCATTGAGCTGTTTTGGTCTTTGATTTTCTTCTTCTCCTCTTTTTGCTTGATTCTCCCTCCACATGTCCCTCCTCTTGAACTCTGTCGTCCCTCAAAGGCTTTTTGTGGTGACGTGTGTATGTTTGGATGAATTTCTGCTCTCTATCGTTAAGTAAATTTGCTTGACATATCATCAATTCCTTCCATTGGCTTGACTTTATGCTATCATCTGGTGCCTATCTATGGTCTGCAAAAAAGCTTAATTCGTAGGCCACCAGTCCTGCATTTAAGTTAGAAGATATTTTTGCAAAGATCTCTGAATCCATTTCAAAAAATCCTGTAAAGAATGCTTCTTTGAATGTCTGCATATATGGACTTGGCAAAAACATAAGTCTGGAGTATATGGCCATGAGAGTTAAGCGACTAGAGATAGTAGATAAATCAAACACTAGTGCATCTGATCCTTGGTTTATTCCGATGAAGCTCAAAAAGGTATACTGAGCGTGTTGAAATACCTTTATTACAGTAAGGAGCATACTCAAACTTTTTTTGGTCATCTTGATGGCTAGATCAGGAACTATGACATAGCTCGCAATCCAAAGCTCGATAGTCTTCACCATATATTCTTCCGTTGATAAGTAATTATGTGGTGGACTCGGTAATAGTGGATAATTTAGCCATTGATTATTTAAGATTCCCTGGCGCTGTGCTTCCCAAAATTGCATCCAAGAGCGTCTTCTAGGTATTGGGCAAAAAGATGGATTAATTTGAAGTACATAAGGTGCCGATTCCCAGTGGATCGGTAACGCGAGATTTCTTTCCAAAAACTTGCGTCTCCAAACAGGATCTTCCTTATCAAATTCCTCTTGTGTATAGGTGAATGTCTGCATATTGAATTGCAAATCGCTATCTGGTTCTTTATTGGCGGTCATCTTTATATGTTGGCGTGTTTCTTCTTTGAGTAACCCATAAGGTACATTGAAAGGCTTCATAAAATGTTCTAGACTCTTGCTTTCAATCTTTGCCTCTCTCATTACTTTGATCATCTGTTCTTCAAATTCTTCCGTAAGTTGGGACACCAGTAGTGCCTGCTCGTTTTGGCTTAGTTCTGCAATAGCCCGATTATGTCTCTCAGTGGGGGTCTCTGTTTCCTCCCTTATCGGTGAATGATGCATGTGGGGAGAAAGAGGACATACCTTAGTCTCCTCAGTAGAAATTGTGGAGCTTGGAACTACTGATGTCCCCATGGTTACCTGTTGTTCTATTTGAGCTTTTAATTTGATGACGAGTTCATCCTTTGCTTGGAGTTCTTCAGTGGCTCGCATAATTGTGTCCTTGTTCTTGGGGAGTTCTTCTCCTATGACAGCCAGTTGGCTAGCGTCTTCATTGCATTGCTCAAGCCATCTTCCATTTTTTCCTGAGTTCATTGGTGTCTTCCATATACCTTTTTTCCCATTCCGCTATGATGGCTTGCTCTTTTTTCAGCTGATCTTCATACTTTGCGATTTGCTCCTCTAATCCTTTTGTGTTGCTTGTGGTCATTTCAGTAGTTTCGATGGGTTGGTTACATAATATGGCAGTCATAAGCTCTTTATTCCTATTCCTTAAAGTGTCTGCTTCCTCCATATATACTTTGATTTGACTTTCAAGAAACTTACTTCGTGCATTCATTCTTACTTTCTCTGCTTCTCTAGCTTCATATTTTCTTTGCAGCTCATTCAGTTGATCTCAAAGCTATTGGTTCTCCTTCTCTAGCGAGGTGCCTCTATCCTAGGCTTCTTTGATTTTTGATTCCTTGGCCAAGAGTGCCTATTGAGCTTGAATTAATTTTGCACATACGCTCTCACTTATTACCTAGAATTGGCTTTTCTCTCGCATGGACTTATCATAATCTGCATTTGCTTCAAGCATTAGATGTTGAGTGCCCATAGCAGTTTGTATCATCTGCTTTACAACTGGTTTCAATTTAGCGACATCCACATTCAGCCATGTTTTGGGGATGCTTGGTTCTTCCCTGGTTTGTATGTCTCTTCCTTGTTCCACATGTATGGTTTCGTTGTGCGATTGTCGTATATGTAGGTGTATCTCTCGCTCTCTTTCCTCCTCTTCATTAGTGGTTGATTTGGTAGTACTACCTTGAAAAGTGACATCCAAAGGAGAGGGCTCTGCTACCACCCTGAGTGGTGTGAAGGGCTCGGGATCCTCCACTGTTTCCTCTACTTTTGTCCATTCATCCTCTTCCTTTGGTCTCTTTACTGGAGTTGCTCATTTTAAATATGTCTCTGTGATCTGAATATTTATTTTTTTATTCAATTTGAATATATGAATTCTGTCTTTAGGTGATCCTAGCCTACTTGTGTCTATGTTAGTGTCATCAGGAATAGAATCTATCTTTGTGCCTTCCACCCCAAAGTCATCGGGTACTTGATTCAATTCCTCCCAATGGCCATCGTCTTTTGAATCACTTTTGATGTCCATATTCAGCATAGATGGTTCTTGCTCTTCTTGCATATCAGACGATGAACTAGAGTTGGCCAATCCCAACTCTCTATATCTATGAACCTTAGTCAACCTTTTTTGTTGCTCAGTGTCTTCATGAGACTGGTGGTAATGATGACCTTGCACTGTAAGGTTTACTTGGCCTTCCATGTATTGGTGAGTTGCTTCCATGGCTCCGATTAGTTCCTCTTTTGTAATTGGTGTATTGTCTTTATCCTTGTCCATGGAAGTACATGTATACTTTTTGATGCTGGAATGGCTTCTTCTGCCTTCATCATCTCTCGCAGTCTTTTAGTGCCTCTCATTCTCAATTGAGAGCTGGTTTCAACTTCTTCCACTATTTTTACTCCTTTCTTTGTTCTAGGAACCGTTGACATCTTTGCATACTTAGCCATTTCTTCAGATGAGGGCATCTCTTTCAAATGTTCCCAAATGCCTAGAGCATGATAGATAAGTATTGTTAATGCAATGCTTCCGTTCAAAAACTTATTATGGTTCCAGTGTTTCTTTGCTTTGAAAAGGCATTCTTGAATATGGTGTCATATTCACTTGGTTCCCTATCTGTTTGATGGCATGAGATAGCATCTGTACTATAATTTTTTGTGATGCAGTATATCGATGCATATTTGGGAAGCAAAGTGTTGATGAATCAATCTGACTTCTTCTTCTATATCGACACGATAGATGTCCATGAATGTTCATGTTTTAGCCCCTCTGCTTTCATCTTTCAGAACTGTGTTTCCATCCTTTTCCCACCCAAAGGCTTCCTTAATCAAGTCATGCGTGAACTGAATGATTACCCACTCTCCTGCCGCATCTAGAACTCTGGCTTCAGGTACTAACGGGTCATGTAAATCCGATTGCAGGGTATTCATCACCTGTGTGCATCGCTGAAAGTCTAGTTTGTAGATGGTTAGTTCAAAGTACTTCTGAATACCTGCCTTCTTCATTATGTCTATAGTTGAAGAAAGTTCATGCATGACTTTGAAGTCATGGGACATCACTGGAAACTGATGGTCCGTGTCCATGATCTTGATTGTTACTAAGAACAGATAGTCTGAGCAGGTTGTGTAAGACAATAGTTATGCAATATAACACAGGAGCAATAGCAGAGAAGATAACAGATATAGGAGAACCTCAACAATTTTCTAATAGCAGCAAGTACAAAGATGATGGTGTTGTCCACCCGTGCGCTCTCAAGGTAGAGCTTAAATGGTGATCTAGACAACTCTAGATAGGGAGATACAAGGTAGAGGTATGCTGACTCAACTCAATGTCTTAGGTAGTGCAGAAGTCATGTATATATAGGATCATGGGTGGCCTTCCGTGGACGGCTATACATGGGCGGTAGAGCGTGGGCGGCCACCACCCGTGTAATTGCCATACACGGCTTAGACCGGTTGAACCGACCTAACAAATATAAATGATTTCTAACTCTGACAGGGAATATTCTATGGAATATTCCCTTTACCGTCGCACCGATTGGGGACCCTGGTAACTCCCTTTCCTTACAATACTTTACATGGTCCAATATGACCTTCATCCAACATGCAAGTTGGGATTCCCATCAATTAGGTAATGCACGCTTGGCTTCTCCTCATAACGGGGGCCTTACAAAATGTGCATACAATCATGAGGGGTAGACATTGATCATATACTAACACCCCCCCTCAATGTTTACCGATGAAAAATCAAGTAGGTTTCGGTCCTATGCCCATCTGTTGAAGATGTCTGTTGAGCTGCTCTCTTCCAAGTGCTTTAGTGAATATGTCAGGACAATTTGCCTCTGTTGGGCAATATTCTAGCTCCACAATTTCATCTTCAATTAGCTCACGAATGTAATGGTACTGTACTTCTATGTGCTTGGTGCGAGCATGAAATACTGGGTTCTTTGCAATAGCCATACAACTTTGATTATCACACTTGAGTACAGTTGCCATATTTGATGGAAAGCCTAGATCTGCAAGAATTCTCCTTAACCTGATTGCCTCACAAGAAGCAAAACAAGCTGCTTTGTACTCTGCTTCAGTGGAGGAGAGTGCGAGAGTTGGTTACTTTCTACTTACCCAAGAAAATATTCCTGAACCAAGTGAGAAACAATATCCAGAAAATGATTTTCTAGAATCACAATCTCCAGCCCCATCTCAATCACAATATCCTTGGAGTGTATCACCTGTGGTATAAAAAATACCAAAATCCAAGGTTCCTACAATGTACCTTAGAATTCGCATTCCAGCATTCTAGTGACTCTCCTTAGGTTTGTTGGAAAACCTGCTTAATACTCCAACAGCATAGCAAATGTCTGGTCTAGTGTTACACAGAAAAATAAGACTTCCAACGAGCTTCCTATACTTCTTAGCATCTACATCAGGCATGTTATCATCCATAGATAGCTTATGATTTACCTCCATAGGTGTGCTAGTTGGCTTGCAGTCCATCATTCCAAATGTCTTGAGAATCTCTTTGGCATATTTTTGTTGTGAGATGAAAATGCCATCCTTCCTTTGACATACTTCAATTCCCAGACAAAAATGGAGTAGACCTAAGTCTGTCATTTCAAACTCAGTTCCCAAGCTGATCCGAGTTTGATTGATGAGTTCCTGATGATCTCCTGTAATGATTTAATCATCTACATATACAATGACAACAACTAGCTTGCTATCCCTTTTTGTTACATACAAGTTAGCATTAGAAGTACTTCTTTCAAAACCCATATTTTTGAAGAAATGATCTATTCGTTGGTACCAAGCCCGTGGAGCTTGCTTAAGTCCATACAAAGCTTTCTTCAACCTGCAAACTTTATTTTCTGAATTGGGCACCTCAAAACCTGGTGGTTGAGATACATATACCTCCTCCTTGAGGTGACCATTCAAAAATGCAGATTTGACATCCATCTAGAAAATAGGCCAGGCCTTTTGTGTAGCTATTGCAAGTACTGTCCGAATAGTTGTCATGGCTGCTGTTGGTGCAAAAGTTTCTTGAACATCAAATCCTTCGATCTGTGAAAAACCCTGTGCAACTAATCTTGCCTTATAATTTTCTAATGTTCCATCTGCTTTATACTTAGCTTTCCAAATCCATTTAGTACCTATTACCTTCTTCTTTGGCGGCAAGTCGACTAGATCCCATGTATCATTTTTGAGTATACTATCATACTCCGACTGCATTGCCGCTCTCCAACTTGGATCATCAAGGGCTTCTTCAATGGTGGTAGGTTCCTTTATCGAGCCCATGATATCTGCCATTAGAGCCATGTTAACAATGTGTTCTGAGGCTCTTCTTTGCTCCTCTATTCTCTTTGATCTTCGTAATCCATCCGATGATGATTCTGGTACATCTACATTTGGATTATGATCATCAAAGAGCTGTTGTGCCCACTTCGGTAGTGGCTTACGCTGTGCAGCTACAACTGGTTGGCTTTTTATTGAGGAAATTTCTCCATCAGATGTTTCCTCCTCCTCAACTTTAACCTATCTTTTGATAGGCACAAGGTGAGATATTTCTCCGTTTGATGAGATAGTAGATTTACCTTTATCTTCTACTAAGTGTGGTCGTTCATCAAACACCACATCTCGGTTGACAAAAATCTTCCTTGCCTCAGGATCCCACAACCTATATGCTTTAGACTCTTCACTATATCCTAGGAAGACACACTTTTTGCTTTTTGAATCCAACTTTGATCTTGTTGAATCAGGAATATGTGCATAACAGAAACAACCAAAAATTCTGAAATGCAAAACTGAAGGCTTTTTACCAGAATATGCTTCTTGAGGAGTCATCCCCTTCAGAGCTTTTGTGTAGCTTCGATTGAGGATGTAGACTACTGTATTGACTGCTTCTGCCCAGAACGAATCAGGCATGTCTTGAGCCTTTAAGATACAACAAGCCATTTCAACTACTGTCCTGTTCCTACGCTCAACAGCGCCATTTTGTTGAGGTGTATGAGCTGTGGTAAGTTGCCTTTTCACACCATGCTCCTTACAATAATTGTTGAATTCTGTTGACAAGAATTCACCTCCTCTATCTGTTCTAAATTTCTTCAATTTCCTTCTTGATTCATTTTCTACATACTTATGCCACGCTTTAAATTTTTCAAAAGCATCAGCCTTCTCTCGAATGAAATAAACCCACATCTTTCTACTATAATCGTCGACTAACAGCAAGAAGTAGAAAGATCCTCCTAAAGCAGGTGTAGACATTTTACCGCAGAGATCAGCATGTACCAACTCTAGAGGAGCTTGAGATCGATTGCTGGTCTCTCTTGGAAATGCCTTTCGTTGTTGCTTGCCCATCATACAAGCTTCACAAGGTTCCTGCAACTCTGAAAATGCAGGCAAATGAGCAACCATCCCTGTTCTTTGCATCTCCTTCAAAATTGCAAATCCGAGATGCCCAAATCGTTGGTGCCATAACCTGCTTACATCTTTATCTTCTGTAGTAGTTAAAGCACTTAACTCATACAAGTTATCCCGTCGTATGCCTTTACCTACAACATTACCTGATGAATCCATGATTTCCGCACCACTCTTATTGAAGTGAACTTCGAGTCCACGATCTGTTATTGCAGAAACTGACAACAAATTTCTTTTGAGTGTAGGTACATAGAGAACATCGGATAACTTTTTCTCACATCGGTTCCAGTTCCTTCGGCTGGACACTTGGAGTCATTTCCCACCACTACATTGATGGATTCCCGCAGAGGCACTAGGGAACTATACCAATCCTTTTTACTGGTCATATGGCGAGAAGCTCCACTATCTAAAATCCATGGTTCATCAACACGAGCTTGAGCAGATGAACATACCTCTTCAATAGCTACCCAAAGTTCCAGCTCTGTGTTGTTTGTAGACTCTTTGTTCTTCCATGATGATTTTACAGTCCCATTCCGTTCATCAACTTGCTTCTTTCTGCAATCCTTGATGGCATGGCCTTTCTTTTCACAATAGAAGCAACTTCCTGTGAACTTTTTCTTCTTTGGATTCTTCTTTGATCCTTCAGAAGAGCCTTTACCTTTTGCATTTGCTGAGAATGCAGCATCACTTGTACTTTGCCGATTCTTCAGCCGCATCTCTTCTTCTAAAAGCATTGCACAAAACTCTTCAAATGTAAGAGGAGTTGGTCTTACCTAAGTGTTAAGGGCTGTTACTAATCCATCATACTTTGCTGGAAGAACACGTACACATCTTCGAGCCAACTCTTCTGGTGTTATAACAACACCAACTGTAGCCAATTGATCTTGAAGATGCTTTATCCGTTTGATAAAATCTTCAGCCTTTTCAGAATCAGAATGCTTTTCATTTGCCAACCGATTTTCTAAATTCTGTATCCTAGTGTGGTTCTTGGTCTCATATTGAGGAGCCAATATGCCCCAAGCCTCATGTGCTTTAGTAGTATGTTGAACTAAAGTAAGCACAGAATCACTTACACTAGTTCAACATGACAGGGATTGGATTTCTGGCTCTGGATCCAATCCCATCGGTCCCATGACAGTGTCAAGTAATTCATAGGAGTCCAAAATTGTAGAAATTTTGAACTTCTAGAGTGTATAGTTGGTTCCATCCAGCTTCCCTTCAGTGAATGCAGGTGGACGAATTCGAATAGGTGCAACATTAACATTAGCAGAAGCACCAAGACTAGTGTTCGACGATGAAGCCATCATGTAATCACTCGAATAATCTATTGATATTCTAGTTTGCTAGTAGGCTAAAATAGTGATACTTCTCAAGCTATTCGAACCTTACAGCTCTGATACCATGTAAGACAATAGTTACGCAATATAACACAGGAGCAATAGCAGAGAAGATAACAGATATAGGAGAATCTCAACAATTTTCTACTAGCAGCAAGTACAAAGATGATGGCGTTGTCCACCCGTGCGCTCTCAAGGTAGAGCTTAAATGGTGATCTAGACAACTCTAGATAGGGAGATACAAGGTAGAGGTATGCTGGCTCAACTCAATGTCTCAGGTAGTGCAGAAGTCATGTATATATAGGATCGGGTGGCCTTCCATGGACGGCTATACATGGGCGGTAGAGCGTGGGCAGCCACCACCCGCGTAATTGTCATACACGGCTTAGACCGGTTGAACCGACCTAACAAATATAAATGATTTCTGACTTTGACAGGGAATATTCTATGGAATATTCCCTTTACCGTCGCACCAGGGGCGCTGCCCCCGGACCCCCACCAGGGGGCCCGCTGGCCCCCTTGGACCCCCCAGCCGAGGCTGCTCCCCGCTGCCCTGGACCCCCCAATTGGGGACCCTGGTAACTCCCTTTCCTTACAATACTTTACATGGTCCAATATGACCTTCATCCAACATGCAAGTTGGGATTCCCATCAATTGGGTAATGCACGCTTGGCTTCTCCTCATAACGGGGGCCTTACAAAATGTGCATACAATCATGAGGGGTAGACATTGATCATATACTAACAGGTTGGTCCTCCCAAAACCAGTGACCTTTTGCTTTTGTCACACTCTGTAAGGGAAACTCTCACACCTCTTCTTGAATAGTCGCTTCAGAATCCTCAGAAGCCATCTGCACTTGTAATAGAGAGATGATCACGTTTAGTAGAAATCATGTTGTGTGTTATGTGTGTTTTAGTGGCAAGTTGCTTATCGCATCACTCCATTTCCCCTTGCTTAAGTAAGTTAGGTCTCTTACCACACTTCTTTTGATTTATGTTCCTGAAAGAAAACAAAAGTTAGTTTTAGCCGAAGCATTTATTCATTTACACTATAGGTTCGTTCCTATGGCAGTAGAGTCTAGGATTTATTCCCAAGTTGGAAACGTGCACCACTAGTTTCATTGAAAGGATTATGTGCCAAATGCATGGCCTCGTCATGTGGCCCTGACATGCATACTCTAGGTGCACTAGACTCTTCATGAGTGGAATTGAAATCTTGTTGAGTCGTCTGTTACTGTCCTTGCTACCTCTTGGGTCTCCACATCCATTTCATAGTTGGAGTTTGAGGTATTTGGCTGCGTCGATATGGTTGTTCTCTGGCCCTTAGCTCTTGCTTTCTAGAAGTGTGACTGTTTGATGTGTTGTTCCTCTTGTATCTTTGATAGGTCTTGTTGGGCTTCATTATTTTGCTTCGTGCACACAATATTTCCTCTAGCTTGTTTAGTTCTTGGTTTGCAGTTTGTCTCACCTTCTTTGGGATCCACATCTGCATGTGTGTTTTCTAGGCTTCTACTAATGATTTTGTAAGCCACACACGAAGGAGTCTTGGTGGCTTTGATTGTGGTATTGACTAATGGTGATTTACCCTTGCTTTCATTGACAGATTGGTGTGGTTTTGAGTGGAATCACCTGGTTTGGTCATTTCCGAATCCATTGTAAACGAGTATCCATTAGCTGGTTCTCCATGTGTTAACCTAGATAGATGATCAGCTCTCACGTGGGTATTTCCTTTTCTTACTATCACTTCGAAGTCGAACTCCATCAATAATAGGAACCATCTCACTAACCTTCCCCTGTTACATGGCTTATTGATCATCAAGCCTTATTGTACTTAGTCACATGGTCCAATTTTCCTTCATCTGCCGGTTGAGCTAGAATGCAACCTATTGCGTAGTTGGAGGCATCTACATGAATATGAAAAGGCTTATTCAAGTTGGGCATTTTCAGAATTGGTGCTATGCTTACTCTTTTTTTCAGTTCATTAAATGCTTTCTCGCATTCATCTGTCCACATGAATTGGGTCAACAATCCATATAATGGTTTGGCAATTATGGTGTACATGTGAATAAATCTTCGATAGTATCCACTGACCCATAAACACTTGCAATTCCTTTGCATTTTTAGGTCTTGGAAGTTTGAGTATTACTTTTATTTTATCTTTATCAGTAGAGATTCCATTCCTAGATACAAGGTGTCCTAGGATTTTCCCTTGTCTCACCATGAAGACACACTTCTCAAGATTCAGGCACACTCTATATTGTCGACATTTTTCAAATATTTTTCGCAACCCCGGTATATGATCCTATCTTTGATCTAAGTAGGTGCATAAGTCATCTATGTACACTTCCATACTCTTCTTGAGGAATTCCTTTAAGACGTGACACATCAACCTTTGGAAAGTAGCAAGGGCATTCATGAGCCCAAAAGGCATCACCCTGAAAGCATAGACACCCCATTCAATCGCGAATGCGGTCTTATGTTGGTCCCCAGTAGCAATAGCTACCTGGTTTTATCCAAAGAATCCAGCCAGGAAGCTATAGACTTCCTTACCTGCGACTCTCTCCAAGAGATGATCAGTGATAGGTAATGGGTAGCTATCTCGGATTGTAGCTTTGTTTACTTTCTTCAGATTAATGCACACTCTTAGTTTTCCATTCTTTTTGGTTACGACCACCAATGGTGACACCCATTCGGTGTGTTCTATCTCTAAATGAATCCGGCTGCTAATAGCTTGTCTATCTCTTCCTTATTTTTTGTTGCATAGACATCATTATAAGTGTAAGGAAATTGCTTTGATGCTTTTGCATCAGATGTCATTGGTATTCAATGAGAACAAATGGAGGGTTCTACACCCTTGAGGTCCATATAGGTCCATGCGAACACATCTCGATACTCTCGAATTAATCTGATCAATTCTTCTCCTTCCTCAAGTAACACATCTTTTCCTATGTAAGTGCATCTTTCTTCTCCATCTTCCACAATCACTATTACTTTCTTCGTTTGTTCCTTGTTGTCATATGCTTCTCCTTCTCTTGCCTCTCTCTTAAGCATTTGAATGGCTATCTTCCTCTCCTCTACTTCATATTTTTTAAAGTGTCCCGAGACTTCAAATAGATCTAGGGGTGGTTCAGTCTTATCTATGGTTTACTCGTGGTTCTCTCTCAACTGAGTTGCTTCTATTGCTAACACCTTGGGTGTTTCGTCTTTCTCCTCGGCGTGGATTGCTTCTAAATATCGTTCCTCTGAATCAAATTTTGGTTCCATCTCTATGCTCTCGTACTCTTCCTTCCATTCCTTTTCTAATACTTCTCCTGCTTCTACCTCCTAAAGGACTACCATTTAAAAGCTTACATCATAAACCTCTTTGTCCACACATTCATTCATGGTCAATACTTCTTCATTTATGCATACGTCCAAAGTGGCTAGACTTTCCATCCAACCGTGTGGTTCGAATGCTTCATCAAGAAAAACTTGGGGCATATACATAGGGTCCTCTACAGGTCGGTAATTTTGATGTCTGATATATTTGTGTTTTTTCCTCTTCTCTCTTTGCTTCCTTACACATCCATAATTGGGCATCTTCGTGCATCCATGATTGGTCACTTGATCCTGCACTATGAATCAATAAATCATCATCTTCCTTGTGTATGGGATTCCATTGCAGGGGGGTACATCCCTATATGCAAATGTATGTAAATTTATCTTGGTAGTAGTTCCTTGATGTTGTAGGTATAACGCGTCTCTTCCCCAGTCTTGTAATACCCTAAGTTGTCTCATGAAAGGTCACCCTAATATCATTTCATAGTTATTAGCTTTTCCAAATTGACATATAGCTAATGTGTGCTCAAACTCCACTCTGCAGGTGGCTAGCTTAATTTTCTCCAGTATTCCCAGGGGTCTCTCTACATGGCCATCGGCTAATTGAAGCTTCATACATGTTGGTCGCAGGACTTGCTTTCCCCATTTCTCCCAAATTTGTTTGGTGGCTATGCCTACTCCTACTCCTGTGTCTAGTATGGCCTTGGTCATGTATCCATTGTATGTTACGGGTAAACATGTGTTGCCCTCGTCTCCTTCACTAAATTCTCCAACTTTATCCATAGGAATTTGTATAGTAGAAGGAGCTTTGGTTTCCTTACTTTCTTTTTTGTTCTTCTCATGCTCTAACTTCAACTGTCTCGCTAATTGTCTCCATATCTGGGGCTTGACCCGTAGTAATTCTTCCACAGTCAACCAACATTGTACTTTGTTCTTCTTGAGTTCAGCTAAATTGTGGGAGGTCTTGTATGAAGACTCCTTTTCCTTTCCTCATACTGTGGGAGCACAAAAGATTATGGATTCTTTCTCATATTCTCCGATATAGTTTGCTAGGGTAGAAATGCTATGTGCTTCCTCGCTATTTTGATCTAGCATAGAAACTTCTTCATATATTTCTTCCAAATTTGGAATTGGTTGATCGTCTTCCACATCTAATTCCTCAAAATGCAGTCTTGTATTTCCATTCTTTTTCCATAGGTCTTCTCGAATCCTAGTCCGTAACTCTCTTGGCCAATCAACTTCTAATTCAAGGACTATGGATATTGATTTATCCTGGGTGTTAATTAGTTCTTCCTTATTATCCTTTCCACTTGGTTTCTAGTCATTTTCTTTAAAACAATCATTGTATTGATTTTCAGGTATTCTTGTCTCTAGGAGGAAATGGATAGTCTTTTTTAGACTGACCTGAGCTACCTCTATGAGCTTTTTACATAAAGCAAGTCTCTCCTTTTCTAATTCCCCATGTGGGTAAAGTTTCTCATGCTGCTCTATGTTGGATCCGATCATGATCCGGGCCTGGTAAGCTTTTAACCACATATCCAAATCATCTGGTCTTGGGTCTGTTAAGATAGATCCTGGCTTGTTCGCTTCTTATGTCTGGGGTACAATGTTTCCTTCTCGTGTTTCAAGTTCCTTAGGTTTCTTACTGTCTCTCATGTTCTTCTTGTCTTCCTTACTTTTATTTTTCATCCATTTGTCTTTAAGTTTTTCCATTCTATACTTCCACCTTTGGTTTTTCTTTGCTTGAATATTCTCACGTGGATCTTCAGAATCTTCCACTACCTGTATTCTGGGTTCTAGGTTTGTATTCTTTTCTTGCTTTGAGTCTACTCATTTCCTCTCTTTTCCTTTAGCTTGTGCTCATGTGATAGCTTTTAATGGCACTGTGTACTCTTTATCACTTTGTTTGTTGTTAACCTTTGGAGTTGTCCTCTCCAATCATTTAGCATAAAGAATCAACAATATTTAGCATAAATAATCAACAATACATCTTATATTTGTCAATCCTGGAACTATACAAGAGACCACAGCCCCTTCTAGATGATAGAATCCAAGAAATAAGAGGAAATTGGCTGGATTTCTGAGAAATAATGAAGATGACGAGGAATTTCTAGGGTTTTGATTATCTTGAGCAATACTACACCATTTCCAATGATCTTGGTGTCTAAAGTGTGTTATTTTCTTAGCAGAACACAATTATGAAGTCAAATCTCAAAAATGATACCTATAACCCTCAGATGAGACAATCGCCATTTTGTGAAATTTGATGATTTTCATCTCCAGCACCATTCTTCAGCAAATTCTCACTCAATACATCAAGAATCAACTCTCTTCATACACATTCATCAGAAATACACAATAGAAGGTTGCAAATTCCATGGATACACATAGAATAGACTCAACAAATCAAAAAAATTCACACGAAAGGAAGAATCACGATTCTCTGCAGGAAACTCTCTCTCTTTGCTTGGATAGCATCAAATACAAATAACCAACCCTCTCAAAATAGAGGAAATTTTCTTTTATACATTTTCAAGTGTCCCTTTTCACACTTGAATTTTAGTCCTTTTCCCTTCTAATCTAAAAATATGCTATCTAGGAGTTTCCAAAAATTCTAGAAAAAATACATATGATTCTAATCTATATGAGGAAGACTCTTCCTCATTTTTACATTGTTTGCATAAATATTTTTACAATTTTTTGGAATTTTACAATTATTTTCCTCTCAAAAATACTAACTTCTAACATTATTCCCCTCCTAAACCTTTTGGCTCCTGACAAAAGACATTCTTGCTGATATTCCATGAATGCTTCTTTCACTTCTTTTTTCTTTGATATACCTATGACAGTAGGTCATGGATTTTCCTTTCAGTAATGTTCAAGTTGTTTACCATCTCAAATAACGCTTTTCTCCATTGCACAACAACCTTTGGTTTATCTATTACATCTTTCTTCAGGTATTCTGTGTATGTAGCTTCATAAGCAGTGAGTCGAGACTTTGTTATAACTAACAAGTTTCCAAATATCTCTGATTCTCTTTCAAAAAATCCATAATCAAATGCATCCTCAAAAATTTGAAGATAATGACTTCCCCAAAATATTATTGTGCTATAATAAGCCATCAAACATATCCTGTCTGGAGTTTCACTGAGATCAAATAATAAAGCATCAATTGGTGAATTAAAACCAATGTAATTGAGAATTCTGACATCTATATCTGTAAACGTCTCTATACATGCCAATATGAGTCTCATAACTCTGATTAATAAAATACATGCTGGATCATTGAGATCTTTATATGTGGATATGACAGACTCTGCTGTGCCAACCATATACTTCTTTGTTGGCCATGTTCCTGCCTTTGGGCCTGCTATCTTTGGAAAATTCAACCATTTTGATGGAGTCTGTCCCTCCTTCCTTCTTTCCCAAAAGATTGTCCAATCCCTTCTCCTTGCTACTGGACAATATGCTGGATTGACTTTTAACTGTATTGGTGCTTCTTTCCATATTTTTCTGCATTCTTTATTAGCATCCAACCACCTATTTCTCCATTTAGGATTAGCTTTTTCAAATAACTCCTTTGTCACATTGATGTCTTCTTCATATTCTAAATACTTATTTGGAGGTAATCCTACCCTTGCCAATTGATAGTTTCTAATGCTTTCCATTATCATGCAAAAGGGTATACCTAAGCCATCTGCAGCCCAATGGTGTTGATCCGGATTTATTCCCTTATTCAGAGAAAAATTAACAATTTGTTCCTCATATTCATTATGCATCTTTCTAATAAGTTCCATTCTGGATTCTCTGTCTATCAGAAGTTTCTGGACAAACTCTTTTGAGTACTCTTCAACTGGTGCTTTGTTCTCTTGTTCATCACCATATTGAGTTCTATCATTATCTCCTACTTCATATTCTTCTGCTTGTGTAGTCTGTACCTGCTCTTCCACATGAGTTTGTGGTTTTTCCAATTTTTTCTGTAGCTCTTCTATTGTCAACATTAAACTTCTATTTTGGGAGGTCCATAACTCTCTTTGTGATTTCCACTCATTTCTTTCCTTTTCCATATTCAATTGCCAATCACTTCTCTCTTTTTCTATATCCATATATAACTTATTATATCCCCTCATAGAATTAGCAGCATGTATACTGGCTTGTTTTTCCAACTCCTTGGCTTCTTTCAACTCTGTTTGCAATCTCATAATTTCTTTGTTCAGATCTTCCTTCTCATCCTGTGTCACCTGAACAGTCTTGCTTTCTTCCTTCAACTGACCTTCTTCCATTAATAAATTGTTTATTTCCTCATTGGCTTTGACCATAATTTGATATGAACTCTGCAGGGTTCTGTATCTCCCTTCAATTTTCTTCAGCTCCATCTCCATTTTGTTGTTGTGCTCTGTTTGTTTTGCACATTTCTCTTCAAGAAATTGAATTTTGTTCTGTTGTTGAACTTCCAATTCTTCCAAGGAAATCATTCTGTGTGTCAATTCCTCAATTTTCTCCTGCACAATCCTCAATTGTTCTGCTAACTGCTCCTTTTCTTTTCTGTGCTCATTAATGATTATGCTGCCTCTTACAAACTCAGATTCATCCACCATTCATGATATGATCATGTTTCTACTTGATGGTCTGAATTGTTCTATATTGCTCATAATAACCTTGCAGGTAGATCTTATGTCTTTAGGTATCCTTTCCAACCCATCTTCTAGTTCCATTTGTTTTACTTATTTCTGCTTTTCTTCTTTACAGTCATTCTCTTCTTCATTGTCTTCCTCATACTCTATGACCTGGTTATTTGTTCTTCATAGCTCTTATCTGCTTCCATTTCTTCTTTGTCCTCAAATTCTAATATCTGATCCTCCTTATTCCCATGTCTTGATGTGTCTTTAATTGTCTTTGTTTCTTTTGCCTTCTTGTTCTCCTTTACTTGTTGTTCTTCAAAAAGATGTTTTTCCTTTACCCATACTTCCTTTTCCTGAATTTGGATTGAATCAGTCTCCTTACCAAGCTTTTTCTGATCATTGATTATCTGCTCTTTTTTTCCTTCCTCTTGCTCATCTATATCCATGAGATCCAAATCTTCCTCTGGTTCCTGATTTTCTGTCGATGTGAACTCTTCATTATGATTCAAATCATATAGTATGTCTTCTATGCTTTTATTTATCTCTTTTTCTGTAATTCCTTCTTCCATTTCTTGAGCTTTCTTCTTTTCCCCTACTTCTTCTGTTTCCTTGATTTGAGCTGTATCTTTTTGTTTATGTGCTGAACTGCATAACTGAACTTCTTTTTCTGCTTCTACTTTCCCTTCATCCAATTTGAAATAGGTTTGATGTAAAGGTTTTGTCCATATTGTCTTTAATCCTGAGTCCACTAATCCACAATTGAATTCCTTCCTGACTTCACTCTCTTCTTCCATCATCACTGCTTTGCCTTTCAACATCCTTCTCTTTTCTTCAGGACTAACCTGTTTTGCTGCTTCTCCTTAGACTTGCTTCCCTTGTTCAAGTCTTCTGGTGTTTTATTTTTTTCAGAGGCTTGTGTTATCACATTTGGTGTACTAGGCACTGATAAGTTCAAGCTTTTCAATAAGAAATTTTCAATATCAGTTTCAGAATCTGAAGAAAATTATGAAGAGCCTGCTATTCCTGATTTATCCAATCTTGGTTCTTTCTCAGTAGTGGATTCCTCCTGCTTATCTTCTTCTACTATTACTTCCTCTGTCTCCATCCTTGGTATAGGTTCTACCACTGATTTTCCTTTACTTTTCTTGGTTAACTTCCTCTTTTGTACAGGTTTCTTCTGAACCTTCTTCTTTACTACTACTGTAGTTCTGGTTTCAGGAGGTCCTTGTAGATCTTTGAAATATGCTAATAGTTCTACTTCTTTTTTGACAAAAACTTCCTCTGTCTCTACTGCCATCATCTGATCATGTAGTTCTTCATAGTGTTCTACTTCCTCTTGAATCCAATCAGTTGCTTTGCAAGAGTAGTCCTCCAACATCTTTTGATATTGAGCTTCATATACTGCCCTTTTATTATTTCCTTGAGTCAAATAGGTATACAACTGTTCTTTGCTTGTTTGAGGTGGGTGAGGGTCATTTGAAGATTGTACCTGCTTCTGAGCAGCTTCATGCTCTTCCTTAGTTGCTTCCACCTGTTCTAACTCCACTTTTCTTGGATCCAATCTTCTTTTCTTTACTGGAATGACTTCTTATGAAATTCATTTTCTTTTCCTTTTTGCTCCCCTCATGCTAGATTGGCCTTCTGCTTCTCTTACAGATATCTTCCTTGAAGGACTTTTGATTCCTGCCATCAAATTTCTGAAATATTGGGCTGCTGGAGCCAGTTGTAATTGATCCTCCATCCCTAGAACATAATATATAATTCTAGTTAAGAATTGGGCTCCATTCATATACTTCTTTTGCTCCCAATGTTTGGCTGCTTCCTTTAATTGCTCATGTATATATGGTGATACATCCATTATTCCAAAGGGCTTAGTTCTATCCTTATTATTGAACATAATCAATGTTACTGATTTGTGTGGCATGGTGTATCTAGGCAGTTTTGGGAAATAGAAGTATTGCAAAAACATTCTAATGGCATATTCCTCATTTTCTCTTCCCTTAAAATCAGGGAACTTAGAATATCCTGTATATGTTTCTTTATTCTTCTTAACAAAGCTGTTATCCAACTTAGTTCCCATTGGGTAAAACTGAAGGGCTGCCCTGATATGCTCTGCTTTTATTGTGATGTTCACTTCCTGATTTTCTTGTTCTTGATAGCACACCTGAAATACGCCTCATTGCCCCTTCCAACTTCCAACAAGCTGCTCATCACCTGTGCCACTCTTTCAAAATCTATGAAAAATATAGGTTCATCCAGCAGCCTGTGTAATCCCCCTGCTTTCCATCTTTTGTGAAAATTCATTGTGATAATAGGCAAATGTTCTTTTTCTTTTAGAGAGGTGTCACAAAACAGGACTTCTCTAATATTTTTGATTTTTCTTATCCTTTCTTTTGCCTCCTGTTGAGCCTCCCTCCTAATGTTTTCCTCTTCTTTCTTCCTATTTTGAGCTTGATGTAATCTTCTCCATTCAGAATCAGTTAAGGGAAGATCATACCTTTTAACTCTACATCCACTTATGAAGTTTGGCATGATTTCACCATTTATATTAGCTAATTGAATAGCTCCACTATTACTGATCTGATTGATAATATATGGTCCATGTTCTTTCTTCTGAAATTTCTTTTGATGTTCCTTTACTGTGTATGCCAAAACTAAATCTCCTTCCTGTAGATCTTTTTCTTTTATGTGAACATCATGATAAGCTTTTTGCCTTTTCTTGTCTGCATATATACTCATAATTGCTTGGAGTCTAGAAGCTCCCAGTTGTTCTAATTCCATTACTCTCTCAGATAATTCATGTCGAGTCCAATTGTATTGACTACCCACCTTTAGTGTTGGAATGAGGAATTCCAAAGGTAAAACTGCATTTTGTCCATATACCAAATTAAATGGTGTGGTTCCTAATGCAGTTTTGTATGCCACTCTATAGGCCCATAGGACATGATTAAGTTGTAAATCCCAATCATTCCTGTTTGTGTTTACCAATTTTGACAATACAGTACAAAGTACTTTATTAGTACTCTCTGCTAACCCATTGGCTTGTGGGTGATATGGGGCTGACTTTCTATGACTAGTCATGAAATATTCAGTTATGTTTTCTATGATTTGATTCAAAAAATGAGTCCCCCTATCACTTACCAATTCAATTGGTAGTCCGAATCTGGTGATGATATACTCATAGAGAAATCTTGCAGTAGTCTGAGCATCATTTCTTTTTGTAGCCTTGGCCTCTGCCCATTTTGTCAGGTAATCTGTGGCCACTATTATGTATTCAGCATGGGATTGTTTTGCTGGAGGATGTATGGGTCCAGTGAAATCCAACCCCCATTTACTAAAGGCTCTTGCTGAAATTAAAGGTATTAATGGCATATTATCTCTTTTATTTGGTTGACTCACTCTCTAGCAAATGTCGCATCTTTTTACATATGTTCTTGCATCAGAAAATAGAGTCGGCCACCAAAAGCCAGAATATAGTATGAGTTTAGCAGTCCTTTCACTTGAGAAATGACCTCCTGCCACCCCAAAATGTGCCATTTCTAACATTTCAACATACTTATGTTCAGGAACACAAATTCTTAAATATCCATCCATCCCTCTTTTATACAATTGATCTCCTACCAATTGATACTCTTTAGAAATCACTTGTAAATTCTTTGAGTCTGCACTTTCTCTTTCTTGTTTTCCTTTCTTGTTTCTTTTCAATTCCTCAATGATGTTCTCACTCCATTCTGGGTTTTTCTGAAACCAATATAGAGTTATAAGTTCTGAATTTTGCAAGGACTGGGCATTCCCAACAATTAGCAATATATTTTGTTACATCTTGAAACTTATTGGGCCAATGTACTCCCATCCTATTGAGATTACTTAGGATGATTATTATGGAAGCATGAGTACAAGGGTTCCAACAATGAGCTCTTCTTAGATATTCCTGTTGTTCCTCTTCCGGAGTACAATATTCCAATATGCCTGTATGGTTGAGGTGATACAAGTGCCCAGCTAACAACATAAAATTCCTGCTTTGTAATACTAAATGTGTGTTATTTCCAAATGTTCTGCAAGGTCCCATGGTTAGCAGAGGGACTAAAGTCATGGCCCATTCAGGAATACTTTCTACTTTGAACAGATATGTATCTGGCCGATCATCATCTAAAGGAGAACTTGGTTCTTTAGCCTGGATTCTGGACAAATGATCTGCTCTCAAATGTGTTTTTCCTTGTCTGACCACAACCTCAAACTCAAACTCCATTAGTAGAAGAAACCATCTGACTATTCTACCAGTATCACAAGGCTTATTTACTAGATAGAGTAAGGCTTGGTGATCCACAAAGAATTTAAACTTGTTGGCCAGAAGGTAATGTCTATATTTTTTCACAGCAAATATCATTCCCAACCCTTCCCTCTCAGTGGTTGTGTAATTTTTCTCTGCTGAATTCAGTTGCCTACTAGCATAAGCAATTGGGAAATCCAATTTGCTTCCTTCTATTGGTTGTGCTAACACACATCCCAAAGCATAATTTGAAGCATCCACATGGACATGGAAAATTTTATCCCACTGGGGTGTTTTCAAAATTGGTGCTGTTACCAAACAAGTTTTTAGAGTCTCAAAAGCTTGGTCACACTCTTTGGTCCACTCAAATTTTGTGATTAAGGCATACAAAGGTTTTGCAATGTCAGCAAACTTGTGTACAAATTTTCTATGATATCCACAATGTCCCATGAAGGTTTGAAGTTCCTTTACATTTGGTGGTTTTGGAAGTTCTACTATGGCCTTAATTTTCCTTTCATCAGTTGAAATTCCATTTTTGGAGACTATGTGACCTAACATTCTCCCTTGTCTTACGAAGAACACACACTTCTCTGGATTTAAACATACTTTGTATGTTCTACATTTCCTGAATATATTTTCTAGATCTTCCAAATGATCTTGTCTTTTTAATGAAAAAGTACAAAGATCATCCACATAAATTTCCATTATATTCCTCAGGAATTCTTTGAAGATATGACACATCAACCTTTGAAAAGTTGCTGCGGCATTGGTTAACCCAAAGGGCATAACCCTAAAAGCATAGATTCCCCATTCTGTGGAAAAGGCAGTTTTATGTTGGTCTTCCAAAGCTATGGGTACCTGATTGTATCCTGAGAAACCATCCAAAAAACTATAAACCTCCTTCCCTGCAACTCTCTCTAAAAGATGGTCTGTTATAGGCAACGGGTAGCTATCTCTTATAGTTGCAGCATTCACTTTCTTCAAGTTAATGCATACTCTAAGTTTCCCATTCTTTTTTGGTACTACAACTATAGGAGATATCCATTTTGTATACTCAATCTCATAGATGAAATTGGCAGCCAGTAGCTTGTCAATTTCTTCCTTTATTTTAGCAGAGTATTTATCATTGAATGTGTAATGTCTTTGTTTGCTAGGTTTTGCATCAGGTGTAATAGGAATCTTATGCTCACAGATTTTAGGATCAATTCCTTTCAAATCCTTGTAACTGTAAGCAAACACATCCCTATAGTTCTTAGCCAGTTTTCTTAATGCTTCCTCTTCTTGATTTGTCATGTCATCAGCTATTACAATATGTCTTTCTTCCCCTTCTTCCTGGGTGATCGTTACCTTTTTAGTTTGTTCCTCATTGTCATATTGTAGAGCAGGTGGAAGATGTTTTGTTCCTTCGCTAAGAACCACTTGGGATCCGGATATTTTCAAAAGTGAACCTTGAGACCTTGCGGGGGGGGGGTCTTTGGCCACCTTGGGCAACCCTCACTCTAGGGGCTTGGTGGCACTCCCTAGGCCACACCCTACGTTTTCCAACATCGAGAAAAGGTAAACAAATCAAGAACATGCAAAGATAATCGAAGCAAAGGCTCTTGAGCACAAGTAGCTGCAAGTTGGGTAATCCTTAACCCTATAAGTCTACGACAGAAAAGAACACTCTGCAGGAGAGAGCTCTGGTCTTTTTGCTCCATGAAGGGACCCCTTCGCCCATACGACCCTCTTTGAGAAGTTGGAATTCTTATTTGATAAAGAACCACTCTTCTCTTTATTTCTTCAAAGTATGAGAACTTTGGCGCCTTGAATTTAGGAAATCAATAAGTGGTTTTTATTGTAAACCATGGAATAAGCGTGTTGGGCGACGCCTTCACTTATCCACAATAGTTTATAGGGTGAGGCGACGCCCATATGGTGAGGTAGAAAGAAGAAAAGGCGACGCCTTTCTAGCTTATGGGGCGACGCCCATATGGTGAGGTAAGAAGGAATTAGGCGACGCCTTGAATGCTTGTCATTTCACTTATGGAAACATGGGCGACTCTCACTCTTGCATTACATGGGAATATGGCGACGCCCATATGATGGTGAAAGCATGGAGGATGAGGCGACTAAAAATAAGGGCGACTACTTATGAAAAAAAAACTTGGGCGACCACCGTTTGCTTTCATGGCTCACTTGGGCGACCACCATCATTCTACTAAGGCGACCAACTTATTTTTGGCAACACATGAAGGGGAGATCTAACAAATTAGGCGATCACTCACCTTCTACATGCACATGGGCGACCACCAACTTTCGGGCTTCTCAAATCTAGGCGACTACTAATCCTAACAAAAAGAAGGCGAGGCCACCAACCACTTTTTGCTAAGTCCACATCATTGGGCAGCTAGGTGAAGACATCCTTGGCGGGGGACTACCGACTTATGACGGGCTCCACCATGAGGTGGAATATATATTGTTAATGATATGTCAGAGTGAAAAGTAATGCAGGGAATATTGCCACTTGGCTTTGGCGGTGTCAGAAGCTAAAATTGGGGGCCTTATTGAAGTTGGCTACCATCCTCCACCTCTGGACCACCACTTTGGCGCGTGCGGCACTTAAGGCTGGAATTTGGCAAGGCCACCCTTGGCCACTCTAGGTCTATATAAACAGAGGTTTGGCACTCATTTGGGGGGCCGAATCGGATGTAATCTGAATCGTGTGGGCTATTGCGTATCATCGCTATCATCATTTGTTGATGCTAGTTAAGGCTATTTTTTGTTGGTCTACTCTCTGCACTCTTTTGCTACAGGCACACTGTGGGAGGTCACTCTGTGATGATTATACAGAGCGTGGGCCTCCAGTGGAGTTGCTGATTAGCATTACAGGGTGATTGAGTGGCTTGGATCTAGTCATTGGCATGCATCGGTGAATTTCTTAAGGATCAAGTCATCATCTTTATTGTATTCACTTTGTTGGTCTCACTCTTGTATTTTTGCTAATTAGTTTTGGAATGGCATGCTAGCCCACTGTTACATCCTTTTGTAGTATTTTAGCTCTCTGTAATCATTTTCAAAGTTACGAAGTGATTTCCTGTCTCAAGAGCACTTGTCATTGATCCTTTCTCTATAACTGTACATTTTCACTTCTATTGGTTTCTCTGTTATCAGTGAAGGTACCTGCACACAAGAATGTCACAGGGTATACTTCCCTAAGGAGAACCCCCCTTGAGTAGACGGAGTACTGGAAATGTATACAATTTGATATTGTTGAAAGTGGATACCCCGGTACCTCCTCTACAGTTTGGCACGCCCGGTGGGACACTTGCATTTTTGTGTGAGGTATTTAGTGTGCACTATATAGTTGTTGTTGCATCAATTTCTTGATTTTTTGCATTCTGTGAGTGGGTACATGACCCACACTCGAGTAGACAGAGAACCCCTTCATGTACAAAAGAGCCTCAAGAAGTCAGCTCTACCTTCGGCTAGTACCCCTCTACCCTTAAATTTTTCCATCGATTTGGCTTCAACCCCGCTTTCAAAAGAGAAGCTGAGGAGGACGTTAGATTTTTCCTCTGATACTTCAGAAGAAGCACCAGTGCCAATGGAGGAACTTTCTCATTTACTCTCTAGGTTGAACATCAAGTTCCCTACATTTAAGGGTTTGGCTTATGAGGATGCGGATGACCACGTGAGGAGATTCGTCTCATTATGTCGTGGACGAGGATTGCAGAACCGAGAGGATGCAATGTTGGTACTCTTCCCATCTACATTGGAAGGCCTTGCAGACAAATGGTATAGTCAATATGCAGACGGACACTTCACTACATGGGAGGCACTGAAGACGGCATTCTCGCAGACATTCCGACCAAGCAACTCCTCGGAAAGAGCTCTAGATCAGCTAGAGAACCTAAAATTGAGATCAGGTGAATCCTTTCATGAACTTCACACTAGAACAAAAGCACTTGTTTCACGTCTGCAACATGCTCCAGGTGATTTCTTGGTAAAAAAATGGATAGAGAAAGCTCTGCCCAAGTCATCTCAGCAGAAGCTTCGTGAATCTCTTAGATTGGATGCAACACTTGATGATTTTGTTGCAACTGCATCTCGCATTGAGGAGGCTAGACTAAATTTTGAAGGGGAGGCCCAACCAAATTATGCATCAGACTTGGATCCTATTTGGAAACTCAGGAAGGAGTTGGAAGCCTTAAGAATGCAGCAAAGTCGCCAAGAAGAGAAGGTCGTGCCGCCGCCCCCGCCCCACACTGTTGATGAAGTAGCTCAACTTCGTCGTGAGCTCGAAGATTTGCGAACCACACAGGACATACGAAGACAGGTTTGGTGTACAATATGTAGCAATAGTGGACATTCCAATGTTAATTGTCCTAACAAGGTCAGTTGTCAATTCTGTGGCAAAGATGGTCATGAAGCTAGAGACTGCTACTACCTCAAGGGAGCACAACAACGAGGTAACCATCAAGCTTTGGATTCATATTATGCTAGTACTTTGAATGCACCTAATAGAGAAGAGACCCGTCCAACTCGGCCTAGATATAATAGGCCACTCATGTGTTATCGTTGTGGTGAGTATGGCCATATGCAGAACAAGTGCTCCCTACCAGAAGGTGCACCTCCCTGTCAGCATTGTCCAGATGCTAAGGATCACTACACCAGAGATTGCCCAAGGAGCCGCCCTCCTCCAATTCACATGATTGCAGTCTCCCCACAAGTAGAAGGTATGACCGCTCAGTCTTATGCTGTTTCATCCTCGTCAATGCCAATGATGACTAGAGCCAGGCAAGCGGTAGTAGCCTATAGGGAGGAACAACAAGGACTCAAAGATAGAGATGAGGAAAAGAAGGTGGGATGGAAGGACCAAGCAGACATTGAAGGAGCTTATGAGAGGGTGACTACTTTGCTAAAAGATCAACCAACAAGTCCTCACGAAGACACACAAGAGGTGAATGTTGAGGAAATCCTGAGAGGTATTCATCATAAAATTAGTCTGTACCAACTCATAAAGATGGATTCAAAAGTAAGAAGTGATTTGTTGAAGATTATACACTCTGCATGCTTGTGCCCACCTCCTAGCATAGATGGTTTTATGGTTGACTTTCCCCCTGCACCCTTGGCTGACTATCAGAGCTCAAGATGATCTGTTTTTATAAAGGATGAAGCTCTCACAGGTGTTATCATAGATGGAGGTTCTGGCATCAATTTGATGCCCGATTTTACCATGAAGAAACTAAAGTTGAATCCCACAAAGGCAGCACCCTTCACAGTTACATTAGCAGATCAACATCGGGTTGCACCACTTGGCATTGTTGAAAAGGTACTTATGATAGTGCAGGGTTGTCACTTTGTTCTAGACTTTGTTGTTATTGCCCTGCCACAGGAGACCTCCTATCCTTTACTCTTGGGAAGGCCTTGGCTAAGGCAAGCAAAGGCTCTACAGGATTGGGGAAAGAACAAGTTATGGATTTCCACATGTACTAACAATCAATTACAGATACATTTGGAAGAAGGATCAGACATCAACAAGGCTACTGGGTACACAATGGACACTCAGGTAATGCCTTCTGAAGATGATACCCTATTAAACTGGATGATGGGGAGTACAGAATGCTGCACAGTGGAGATATGTGAAGTAAATGAGGATTTTATAGAAGCAGCCCAAGGAGGCCAGAAAGAGGAAAAAATTGATGTTTTTCACTTGAAGAGTATGGAAGAGAGTAAGATATGTGATCGCAAGAAACTAGAGGAAGAAGCAAAAATTGGGCGACAGGAGGCCCAAGGCGGTGGCCCAAGTGGGCGACAGGAGGCCCAAGGCGGTGGCCCAAGTGGGCGACAGGAGGCCCAAGGTGGTGGCCCAAGTGGGCGACAGGAGGCCCAAGGTTGTGGCCCAAGTGGGCGACAGGAGGTCCAAGGTGGTGGCCCAAGTGGGCGACAGGAGGCCCAGGGTGGTGGCCCAAGTGGGCGACAGGAGGCCCAAGTTGTGCACTTAGCCAAGAGTGGCCAAAATGGGCCAATCCTTCCTCTGGAACTCACTACTTCTCTGAAGCAAGGTAGTCGAGCTTATCTTTTGCAGGCACCTCCCGAAGGGCCAGAACCACTTATTGGGCCAGTAGACCCAGATAGTCAAAATTTGACAATAGGCGCCACTACAATGATATGTAAGGAAAAGACAGGTAAACATGAAAAATTGGATGATTTTATGCTTGTAGGACCAGAAAGTGACAAAGTTGTGCGTGCATCTGAGGAGGCTAATTTTGACCTTCAAGAACTCCCATTTTCAAATATACCTTTAGGATGGATCAAGGAACAGATTGTGGATCATAAATTGAACTCTGCTCCTGCATACAGTGGGGATGAATTTCCAAGTAAGTCCAATTCTGAAAAGTTTGTTCAAGAAGTAAATCTTGGAGATGAAGAGAACCCTCAAATAGTTCACTTGGCACCATTCGAATTTATTATCAAGAAGGAAATTGGAGCCAGAACCATCGGAATTGAGCCTCCCATTAGAAGACTTGTGGCATTGGAAGAATATAGGGAAGCAGCAATGGGGAAACTGCAGGTAAACCAAGAGGAACGCAAAAGGTTGCATGACAAGTATCTAAGGACTAATGAGGTACAGGAAGGATCTTTGGTCTTGGTGCATCAGATCCCGCCAGCATCCACCAAATTGGCACCTAAATGGATAGGGCCCTACAAGGTGATAAAGGTATTATCACAAGGAGCAGTTCATTTAGAGGACTTGCAGGGTGAAAGGCTTCCCCTGGTCAACATCTCCAGGGTGAAAAGCTATTTGAATTAATGCAAGCAGATGGAATTCACTCACTGTACATACCATAGTTCTTTTCATTTTCTGCAGTTCATTTTGTTTGATGGAATAAGCAAATAAATGAGTTGTTGCACCGGGACGGTGCAAAGTCTTGATGTGGGGGTCTGTAGAGCAGGTGGAAGATGTTTTGTTCCTTCGCTAAGAACCACTTGGGATCCGGATATTTTCAAAAGTGAACCTTGAGACCTTGCGGGGGGGGGGGGGGGGTCTTTGGCCACCTTGGGCAACCCTCACTCTAGGGGCTTGGTGGCACTCCCTAGGCCACACCCCACATTTTCCAACATCGAGAAAAGGTAAACAAATCAAGAACATGCAAAGATAATCGAAGCAAAGGCTCTTGAGCACAAGTAGCTGCAAGTTAGGTAATCCTTAACCCTATAAGTCTACGACAGAAAAGAACACTCTGCAGGAGAGAGCTCTGGTCTTTTTGCTCCATGAAGGGACCCCTTCGCCCATACGACCCTCTTTGAGAAGTTGGAATTCTTATTTGATAAAGAACCACTCTTCTCTTTATTTCTTCAAAGTATGAGAACTTTGGCGCCTTGAATTTAGGAAATCAATAAGTGGTTTTTATTGTAAACCATGGAATAAGCGTGTTGGGCGACACCTTCACTTATCCACAATAGTTTATAGGGCGAGGCGATGCCCATATGGTGAGGTAGAAAGAAGAAAAGGCGACGCCTTTCTAGCTTATGGGGCGACGCCCATATGGTGAGGTAAGAAGGAATTAGGCGACGCCTTGAATGCTTGTCATTTCACTTATGGAAACATGGGCGACTCTCACTCTTGCATTACATGGGAATATGGCGACGCCCATATGATGGTGAAAGCATGGAGGATGAGGCGACGAAAAATAAGGGCGACTACTTATGAAGAAAAAACTTGGGCGACCACCGTTTGCTTTCATGGCTCACTTGGGCGACCACCATCATTCTACTAAGGCGACCAACTTATTTTTGGCAACACATGAAGGGGAGATCTAACAAATTAGGCGATCACTCGCCTTCTACATGCACATGGGCGACCACCAACTTTCGGGCTTCTCAAATCTAGGCGACTACTAATCCTAACAAAAAGAAGGCGAGGCCACCAACCACTTTTTGCTAAGTCCACATCATTGGGCGGCTAGGTGAAGACATCCTTGGTGGGCGACTACCGACTTATGACGGGCTCCACCATGAGGTGGAATATATATTGTTAATGATATGTCAGAGTGAAAAGTAATGCAGGGAATATTGCCACTTGGCTTTGGCGGTGTCAGAAGCTAAAATTGGGGGCCTTATTGAAGTTGGCTACCATCCTCCACCTCTGGACCACCACTTTGGCGCGTGCGGCACTTAAGGCTGGAATTTGGCAAGGCCACCCTTGGCCACTCTGGGTCTATATAAACAGAGGTTTGGCACTCATTTGGGGGGCCGAATCGGATGTAATCTGAATCGTGTGGGCTATTGCGTATCATCGCTATCATCATTTGTTGATGCTAGTTAAGGCTATTTTTTGTTGGTCTACTCTTTGCACTCTGTTGCTACAGGCACACTGTGGGAGGTCACTCTGTGATGATTATACAGAGCGTGGGCCTTCAGTGGAGTTGCTGATTAGCATTACAGGGTGATTGAGTGGCTTGGATCTAGTCATTGGCATGCATCGGTGAATTTCTTCAGGATCAAGTCATCATCTTTATTGTATTCACTTTGTTGGTCTCACTCTTGTATTTTTGCTAATTAGTTTTGGAATGGCATGCTAGCCCACTGTTACATCCTTTTGTAGTATTTTAGCTCTCTGTAATCATTTTCAAAGTTACAAAGTGATTTCCTCTCTCAAGAGCACTTGTCATTGATCCTTTCTCTATAACTGTACATTTTCACTTCTATTGGTTTCTCTGTTATCAGTGAAGGTACCTGCACACAAGAATGTCACAGGGTATACTTCCCTAAGGAGAACACCCCCTTGAGTAGACGGAGTACTGGAAATGTATACAATTTGATATTGTTGAAAGTGGATACCCCGGTACCTCCTCTACACATATGCCTCTCCTCTTTTCTTTTCCCTCTTTGGTTTCATTTTTAAGAGTAGTCTGTCTTCTACTTCATAAGTCTTGAAATTTGCAAGTACATCAAATTGTTGATCCTTGTTTATCATTTTCTTAGTTTTTCCATCCTCTTGATCTTCTTCTATTTCTTTGTGTTTGTTTTTTCTATATTTGCCTGAGATTTTATCTTTTATTGCATCTGCAGCTTTTACCTCTTCCAAATATTGTGTTTTTCCATTTTTTAATATCATATCTTTTTCCTTGTTCTCTTCTGTTTCTGATAGCTTTATCATTTGTATTCCTATGTGAAAAACATCATACGCTTCTTCATTTTGGAATCTCACTCCCACATATTCGTCATTGGCTAGATCCATGGTAGCCAAAATCTGGTTCCAACCATAAGGCTCAAATTCTTCATCTTTGAATTTTTGTGGTATATAACTCTCATCTTGTAATTTTCTCCCTTCTATACAATCTTCTCTTCTTAATCTTCCTTTTCTATTTGTAAGGTTTCTTAACACATTGCACTTCCATATTGATGATTCTGTTTCATTCTGATCTTCCAACTCTGATTCTTCACTCAATTTCTGATTTTGATGTATTTTGAACCATTCTTGAGGGGATATGTCACAATAATGACCATTTCTTAGATTCACTCTGGTTATCCTCCCTTTGCTCTGAAGATATAGGCAATCATTACCCCAATCTTGCACAATTCGCATTTGTCTCATAAATGGTCTTCCTAGGATAATTTCATATGAAGTGGATTGTGGAAATTCAACTATGGCAAAAGTATGCTCTACTTCTGTTCCACATATATCCACAATCACCTCTTCTTCTCCTTCACAATATCCTCCTATTTGATCAATAGGGATGTACAACAACTCTTCCAATTCTTGTGGCTGTGGATCAAAATTGTCTGGTATTGCTTCCCATTTTACCATTTTGTATTGTAAGTGAGGGTTCTGTTTTATCAATTCCTCCATTGTGGTGTGGTATAAGATTGTACATTGTTTGTCTATATTTACGTGGAATTGTTTGTCTATATTTACGTGGAATGTTGTTTGTGAGTTATCTTCTTGATCAATAATTTCCTTTGTTCTAGAATTATCTAGTTCCCCCAGTTTAAGTTGTGCTTCTTGTATGATTTGTTTGCATTTTTGCATTCTTTCATGCTCTATATCCGGTATAGGATAAGCCATTACATGATCTGTGGGATTTGGTCCCTCTTGAATTCTTTCCTTGTATGCTTTTATCATAGTTTCCAAACTTTGTGACTTGCTTATGTCTTGCTGGGTTTGTGTCTTTTGGGGTGGGCTATGTTTTGGTAGTTCCATATTTTCTTCTTCTTGAATTTTACCCACTCTCATTTTTCTCTCCCATCTCCCCTTTTGTCTGTTTTTCTTCTCCTTTGGAGATGAATTCTTCTTTTGTTCCTTGATTATTTCCTTTTGTTTGGCTTGTGCTCTTGTTATAACATTTACATTTGTCACTCAATTCTTCTTGCTCCATGATGTTGACTGCTTGTAATGGTATGTTATTAGAAGTATTTTGTTGTTTTTGAGGATTTCTTGGGCAATCCTTTATTAAATGCTCCCTGCCACAATCCTTGCAATAGGCTCCTTCTACTCTTAGTGTGGGAGGTTGTGGACAGTCTCTAATGAAATGTTCCCCTCCACATCTATAACAAGTTATTTTTTGACTCCCATTGAACTGAGGTCTCTGATTAGACATGTAGTTATTGGTGATGTAGCTGTATCCATTTCGATTCTCCCATTTCCTAAATCTAGGGCTTGCAGTTCTGGTTCTCTCATTCATATTCCTCCCACTCTTCCTGATATCCTTCATTCCAATGATAATCTTCTTTGTACGGTGATCTTATTCTTGAGTTTCCTTCTTTTATTGGTGTGTATTTGACTGGTACCACATTTGTTGGTAATGGAGGTTGTTGCCCAAGTACAGGTCTTGGTTGCTCCATAAATCCAGATTCTCTTTGGTTTGCATATTCTCTCTCCTTAATGGGTTGTTTATTGTAAAAGCATTCTTCTCTGGTATGATTTGTCCATTTTCTTTCTAGTGTATAGTATTTGAGTGTTTTCCTATCTTGTAAATGTTGTGGTTTTTGATAGTGACATTGTTGTACCAAATGATTTTCTCCACAGTTATATCATTTCTTATTTGTAGCTATCCTGGTGTTTATCAGATTTGTCTTGGTGCTAACTTCTAGAGCTTTGGCAATTGCTTGTGCTAATTCTTCTGTTGGTGGGATTTTATCATTATTTGTTCTTGATTGATCAAATGCTAATAGATCTTGTCCCCGGTTATCCTCTAAGTCTATTGCTTCTTTAACACATGCTCCTAGATCTGGACACCTTCTATAATACACCAAGGTTCTCAATTGGGCACTTCTCAATCCTTCTATGAATAGGGATACTTGTCTTGCCATGGATGGTACCTCCTCTCTAGGACATCTATCAATGTACTGCTTGAATCTCCTGGCTGCCTCTGTAACATTTTCATCTTTTTGCTGTTTAAAGCTATGTATCAAGGTAGCTGTGCTATGTTTTATTCCAGATTTTGAGAATTCCCCTATGAAGGCTTCAAGGAAGGATTCAATCTCTACGTACATTTCCTTTGTCAAAGGAATGAACCAGGATAATGCAGGTCCTGTTAGGGTTAGACCAAATGCCTCAAATTGGACTTTGTAATCCTCTACTTCTTCTGCTCTGATTAATTTTCTAAATTCGGCAGCATGGACATGAGGATCAGAATATCCTTCATATTGATTTTTCATACATTTGGCTACTTGATAGGGTCTAAGCATTCTGCCCTGATTTTGCCAATGATGTCTTCTTCTCAATGGAAAATCATTAAATCCTTCTGCTTCTTTTTCAAAAGGATTTGGGGAGGTATGTGTTCTCCTACCTTGTTGTTGTTCACTATTATTGTGAGTTTCATGTGGTCTTGGCAAGTCTGATTGCCCTAGGTTCTGTTCCCAAGGTCTCTTGTCTGCACATTGCCCTAGGTCATTAGAATTTTCTGGGTCTTGTGAGAAGATGTATACACATCCCTGCCTATCCTCATATCTACCATCCTTGAATTGTGCTACTGGTGTTATATTTAGGGGCACCTCTAAGTTTCTCAATCTAATGAGAAATTTATGCATTCCATCCTGATATACATAGGTTCCAAACCTGTTTGTATACATGTATTTGAGAATGTTTCTATAATCACCAGCTTCAGAGGATTCATTGGTTTCATTTAAATTCTCCATATTAATTTCTTGCCCTAAATCTTTTTCTTGCAATTCTCCTATTACTGACTCTACCTCTTTCCTTCCTAACTCTTGCTGAGAATGTGTGTACAATTTATTACCAGACCTAAGGATCATTCAATTAATTTCACGATTCTGTGGAGAGAATCGTGTTTTCCACGATTTTGTGGTGGGAATCGTGTTTTCCACAATTATGTGGCAAGAATCGTGTTTTTTCATGATTCTGATATAAAAATCGTGTTTTCCACGATTTTGTGATGAAAATCGTGTTTTTCACGATTCTGTGATGGGAATCGTGTTTTTCACGATTTTGTGGTGAAAATCATGTTTTTCACGATTCTGTGGTAAGAATCGTGTTTTCCACGATTTTGTGATAAAAATCATGTTTTTCCATGATTCTGCGATGAAAATCGTGTTTCTTACGATTTTGTGATAAGAATCGTGTTTTTCACGATTCTGTGATGGGAATCGTGTTTTCACGATTTGTGGTGAAAATCGTGTTTTTCACGATTCTGTGGTAAGAATCGTGTTTTCCACGATTTTGTGCTAAAAATCGTGTTTTTCCACGATTCTGCAATGAAAATCGTGTTTCTCACAATTTTGTGATAAGAATCGTGTTTTTTCACGATTCTGTTGTAAAAATAGTGTTTTCCACGATTTTGTGATGAGAATCGTGTTTTTCACGATTCTGTGATGGGAATCGTGTTTTTCACGATTCTGTGATGGGAATCGTGTTTTTCACGATTTTGCGATAAAAATTGTGTTTCTCACGATTTTGTGATAAAAATCGTGTTTTTTCACGATTCTGTTGTAAAAATCGTGTTTTCCACGATTTTGTGCTGAGAATCGTGTTTTTCACGATTCTGTGATGGGAATCGTGTTTTTCACGATTTTGTGATGGGAATCGTGTTTTTCACGATTTTGCGATGAAAATCGTGTTTCTCACGATTTTGTGATAAGAATCGTGTTTTTTCACGATTCTGTTGTAAAAATCGTGTTTTCCACGATTTTGTGATGAGAATCGTGTTTTTCACAATTCTGTTCCCAAAAAATCGTGATTGCTCACAATCGTTAGAAAACACGATTTTCTTATGAAAATCGTGCTCTGGGAATCGCGAGTTTGTGTTTTGGTTCAAAGAATCGCGATTTTGTGTTTGACTACAGAATCGCGATTCTGTGCAGTTTTTTGAAAAAAATTTAGGTTGTTTATTTTTGAGTTTTGTTTTCTCACAAAGATTCGCCTAATTAAAATTTTAGCATGCAATAAAAGAACTTTCACAAAATTATTATTATTTGTCTGTAAAATTTAAAATCCTAAAAGTCGCGATTCTATGTTTTTACTGTTTCCTGAGTTTTTTTTGTTCTAATCATAACTTAGGAACTTGAGATAATGCAAAAATTGATTAGGAAATCCTTACCTTGCTTGCTTGATCAGAAAATGTCCAAAAACTTGTGTTTGCAGAAAGTCGCGATTCTGTTCTTGCTCTCACTCTCTCTCTCTTCCTCACTCAAATGAGTTTTCTTCTAAGATTCCAGGGTTTTATAGTGTTCACACAATTGCGATCTTGTGCAATTTCCTCAAAATTTTCATTTTTTTCTTGTCCAATTTTTATTCTCCACAATTTTATGGTTTTAATCCACAATTCCTAACTTTTCATCATTGTTCATTCCCATTATCCACTGGTGAAAATCACGATTCTGTACTTCTGTCCCACTTTACCCACTTGATGCTCAATCCTTACTGATTTTTAGAATTTGATTTCCTTCACTTACTCAACTTAGTGAAGCCTTTTACAATTACCTACCTCAAAACCCAAAAATGCACAATAATTCAAAAATTTTTCCTCTTACAAAAAATCGCGATCCTATGCAGAGAATCATATTTTTTCTGTACTTCCTGTTTTTTGCAATTTTGAGTCTTCTTTCCTCTTAATCCTCTTCAAGATTCTTCACCCACTCCAAATCACTTGTCACGTGCAATTTTACATCATTAAGAAAAATTAGCGATTCTGTGAAGAGAATCGTGTTTTCTGAACTTCCACTTTTTTCAGTTCTTTAACTTTTCTTTCCACTTGTTTCCCTTTACTCTCATCAACAACCCTTCAGTCCAGCTTCCTAAGGAAAAAAGAAATTTGTTTTGAATGTTTTAATGAATTTTATGAATGATTTTTTTTTTAGTATTTTGCCCTAAATTAAGGTAAACACTTCACTTAGGGTTTCTTGTTTAGTGATCTATTGATCCTGTGTTTCCTGATCGGTTATGCTCTTTTATGCTTTGCTATCTAATCAATTCATGAGCAAAACTTCCCAAAGAAAAATGTGCTAAGAAGTGCAAATCTCAATTTATGCAAAGATAAACTCACACATTTTTTTCTTTTCAAGGTGCAAATAAACTTTTTCTCAAGATTATTGCTTTGCCTTGTTTAACAAATGGATCTTATCTTCCTGCATCTAGCTACTTTTCTTGACTTTCCTCAATGCAATCATGTTATTCATCCCAAGATCAACAATTTTGCTTGGTACTTGGTCAAAAAGCACTCTACAAATGCAAAGATAGACACATTTTACCTTATCTTCAGCTTTCTTGATTCAGTTTGTCACACACCTGCACTTTACTTCTCAAAAATGATATGAGAAACTATAAATTTGCAAAAATTTCATCACTTCTTATTCTCAAAAGATTATCTATTGCTTTCTTTTCCCAAAAGAAAAACAAAGAAACCTACCTTTTCATGTTTCCATTTCTTGATTAAAGAGTATTACCTTTTCAATGTGTTCAATACCATCAACATTAGAAGATCCAGCAAGGTCCAACTTCAATGAAGCTTTTGCTATAATCCCCGGCAACGACGCCAAAAAATGTTTGTTGTTAACCTTTGTAGTTGTCCTCTCCAATCATTTAGCATAAAGAATCAACAATATTTAGCATAAAGAATCAACAATACATCTTATATTTGTCAATCCTGGAAGTATACAAGAGACCACAGCCCCTTCTAGATGATAGAATCCAAGAAATCAGAGGAAACTGGCTAGATTTCTGAGAAAGAATGAAGATGAAGAGGAATTCCTAGGGTTTTGATTATCTTGAGCAATACTACACCATTTCCGATGATCTTGGTGTCTAAAGTGTGTTATTTTCTCAGCAGAACACAATCATGAAGTCAAATCTCAAAAATGATACCTGTAACCCTCAGATGAGACAATCACGATTCTGTGAAATTTGATGATTTTCATCTCCAGCACCATTCTTCAGCAAGTTCTCACTCAATACATCAAGAATCAACTCTCTTCATACACATTCATCAGAAATACACAATAGAAGCTTGCAAATTCCATGGATACACATAGAATAGACTCAACAAATCAAAGAAATTCACACAAAAGGAAGAATCACGATTTTCTGCAAGAAACTCTCTCTCTTTGCTTGGATAGCATCAAATACAAATAACCAACCCTCTCAAAATAGAGGAAATTGTCTTTTATACATTTTCAAGTGTCCCTTTTCACACTTGAATTTTAATCCTTTTCCCTTCTAATCTAAAAATATGCTATCTAAGAGTTTCCAAAAATTCTAGAAAAAATACATATGATTCTAATCTATATGAGGAAGACTCTTCCTCATTTTTACATTGTTTGCATAAATGTTTTTACAATTTTTTGGCATTTTACAATTATTTTCCTCTCAAAAATACTAACTTCTAACACACTTCCTGACGATTTCAACTACTTCAATCACATTGATTTGTGTTGTACCATGAACTCTATTAGGATTCTTTGGGCAGTCTCAAAATAGGTGTTCCTTTCCACATTCATTGCGGTACCCTTCCCAAGTCCTCAGAGGTGGTGGGTTAAAGGTCGAGTGCACTCTCTTATGAAGTGGTCTCCTCCACATCTATAGCAAGGTCCCTTTGGCACAGGTGGTCTAATGGGTGGCCTCATGGGTGCTGGTGCTTTGGGTGCAATGTACATTAGGGTTGCAAACTCCTGCCTGTAGGTGTTGTCATATCCCTCATAGCCATAGTATTGTGGGTCATAAACTTGTTCATACTCTAGCAAACTGGTGTCATAGGGATAGTACTCTCCTTGGGTTTGCTCATATCCTTGATTCGTTGACTCTGTATTGGCTAATGGCATAGCTGGCACGATGGCTCTCTCCATGTTTTCCTCTGGTTGAGTTTATTTAACTAGCACTACATTCTACGAGAGTGGTGGTTGCTGTCCTAACGTTGGCTGAGGTTGTCCATATTGCCCTTGTTCATATGGTCTAGGTGTTCCTTGTGGTCCTGGATAGGGATCGTATCTTGGAATCTCCCTTCCTAGCTCTCTAGGAGGGTATCCATACGGCCTATACTGAGGTTGCTTTAAGGGTCTTCACTGCCTATTGAATGGGCAATTCTCAGTAGTGTGGTTACTGTATTTTTGTTCTATATGGCAATACAATGTAGTTCCTTGATGTGGCTGCCTATTGTATGTATAAGATTGAGGCACGCCTATCCCTCCTCTTGCACACATGTGAGATGGATGATCTCCACCGCATAGGCTGCATCGTCGCAACATGGGTATTCTCATTGATGGGTGTTGTTAATTCCTCTATCCATGGACTCCTAACTTCTTGGCTACCAATTCCGCTAACTCCTCTACGTTACTGGAGTTAGGCATCACTGTACTTCTAGCATCTTCTAATTTCGTAGGGCTTGGTGTACTTTTAAGATCGTCAGCTAGGTTGTCCTCTAGGTCAATACATTCTTGAAGACACTTGCTCAATGTCTGTAGCCGCTTCACATAGACTAAAGTTCTCAAAGTCCCCTTCGTCAATCCGTCCAAGAATAGTGATATCATTTTTTGTTGAGTGGGTCTTTCTGTTGTTGGACATCTATCAACATATTGATTAAATCTCTGGGCAGCCGTTTTCACCATTTCATTGGGATTTTGTTTGAAGCTATGGATTAAGGATGAAGAGTTGTGTTTAATCGCTCTCTTGGTGAATCCTCCAATGAACTCTTGAAAAAATTGCTCAATATTTCCAAATTGATTAGGATCCAATGGCTGGAACGAAGTCAAAGCCATCCCTGTGAGGGTAAGTCCAAAGGACTCATACTGCACAAAGAAATCATCCACTTTCTCAGCCCGTATGACTTGTTTAAATTCAGCTATGTGATCATAAGGTTCTCCTATTCCGTCATAATGATTTCTCATACACTTGGACACTTGAATTGCTCTTAGTCTCCTTATGGGTTCTGGTGGTCTAGGTATTACAGGAATTATTGGTATAATAGGAGGTACCCCATGATGCACTCCTAGCTGTGGTCTTGGCCTCACTGGTGGCCGATTCTAGTTGCCTCGTCCTGTGTGGGTTTGATTGTGTGACTGTACTCCTCACATTGTAAATTGCACATGATTTCGGTTAGGAACACTTTGCTAGCTCGTTTGTCCCGACATTGTATTCTCTGACTCTTGATGCGTCCCAAAAGGATTATGGGAGGTAGTTACCTGCTCTCAAGAAGGGAATACAGGCAACCCCATATACTTCAACTGAGCCCTATCAAGAACATCTACTGGCCAATACCCTCTTTGGTTCTGGTCCAGGTATGTGACTCTAGACTCATCATCGGAATCCTTTAACTCATAGAAAGTCATTGGGCTTTCTTCCTATCTGCGTGTGGTTGAATCAGTTTCTAACAGTAAGTCTGACTTGTGGATTAAATAGAACTCTAATAGGTAATCATCTTGAGGTATCAAATCCCCTCTCAAGACTCGAGTTACCACTGAATTGCCTTTGGGTGTAGTTACTAACTCCTCAGGATCATGTCTTCTCGAGTTTCCTTATCCTTCCAATCCTCCTCTCTTGTTGATCCGATCTGGGTGTTCAGTTACCACGTAGATGTGAACTAATTTTTCCATGTACACTCCTCCTTCATACTTGACTGTAGGTCTGGACACTGTTACTGATTTGATGCAGTTCACCATCCTGGCCACATACCTATTTAAGCCATCCATGTAAATAGGGATCCCTTGGGGGATTAGTGGATATATATTGCAGAGAGGTGCGGTATTCCCCCTCTACAGCTGACATGAAGTTCTTCCTAGGGACAAAACCTTGCATGTCTTCTGAGGCCATAGGTATCTCCTCCTCTAAATCACTAGAGGTGTCAGTATAGATAGAGTGATGACTTGCTTGGGTAGCACTTCCTATTGATGAAATGACACTCCTCTGACTAGTTAGTACTCGTCCTGATCTCAAGTTCATTCACTCTTTTGGACCTATGTTGGCTTCCAACTTCCCCCAGTTGACTCTTCAACTTCTCCCAATTTTGCCCTCAAAAGGCTTGATTGGTCTTGGCCAATACCACTTTTGGCGATACTAGTAAGATGATATGAGACCAACTATAACACGATATGATATCAAAAACTTAAGATGATACGATACCTCAAACTAACACGATACAATACCAACATTTGCACGATACGATACCTTTGCATTCGATGATACGATACTCAATTAGTGGACAATACGATACCTGATTCCTCACGATATGATACGAAAACTTTACCTGATATGATAATTGTCCTCTGCACAATATGAAACCAAAAGTGCATGCGATATGATACTAGTGCAAGTGACGATACGATACTAAATCCCTCACCATACGATACTGGGATAATGGACGATACGATACCAGAGAGGTTGGGTGATACAATACCATGTTTTTCACATGATACGATATTAAGTTGGCGATACGATACCAAAAGTGCACGCAATACGATATCGCTCGATCGACGATACGATACCATGATCAGGATGATACGATACCGAGTGGACCACGATACGATACCACCGACTGGTCACGACCGCGATACCAACTTGACGATACGATATCAGAGTGGTATCACGATATCTCAAGTGGGTATACAACAATATGATACTAGGCAAGTATCGCGATACTAGGGAATTTCGATATCGCAATACCAAAACTCAACCGACTCCGATACCTCAGTCAAAATCGCTCTAAACTCAAAATTTTTTGTGCAAATATGTTTAGTTCTCACCCCTCCTTACTCTTAACCCTCTGTATTACTCAAAGACTCTCCAAAAACTCTCTGTTCTCCCCCATGATACCAAAAACAATTCAAATCACGTGCAAATGTATTTCTGAAGTAATTTTGATATTAAAAGCTTGTTGTAGCTTACTTCAAGGGTGTCTTGCCCAAGATTTGAGCTCTCAAAGTTGCTTTTTAGCTTGTAAGGCACGATACCACTCAGGCGATATCAATCGCTGCTCGACACACAATACTAGTTCTTGTATTTGTGTCAAATGAACTCAATTTTTTTGATTTTTATAGTTTTGTGATGCCTGAGACCTACTCTACACTAACTTTGACAATTTTTGGGATTTTTTTTCTTGGGTTTTTGTACTTCTTCCTACTCTACTCCACTCTCTGACCTAACAGTAACTCTTCCATTACTTCCTCTCTCCGAACCCTAAACCTACAAACTCATTACACACACCTCAAGGATGTGAAGTAACAAGTGCTGAAGTGCTTGACTACTTGCCATTGAACGAATTCACCTCTACAAGTATGATTCCTTCACTCTAGAGCTATAACCATCACGAAGGCACCTTGGTTAAGTTTGTTCCCCGACAACGACGTCAAAAATGTGTGTACCTAAGTCCTCAAGCCTTAGGGACTTGCGTCGATGAGACTAAATCTCAATTGCCCCATGTTGGTAGTCAAGGAACTGAAGGACTCACAAGACAAGGAAGTCAACGAAGGGAGTCAGAGCGCAGAGAAGGCGCAAGCAGACAGAGTAGTCAACGAAGATTTGGCAAGTAGGCCAAAAATAGTGATTTTCATCACTAAAAACCATTGTAAATACCATTTTATATTTTTGTAGCTCCATTTTGTGCAAGCCAAGGAGTCCTTGAGCTTGAGGAGCTTTAGAAGTACCTACCTATCAGTTTTCACATTTTTTAGACTCAGTTTGAACCTCCAAATAGGCCAGAGAACCTAATTTTTAACTAGGCCAGACACTAGGTCTGGACAAGGCCAAAAACTAGTCAAAAACTATAAATAGAGCTAGAGAGCTCATTTTTGAGGTTAGCTTGTAATAGATTTGAACTTGTATGAGCATTTTGGAAGCAATCTAAAAGAACTCCATTGTCTTTCTCTTTGTCTTGCCGTGTGTGTGCGTGTGTGTGTGCATGTTGGTGTGCTTCTCACTCACGCACTTGTGCCTTCACTTGCTCGAGGTCATCATACCATCCTCACGTCTTCTTGGATTGACATTAAAGGAGGTGCTACTCATCACTGAGCTACACCAAATTTTGGTGCCGTTGTCGGGGATCGAGCTTTGAGGATGAGCGTGTGATGGTAAGACGTAGATTTGAGACGTTGGCATTGTAGGTAATCTCTTTACTTTTCTTATTTTTCTCTTTCTTACCTCACCATCATCATCACCATCACCATCATCACCATATCCGATCTCCATCTCCATCATCGCGAAAATTTCAATTTTTTGATCATATCACCTTCTCCCCTCCATTTCCTTCATTTCACTTGTGAGAGAGAGCGAGAGAGCGACTTGTGTGTGTTGTTTTTGCTTGTTTCTTGAGCACTCTTGCAGGATCTTGCTGTATCATCGTGTCCAGCATGCTGCGCAGGTACGGACGAGCTCGAAACTATCTCTGTGTCGCAAACCTCTGTCGATCGCGATCGACAGAAAATTTGGGTTTTTGGTAAAACAAAGTACACCACCTTAATACACATGGAGAGCACATTCCAAATCACTAAACAAAATTAAAAAATTCCGTGTTTCTCTGTCAATCGCGATCGACAGCCACGATCGACAGATTCTGTCAATTGCGACCGACAGAGACAACCGACAGACCCTGTCAGTCGCGATTGACACCATCAATCGTGATTGACAGCCACGACCGACACCTTTGTCAGTCGCGATTGACACCGTCGATCGCGACCGACTGAATTTTGACGATTGACTGAATTTCTCGCGTTGCCACGTGTTCATCGCGACGGACACATCCCCGATCGACTAAAATTACGGTGAAAATCCCGGAAAAAGTGTCGATCGCAATTGACACCATCAATCGCGATTGACAGGACTCACGACCGACTCTGTCGATCGCGATTGACACTGTCGATCATGATTGACGTGTCGATCGCGACCGACAGGCCCCGACGGACACTGCTGTCAATCGCGATTGACAGACCTGTCGATCGTGATTGACAGGCTTTTCGACCAAAATTTTAGGGTTTTTAATTCCAATTTTTTTGAGTAATTGGGGACACAAAAATCACACATTTAGAGTATTGTGAGGCCTATACACTAGTGATCTGGGAAAAAAGCCCAGTTGCCTGTTGACCTGTTTTCCCCTGTTTTAAACCTAGAACCTTGAACAGTCATAACTTTCTCATACGAAATCCATTTGGGGTGATCTTGGGCTTGTTGGAAAGCTCGTGGGGAGTACAACCAAAACTTCCACTGGTTATGGTGAAATTAATATCAGGATTATTAGATATAGTATTTTAAAGGTGACCATATTCAGGGGGACAAAGCCAAGGGATCTCTAGATTGTTTTCCCTAAAGACAAAAGGCTAATTGGTATCTGAGCTACATGAATGAAAGTGCTTGGTTATGTCTTTTGAATTTAAGTCTTGAGCTAATTTTGGGACTCTTACAGGTCCAGTGAGAGCATCAAAGGGCGATCGGAGCAAGAGTAAGTGCAAGTTTGGGAACACACTTCTTGAGCACACAAGGGCAACCAAGGGAGAAACTCAAGGTTGGAAGATTCTCAAATCCCTCTGTCAATTCCTAGCTTAGGCTAAGTTCGAGTAGTGCTAGAAGTAAGTCAAGGCAACGATAGGCACGAGACAAGTCAAGACTGTCTAAGAAATCAAGTTCAAGTCAAGAGATAACCTGTGGGTGACCGAAAACTTTAAAGAGAAAGAACCTAACATGAGACGATCAACATTAAAGTGCGGAAATTAACTCAAGTGTTCCTGACGATGTGATATCAGACAAGATCATAACCACAATAATCAACTAAAAAGAATCAAGTCACTGATATAAAAGAACTCAGCAACGAGGTTGTACCTTGGGTAAAAATTGGGATTGCTCAAATAGGCATATGAACCTTAGATCAGGACGACACCTAGGAAGAGATAGACAAAGTCTTAGGTCTTCCGAGGCTAGTGTTAATCATACTGCTAGGTCTTGGGCCCAGTAGTTGAGCCATTATTCGCACTACCCTAGCTCTGAAACTAGTGAGTCAGAGATGTCCCACGATATGGAGAGACCTACAGGAAGTTCAGGTGTGCCATACTTACATAGGGTAGAAGGCCCCTACAAGACGCAGCTGGAATACCTTAGGACCAACCAACTAGGTGCTAGCATCTATGAGGACGGCCTAAGAAGATCCATGGTCTAGATTAAAAACCCTGACCAATCCATTGGACTAGAACACCCAGCTGTCAAATTTGAAAATGGAGCATACTTGGAAGAAGGAACCATATATGTAGTCACCAGTCATCCAGATAGGACAGACGAATTTGGAAACGTGATCCCGGAAACAGATTCGGGTGACTTGGAGCAAGGAAACATGGGTATAGAACTTAGAACCCCCCAAGGCAAATCTGTTCTCACTAGGATTATCACACCAGAGTGGATTTCCCAAGACAATAAGAGTATAGATCTACTCCTGAACCGAGAGACTGATGAGGCCTTTTGGAGGTATAGATCTGATCAGCCAAATGAGGTAGGAACAATCATGATATATGAGTTCAAAGATCCTGATAGCCCAGGCAGAGTGACCTACTTAGATCACGCTTCAGAGAGGATCTTTGTGGTTACAGAAAATGATAGGCATGCTTACACTTGGAAAGGTGAATTTATTTTTCCCCAACCAAGATCGAATGTGTCCTTTGGTCACCTAGGAGCTGAAACATCCCAAGCTCACGGAGCTCAAAGAGATAGATATAGAGATAGACCGGAGGTAAGCTCTGCCAACCCAGTGGGAAGAGAAAGAACGAGAACGGAAACACATAGAGTGGAACCTAAAGGACTTAAAGCCCCAAGGAACCAAAGGAATGTGGATGAATTCCCTCTACCAAGATCCAGAGAGCACACGAGGACTTTGAGACCGACTCAGCTAGTTAAGTCCATGAAGAACTACTTCGATGGCATAGGAGACCCATATGATCATGTGGCCGAGTTTAGGCAAGTCTTGAGAGCTGAACAAGTTGAGGACCTACTCACGCAGTATAATGCCTTTGGTCTAACCCTTAGGAACACAGCCCTTACATGGTTTCAACCATTAAATGAGAGACACTTCAGGAACATAGACCAACTTCTAGAGGCCTTCATTATTGAATTCTCTAAGAGTGGCATAAGGCATAACACTTCCTCACTGATTCACAGCTTCAAGCAAACCCCTCAAGAGACGGTTAGACTTGCAGGAAGAAGGTTTAGGCAATACCTAGAGAGATGCCCTATCTCTGAGCTACCCGCACCAGCCAAACAAGTGGCTTTATTCCTAGATGGACTGTTGAGTATGAAGTTGAGATCCTATGTGTACTTAAAAGACCCTAGGACCATAGAAGAGTGTGTACGCATGTGCATCGACATCGAGGATAACCTAGGGGAAGAATTAGAGCTTTCAAAAATCTACAAAGATTCCGATAGTGCCTCTAGTCTCTCTTCCTCGCAATCCACATCAATTGAGGAACTCGCTGAGAAAGTAGCTCAAAAGCTAGGTGTCACTAGCAAACAAATCCCAAGGTTTGCCCCAGTAAAGAGGTGCTATACTTGCGGTGGTGACCATATGGCGAACGTGTGTCCCATTATGGCTCAACCCCAAGTGAATCCTAGTAGCCAATACTGCACCATAGAACGGAAATACACTGATCACAGAGCACAAGACTGTCCATACAATAAGCAAGCGGTTAGGCAAACCTACCCTCAACCCTATCCTCAACAGGGAAGATACCCGAACCAGTATCCACCACAATAGTATGCTAGGCCTCAACAAACATACCAACCACAATATGAGACCCAACAGAGACCCTCAACCAGTGCTAGCACGACAACCTCCACCTCCATCCAATGTGATCCCAGTAAAGTATGCAGCTGCAGAAGAGAATTTGAATAGAGCTATAGTCCCAATAACACCCTTGCTTTCAGAAAGTGACCCCAATGACCATAGCTTTGATTCTACACATATTGATAGCCCCCAGGCTTATTACATGCAGTCTCCTGAGCATGGTGAGTCCTACTATAGTGAAGAACCGAGTGAACCTAGTTGGGAGCTAGATTACGCAAATGTCCTGTACGCAAACCCCAACTCTAGACCTCAACCTAGGCAGGTAAGACCTCCATTCCCTAGAGGACCATGCTACAGATGTCAAGGAGATCACCTCATTCGTGATTGCCCCTTACCTCCACCCACACAAACCCAATCAGTGATGATTCAAGGATTTTGTCAAGATTGTGGAAAGGAGCATCTCTTACGAGATTGCCCAAAGAATCCCAATAATATGCCAAAAATCACTCCTATCAATGTTATTGGGTTAGTTGTCGACTCCACAGGGAGTGTAACTTCCACTGCACCAGTGCAAGTGGTCACTAGAGCTCAAGCATTGCAGCAAAACCAAGGGGTGCCAAGAAAAGAGCTCAGATGTTAGTGAAACAGAGAGCATGACCAAGAAACGGACTAGGGCCTGGAGAGATAGTAGAGAAAGAATGAAGAGGCAATGGGCAAAGAAGATGAGTGAACTCGAGGAAAGCCTAAGAGAAACGAAGGACAGGATCCTTGAACTTACAGCTCAAACTCCCTCTCACACCATTCCACCACCACCCTTCCCATCTCCATCCGATCCATCACCTTCCAACCCACCTCACACAATTCCACCACCCCCAAGAGTAGGATCAGTCCTAGCAGATCCCACTCCTGAGGATCTAAATATGATGCTCAAAGCATATCAGGCCAGAATCCAAGAAGGGCCAAAGGTAATCGATCATGAAAAGTGTTACCCTAGAGCAGAACTAGAGCTTGAACGAACCAAAATTTGTGCTAAGATGGTGGGATTGGCTCAAACCATGTTTGAAGCCAGTCGCCTCTTTAACATCTCTAGTTCAGCTAAGACACAATTGCACTTTGATGGACTGCTAGAAAGGTTGGAGAGGCTAATAGCACAATCAGAAAAGGAACCTGTCTCTCAAAATAAGGGCAAGGCGAGTGAAAGAGAAAGTCTACCTACCCAGGAAGCCTATGTGCCTAACTCTATGGAGCCAGACACATCTTCTTTTGAATCGGTTCACCCTAGAATTCCTACGAGAGATTCAAGAAGACAAATGGGCTAAAGAAAGTGAAGTCCCTCCTCCCATTGAACTTGTGGATGATGCACACGACCAATTCCCACAAGACATCCCATCCATTTATGAAGAGCAGGAGAGCACTCAATCTTAGGAGAGATTAGACTTCGAATCTAATTCCATACAAGGAAAGCAAGGTCCACGTGTATGAGAGCACCCACAATCATGGTAAGAAACGAAGACTCGGTCATACCTAGGAACACATAGATAGTGAAAAACACTAAAGTGCAGTGTAACCTCACTTTAGAAGAGCTACTCAAAGTAAGGCCGGAACTATGGAAACATGTAGCCAAACAAGTACCAGAGATAGCCAAACCGCGTTCCTAGGTAGGTTCTCATAGGACAGTGCCAGAAATTCCTCTAGACAAGATAGGAGATATGAGTGAAGGTGAAGAAGGAAACACCTATCTTCCCATCACCCACCAAGGATACACAACCAAGGCCATTCTAGACTCTGGTGAAGGAGTTGCCATTGCTACCACTTCCCTATGGAAGCGATGGGGCAAACCAGCACTCAGGCCAACAAGAATGAAATTGCAGATGGCTGATGGTCACATAGAAAGACCCTTAGGCTTGCTAGAAGGAATAACTCTCACTACTTGTGGTGTAGAATTTGAGCACACATTTGCTATATGTGACTTTAGCAAAAATCATTCCTATGAGATGATTTTGGGAAGACCATTTATGCGATAGTTGCAAGTGGTACAGGATTGGGGAACCAATTCCTTGTATTTGCAACACTTAGGTGTCACGACCAAGGTTAATCTCAAAGACTACTCTCATAGAGATGTCCCTCCTATCCAATGGAATCCCATCCATAGAGCTAAAGATGATACCGAGTTGGTGCATTCCATAGGATCAGGATCCTCATGGATGCATGAAGACACCCACTTATGGATGTGCAAAGTAGCAGTAGAAGAAGAGAAGAGAGAAAAAGCAAGAGAAGTAGGTGCGAAAGAGACACATAGATCAATTCAAGACCCAGCCTATGCACCTGTTGTATTCCTTGATGAAGAATTTGAACCTCACGGCTGGGCAGAAATTCTAGCAACAATGGATGTAGCCATCAATGAAGAACAATGGACACCCCACTGTGACGAGGATGGCTATGACATTTAAGTCTTCTCCATAGAGCCAACCAAGGGAGAGGCAGTTCTAGAAGAATGCGAACCTAGTCTTGATGCATTTGAGGATGCAAGTGACTCCGATCTAGAGTCAATCATTATGGACCCACCTTTTGCATCAGATGAAGAATACTTCTATGAAGTAGAAGCTCATCCTCAGAGACATGGAGAGCTTACAAATGATGTAAGGTTAGCCACACAAGTGACCCCTAAGGATGAAGGAAAGAAAAGGAAGAAGAGAGAAGTCACACCAGAAGAGGAAGAATCTTTGTTTGAGGTCCTTGAAAACTTTAAAAAGTATGAGATAGACGATAGAAGAGTCATGGTAAGGATGCCAAGATGTGAAGCTCAATTAGGAGAGGCCTATGATAACAAAGAAACCACCAAGAAAATAGTGGTAGCCATGGAAGAAGGAGAAGAGAGATGCACTTACATAGGGCATGACCTGACGGAAGAAGAGGAGTTTGAGTTGATAGCCTTGCTAAGAGAATACAAAGATGTATTCGCTTGGAGTTACAAGGATTTGAAAGGTGTAGACCCGGACATATGCTCACACACTATCCCCATGACCTCAGATGCTAAACCTTCTAAGCAAAAGCCATACACATACAATGATATTATGCTGCCAAGATCAAAGAAGAGATAGATCATCTGGTGGAAGCTGGATTCATCTATGAAATTGAGCACACTGAGTGGGTATCCCCCATTGTAGTGGTGCCCAAGAAGAATGGAAAGCTACGTGTGTGCATTAACTTGAAGAAGGTTAATGCAGCCACTATTCGAGACAATTATCTGCTTCCTATCACCGAGCATCTGCTAGAAAGAGTAGCAGGCAAGGAAGTGTACAGCCTCCTTGATGGATTTTTGGGTTACAATCAAGTAGCCATAGCTCCAGAAGATCAGCATAAGACAGCTTTTGCCACAGAGTGGGGCATATTTGCCTTTAGAGTAATGCCATTTGGGCTTACCAATGCTCCTGCAACTTTCCAAAGATTGATGTGTCACGTGTTTAAAGAGTTCTTGAGGAAGAATTTAGAGGTCTATGTTGATGATCTCTGTGCTCATTCCAACATTAGACAGACACATATACCAGAACTCAAGCAAACCTTTGACAAGTGTAGAGAGTATCAAGTCTGCCTGAACCCAGAAAAGTGTGTTTTCATGGTCAGGCAAGGCAAGATTCTAGGACACATAGTGTCAAAGAATGGCATATCCACCGATGAAGAGAAAGTAAGAGCCATAGCTGAGCTACCTAGGCCAAAGAATGTCAAGGAAGTACAAGCTTTCATGGGGCATTGTGGTTATTACCTACGGTTTATACACATGTATGCCATCATAGCAAAGCCTCTATATGGGCTTTTGACTAACTTTGAGTGGACTAATGAATGTGAGGACTCCTTCAATGAGCTCAAAAGAAGATTGTGTTCAACACCAATCTTGACCACACCAGATTGGAATAAGCCATTTCATGTTCACGTGGATGCATCCAATTATGCTATTGGATGTGTACTCGCACAACCTACGGGCGAAGATAATATGGATCTTCCAATTGCCTATGCTAGTAGACAATTGAATGCAGCTGAACGGAAATATACCACCACCGAACGAGAAGGATTACGCATGGTATATGCAGTTAAAAAGTTTAGACACTATTTGCTTGCAAATAAGTTTAAATTTTTACCGATCATCAGGCATTATTGTACTTGGTAAACAAACCATGCAATACAGGCCGATTAGTAAGATGGTTTCTCTTACTAATGGAATATGACTTTGAAGTAGTGGTGAGGAAAGGGAAGACTCACTTGAGAGCAGACCATCTCTCTAGGCTCACATCTGGAGAAGCCCCACAAGGAGTGTCAGATGACCTTCCTGATGCTTACTTGTTTAATTTGGCAGTTGTACCTCAATGGGCTAAGCCATTAGTGCCAGTATTGACATACGGGCCCAATCACCCAGTCATAAACGCTCAAGATAGGGAGATAATAAAAGCCCAAAAATACCAGATCATGGCAGGAACTATGTACAAGCACACAGATCAAGGGATCCTAGCTTGTTGTGTGGAAGAGGATGAGTACGCTAAATGGTTGCAATTAGCACATGTAGGTGCATTAGAGCAACACTACTCAAAGCAACAAACCCTACAGACACTAAGGAGACTCGGAGTGCATTGGCCAACTATGCAAGCAGATGTCCATAAGTTGTGCAAGGAATGCCCAATCTGTTGCACTAAACCACCGGTGGAGCATGCCACTCTTTATCAAGTGTCCATAGTGCCAGATTGGAGTGAACCATTAGTAGCTTTCTTGAGGACGAGAACATTCGCTCAAGATATGACACTGGCCAGACAAAGAAGTCTAGAACAAGAAGCCCTAGATTACTCACTCATTGGTGATAATCTATACAAGCGTGGTAAAGATGGTTACCTGAGACTATGTGTCCATGAGAGTGAATAAATCAAGATCTTGGAAACTGCTCACCAAGGTGTAGCAGGAGGACACTTTGGACCAGATCGGGTGATCAAGGCAATCCTATTTGCAGGATTATGGTGGCCGACCCTTCACATGGATGCACATACCTATGTGAAGAGGTGTGATGTTTGTCAGCGAACTCAGTACCCTATACGCAAAGATGAGATGCCACTAAAGCCTATGATGGGTGGACGTGCATTCTCTAAGTGGGGAATAGACTTTGTTGGTCCTATTAATCCCCCAGCTAAGGGTTCACATGCTGAATATATCATTGTGGCCACCGACTATCTAACCAAGTGGGTAGAAGTGAAAGCTACCACGAAGAACGATGCTCAGACGACCGCAAAGTTCTTATTTGAAAATGTGTTCATGAGGTACGGATTGCCAATAGAGTTGGTGAGTGATAGAGGCACACATTTCTTGAATGAAGTTATTGAAAATCTTCTCCAAGAATTCTTGGTAGTACAAAAGAAGTCTGCTCCCTATCACCCACAAGCTAATGGGCAAGCCGAAAGCACAAACAAGATTCTATGCAATGTGCTTACTAAATTAGTGAATAATAAACGCTTTGATTGGGACAAATAGCTACACCATGCTGTTTGGGCATACCGACTTGCCTACAAAACGGTACTCCAAGCCACTCCTTTTCAGATGGTGTTTGGCCAAAATGCAGTGCTACCATTGGACTTCTTGATACCTACACTAAAGGTAGCACAGGAGCATGAGTGGACGGGTCATGAGCTCTCTTCGAGGATTTTTGATCTGGAACGACTAGGTGAGACAAGACTAAGAGCTGCAGCAGGTATATATGCCGCTAAGAAAAGACAGAAGGCGTACTTTGATGCCCATGTTAAGGATAAAGAATTGAAGGCCGGAGACTTAGTTTTGGTGTATACCTTGAAACAACATGCCCGAAAATTAGAGAAGCGTGGCTATGGACCTATGATCATAAATAGGATCTCAACGAGTGGAGCAGTACAACTAGCCACATTAGAGGGTAGACCAACCCCACCCAATCCAACCAAACGTAGTCAAAGTGCAGGATTGTAGCTCAATGATGAGTAGCACCTCCTTTAATGTCAATCCGGGAAGACGTGAGGATGGTATGAAGACCTCGAGCAAGTGGCGGTGCAAGTGCGTGAGTGAGAAGCACACAAACATGCACACACATACACACACACGCACACACGGTAAAACAAAGAGGTAGAATCAATGGAGTTCTTAGATTACTTTCAAGAGCTCTTACAAGTTTGTTTCAATTACAATCTCTCCAAAAATGAGCTCTCTAGCTCCTTTTATAGTTTTTGACTAGCTTTGGCCCTGTTCAGACCTAGTGTCCGGCCTAGTTAAAAATTAGGTTCCAGGGCTTATTTGGGGGCTCAAACGAGATCCAAAAATTACGAAAATTGGCAGGTAGATACTTCTAATGCTCCTCAAGCTCAAGGACTCCTTGGCTTGCACAAAATGGAGCTACAAAAAGATGAAATGATATTTACAATGGTGCTTAGTGATGAGAATCACTTTTAATTGGTGTAGAGGTTTTGAAAAATTAAGGTTGCCTTAGTGCTAAATCTGCGTGAATGTTCATAAGTGCTTCTTTCTGAAGAAAATTGTTGGCCTACTTGCCAGATCTTCGTTGACTCCCTTGTCTGTTTGTGCCTTCTCTCCCTTGTCCACTGCTAACACCCCCCCCTCTCTCGCGTCTGTCGTCCCTGACAGACCCTTGTTGAGAGGGTTTCTGGATGTAGTACTCGACGACGTCTTGCGCTAAATGATGTTCAGCAATTCGCAACCCTTTGGCCAAGTCTGTCAGAAGAGCATCCCAGTCTACCGGCCCCGGAACCTCTGGATGTGGCATGCGTAGCTTTTCGGAGAGGAGAGCTTGTTCCACTGCAAACAATTGCAAGAGATGGGATGGTCTGGGAATGAATATCTCGGAGTGATATTCCCAGAATCCCGTGACAAACATCTCTTCGAACGTTTGTTTGAAGCAGGCCGGTAGATATTTGATGCGAGCGTGCCATGCATACACAACATTGATCGATGGAGTTGTGCTCATGTCGTATACAAGGTCCTGGTTCCCTTCATTAAATCCTAGTGCTGAGAGATGCGGTTCCTTGACATTTTTGAAGGTCCTGAAGGTGACCAGCATAAGTTCGAAAATTTTCAGGCACATCTGAGTCATGATATCAGGAACATTCTTGAAACGGACCCCCCAATGCCGAATCATTGAAATCATATATCCAATTGTAGGTGCGCCCTTAGGGGGTGCGAAGTACACGTAATTTAACCACTTCTCACATCCTTTGATTGTCAGCACTGTATGTTTGTACTCCGGCCAGGATCTCCTTCGAAACACAGGGCAATAACATGGATTATATTTGATGTACAATGGCATGTTGTTCCATGTTCTTACCATTTCCGGGTAGGTTTCGAGCAGCCGAATTCTCCACGTTGGTTGGCGAATATGTCCTTGCTTGGCACTCTCTGGGATGTCATCGGGTGCAAATTGGGTGGCAGAGGTGGGTTCCCTTGAGGTGTGTCGCTTGATCTCCGCATTATAATCCGCCATTAGCACGCAAAAAGGTACATACAGATCATCCGATGGGCCGATCCACCTATGGTGTGAAAGATTCTGAAAATAATCAGATTTTATTACCACCTCTTCCAATTTTGACATCAATGCGATTTGGACTGCCACCCTGTCATCATGCGTCGTGGCTACTTTCTCTAACTTTTGCATCCATTCCGGTGCCTCAATCTCAATTGTGTCCATGCCCTGTTCTGTGCGCTTACCGCCGGGTGTTGGCATTGGTACATAGGGATCCTCGAATGTTTCTTCTACTTCAATTGGCACCAGATCGTCAGGCTCGGGCTCTACCAGAGGGGAGGGCTGACGCTCATATTGCATGACCTTGCTGCGTAATTCCTCAAGTTCGGCCCGGAGTTTAGTGACCTCTTCAGCTGTTTCTTCTGCGGTTATGCTCTGGCTGGGTTCTGTCTGACGGGTGGCCAACTGTCTTCGTAACTCATCTCTTTCTTTTTCTAAAGCGGCATGGGCCTCCATTAGATCTGCATGAGTTTCTAACACCACCTGCATATTCTCAGAGGGAATTGCCTTGAATCATTCTGGGTCAATCTCCTGTGGGGAACCCTCCATGGCCGCCTCCAGATTTTCTTCGTTCTGTTTCTGTAATCTTTTATTCTCCTCTAGCGCTGTAGACATATGCTTGCGGAGGAGGCCCAAGTTCCGTCGAAGCTTCAGGTTTTCCGTGATCTGAGAATGTAGCAGCTCGTCCATGTGTCGTCGTTCGTCGTCATCTGCCTGGGGTGGGTTGGCTTCTAATTGTGCGTATTGCTCCTGTAATGTCACGTGCTGCTGTTCTAGTCGCTGCTTCTGCTCTTCAAGATCCCTACATCTTGCTTGGAGATCCTCGTGGCTTCGGAAGAGCCTTGTATGTTGGTTGTCTAAGTGTTGGTAATGTTGCTGAAGTTGGGCCATGCATTGATGCATATTATTAAATAAGTTACCGAGAGGAATAGTGTTGAATGCAGAGGGGTAGGGAAAGGGAAAGGGGATTGTGAATGCAGTACTGGGGACGGATGAGGGGGGAGGTGGGGGAATGGGAGATTGTGGGTAAATGGGGGATGGGAGAGGTGCAGAGGTGGGTGACACCTCCATGAAAGTGGGGTTCGTGGTGGGAGTGACTGTGAACATGGGGATTGTGGTAGCGGTGAGGGTTGTGAATGTGTATAGAGGTGTGTGTAATTGTGAACTTCTAGGAAGTGTGCTCGGGGTAGTGAGGTGTACCGTGGCTATAGTTAGACTTATGTTTTCAGTGGGAGTAGAGTGTGTGGGTTGGCTGATGGTTTGTGCGTTGGTGTGTGTAGTAGTTTCAGAGGTGGTGACAGTGGAGGTCACAGTGGTAGAGGGAGGTGAGTGAGGTCGATGTGGGGGAGAAGGTGGCAAGGGAGGTGATGGGGGTGCACTCGATGTGTGGGCTTCCTCGGTGTCGTGAACTGTGTGTGCTGTGCCAGTGGTTGTGGGGGTGCCATGTGGTCCTGATCCTAATACATTCATTCATTTTCCCGTTCGTGGGGGACGTCTTCCATATCTTCTCTCTGTCCTTCGTGATTGCGCTAGTGCGGTATGCACTGTTTCCGGTACTCCCAAAGCATCTGATATCATTTCCAAGGTGGCACGGTATTGCTCGTCCACCCCTTCCTCCTCCAGAATCTGGTTCATGAGAGCTTTACCTGCAGCTAATGAGAGCCTGTGTTGCTCTTGAACTCGGTTCATTGTATCGTAAAGCTTCTTTAATGCGCTAGTGTAGGCGGGGGCACCTTCCAGTACTTGTAGGGCTTCTTGATCATACTCTTGTTCTTCTGCTTCTGATTGTCCACCCTGTGTCTCCCCATGAGCTTCTTCTTCATCGTCCACGTTGACTACGTCCGGTTGGCTGGGCTGTGCTTGGTCTGGGGCAGTTTGCTGTCCACTGGCTTGCTCTTCTTCAACTTCTGCATTTACAGCTTCGATGATTCTTGCAACTTCTTCGTCCATTAGATCTTCCAGGGTGAACCCATGCGGGAATTCCAGATCAGTCGGTACTGGTGGAAACACCAGATTAGGGCCATCTATGCTGTGCCTGGGTAACCTGATAGTAAATGGTTGCACTCGTCGGGGGAGTCTTGGGGTTGTCTCAGGCGTCAGGGTTGCACCGCGAGCTTGTGCACAAGGCATCTGGACGGCGCCTCTCATCTTCTTTGAGGGAGGCCCTACAGCTGACAATCTGCGTTGAAATTCCTGTGCTCTGGACCAGATCAGAGCCCTCTGCACCAGTACATCATATGCGAGACATCTGTATACAATTCTTGTGAGTGCACAGCAACCATACAACACAGATTTTTGCTTCTTATACCATCTCTGATGAGCCATATGAATCTGGTCGATAATCCAGTGGGGCATATTGATGGTCAACTCAAAAGCATCCGCCAGGTAGAGGCTAAACCAGATCTTTTTGGGAGGCATTGTGAACCTCTCCTGCGCGGGGAAGGCGAAATGTTGCATGACCATACGTAAGTGGATGGCGATTGTGGGTGTCATTGCAACCATGTCCTTCAGCTTCATCAGATTCCTGTTCTTCATGTTGTCTGGAACCATTGTCTCTTTCTCGGTTGGAATGTGCATACCCGGCATGTCGAGTGCTTCTCTTACCAGGTTGATAGTCAAGCGGAAACGCTTCAGCTCGTTGCCCCTTGTGAGTGATGGGAGCACAAAGGAGCTGTATCCTTTCTTGTCTTTGCTGGGGGTGAGGGTACTAATTAGATATGAGCATCTTAGGAAATCTGGCTTTGGTAGTTGGGACTTGAAGTAGTCATAAAGCCCTACCTTCTTCTAGATCGGCTTCAGTCCTTCGTTATTCTGTAGCCTTTCAAACTCCTTGGTAAAGAAATGGTATCTGCCCCATCGTCCGTTGAATTCGACCTCAGACTCCCACATATATGTGCCTTCACCCAGAGGTCCAACAACGTCACTGAACCAATGTGAGGTTTTGCCCACCGGCATTGTGTGACCCTGCGGAGGATTCTGAATTGGTATGGCGTGCAATGCCCGTAATGCCACTGGTCTTTCCTTTAATTCTTCCTCGACTGGAAGGCTTTCGATGTACACCACTTGTGGGCTGGTGCCTGCCTGGGAGCTAGTTCCTACTGTATCTGCCATTTTACTTCTTGCTGTCTGTCTCTGTGAGAATATACAAACATGTGTTAATATTGTACAGGACAAGGGAGGACCGTTGTTGTTCCCATCACAATATTAACATGAGGGTCGGGAGCGAATCATGGGTTAGTAAGTGTTTGGTGCACGTGCGTGTAGTTACTGCTAGGGTAGTCCTCGGAGACTAATGAAGTTAGTAAGTGGGGATGAATTTACAAATTGGGGTCGGGGGGTTTATTACAGGTCTTAGGCTGCCAAATGCAGTGGATGGGCTTTGCTTTCGGTTTCGTAGAGACTCTAGAGAGCTTTCTCGGTGTCGCGGTTTGAAAATGGGGCCTTTTAGGGACCCATTTACAAGTGATTACATGCGCGCTCTTGGGTCTTGGTGTGTTCTTGAGTGTTGAGAACGAGTGAATACTGGCAGTATGCGTAGCTGCATTATGCTGTTTAGGTTGTGGCCTCAGCGTAGCTACTTGTGCCCTCAAGCAAGCCTTAGGCACCCAAATTTGTCTTGATTGTGGGCTAGCCTTCATCGACTTCTTGGGCACCCAAATAGATTTCACGTTAGCAGGAGAATTTCTGCAAGACTTCTTATTAATGTCGTGTTGTTGGTTATTAATAAGAAACTTCGCCCGTGTAGTTGACGGTGGTGCAACCGGTTGTTCGCCTTTCTGCACCCACACATGGTTTATTTTTTGGGACATTCTGCTGCGCAGGTACTTTTGATCTCGGACATAGGTAGTACTCTGCTTCTTTTGCCTTTGATCCACCTTGGGTTGCTGCCTCCTTCTGCCTCCTTCTGGCCTTTGGAAAAGAAGGGAGTTCCGTTGCATTCCTGACTCCTTTTTTGCGAATATCATTCCTCTGCAACACATAGTTTTGGACAAGAACAGCATGGTCATCTTCATGTGTACCCCTGGAAGGACCAGGAGTCTGTGCCTTTCCTAGTTCCTTGAGTGCTCCATTGTCTAATTCTACTGTAACTCGACTATGATTGACCCAAACCTGGAGAAGTCCACTTCTTAGGTTTAAATTAATTGCTTGGTCATAGATCCAATCTTGACCCAAGACTAGAGGTTCAGTGAGATCCTCATCTTGACACACCAGTACTTTAACTGTCATTGCCTCATCATGAATGTAGAGGGGGAGTTCCACCTCGCCCATGCAAGGGGTTTCCACTCCTCCCAATCCTATGAGATATGCTTCCACAGGGTTGACAGTCAACTGTAATTCTTGACAGTAAGACACTCTAACAGCACTAGTGGCTGCACCTGAGTCAATCAAGGCTCTTACGTTCCTTGCACTCTTTCCTTGTCCTATATCTAGGGTTATGAAAGGACGTCTATCGACTATCCTATGCGAGCTTGTTCCTGCAACTTCACACATGGCCATAGGATATCCTTGATCTGCATAGTCATTTGCTCTAGGCTGATCTCTACCTTGCCTTCGTAAGTTCATCCTTCTGATGCGTTCTAAAGCTTCTGCTTGAGCCTCTTCTCGAACTCGCTTTTCTTCCTCCTTGCGTTTCTTAGCAGTGTTGAGTCGGTTAAGCATTTCCTCCGTGAGGGGTTCTTGATACAACTTGACTCTGCAACCACTAATATAGTTAGGGAGAACATCACCCTCTAATGTGGCCAATTGTACCGCTCCACTCGTGGAGATCCTGTTGATGATCATAGCTCCGTAGCCTCTCTTTTCTAGCTTCCTTGCGTGTTGTTTCAGTGTATAGACTAAAACTAGATCTCCTGCTTTCAAACCTTTGTCCTTCACATGGGCATCGAAGTATGCTTTCTGTCTCTTCTTGGCTGCATATATTCCTGCGGCGGCTCTCAGTCTTGTTTCTCCTAATCGTTCAAGGTCAAAGATCCTGGAGGAGAGCTCATGACCTGTCCATTCATGCTCTTGTGCTACTCTCAATGTAGGAATCAAGAAGTCCAAGGGCAGCACAGCGTTTTGGCCAAATACCATCTGAAAGGGAGTGGCTTGGAGTACCGTTTTGTAGGCAACCCGGTATGCCCAAACAGCATGGTGTAGCTGTTTGTCCCAATCAGAGCGTTTAGTGTTCACTAATTTCGTCAGTACATTGCATAAGATCTTATTAGTGCTCTCAGCTTGTCCATTAGCTTGAGGGTGATAAGGGGCAGACTTCTTGTGTATTACCAAGAATTCTTGGAGTAGATTTTCAATCACTTCATTCAAGAAATGAGTGCCTCTATCACTTACAAGCTCTATAGGTAGCCCATATCTCGTGAATACATTCTCAAACAAGAATTTGGCAGTTGTTTGAGCATCGTTCTTTGTCGTAGCCTTTACCTCTACCCACTTAGTGAGATAATCTGTTGCAACAATGATGTATTCCGCATGAGAACCTTTAGCTGGGGGATTAATAGGACCTACAAAGTCTATTCCCCACTTAGAGAATGCACGTCCACCCATCATAGGTTTCAGTGGCATCTCATCTTTGCGTATAGGATACTGAGTCCTCTGACAGACATCACATCGTTTCACATAGGTATGTGCATCCATGTGAAGGGTAGGCCACCAGAAGCCCGCAAATAGTATGGCCTTGATCACCCGATCTGGTCCAAAATGCCCTCCTGCTACACCTTGGTGAGCAGTTTCTAAGATCTTAAGATATTCACTTTCATGGACACACAATCTCAGGTAACCATCTTTACCACGCTTATATAGATTATTACCGATGAGTGAGTAATCCTGGGCTTCTTGTTCTAAACTCCTTTTCCTAGCCAGAGTCATGTCTGGAGGGAATGTGTTTGTCCTCAAGAATGATACTAGAGGTTCACTCCAATTTGGCACAATGGATACTTGGTAAAGAGTGGCGTGTTCCACTGGTGGTTTAGTGCCACAGATTGGGCATTCCTTGCACAACTTTTGGACATCAGCTTCCATAGTTGGCCAATGTACTCCGAATCTCTTTAGAGTCTGTAAAGTTCGTTGCTTTGAATGGTGTTGCTCTAACGCACCTACATGTGCTAATTGCAACCATTTAGCGTACTCATCCTCTTCTACGCAACAAGCCAAGATTCCTTGATCTGTGTGCTTGTACATGCTTCCTGCCATGATGTGATACTTTTGGGCTTTTACAACCTCTCTATTCCGTGTGTTTATCACTGGATGATTAGGCCCGTATGTCAATACTGGTACCAATGGCTTGGCCCACTGCGGTACAACTTCCAAATTAAACAAGTAAGCATCAGGAAGGTCATCTGACACTCCTTGTGGGGCTTCTCCCGATGTGAGCCTAGAGAGATGATCGGCTCTCAAATGAGTCCTACCTTTCCTTACCACCACTTCAAAGTCATATTCCATGAGCAAGAGAAACCATCTTACTAATCTTCCTGTATTGCATGGCTTATTTACGAGGTATAGCAATGCCTGATGATCAGTAAAAAATTTAAACTTATTTGCAAGCAAATAGTGTCTGAATTTCTTAACTGCATATACCATGCCTAAGCCTTCTCTCTCCGTAGTGGTGTAATTCTGTTCAGCCGCATTCAATTGTCTACTGGCATAGGCAATTGGAAGATCCATATTACCTTCACCAGTAGGTTGTGCAAGCACACATCCAATGGCATAATTGGATGCATCCACGTGAACATGGAATGGCTTATTCCAATCTGGTGTGGTCAAGATTGGTGCTGAACATAATCTTCGTTTAAGCTCCTAGAAGGAATTCTCACATTCATCCGTCCACTCAAAGTTAGTCAGGAGTCCGTACATGGGCTTTGCAATGACAGCATACATGTGTATAAATCGTCGGTAATAGCCACAATGCCCCATGAAAGCTTGTACTTCCTTGACATTCTTTGGCCTCGGTAGCTCTGCTATGGCTCTCACTTTCTCTTCGTCAGTAGATATGCCATTCTTTGACACTATGTGTCCTAGAATTTTGCCTTGCCTGACCATGAAAACACATTTTTCTGGGTTCATGCAGACTTGATATTCTCTACATTTGTCAAAGATTTGTCTGAGTTCAGGGATATGGGTTTGCCTAATGTTGGAATGAGCACAAAGATCATCAACATAGACTTCTAAACTCTTCCTCAGGAACTCCTTAAACACATGGCACATCAGCCTCTGGAAGGTAGCTGGTGCATTGGTAAGCCCAAATGGCATTACTCTAAAAGCAAAAACGCCCCATTCTGTGGCAAAGGCTGTCTTATGCTGATCCTCTGGAGCTATGGCTACTTGATTGTAGCCCAAAAATCCATCAAGGAAGCTGTACACTTCCTTGCCTGCCACTCTTTCTAAGAGATGTTCTGTGATGGGAAGCGGATAGTTATCTCGAATCGTGGCGGCATTAACCTTTTTCAAGTTAATGCACACACGCAGCTTGCCATTCTTCTTGGGCACCACTACGATGGGGGATACCCATTTAGTGTGCTCAATTTCATAGATAAATCCAGCTTCGACCAGTCTATCTATCTCTTCCTTGATCTTAGCAGCGTAATTATCATTATATGTATAAGGCTTTTGCTTAGAGGGTTTGGCATCTGAGGTCATGGGAATAGTGTCTGAGCATAAGGGTCGACACCTTTCAAATCCTTGTAACTCCAAGCGAATACATCTCTGTATTCTCTTAGCAAGGCAATCAATTCGTACTCTTCTTCTTCTGTTAGGTCATGGCCTATGTACGTGCATCTCTCCTCTCCTTCTTCTATGGCCACAACTATTTTCTTGGTGGTTTCTTTGTTATCATAGGCCTCTCCTAATTGTGCCTCTCGTTTAGGCATTCTTATCATGACTCTCCTGTCGTCTATCTCATACTTCTTAAAATTTTCCGGGACCTCAAACAAAGATTCTTCCTCTTCTGGTGAGACTTCTCTCTTCTTTCGTTTCTTTCCTTCTTCCTTTGGGCTCACATGTGTTGCTAATCTTACATCATTTGTAAGCTCTTCATGCCTCTGGGGTTGAAATTCTACTTCATGGAAGTATTCTTCATCTGATGCAAATGGTGGGTCCATAATGATAGACTCGAGATCGGAGTCACTTGCATCCTCAAATGCATCAGGGCTAGGTTCGCATTCTTCTAAAACTGCCTCTCCCATGATTGGCTCTATGGAGAAGACTGAAATGTCATAGCCATCCTCATCACAGTGAGGTGTCCATTGTTCTTCATTGATGGCTACGTCCATGGTTGCTAAAATTTCTGCCCAGCCATGGGGTTCAAATTCCTCGTCAGGAAAGACTACAGGTGCATAGGCTGGGTCTTGAATGGGTCTATGAGTTTCGTTTGCACCTATTTCTCTGGCCTTTTCTCTCTTCTCTTCCTCTACTGCTACCTTGCACATCCATAAGTGAGTGTCTTCATGCATCCATGAGGATCCAGACCCTATGGAATGCACCGATTCTGTATCATCTTTGGCTCTATGGATGGGATTCCATTGGATAGGAGGGACATCTCTATGAGAATAATCCTTGAGATTGACTTTGGTCGTAACACCCAAGTGTTGCAAATACAAGGAGTTGGTTCCCCAATCCTGTACCACTTGCAACTGTCTCATAAATGGTCTTCCCAAAATCATCTCATAGGCATGATTTTTGCTGAAGTCACATATAGCAAAGCTATGCTCAAACTCAACACCACAAGTGGTGAGAGTTATTCCTTCTAGCAATCCTAAGGGTCTCTCAATATGACCATCGGCCATCTGCAATTTCATCCTCGTTGGCCTGAGTGCTGGCTTGCCCCAACGCTTCCATAAGGAGGTGGTGGCAATTGCAACTCCTGCACCTGAGTCCAAAATTGCCTTGGTGGTGTACTCCTGGTAGGTGATGGAAAGATAGGTGTTCCCTTCTTCACCTTCACACATATCTCCTATCTTATCCAAGGGAATTTCTGGCACTGTCCTATGGGATCCTACCCTGGAACGAGGTTTTGCAGCTTCAGTTACTTGACTGGCTACATATTTTCGCGCTTCTGGTCTATCCTTAGGCAGTTCTTCCAAAGTGGGATCGCGCTGCACCTTGGTGTTCTTTACTACCTCCATGTTCCTTGATATGACTGAGTCATCGTTCCTTACCATGACTGTGGGTGCTCTCATACACGTGGACTTTGCTTCCCATGGGCCTGTGAAGTGAGGTAGCTCTTGTATGGAATTAGACTCAAAGTCCAATCTCTCGTGAGACTGAGTACTCTCATGTTCCCCGTAAATAGATGGGATGTCTTGTGGGAATTGGTCGTGTGCATCATCCACAAGTTCAAAAGGAGGGGCGACTTCACTTTCATTATCCCATTTGTCTTCTTGAATCTCTCGTAGGAAGTCTGGTGCAAACCGATTCATAGAAGAAGAAGTGTCTGGCTCTCTAGAATTAGGCGCATAAGCAACCTGGGAAGGAGGGCTTATTCTATCATTGGCTCTCTCCTCGTTCTCATAGATGGCTGGGGCGCAAGCTTCTTGGGGAGGATTACTTATTCTATTACTTTTCCGAACAGGCTCATACGCTCTCTGAGAAGGAATGTAGGTCACCTGTGGGGGTACGTAAGCTTTCGAGGGAGGCTCATGTGCCTTTTGGGGGGGAAGATAAGCTTCTTGAGGAGGCACGTGGGCTTCCTGAAGAGGTTGGCTTGTCCGTTCTCTCGCCCTTTCCTTTCTTTGAGGGGCAGGTTCCTTCTCTGATTGTGCAATTAGCCTCTCTATTCTTTCTAGCAGTCCATCAAAATGTAACTGCGTCTTAGCTGAGCTAGAGATATTAAAGAGGCGGCTAGCTTCGAACATGGCTTGGGCCAATTCCACCATCTTTGCGCAAATTTTTGTTCGTTCAAGCTCTAGCTCGGCTCTAGGGTAGCATTTTTCATGATCGGTTATGGTTGGCCCTTCTTGGATTCTGGCCTGATATGCTTTCAGCATCATGTTTAGGTCTTCGGGAGTGGGATCAGCTAGGACTGATCCTACTCTAGGGGGTGGTGGGATTTGATGAGGCGGTGGGGGAGGTGGTGGGTCGGATGGAGATGGGAGTGGTAGTGGTGGAGTAGTGTGAGAGGGAGTTTGAGTTGTGAGTTCGGTTATTCTGGCTCTTGTTTCCCTTACGCTTTCCTCGAGTTCACTCATCTTTTTAGCCCATTGTCTTTTCATTCTTTCTCGACTATCTTTCCATGCTCTAGTCCTTTTCTTTGTCACGCTCTCGGTTTCACTAGCCTCTGGGCCCTTTTCCTGGCTTGCCTCTTGGTTTTGCTGCAATGCCTGAGCTCTAGTGACTACCTGCACTGGTGCAGTGGAAGTGACACTTCTTGAGGAATCTACAACCAAACCAATCACATTGATAGTTAAGGCTACTTGTTTAGCAGATGTGGGTAGCTCCGAAACAGGGCACCTTTCAAGATATTGTCTAAATCTTCTTCCGGCCAATCTGACAGTCTCTTGGGGGGTCTGTTTGAAGCTGTGAATTAATGAGGAGGTATTGTGTCTTATGCCGCTCTTAGAGAACTCTACAATGAAAGCCTCTAGGAGTTGGTCTATGCTCCTGAACTGCCGCTCATCCAATGGCTGAAACCATGTAAGTGCTGTGTTCCTAAGGGTTAGACCGAAGGCATTGTACTGTGTGAACAAATCCTCCACTTGTTCAGCTCTCAAGACTTGCTTGAACTCCGCCACATGATCATAGGGATCTCCGGTGCCATCAAAGTAATTCTTCATGGACTTAACTAGCTGGGTCGGTCTCAAAGTTCTTGTGTGCTCTCTAGGCCTCGGCAGAGGAAATCCATCCACATTTCTTTGGTTCCTGTGAGCTCTAAGCATCTCAGGTTCTACCCTATTCGTTTCCGTCCTCGTTCTTTCTCTGCCCACTGGGTTAGCAAAGCTTACTTCTGGTCTATCTCTGCTTCTGTCTCTTTGCATTCCATGAGCTTGTGATGTTCCAGCTCCAGGGTGACCATAGGACACATTTGCTCTTGGTTGGGGGAAAACAAATTCACCCTTCCAAGTGTAAGCATGCCTATCATTTTCCGTAACCACAAAGATCCTTTCCGAGGTGTGATCTAAGTAGGACACTCTACCTGGGCTATCCGGATCCTTAAACTCATAGATCATGATATTTCCTATATCAGTTGGCTGATTGGATTTATACCTCCAAAAGGCTTCATCAGTTTCTCGATTGAGGAGCAACTCTATGCTCTTGTTGTCTTGGGGAACCCACTCAGGCGTGATAATCCTAGTGAGAACAGATTTGCCTCGGGGGGTTCTAGGTTCTGCACCCATGTTTCCTTGTTCCACGTCACCTAAGTCCGCTTCTGAGATTACATTTCCAAATTCATCCGTCCTATCTGGGTGACTGGTGACTACGTATATGGTTCCTTCTTTGTCTAGGTATGCACCGTTTTCAAACTTGACTGCTGGGTGCTCTAGTCCTATGGATTGATCAGGATTCTTAATCTGTACCACAGATCTTCCTAAGCCGTCCTCATAGATGGTGGCACCTAATCGGTTGGTCCTAAGGTACTCCAGCTGTGTTTTGTAAGGGCCTTCTACCCTGTACAAGTAAGGCACTCCTGAACTTCCCGTAGGTCTGTCCATGCCTTGAGACATCTCTGACTCACTGGTCTCAGAGCTAGGGTAGTATGAGTGGTGGCTCAACTGCTGGGCCCAAGACCTAGCAGTGTGGTTGACACTAGCCTCTGAAGATCTAAGGCTTTGTCTCTCTCTTACTAGGTGTCGTCCTGATCTAAGGTTCATATGCCTAACTGATTAGCCCAATTTTTGCTCAGAGTACAACCTCGTTGCCGATCAATTGGTATCAGTCACTTGATTCTTTTTTAGTTATTCCTCGTGTTTAAGGTCTTGTATGATATTACGTCGCCAGGAATACTTGAATGTTCCTCGTACTTTCAGGTTGATCGTTCCACGTTAGGTCCTTTTCCTTTATGTTATCGACAGTACAGAGATCAGGTTTTTAGCTTGCACTTGATTTTTTAGGTAGTCTTCAACTTGATACCTGCCTATCGTCAACCTGACTTACTCCTACCTCTAATCGTTCTTAGCCTAAGCTATGAATAGACAGAGGGGGTTAAAAGTTTCCAACCTTTTGTTTCCTGCTTGGTTGCCCTTGAGTGCTCAGGAGGTGTGTTCCCAAGCTTGCACTTACACTTGCTTAAAACGCCTTTCGATGCCCTCAATAGATCTGTAAGAGTTCCAAAGTTAGCTTGAAGATTTAAATTCTAAAGACAGAACCACTGATTTTCATTCCTGTAGCACAAACACAAACTTGCATAGTGACTTTCAAGAAAACAATCCTAAGGACCCCTGACTTACTTTGATCCCCCTGGATATGGTCAACTTCAAAATACTTGATCTGAAATTCAACGTATTATCTTTATAAAAAACAGTTGAGGGCTTGTAGTATATGCCACGAGCTTTCCAACAAGCCCTAGAACACAAAAAATTGATTTCGTATGAAGAAGTTATGACTGTTCAGGGTTTAAGAGGTTAAATCATGATTCAATCTGGCCGACAGATCCTAGGATTTTCTCCAAATCACAAGTGTAGGAACCTCACAAAATGCTAATTGATTGACTATTTTGCCCCAAAATTATCCCAAATTTTGAACAAAATCAAACCCTAATTTTTGGCCGAAAAGCCTGTCAATCGCGATCGACAGGTCTGTCAATCGCGATTGACAGAGGTGTCCGTCGGGGCTGTCAATCGCGATCGACGGTGTCAATCGCGATCGACAGAGTCGATCGTGGCTGTCAATCGCGATCGACAGTATCAATCACGATCGACACGTTTTCCAAATTTTTCGCCGAGATTTCAGTCAATCGGGGGCCTATCAGTCGCGATGGACACGTGGCTACGCGCAAAAGTCAATCAATCGTGGAATTTCAGTCAATCGCGATCGACGGTGTCAATCGCGATTGACAGAGGTGTCGGTCGTGGCTGTCGATCGCGATTGACGGTATCAATCGCGATTGACAGGGTCCTACGTGGCAGTCAGTCGATCGTGGGGGTCTGTCGATCGCGATTGACAAGGTCTGTCGGTCGCGATTGACAGGGTCTGTCGGTCGCGATTGACAGAGGCTGTCAGTCGCGATTTACAGAGGCTGTCGGTCGCGATTGACAGAAAACCTCGGAATTTTTCTACTGTTTTTAGTGTTTTAGGATGTGCTCCTTGTGCTTGTTCTAGTGGTGCACTCACTTTTGTGAAAAGCCAAAAATTTCTGTCAGTTGCGATCGACAGGAGCCTGCGACCGCGAGACAGTTTCTTCGAATTTCGTACCTGCGCAGGAAGCTGGGGATGATGATACAGCAAGTTCCTGCAAAAAGCTCAAGAAAAATGCAAGAAAACACACATGCAATATCGCTCTCTTGCTCTCTCTCACAAGTGAAATGAGGGAAATGAGGTGGGGAAGGTGATATGATCAAAAAACAGAAATTTTCGCGCTGATGGAGATGGAGGTGGGAGATGATGATGATGATGATGGAAATGAAGATGGAGAAGAAAGTAAAAGAAATATCGATGAGAGTGAAGAAAATACCTACAACTCCAACGCATCAACTCTACGTCTTACCATCACACGCTCGTCCTCAAAGCTCGATCCCCGGCAACGGCGCCAAAATTTGGTGTAGCTCAATGATGAGTAGCACCTCCTTTAATGTCAATCCGGGAAGACGTGAGGATGGTATGAAGACCTCGAGCAAGTGGCGGTGCAAGTGCGTGAGTGAGAAGCACACAAACATGCACACACATACACACACACGCACACACGGTAAAACAAAGAGGTAGAATCAATGGAGTTCTTAGATTACTTTCAAGAGCTCTTACAAGTTTGTTTCAATTACAATCTCTCCAAAAATGAGCTCTCTAGCTCCTTTTATAGTTTTTGACTAGCTTTGGCCCTGTTCAGACCTAGTGTCCGGCCTAGTTAAAAATTAGGTTCCAGGGCTTATTTGGGGGCTCAAACGAGATCCAAAAATTACGAAAATTGGCAGGTAGATACTTCTAATGCTCCTCAAGCTCAAGGACTCCTTGGCTTGCACAAAATGGAGCTACAAAAAGATGAAATGATATTTACAATGGTGCTTAGTGATGAGAATCACTTTTAATTGGTGTAGAGGTTTTGAAAAATTAAGGTTGCCTTAGTGCTAAATCTGCGTGAATGTTCATAAGTGCTTCTTTCTGAAGAAAATTGTTGGCCTACTTGCCAGATCTTCGTTGACTCCCTTGTCTGTTTGTGCCTTCTCTCCCTTGTCCACTGCTAACAAGGATGATGAAGAAGACGAACAAGAGGACGAACAAGAGGGACTGTCCGACGAAGAAGAGGAGTAATATGAGCAAGAAGTTCTACAGGAACTCGAGGGTGCCCCGGCTTATACGAAGCAATTGAAAAAGTTGTATGATACTATCAACCGAGTTCAAGAACAGCACAAACTGTCCTTGGCAGTAGGAAAAGCCCTCATGAACCAAATCCTTGAGGAGGAAGGTGTGGATGAGCAATACCGCGCAACCCTTGACATGATCTCTGATGCGTTGGGGGTACCGGAGACGGTGCATACTGCTCTTGCATATTCACGACGATCGGAATGACGATACTGCAGACGCCCCCCTCGATCAGGAAAACAAATGAATGTATTAGTATCAGAACCACAGGGCACCACATCCACAACCACGGGCACAGCTCATACTATTCATGACACTGAGGAAGCCCATACAACCAGTGCACCCCCGTCACCCCCCTCTCCCCCTCTCCCTCCAACTCCACCACCCTCACCTCCCACTACCAATGTAACCACTACTGTCACAACCCCAGGGTCCACTTCCCATACTGAAGCACAGACCGTTAGTCAACCCACACAACCTACACAACCGATCTCCACCTCTCTTGTTTACACTTCTACTGACTCTGTAATTCTAACTGTAGCCACGTAAAACCCCGTTCCTCGGATCACACTTTCTGGCGGATCATATTCACAACTACACACACCACTTTACACCTTCACCACCATCACTGCACCCACAATTCCCATGTTCACAATCACTCCCACGATCGCATCCACCTTTGATCTCATGGACATATCACCCACCTCCGCACCCCTCCCTCCCCCCATACGCCCACAATCTCCCATTCCCCCACCACCAACTTCACCCTTTCCAAGCACAGCATACACGCTCCCATTCCCTTTTCCCTTCCCTTCTGCATTCAACACCCTTCCCGCATCCACTTCCATTAATAATGTATTTAATAATATGTACCAATGTATGTCTCAACTGCAACAACATTACCAACACCTAGACGCACAGCATACGAGTCTCTTCAGAAGCCATGAACAACTCCAAGCAAGATTCATTGAATTAGAGAAGGAGAAGCGGCTATTACAACAGCAGTATACTACATTGCAAGTACAACATGATCAATTAGTCGCCAATCCACCCCAGTCAGATACTGAAAAACTCGACGACATGTTACATGCTCAGATCACAGACAATCTCAAGCTTCGACACAATCTCGCCCTATTATGGAAGCACATGTCCGCAACACTCGAAGAGAATAAGAGACTGCAGAAACAGAACGAAGAAAACTTGGAAGCAGCAATGGAGGGCTCACCACAGGAAATTGACCCAGAGAATTTCAAGGCTATCCCAGCTGGAAATATGCAAATCATCTTGGAAACCCATGCCGACCTCCTAGAAGCCCACGCAACATTAGAAAGAGAAAGAGATGATCTACTAAAGCAACTGGCAACTCAATAGGGGTCACCAAGCAAGGTCACAACAACAGTCAACACTTCAGAAGAAGTCGCAGAACTCAGAGCAGAACTAGAAGTACTACGAAGTAAAGTTCTTCAATACGAACGTCAACCCTCTCCACTGGCGGAACCGGAACCTGAAGACTTAGTGCCAATTCAAGTGGAGGAGATCTTTGAAGACCCATATATTCCCATGCCAACACCTGGAGGTAAGCAAACAGAAGAAGGAATGGACACGATTGAGATCGAAGCACCTGAATGGATGCAAAGGTTGGAGAAGGTTGCTACAACCCATGATGAGAGAGTTGCAGTTCAGATAGCATCTATGTCACGATTGGAAGAAGTCGTCATAAAACCGGATTACTTTAGAAACCTCTCCCATCATAGGTGGATTGGCACGTCTGATGATCTGTATGTTCCATTCTGTGTATTAATGGCGGATTACAATGCTGAAATCAAGCAACGCACAACAAAAGAACCAACCTCGGCGACACAGTTTGCACCAGATGACATCCCAGCAAGTGCCAAGCAGGGGAATATACATCAAACTACTTGGAGGATCCGCCTGCTGGAAACCTACCCTGAGATGGTATGCACGTGGAATAACACGCCTCTATATATCAAATATAATCCCTGCTATTGCCCTGTCTTTCGAAGAAGGTCTTGGCCGGAGTACACCAAAACAGTTTTGACGGTTAAAGGATGTGAGAAGTGGTTAAATTATGTGTACCTAGCACCTCCTAATGGCAAACCCACAGTCAAAATCATGATTTCAACCATCCGACACTAGGCAGTCAGGTTCAAGAATGTCCCAGATGTCATGGCACAGATGTGCCTCAAAATTTTTGAGCTCATGCTGGTTACATTCAGGACATTTAGGAACATCAAAGAACCTCATCTTTCGGCTATTGGATTTAATGAAGGGAATCAAGACCTGGTCTACGATATGAGCACCACACCATCCATTAACGTAGTATACGCATGGCATGCTCAGATAAAGTATCTACCTGCCTGCTTCAAACAGAAGTTTGAAGAAATGTATATCACCGGGTTTTGGGAATATCATTCCGAGATATTCATTCCCAGACCATCTCATCTATTACAGTTATTTGTGGTGGAACAAGCCCTACATTCAGAAAAGCTACGTATACCACATCCAGAAGTTCCAAGGCCAATAGACTGGGATGCCCTACTCACTGATTTGGCCAAAGGATTGAGAATAGCAGAACATCATTTAGCCACCGACGTTGTGGAGTACTACATCCAACGACCCACTCAACAAGGGTCTGTCAGAGACGACAGACGCGAGAGAGGGGGGGGTGTTGGTAGTCAAGGAACTGAAGGACTCACAAGACAAGGAAGTCAACGAAGGGAGTCAGAGCGCAGAGAAGGAACAAGCAGACAGAGTAGTCAACGAAGATCTGGCAAGTAAGCCATTTAACTTTTTCATGAAGCTAAAGCATATCCAAGAGGTGGACCCACAAGAAGAAGAAGCAAGTAGGGAGCTCCAGGAAATGTATGTCAAAATGTTAGAAGAAATCCCTACAAAAATAGTGATTTTCATCACTAAAAACCATTGTAAATACCATTTCATATTTTTGTAGCTCCATTGTGTGCAAGCCAAGGAGTCCTTGAGCTTGAGGAGCTTTAGAAGTACCTACCTATCAGTTTTCACATTTTTTAGACTCCGTTTGAACCTCCAAATAGGCCAGAGAACCTAATTTTTAACTAGGCCGGACACTAGGTCTGGACAAGGCAAAAAACTAGTCAAAAACTATAAATAGAGCTAGAGAGATCATTTTTGAGGTTAGCTTGTAATAGATTTGAACTTGTATGAGCATTTTGGAAGCAATCTAAAAGAACTCCATTGTCTTTCTCTTTGTCTTGCCGTGTGTGCACGTGTGTGTGTATGTGTGTGCATGTTGGTGTGCTTCTCACTAAGTCATCATACTATCCTCACGTCTTCCCGGATTGACATTAAAGGAGGTGCTACTCATCACTGAGCTACACCCCACAAGTGTGTATAGTGATGGACCGATACACGTTTAATTATCAATCCGAGAACCTCATGAACCAAGTGTATGAGGACGTGTGCGCACATGATGGAAAGTGAAGTGGTTGAGCATCAATGCATGTGAAAAGACTTATCTACTTCTCCAACTCACTAACTCTCTGAAAATGCATGCCGGGATACCACTTTCAGTAGTAAGCACAAATTCGAAGTTTTCTCCCAACTTCGAACTCTGACTATGGCCAATAGTAGGTTTCTTTCGAAGCTCTTGATGAAACGCATCTATTAGTTGTATTCTCACTCAAATTTGACCCAAGTTATGCACCAAATAGTGAATGGCGAGAAACACCAACACTCGCTCCGCAACTCATGGTGACTCACACACACACACAAACAGTTTCGAAAATGGTGGGAAGGGATAGCTAACAGTCCTACACACACATTCCAAGCATCACACATACACTAAAGATCATAGAGAAGGTGGAAATCAGCAAGAAAGAAGCAAATTGGAATTTCTACTCTTCTTCTTCACAATGACAAAAAAGTCCTTACAATGAGTCACAAAGTGACTTATATACATGTGCCTTAGAAATGTTCCTTTCACACAAAAGACCGGCACTTTATTGACTAATCTCTATTTTCCTACTAACTTACAAGAATTATGTTTGTGGCTTATGCATCTAGAGGACTCCTCTAGTGCATTTACATAGTTTTGAGGGAATTTCCTAGAATTCTGAAGAAGAAATTTTATGCCCATTAATTTGAAAATTTGGGGCTCCTCTTTTGTGCCTCTTTTCTCTACAAAAGATGTCATTAATGGTGGTAATGAGTTAGTAAGGGTTTATTTTTAAAAGGGTTAGGTGTCAGTGAATTATTACAAGGATAAATGTTAGCATTAAGAGGTTTCATGCTGTACAAGGGAATGAGTGGAGCATTTTGGGGGCATTTTGGCACCCATTTCTTAGCCATCAGTGAGCAGAGATGGCTCGCTTGATTGAATACACATGATGGATTGGGAGGTGATATGGTTGGTGAGTGGCATGATTTGGGGAAGGTTGGAATTACATGGGTTGGTTTTTGAGGTACAAGATAGGCCTTAGGCTCCCAAATTTGAGTGGCATTGGGCTTGGCCATCAAAGACTGCTTAGGCATGCAGACTTGTCAAATTCTCATTGAAGGAGAATGTCTAAGTGATATTGAGCATCACGGTTGATTCTGACTCATCTTGATTCCTTGCTTTGAACTAGAGAAGTCGACGATTGATGGCCTTTGGGTACCCATATTTGCTTCTTGCCTATTGCCTTTGGATACTTGTGCTATGTCCAAGGGGTATTCTAGAGTGGTCGTCGGTTAGGATGTAAGAGTCATGGTTGACTTTCCCATGGTAGTGGTTGAAAGGTCTAGTTGACACTCTGCTTTGGAAAAGAAGGGAGGCCCAACACTTGCATGACCTGCCCATCAGAAGGTGAGGCATTCTACACAACAATTCTAGGAAAGCATGCAAGAAGTGTGGAGGATGAGCTCAAGAAGACGATGGTGCTCATCTACCCATTGATTGTGCCCATTTGTCTGCATATAGTGCCCATCTGACCAAAGATTGTTTTCAGATGAAGGATTTGTCCAAAGATCTTCCGGTCTTTCTTAGCATTCATTTCACAGTGCTAGCTTTACTTTCCTTCGAGTGGGCATGGTTAGGGAACTCAAGCAGTATCACTCACAGCTGGCCTACTATCCTGAGTTGAAGAAAGATTTTTCTAAGATTTAAGTCCATAAGTGATCATATGACCAATCTTGGCCGAGAATCAGTGGTTCTATCAGATCATCGTCATAACAAACTAGGAGCTTCACCATCAAGGTTACATCTTCTATGAGTATAGGAATGCCCACCTCACCCATGCAAGGGGTTTCCATGCCTCCTAGCCCTATGAGGTATGCATCTATAGGCCATATTTCTAGTCCCATGTCTTGATAGTGAGACTACCTAATCACACTAGTTGCAACACCTGAATCAATTAGCACCCTAATCTCCTTGAGAGCATTTTCTTGCCCTATCATAATCGTAATGAATGGTCTCCTATCCACTATGCTAGGATGAGTAGTTAACTTTATTTGACACATTTCTATAGGATATTTGGGGGCTTCTATGTTGGTACAGGGGATTACTTGAAGGCCTTCTAATTGATTATCGCATTCTCTCCCTGTCCTTGTCATCTTAATTTCATACGTTTAATGCACTCTAAGGCTTCTGACTAAGCTTCCTCTCTTATTCTTTTCCCTTCATCCTTACACTTCTTTGCCAATGTGAGTCAAGCATATCCTCAGTGAGAGGTTCTTGATAAAGCTTGTCTCTATAGTCGCTAATATAGTTAGGCATTATCTCTCCTTCTAGAGTGGCTAATTGTATCACTCCACTCATTGAAAGCCTCTTTATAATCATGGTTCCATATCCCCGTTTCTCTAACTTTCGTGCATGATGTTTCAACATATAGACTAGTACTAGATCTCCTTCTTTCAAGCCTTTGTCCTTCACATGTGCATCAAAATAGGATTTTTTTCTCTTCTTGGCTACATATATTCTTGTGGCTACTCTTAGTGTAGTCTCTCCTAATCGTTCTAAGTCCATGATCCTTGATGATAACTCGTGGCCAATCCATTGATGCTCTTATGTGAGCTTAAGGATGGGTATCAAAAAATCCAAGAGAAGCACTGCATTTTGACCAAAAACCATTTGAAAGGGAGTTGCATTGAGTACCTTCTTGTATGCCACTCAATATGCCCAAACAACATGGTGTAACTATTTGTCCCAATCTGAGCACTTATTATTTATGAGTTTAGTGAGTACGTTGCAAAGGATCTTATTGGTACTGTCTTCCTGTCCATTGGCCTGAGGATGATATGGTGCGGACTTCTTAAGAATCACCATAAAATTTTGTAACAAATATTCAATGACTTTATTTAGAAAGTGAGTGCCTCTATCGTTCACTAGTTCTATAGGTAATCCATATCTTGTAAAGACATTCTCAAATAAGAATTTTGCAGTCATGTGTGCATCATTATTTTTGGTAGCCTTAGCCTCTACCCATTTGGTGAGATAATCTATACAATGATGTATTTAACATATCTTGTAAAGACATTCTCAAATAAGAATTTTGCAGTCATGTGTGCATCATTCTTTTTGGTAGCCTTAGACTCTACCCATTTGGTGAGATAATCTATTGCTACAATGAGTACCTTATACTAGGGGGGTTAATGTGTCCAACAAAATCTATACCCCACTTAGAGAAAGCACGTCCTCCCATCATGGGTTTCAGTGGCATCTCATCTCTGCATGTTGGAAACTGAGCTCTTTGGCAAACATCACATCTCTTTACATATGTATGTGCATCCATATGAAGAGTAGGCCACCATAATCTTGAGAATAGTATGGCCTTGATTATCCGATCAGGGCCAAAATGATTGCCTATCAATCTTCTCATATTACAAGGCTTGTTGAATAGGTATAGCAACGCTTGATGGTCTATGAAGAACTCACGTAAACCATTCCTAATCCTTCTCACTCAATGGTTGTGTAGTTCCTTTCAGCTGCATTTAACTGCATACTGGCATATGCTATAGGAAGGTCTATGTTGCCCTCCCTATAGGTTGTGCTAATACACACTCGATAGCATAATTGGATGCATCCACATGTACATGGAATGATGCAATCCAATCTAGTGTTGTCAAAATTGGTGCTGAACACAAGCATTGTTTTAGCTCATTAAATGATTTCTCACATTTGTCCATCCATTCAAACTTAGTCAGAAGGGCATACAGAGGCTTTGCAATGATCACATACATGTGTTTAAAACATCTATAGTATCCACATTGCCCCATGAAAGCTTGTACTTCCTTAACATTCTTTGGCCTAGGTAGGTCTGCAATCACTCTAACTTTCTCTTCATCTATGGAGATCCCATTCTTTGACATGATGTGTCATAGAATCTTACCTTGCTTGAGCATGAAAACACACTTTTTTGGGTTCAGACAGACTTGATATTCTCGACATTTATCAAAGACTTGTTTCAATTTAGGGATGTGGGTTTGCCGCATGTTGGAATGAGCACATAAATCATCGACATAGACTTCTAAGTTCTTACACAGGAACTCCTTAAAGACATGACATATTAGCTGTTGAAAAGTAGCAGCTGCATTTGTAAGCCCAAATGGAATCACACAAAATGCAAATATGCCCCATTCTGTGACAAAAGCCATCTTATGCTGATCTTCAAGGGCAATGGCTACTTGATTGTAGCCAGAGAATCCATCCAGAGAATTCCTTGCCTGCTACTCGTTCTAGTAGATGTTCCATGATAGGAAGCGGATAACTATCTCTAATAGTGGAGGCATTGACTTTTTTCAAGTTAATGCACACACGTAGCTTCCCATTCTTTTTGGGCACTACCACAATGGGTGATACCCATTTGATATGCTCAATCTCATAGATAAATCTGGCTTCTATCAAACGATCTATCTCTTCTTTAATCTTGGTAGCATAATTATCATTATAAGTGTATGGTTTCTATTTTGAAGGCTTGGCTTCTTGAGTCATGGGAATTCTATGGGAGTATATATCTGGATCTACTCCTTTCAAATCCTTCTAGCTCCATGCAAACACATCTCTATAATCTCTCAATAGGGCTATCAATTCTGCTTCTTCTTCTTCTTCTTCTTCTGTTAAATCATGCCCTATATATGTGCATTTTTCTTCCCCTTCTTTGACTATCACTACAATCTTCTTAATCTTCTTTTGATTTTCATATGCTTCTTGAGTGTTTTTTTCTCTCTTCGGCATTCTTATCATGATTCTTCTATCTTCTATTTTGTATTTCTTAAAGTTCTCTAGTACTTCCAATAGGGATTCTTCTTCATCTAACCTAGGAGAATTCTTTCTTTCTTTCTTCTACTTATTCTCCTTGATCTCTGGAGTTCTGTGAGCTGCACAATTTGATTCTCCTTCCTTACCTCAGGGGTGGCAGCTTCTATAAAATAAAGATATTCTTCCTTTGAAGAACAAAAGGATTCCATAATAATGGACTCTAGACCTTCATCACTTACCTCATCTGGCTCTTGGGTTCTTTCAGTACACTGTTCCAAAATAGGCTCTTCTTCCATGGGTTCTATCATAAAGATAGAGATATCATAGCCATCCTCTTTGTAGTAAGGAGTCCATTGTTCTTCGTTTACAGCTATGCCCATTGTGGCTAAGATCTTTGCCCAACCATGAGGCTCAAATTCCTTGTTTGGGAATACTATTGGCGCATAAGTAGGATCTTGGAGGGTACGTGGGTGTCGCTCAGAGCCTAAAGTTCTAGATTTTAATCATTCTTCCTCTTGTTTTTCTACATTACACATCCATAAATGAGTGTCCTCATGCAAGCATGAAAGTTCTGACTCTAAAGATTGAATGAACTCAGTTTCTTCAAGAGTTTTATGGATGGTATTCCATTGTAGTGAGGGTACAATGATGGGAATAGTCTTTGAGGTTGACTTTGGTAGTCACTCCCAAATGTTGCAAGTACAAAGAGTTGGTTCTTGCACGATTTGCAATCGCCACATGAAAGGATGTCCCAAAATCATCTAATAAGACTGGTTCTTTCCAAACTCACAAATGGCAAAGGTGTGCTCAAACCCTACACCACAAATGGTAAGAGATATTCCTTCTAGTAAACCTAAAGAATCTTAATATGACCATCAACCATTTGTAGTTTCATTCTCGTAGCTCTTAGGATTTGCTTACCTCATCATTTCCGTAGGGAAATGGTGGCAATGGCTACTCCAGTGTCTGAGTTTAGGATTGCTTTAATGGTGTAACCTTGGTAGGAGATAGACAAATAAGTATTTCCCTCTTCTCCTTTGCTTATGTCTCCAATCCTTTCGATGGGTATTTTTGGCACTTTCCTATGTGAACCTTCCTGAGAGTGGGTAGTAGATATCTCTGGTAACTAGTTTTCTACATGGTTCCTAAACTCATGATTAATCTTCAATAAATCTTCTAAGGTGAGATGACACTACTCTTTAGTGTTCTTTATTACATCAATGTTCCTAGGAATAATTGATAATTCATTTCTTACTAGTATGGTGGGTGCTCTCATATTGATTGAATTTGCTTCCCAAGGATTGAAGAAATGAGGTAATTCTTGCGAAGAATTAGACTCAAAATTATTTTGTTCAATAGACTGCTCTTCCTCTTGCTGATCATATATAGAGGGTATGCCTTGTGGAAATTGTCCCTGTAGGTTGTCTATCTCTTGAATATGTGGGTGAGTTTCTTGTTCCAACTTCCATTTCTCTTCTTGAATTTCTCTCAGAAATCCTTATGAACTCTTATGTATAGAAGAAAGATTCCCCAATTCATAGTATTAGGCACCTGTGACCAGGATGGTGTAGTATCTTCCTATGGCTTTGAGACAGGATAGGTCCTCTTAGGATCATTCTTCTCCATATTGGAAATCAAGTGTTCTAATCTCTCTAGTAATCCTTGAAAGTGTAGCTATGGTTTCACTAGGTTGCTTCAGATGACATACTGAGATGCTTCAAACATGGTTTGAGCCAAATTTTCATGTAGATCTTGGTTCTCTCAATTTCTAGGTCAGCTTTGGGATAGTTCTTAATTAATTATCCCACTTGGGTCATTCTGTTAGTCTTTCGTGGTATGCTTTGAACATCATATCCAAATTCTTAGGTGTAGGCTTGGCTAGAATAGATCTTGATGTTGGAGTTTGGTTCTCCTAATTTGACTCTTGCGATGCTAATTCTAAGATTTTTGCTCTAGTCTCTTTTAAGCTTCCTTCTAGTTCACTAATTTTATTACTCCATTTTCTCTTAAGTCTTTCTCTTGAACCCTTCCAAGATCTAGTTTTCTCTTAATTTGACTCTCTGACTTCACTACTTTCAACTATTTTATCAAGATTTGGCTATTGATTTTGTAGCAATGCCTGGGCTCTCATTACAACTTGGATCGGCACATAGGTTGGTGTGGATCCTTTTGAAGCTTGCACAATGCCTATCAAATTAATAGGGGTTACCTTAGAGGAATTGGTGGGTTTTTAGGACATTCTCATATGACATGTTCTTTACCACAGCCGTTATAGAAACCTTGAAAGTTATAATATTGTGGTTGTCCTGTTAGTGGAGGATATGGGCACTCACTTATATAATGGTCTCCATGGCACCTAAAAGATGGTCCTTTAGGGCCCTATGGTCTTGTCTATCTCAACTAGGGCTATGGGTTAGGATTGGCATACATGACATTAATATAGTTTGGCTCCCAACTAGGTTCCATCAGTGGGCTTTCATACTGATATGTTTCCATATGTTTTGGTAACTCGGTGTAGTATGCAAATGGGCTATCTACATGGGTAGAATCAAAATTGTTGGAGTTAGGATCATTTTCTATGATCAATGGGGATGAGGATACTAATGCTCTACTAAGATTCTCTTCCACCACAACAAACTTGATAGAGATTACATTGGCCAGGGGTGGTGGCTATTGGCCAAGGATTGGTTGGGCTCTAGGTTGTGTCTGGTATGGTACTTGGTAGTTATATTGGGGCCTATAAATGAGGCTGAGTGTTGTATTGGCCAGGGTATCTACCGAGTTGTGGATATGCCTAGGGATAGTTTTATCTAACCACTTGCTTGTTATATGGACAACCTTGAGTAGTGTGGTTAGTGTACCACCTTTCTATTGTGCAGTAATAGCCACTAGGGTTCCCTTGAGGTTGTGTCATGTTTGGGCAAGCATTTGTCATATGGTCACCAGAATAGGTATAATAATGTTTGACTAAGGTTATCCTCGGTGTCTATTTGCTTGAGACTCCTAGCTTCGAGCTACCTTCTCAACTAGGTCCTCTATGGAACTAGAATGTTTAGAGAACAAATGAGTAGAACTATTTGTGTTCTTGTATACCTTGGAGAGTTCTAGCTCCCCTAAGTTGTCCTCAATGTCTATACAGATCCTAACACATTGCTCTAGTGTTCTTAATTCTTTCAACTATACATATGATCGTAATTAGGGCTCACTAGACCATCCAAAAATAGTGATACTTGTTTAGCCTCACTAAATAACTCTAGCATCAGACATCTCTTGATGTACTGTTTGAATCTATGTCTAGCTAATTTGATTGTTTCCTGAGGGGTTTGCTTGAAGCTTTGAATTAAAGAAGAAGTATTGTGCTTGATCCCACTTTTAGAGAGCTCGATGATGAATGATTCTAATAAGTGATGGATGTCTCTAAATTGCCTTTGTTGTAAAGGTTGGAACCAGGTTCAGGTAGTGTTTTTTAAAGTGAGTCCAAATGCATTATATTGGCTGAACATATTGTCCACTTGTTCGGCTCGTAGCACTTGCTTGAACTCGGCCATGTGGTCATAGAGATCTCTTGTTCCATCGAAATAGTTTTTCATGGATTTCACTGATTGGGTGGGTCACAATATTCTTGGGTGCTCTCTGGGTCTAGGTAGAGGAAAGTCATCTCCACCATGTTGGGGTCTCGGTTCTCTTGGCCTCTTTATCCAATTTGTTTCTATTGATGACTGATCTCTTCCTATCATGTTAGAAAAACTCACTTTAGGCTTCTCCTTGCCTTTTTCTCTTTGGGAACCATGAGCCATGGATGTTCCTGCCCCTCGGTGGCCAAAGGCAACATTAGCTTGTGGTGGGGAAAAAACAATTCACCCATCCATGTATAGGTGTGCCTCCCATGCTCTGAAACCACAAACACTCATTCTAAAGTGTTATCCAAGTACATCACTTTTCCAGGTGTCTTGGGATCCTTGAACTCATCGATAGAGACTGTTCCTACTTCACTTGGTTGCTCAGACCTATACCTCCAGAATGCCTTATCTATATCCCTATTGAGGAATAACTCAATACTTTTGTTATCTTGAGGGATCCATTCTAGGTTGAACATCTGTTTCAACACTGATTTATCTTTCGATGTTCTAGGTTCACCATCTAAATATTCATGTTCTAAATTGCCCTTTAGGAATTACTATTCCAAATTCATTGGTCCTATCAGGTTGATTGGAAATTATGTACATTGTTCCCTCCTTATCGATATATGCATCTCTCTCAAATTTAATCAATGGATGTTCCAATCCAATAGGTTTCTCAATTGAACAACATACCTCCTCAAACCATCCTCATAGACATGAGCACCTAATCGAATGTACTCTAGCTATGTTTTATATGGCCCTTTAGGTCTTTCTAAGTATGCTAACCCTGAACCACCTTCTAGTCTCTCAATGCTATAAGACATCTCCGACTCACTTATTTCTGAGCTTAGTTTGGACGGATAATCACTTAGTTGTTGAGCCCAAGATCATGCTATGGTTCTAACACTAGCGTCAAATGACCTAATACTATGTCGATCGGCCTTTCTTATGTGCTTTCCTGATCTAAGCTTCATGAATTGTAGCTTCTTGAGGTGCTCCATGTGATTTATCATTACACAAATTCTTTGGTTCTCCATTACTTGATTCATTTTTGTTTTCCTTAACCTCTTGTCTTATCCACCAATGTATGTTAGGTATCATTTTCCATTGTGTGTTTAAGTTATCACACCATTGAAATTGAGTTCTTTTTCCTTTAGGGTTTGTTGCATCGATATCTTACTTTGTGCTTGAACTTGAGTGATTTAAGGTTTCTTGCACTTTTATCATTCCTAGCATGACCCAAATGAATCAATGCCACTAATCACACTTAGCCTATCATAGCAATTGGCTAATGGGGTTAAGAGTTCTTCCAACCTCAAGTCTGATGCTTTGTTGAATGCTCCTTTGCCGAAGAAGATGTGCTCCCCAAGCCTTGCTTTTGCTCTGCACTTTGCCTTGCTTTGGGTGTCCTTAATGGACTTATAAAAGTCTTAAGTTTAGATCAAATTTTAATTGATAAGCAAACATGACTTCTTCAAACATTTGCCAGGAACCCGCAAGGTGCACCAATTGCTTGAAAAAATCACCCAAAATTGACTCCAAAATTGCAAGAAAATCAAACCCTAATTTTTGCTGTTTAGTTGAACCGTCGCGATGGTCTGGTAGATCATGATGGCCATGCACCATCATGATGGTCTTATCCAATTTTGATGATGTGGCATAATCGTGGTGGCATGATAGGTTGTCGCGATAATCTGCAATGGTACGATGGTCAATGGTCATTGTAATGGCATGAGCCCGTCGCAATGACCCAATCTCATCATGATGACATGAGCCAATCATCATGATGGTATGAACCAATCGTGATGGTTAGTGGCCGTTGCAATGACTTAAGCCAATTGTGATGGTCATAAGGCACGATGGTATGAAGGCATCGTAATGGTATGAACCAATTGCAATGATGTGGTGGGGGTGGTCATCGTGATGGTACATGCAAGCCATCACGATGGCTTGATCCCATCACAATGGTCAAACATCATCGTGATGGTGTGAGCCAATATTGATGGTTTGGTATTGTCGCGATTGGCTCATGGTGATGCCTCATCGCCATGGCATAAGCCAATTGTGATGGTTCAAAAAATGCAATTTTTTAGGATGCAGCTATGGATTCCCTAGTGCACTAAGATGCTCTACACGCTCCATATGATGCATTCACAAAAACATAAACTTCTCAGACCATCACGATGGTTTGAGGCATTCGGCAAAAATGGTGAAATATCAAAAATTTTACCTGTAGAGTGAATCTCGTACTGAAGCAATATCCTACAAAGAAAACTCACAAACGCATGAAAACACACTCTCTTGCTTGCTCTCTCTCTCCCTCTCTTGCTCTCTTGCAAATGAGGGAAATGAGAAGAGAAAGGTGAATATGGTGAATTTTGGTGAAGTTTTGCAATGTGTGGAGAAGATGTGGGGATGAAGAATGGGTGTAGGTGAGGTGAAAGAAGATGAAAACAACACAAAAACCAACAACAAAATGCAAATTAATTACGTTCCAATACTAATCTCCAAACGCTTTTACCATCAAATGTTTGTCCTAGAGCTCATCCCCGACAATAATGCCAAATCTGGTGTTGTTCTAGACAATGACAAGTACTACATCAAGAAGCTCCACCTCCTTAATTGTCAATCCATGGAAGAGGTAGGGTGATATGAAGATCGTGAATGAGCGATGTGTGCAAAGGTGAAGGTGAGAAGCACACAAGTGCACACACACACACATACACAAGGTAGAGATGAATCGAGATACAATGGAAGGCATGAATCACACTTGTATTACTCAAAAATAGCTCTTACAATGCTCTTTACTCTCTCTACTAACAATCCAAAAGCTATAAGCTAACCTCAAAAATGAGCTCTCTAGCTCTTTTTATAGTTTTTTGACTAGTTTTAACCAGTTTCGAACCTAGTGTCCAACACAGTTAAAAAATAGGTTCCAAGGCTCATTTGGAGGTCTAAATGAAGTGAAAAAATTACGAAATTTGGTGTGAGCACTATCTAGGCATTCAGAGGTTTCTCTTGCCTAAACTAGTCGCTGCTCTGACCCTCTCAACCACATTCATCCACGACATCTTACTTCCATGTCTGCCTACTTTGCTTCTCCCCTGAAGCACAAGTGGGGCTCATATGACTATCCCTAGAGAGGTGCCCAACATGCAAGTGTTGCATGCCTGATGGATGATAGCGGAGGGCGTGATCCAACCATCTCTCAGCCCATCACAACCCTCCTTCTCTCCAATAGTGATCAAATATCAAATCTCTGACTGACCCATCCACTATATGTTTTATTGAGAAACATATACAAAAGTGTCTGAGGGAGCATATAGAGGTACATTACCACTACATTAGAGAAAAGGTGTTGACTAAGGGGGTCCAAGTAAAAACATAAGTACCAAGCATTAGTGTGCTGACGTGTTCACTATAGCATTGGACTCGACCAAGCTAATTAAGTTCAAAAGTCGAGGGCTCCTCAGTTTGCACAAAATGGAGTAGCTCATGACAAAATTGGGATTTTCTATATTACATATGTTACATGAGTGATTAAGATCACTATTGAGAGTTTGGTTACTCTGAAAAAGAATGAATCTACCCCCTACTTTATGTATTCCCTTTTACATGCTTCCTCTTCACCGATGTCTATAGCTATTGCCAATTGCACTGTTAACACATACATACATACATACATACATTCATACATACATACATACATACATACATACATACATACATACATACATACATACATACATACATACATACATACATGCATACATACATACATACATACATACATACATACATACATACATACATACATACACACACATACATACATACATACATACATACATACATACATACATACATACATACATACATACATACATACATACATATGTACATACATACATCCATACATACATACATACATACATACATACATACATACATACATACATACATACATACATACATACATACATACATACATACATACATACATACGTACGTACATACACACATACACACATACATACATAGATACATACACACATGTATGTGTATGTGTATGTATAAACACACATGCACACACACATATATATGTGTGTGTGTATGTGGAGTCTTTCACCTTGAAAAGTGCCTTTATCTTCACAAAAGTTTTGATTCCACCTTTCTAAGTAGATCTTTAATTGGATCTAAAATCATAGCATAAATAAGCCAATATATTTTCAAACTAGATGTGTGAAGTATTACATAGAATCCACGATATAGAGAAAATAATGCATACATCCTCATAAAATCCATGAAAAAATGAATATACACAATATTTTTATCGCTTTTTCCTTCATACACACACACTTATATATATATATATATATATATATATATATATATATATATATATATATATATATATATATATATATATATATATATATATATATATATATATATATATATATATATATATATATATATATATATATATATATATATATTATATTTGTGTGTGCATGTATGTATGTATGTATGTATGTATGTATGTATGTATGTATGTATGTATGTATGTATGTGTGTGTGTGAATTCACAAATGTAAACTAATATCCCACTTAAATACACTGCCACTCCGTCTTTGTGATGCAAGCTTCACATTTATATGAATATGTGTGATAAATATTGTATCCAATTTTAGATAGTTAAGAACCTCAAGTCTGAAACATACCTTTATCACCTATAAAATTTCTAGTTGAAAAAAAATTGAATATAATATAACTAAATGTGATATTAATTGCTTATGATTTATTTATTTATTTATTTATTTTAAACAATAAATTCTAATGAGGCCTAGTCTCCCTTGCTCGAAGTAATAAAAGAACAATTCTATCTATGTGGAAACAGACTTTATGTACATGTGTGAGAGTATATGTAAGTGTCTTTGTGTTGTGGTTTATGTGTGCATTTATGTATGTGGATGTATTTATGTATGTGGATGTGTTTATGAATGTGGATGTGGTTTGTGTGTGCATTCATGTATGTATATCTGGGTCAAAGGATGTGGGTGTGTGTTTTATGTGACTCTTGTATGTGTGAATGTGCATATGTTTATGCGGATGTGTGCATTTATGTGTGTGATTGTAAGGATTTATATGTGTATGTATGTGGGTATGGGAGGGTGTGTGTGAGTTTATGCATATGTAAATGTGTGCAGATAGTATCTATATAAGTATTTAATGTATTCTAACCATTGAATAACCTTTGGAATTATATAAAAATTAAAATAATAATTGGATGTAATATAAAACTAAATAAAACAAAACAAAAAGAAAATTAGAATAAATATAACACTAATAGAAGAAAAGGAAAACATGTATGTGACTCTGTGTTGTTTGAGTCATGTGTGTTTGCATGATGTCTGAGTGAGTGAGGTTAAGTGTGCATGTGCATGTGTATGATATTGTGTGAGGTAAGTGAAGGTTTGAATGTGCATGACTATATATATATATATATATATATATATATATATATATATATATGTGTGTGTGTGTGTGTGTGTGTGTGTGTAGTGTTGTGTTCTAATGTTTTTTTTTAATTTATCTTTATAGGTATGGAGTCACACATGCAAGAGGGATAGAGAGAGATAGAGAGATAGTCACACATGTTCTAATGCAAGAGGGATATAGTGCCATTTCTATTCTCTGCTCCTTCCTTAGATTTAGCCAACTTGCAGAGATTGTTGGTTTCTCTATAGAGCTTCAAATCTAGTGTTTAAGAATTCATTGGAAACATAAAACTATCTAGTTTATGTATAAAATTTTCAAGGCATTTGATTCCTTAACTGTAGAGAAATTTAGGTTTTTCAATCTCGGGGTCATTCTCTACACATCCTTGAAAAATCTGGATGACACCAGTTCCGTGTTAAGGTGATTTCTCCTTCTATAGTTGTTATAAATTAGGGATTTTATTTATTATATCAATCCAAACCTATGTATGAAAATCCCTTACGAGGAAGTTTTCCAATTGTTGCTATGTTGGCTGCTCTCAGTGTTTGAAGTCACAACGTCCATCCTTTTTTAGAAGGTTTTTTGTGAGCTAGTGAAGGTGCAAGTTATTTGTTTTGCATCAACTTGTTCTTGTTAATGTTCCAAAGTACCTATTGGTTTTTATTGCACTAACCAAAAGCCTAAAAGTTATACTTTACATATCCAAAGAGATAGGTATGTTCTTATGGTGGTTTGCTGGACCAACTTCACCACTTGATAACTCAACCTTCCAAGCCTCTCCAAGCTTCTCCAACTTCTTTCAGTGGTATCAGAGCAACTTCAAGATGGGAGATGGCTTTCAAACAATGATTGAGAAGCTTGATAGATGCAAGTATGCTGCTTGGCAAATCAAAATGGATGCTTATTTGGAAGGAAGAAACCTATATGGGATTGTATCAGGTCATGAAGCCGCATGCTTATTCCAAGATTCAAAGGAGGACCTACTCAAGAGGAAATAGATAAGCTCATGCTTTGTTGTGCAAGGGATGATTAAGTAAGGTCATACATACTCAAATCTATCTCTAGTTTTTTATTAACACATATTAGAGGATGCAATACATCTCAAAAGACTTGGGATGCCCTAGAGACTCTCGTTTTTTCTAGTACAAAAGCAAGGAAGAACCATCTTTGGAATGAGTTCAATCAGATGAAGAAGAGTCCAAAACAAACAGTCACTAAGTTTGTTACAAAGGTCAAGGAGGTTAATGATCAATTGACATCCATTGGAGAGCTTATTGAAGAAGAGGCCATCATGAGGAAAATTCTCAATGGGATTAGAGGTGATAAGCAATGGCAATCTTTCACCACAACTTATGATCTCATCATGGATGTGCAAACTCTAGAATTCAACATCTTTCTTGGACAACTCTTCAATCAAGAGGCCAAAATAGCATATTGGAAGGTAACTCCTGTCATGGTAATTCAACTAGTGCTCTATATGCAGATGAGAAGGACAAGAATCTCAAAGGAAAGAAGAAGAACTTTATCTTATTGTTTCATTTTTGGATAAAAATTATACTACAAGGAATATCTTTTAAGAAAAAACTATCATTTACCTTTATAATACCACCAAAAATTTCTTAAGTAGTTGATTTTTAGTTGCTTGTCTATTTTTATGAAAATTAATTTTATGCTTTTAATAAAAACAGAGACATTTTAAGCTAGTTTTAGAATTTTGTTTTTTGGAGTTTTGCTAGATTTTGATAGAATTTTGCCTCATTTTTTGAAACTATGTAGTTTTATGAAGCATTTTCAAACATGAGGACAAAAAGTGGTAATTTAACACAAAATCTAAAGAATATTCTCTTTCAAATCCTTGTATTTTGCAACAGGTCTTGTTATGGGTGCGACACTACTATTGTGATTGTTTAACTCATACCATTGATTCTTACTTGGCAATAATATTATATGTATGTAATAGTATGTGTATGCACATGAGTATGTGTGTGTGTCTATGATAGTAGTTTAAAAACTTTTGTGATTGTCTAACTCATTGCTTGATTCTTATTTCACAATAGTATGTGTGCATGTATGTGTGTGTATGCATGCGATTTAAAAACCACTATGTTTGGCTGACGCATATCATTAATTCTTAATTCAAAATAGAATGTATATATATATATATATGTATGTTTATGTGTGTGTAGACTATGTGTATGTACACATGTAGACATGTCTATGATTGTGATTTAAAAACTCGTGTAATTTTTTGACCACAACATCGATTCTTACTTCATAACTTTACGTTGATATATGTGTTTACATGCATGTAATATTATGTGTATGTGTGAATTATTTTCATTTAGAAACTATTGTGATTGTTTGACTCATGACATTGATTTGTACTTCACAAGAGAATGTGTATATATGTGTCTATCTATATGTAATAGTATGTGTGTGTATGATTACAATTTAAAACCAATTGTGATTATCTGAATCATAGCATTGATTCTTCAAAATTTTATGTGTAGGTCTATGTTTATGCATGTGATTTAAAAACTATTTTGATGGCCTGACTCACATCATTATTTGTTACGTCACAATCGTATGTTTTGGTATGTGTGTATGATTGTGGGAAAGGTCTATACCTATTATAAGGTAGACATCCTTGAGTTTAGAGTTAGTTGGAACTTTATCTGCATAGATTATCCTATTCAAGATGGATTTACCACAAGGAATAGTGACTAAACTCTCAACATCAACCTAGTTCTAAGTCCCTAACTCTCCCATATCATTAGTATGAGTGGGATTTTCATACACCACATACTTGGTGGATTTTTTAATCTAGATAGTGACCTTGTACAAAGTTAATGGCCGATTTCTTCCAAGGAGTAGATCCTTGAAAAGACCACAACAGTGTATCACATTGCAATTAAGCCCATCTAAGTAGATTGACCGTCCATGAGCATTGGTAAAAACAAATTCCATAGTGGTATGATGCTCACCCTCGATTCTAGACATGAACTCTTTACTCAAATGCACTCCCTACATGTTGCTAGAGTGTTCCATTATTACACTTATGTGTTCCTCGAGTAGCCTTGATGTGAACCTTTTCCCTATACATGGGCACTTTTTACTCTAGTGCTGGCTAGAGGTTTTTTCCCCATGTTACCACATAAATAATTCTTTCATATGTGGTGGCACTTTTGTACTTAGGGATATTACTCAGCTCTTACTTCAGTTTAGTTCATCGTCAATAGAGAGAGCTATTCTAGCCATCCATATTCTCCATGTGTCCTGTTGCATTTGTGCTCCTTGTGGGTGCTTCTCGTATGTCTCTCACACTTCTACACACACCCAACAATGGTATCAAAGCTGGTTCAGCTCCTTCTCAAGTTTTGGTTTTTAACAGTGCAAGTTGACTTCTGAGCATATAACATTGAATTTCAACAACCAAGAAACATTTCCACCAATCACATTAGGGGTTCTATCCCCATATCAAAGCCATTCATGTACTCAGAATTGCCATCAGAGTGACGGTTTGTGAGCTGAATTTTCAGTATTCATTTCAGTGTTCGTCGAAGTAAAGATTTTATCACATTCTTATTCTTTAGTGAAATGGCAGACAACAATGACTTATTTGGCATGCATCAAGCTGAAGATAAGCTTGATGGGATCAACTATCCGATGTGGTCTTACATGATGAAGCACATTCTTATTCAAAATAACTTTGGAACATAGTGGTTGATGTAGATCAAAGACGCATACGTTCTACTTCACAATCTATTGTCACAGATGGAGCTTCTTCTTCAAGTAATGTGGTTTCTCCTTCTCCACCTACACAAGAGCAACTTAGATGGGATGGAAAAGATGCTCAATCTCATGCATTGATTGTGCTTTCCGTGAAGCGTTATATAGTTCCACACATTCAGTCATGTTCTACATCAAGACAGGCATGGGACACTCTTGCTTCTTTGTATGTAGTGCATAATGAAGCACATGTTGCATACTTGAGGAAGCAACTTGAGAATGTATGTATGGCTGAAAATGAGTTTGTGGATGGGTATGTGACACACATCAAGGACTTGAAAGAGCAATTGGCAAACATAGATGAGATTATTCCAGATGCATCACTCATCTCTACATTATTGAAAGGATTACCGAAATCTTTTCAAAGCTTTGCCACTACACTCCATTTGGTTGCAAAAGGGAATTGTTGCCCCAGGTACCACAGACGCACGAACGTAGAGAATAACAGACGTACGAACGCAGAGAAAAAAATACTCAAAGACAGAAAGAGATAAGAGACGACACCAAATTGGGTATAATCTCCCCCCACATGCTCTGATGGACACTCTACCAGAGCATGCGTATTTATAGTAAATTCCTATTACGTTCTGAATAGAAGATACATGAGGGTCGCGCTCCGAAAAGCGTGTTTTTGCTTTATTTACAAGTTCGTAATTTTCTATTTTTACAAAAACGTCGCTTTCTAAAGCGATCCATTATTTTTTACAAAAATAACTAAAAATAACCATCTTCTAAAAATATTCTTCTAAATATCTCCAAGTCCATGCGTGTTCACACCCTCATGGATCTTCACCTGCTAAATCAAAACACAAAACACATTAAAATCCTCAAGGCATTACACCTTCATTCCAAATATCCCAAAAAGTATAACATGCCGCCCAGTTGACGAGCAACTGACCTCAGTTGATAAAAAATAAAATAGACATGGATGGCCAATCACATGTCGCATCATTGAACAATCATAAAAAAAAACATGCATGGAACTGGAAAACTGGAATTTAATGTGATTGTGAATGATAAGCAGAAATCAAATGATGATAATGTGGAATTAGTGATGTTTTGTGAATCCATTGTGATTCTTCGAATGAATGATTTTTATATTTAATCAAATATCTATGGTATTGATTACCTGTGCGTGTAGTAGTAACATCATGATCAAGTATTTTTTCTGGAATTAAAACTTCAGCATCCTCTTCTAACAATGGAGTATCATCCAAAATAGGAATGAGTGGTAAAATTCCTTTAAATGGTTTCAATAAACTGATATGAAAAGAATTATGAATATTCCAATGAGAAGGTATATCTAATCTAAAAGCATTGTCATTAATGTTTTGAATAATACAGAAAGGTCCATAATAACGTGGGGCAAGTTTTACCTTAGGATGTTGTAGAATATTTTTCAAACGTCGTTTAATGATGCGTAACCAAACATAATCATTTTCATTAAATTGTTTAGCTGCTCGTTTCTTATTAATATTACGGGTATAACGTTCCTGACTCTTTTTAATATGCTCATGAACCTCATGAAGTATAGAAATATGATCTTGTGCAAAAGAATCAGCCATAGGTATGTCAGTTTGAATGATAGACATGGGAGTAGGAAGCTTTTTACCATATACAATTTCATTTGGTGCACGTCCAGTAGTGGTATGTGTTGTGTTATTATATGCAAATTGGAGTAAAGAAAGTTTCTCATCCCAATTAGTTGGATTATCTAAAGAATAACAACGTAATAGATCCAAAATAGTACTATTCGTAGCTTCACTTTGCCCATTACTTTCAGGATGAAATGCAGAACTAAAATCTATTTTAGAGCCTAAATTTTTAAATAATGCAACCCAAAAGTGATTACAAAAACGAACATCACGATCGGATAAAATTACTTTTGGAAAACCATGATGTGGAAAAATACATTTAATAAATAATTTGGCAGCTTGAGGTGCAGAAAGAGTTTTCGTACAAGGAATGAAATATGCTTGTTTACTAAACCTATCAACAATTGTCCAAATCATATCATGATGTGATGAAGTTGTAGGAAGACCAGTAATAAAATCCATAGAAATTTGTTCCCATGGCCCATTAGGTATGGGAAGTGGCATTAATAATCCAAATGCTTTACCATGATGTCTTTTGACACGTTGACAAACAATGCATTGGGAAACATATTGTGTAATATCCTTTTCCATATTTGGCTAAAAGAAGAATTCTTTACATGTAGAAACAGTACTTTGTATGCCCCTATGACCCATATATGGTGGTTCATGCATCTCTTTCATAAAAAATTCTTTAAAATCTTGTGTAATACATAGCTTATGATCAAAATACAAGAATCCATTATGAAATGTGTAATGGTCTTCACTAAATGTAGTAGAATTATTGAAAGCATTCCATGTTTGTGAGAAATATAAATCAGATGCATATGTAGGAATCATGTCATGAAATAAATGAATATGAACCACATAAATGTTATTAATAAAAAAATATTTGTTTGTGGGGATGGAAAACGACTCAGGGCATCAGCTACAACATTAGCTTTGCCAGGTTGATATTGAATCATAGGCTGAAAATTTTGTATGTATGAAGCCCATTTGATATGTCGATCTGAAATCAATGGTTGATTGAGTAAATGTTTAATAGCTTGTTGGTCGGTTTTGATTATGACTTCTGTACCCATGAGATAATGTTTTTAAATTTTTAAAGCATGTACAACTGCCAAAAGTTCTTTATCATATGTACTGTAGTTCTTTTCAGAAGGTTTAAGCTTCCTACTTTCAAATGCAATGGGATGATCATTTTGCATCAATACAGCACCTATACCTGAGCCACTAGCATCTGTAACTACATGGAAAGGTTGTGTAAAATCAGGTAATTGCAAAACAGGTGCATGAGAAAGTGATTGTTTAAGTTTTTCAAAAGATTGTTGTTGTGGCAATCCCCATGCAAATTTTAACTTTTTCTTTAACAATAAAGTGAGTGGGAGGGCTAAATAAGAAAAACCTTTTACAAACTTTCTATAAAAACTAGCTAATCCAAGAAAAGAGCGAACATCATTCACCGATTGTGGTATAGGCCATTCTTTAATTACTTTAATCTTCTTTGGATCTACATGAACTCCTTGACTTGAAACAATATGGCCTAAGTACTCTAATTCTCTTTGGAAAAAGTAACTCTTTTCAGGATTTGCATAAAGTTGGTTGGTGCGTAACAAATTAAAAATTATTGCTAAATGCTTTTCATGGTCATCATCATTCTTACTATAGACAAGTATGTCATCGAAGAAAACAAGAACAAAAGCTTGGTATTCAAGAAAAATATTATTCATCATGCGTGCAAATGTAGCAGGTGCATTGGTAAGTCCAAAAGGCATTACCATGAATTCAAAGTGACCGGTCTGAGTTCGAAAGGCAGTCTTAAAAATATCATTTGGTGACATTCTTATTTGATGATACCCAGATTTAAGATCAATTATACTAAAGACACGTGCTCCACGAAGTTTATCTAATAAATCATCTATCCTAGGAATAGGATATCTATTTTTTATTGTGATCTTATTGAGTGCTCTATAATCAATGCACATCCTATAAGTCTTGTTCTTCTTCTCTACTAAAAGAAGAGGTGCTCCAAAGGGAGAAGAACTACGCCTGATAAGTCCTTTGTGAAGTAAATCCTTAACTTGATTGGTGATTTCTTGTTGATGCAAAGGTCCATGCCTATAAGGTGCTTTATGGGGAGGAGAACTACCAGGAATTAAGTCTATACTATGATCAAGGGATCCTCTCGAAGGTGGTAGTTTAGAAGGAAAATCAGCCATAAAACAATCCTTATAAGAATCCATAAATGATTTATGGGTATTAGGAAGTGGATGTAGATAATCGACTATGTTATTGACAAAAACAATACATGAATTGTAGCCTTTTTGGAATGCACGTTTTACTTGTGTATGACTAATTAATGGGAATGGTTGGAAATCATGTATTGCAGACAAACAGATATCTTGATGGTTAAGCTTAAAACGCATGGTGTGTGTATGATAATCAATGCATGGATTATAATGGTGACGAAAAGGCATACCAAGTATAACATCATAGGACTGCAAAGGAGCAATTAAGAATGTGCGTTTATCCATGTATGAGCGTATACAAATTTGAACATTATGCACTTCACTTGTAACATTATATTTGTTTCCTTGGAATGCAGCCTTAACTTTGTACATAGAAGGAAGTGGGGTTAATTGGAGATCTTTGACTAATATGTGAGAAATAAAGTCATGTGAACTACCATCATCATGTAAAATATTAACAACTTTACCATTAATAGTACCTTGCATGCAAAGTAAAGAATGAATAGAAATTGTGTTACCCAAGGTACTTAGATCCTGCTCCAATGCGTCTTGAGTCCAATCAGGTTGAATGTCTTCAAATTGAATATCTTCAGGAACCACCTCCATGTTATGTACTTTAGCTCCGCCAGGTTGCATGTGGTTAGTTGGGAACCTACATCTAGCTTTGGTATGACCAATCTTACCACAATTCCAACAAATAATACGGGACCTCTTTTGTTGGGCATCCATCGTTGTAGTTTGAAAGGTTGGAGGTTTGGTAGGATGTAAGGGGTTTGTCTTGGGGATTGGGGAAAAAGTGGATTGAGGAGGTCGTTGAAAAATAGGTGGTCGTTGAAAAGTAGGTGGACGTTGAAAAGGAGGAGAAGAAAAAGTAGAAAAGGAACGCTTGAGTGGAAAAGTGGGTTTGATTAGTTGTGGTCGTTGACGTGTTTGTTGTAAGCGAATGGACTTAGTGATAGATTGAAATTCTTTCTCAGCATCATGTGCAAAAGAAATAGCTTCATAGAGCGTCGTCGGACATAAGGTGTTGAGCTTAGCTTGGATTCCCATCTCCAAACCATCTTCATATTTCCGCTGTAAAGTATCTTCAGGAATCATTTCAAGTGAACATATAAGTAATAAACGTTGCCAAAAACGTTCAGTATAGGTAGAAACAGTATCTCCATCTTTCCATCCAAAAGTCGTCCAAGAGCGACGGGCATGTAAGTGAAACTGAGGAGGAAGGAAGGACTCCTTGAGCTTGTCTTGAAAGGCTTGCCATGTGGTGGGGCGATCTGTGCTATGGCGCAAAACATTCCACCATAACTGAGCCTTTCCCACTAAGTAGTTGGTTACAAATTTCACTTTTTCCTATTCAGAATAAGATTCATCAGAGTAGAAATCATCAAACTGGGATAACCATGAGAGAACAAATTGGCCATCTTTTCGTCCGTCAAATCGTGAAAATTGGAAATTTTTGGCACCAATCTTGGATTGTGTTCCTTGCTCTTGGGCGGTAATAATGGCCTTCACTACCCGGACTAGGTTATTGTCATCGCTTTGTAGTTGTTGGAGTGCAACATCACGTACTTTTATTTCATTTTGGGCATGTTGAAGTTCATGTCGTAAAAGTTCGACTTGTTGCTCAATTGATACCCCAGGGAGGGGTGAGGAACTAAAATCATCGATATTTTGAGTAGTGTCCATGGCGGTATGGAAAGATGCAAAACCTAGGTCTAAACATAGGAAAAGAGGTTTAGCAATAACATTTAAATAACTACTAAATAATAATAATAATAGTATTATTAATAAATAAATAGAAGTATTGTGATAAATAAATAAAAGAAAAATAAAATAAAAATAAATAAATAAATAAACAAATAAATAAAAGGAGAGATAAAAGTTATGTTAAATATTTATTAAAAGGAATAGAGTATCAAAAAGAGGAAATAGCCTAGTGGATAAAACTTATCTCTTGGTAGTATGAGGTTGTGGGTTCAAATCCCCTACATACTAAATAAGGAACTATGTGGGTTAACTAGGCTAACTAGGGAAATAACTAAGCCCTTATTGCCACTCATATGTTAGAATTGGTTCGCGCGTAGCCAACGGAACCAAGAGAACCATGAGTGCCAGAGAAGCCAAAGATGCCAAAGTTATGCCATAGTTCTATGCCTTAGTTGACGCCTTAGTCGACACCTTGGAGTAACCGAAAAGGAGTTAACCGAAAAGGAGTAACCGAAAAGGAGCACAGGGGAGCACAGGGGGTACAGAGAGCACAGAGAGCAGAGGGGGTACAGAGGGTACAGAGAGCACAGAGAGCACAGTGAGCACAGGGGGTACAGAGGGTACAGAGTGTGACAGTGTGAAATTCGAAAAACTTGACCGGCGTAACTAAAACCAAAAAACTTCAAAAAAACTTAATGAATGAAAAACTTGGACCAGACGGTTGAGATGGATGCCGATTCGCGAACGGACTGGATGCCACAAATCGCAATCAAACGCCGTAACTGGACCAGACGGTTGAGATGGATGCCGATTCGCGAACAGACCTGAATGCTGCAAATCGCAATCAAACGCTGCAACCACCTCCGCGAATGTCTTGGCTCTGATACCACTGTTGCCCCAGGTACCACAGACGCACGAACGCAGAGAATAACAGACGTACGAACGCAGAGAAAAAAATACTCAAAAACAGAAAGAGATAAGAGACGACACCAAATTGGGTACAATCTCCCCCCACATGCTCTGATGGACACTCTACCAGAGCATGCGTATTTATAGTAAATTCCTATTACGTCCTGAATAGAAGATACATGAGGGCCGCGCTCCAAAAAGCGTGTTTTTGCTTTATTTACAAGTTCGTAATTTTCTATTTTTACAAAAACGTCGCTTTCTAAAGCGATCCATTATTTTTTACAAAAATAACTAAAAATAACCATCTTCTAAAAATATTCTTCTAAATATCTCCAAGTCCATGCGCGTTCACACCCTCATGGATCTTCACCTGCTAAATCAAAACACAAAACACATTAAAATCCTCAAGGCATTACACCTTCATTCCAAATATCCCATAAAGTATAACAGGAATCCCAACATGTATTCATTTGATGAGGTTGTGTCTCTTCTTTTGTAAGAAGAGCAATCTAGAGTGAATAGGAGTGGTTTGATCGAGGGAATGCAAGCACTTGCTATCTCACGAAAGGGAAAAAACAAGTATGGTTCATCTTTGGGTTCATCAAAACCAAAGCCTCAATCTTCCTCTTCCACTCATTCATCTAATGATGTTGATTTGCAAAAGAAGAAGAGATGCACATATTGTCGAAAGGCTGGTCATACTATTGATGAGTGTAGAAAGCTTGCTAAGTGCAATGAAAAGAAGAAGGAATCCGGTATGTCTATTGTTGAAAATTCAGCAAACGCAAAGAATGATGAAGCTAATATGCTCAAGATTTTTGAGCATGCATTGTTACATGTCATTATGATGCATTTTTGCATTCTAAATGTATGGTTGTGTGTGAGGCTGATTCAGATTGGTTCTTTGATAGTGGTGCTTCAAGCACATAACTTCATGCAAAAGGTTTTTTGCATCTTTGAAGGATGCACCCAAAGGAGGATATGTGATGTGTGCAAACAATGCCTCTAATCCTATCATTGGATTAGGAGAAATTGAGGTTATGGCTACAAATGGAGCTGTACTTCTCTTGAAAAATGCATTGTATGTACCCGGTATCAAGAAGAATTAATTTCAGTTCCGTTGATTGCCAAAGCTAGACTTCATGTACACTTTGTTGATGATAAGTGTATGGTTCATGATTTCAGCAATGGTGATATTATCATGATGTCCGGTACATTATGTAATGGTTTGTATTGCATGGATACATACAAGAGGGCTGCCTCGAATGACTTGGTTGCTCATACTTCTTCCATGGTTGAAATGGAGCTTTGGCATGCTTGTTTTGGGGACTTGAACTTCAATAGTTTGCTTTACTTGCAAAATGAGGACATGGTTATTGGTTTTCCAACACTTGAGTCCATTGAAAAGCATGCATGTGAAGGTTGCATTCTTGGAAATATGCATCATGCTTCTTTTCCAAAAGATAATCATACACACACTACAAGAACATTGCAGCTTGTTCATACTGATGTATGTGGTCTCGTCAAGACTTCATCTTTTGTGAAGCATGTGTATTTTGTTACCTTCATTGATGATGCTACTCGCCATACATGGGTGTATCCTATGAATGCAAAGAATGAGGTATTTTCTTGCTTAAAAGCATTTTTAGCTATGGCTAAAATTTTTTCTTCACACATGCTTTTGACTCTATGCATAGATCATGGTGGTGAATACGTATCACATGAGTTTAATGCTTTTCTTTGTGAAAGAGGTATTTCACACCAATGTACAGTGCCGTATACACCTGAGCAAAATGGTGTTGCCGAACATAAAAATAGAACACTTCTTGAAATGGCATGATGTATGGTTAAATGAAAGCACCTTCTTGAAAGTCTTGGATGGAAGCGGTCATGTGTGCAAATTATGTGTTGAATCGATGCCCTACAAAAGCATTGAGAGTCATCACTCCTTATGAGGCTTGGAATGGACATAAGCCTATGGTTAGTCATATGCATGTGTTTGGTTCTTTGGCATATGCTCTTGTGCCATCACAACAATGCCACAAACTTGATGAAAAGACAATAAAATACATATATTTTGGTTATAGTGCTGAAATTAAGGGATACCATTTGTACCATCCATTGACAAAAACAATTATTGTGAGTCGAGATGTGGTATTTGTTGAAAATTCATTTTTCCCTCTACTTGAATGCAAAAAGCAACCAACAATTAGCTCACAAGATGTGTTTGATACACTCATGCCTTTGTTCCAAAATGGTGCGCTTGACGATGGCCATGTAGATCAGCCAATTGAGGCTCAAAGGGCTGAAAAATTACAACAAAATAGAGCTAAAAATATAGAGAATTTCCAACCAAATATGGCTGAAATTTTTGAGCCAAAAATTGTCAAAACTGCTAGAAATTTCTAGCCACATAATGTTGAACATTTGCGTCAAAATATGGCTAAAAAATGAGCATGAAATTCAGACCATGCATGATATACATGTTGATGATGTATTACATAATGAACACATGTCTATCAAGAGTACACAAACTATGCCAAAGTGGCTGAAACAAACTTTGCAAGACAACAAATTAAGTGCACCTTTACTTGGTAGAACAAGATCAAGCTCTCACCATGCATCAAGTAATTTTGTGTATTATTCTCTTATTGCAACAACATGTAATGAAGAGCCACTTACTTTTGAAGATGCATGTGATGATCCACATTGGATGAGTGCTGTGCAATCAGAAATGGATTCCATACATAGGAATGGTACTTGGAAGTTTGTGATTTGCCAAAAGAAAAAAATGCCATTGGTACAAAGTGGGTTTACAAGATTAAGAGAAAGTCTGATGGTAGCATTGATCGCTACAAAGTTAGATTGGTTGCCAAAGGATATGCGCAACAATATGACATTGACTATGAGTAAACTTTTGCACTACTTCATGCATGACTACCATTCATACTATGGTTGCATTGGCTGCCCATCAAGGTTGGAAAGTACATCGGTTGGACATCAAGATAGCTTTCTTGAATGGTGATTTGCAAGAAGAGGTTTATGTGAAGAAACCTCCTAGATTTGTCATGATAGGGAAAGAGCATATGGTTTGTCATTGGTGTAGCTCAGTGATGAGTAGCACCTCCTTTAATGTCAATCTGGGAAGACGTGAGGATGGTATGATGACCTTGAGCAAGTGAAGGCACAAGTGCGTGAGTGAGAAGCACACTAACATGCACACACATACACACACACGCGCACACACGGTAAGACAAAGAGTGAGAAGCAATGGAGTTCTTATATTACTTTCAAAAATCTCTTACAAGTTCAAATCAAATTACAAGTTACCGTCAAAAATGAGCTCTCTAGCTCTATTTATAGTTTTTGACTAGGTTTTGGCTGTGTCCAGACCTAGTGTCCGGCCTAGTTAAAAATTAGATTCTGGGGCCTATTTGAAGACTCAAACGAAGTCTAAAAATTATGAAAATTGGTAGGTAGCTACTTCGAATGCTCCTCAAGCTCAAGGACTCCTTGGCTTGCACAAAATAGAGCTACAAAAATATGAAATGGTATCTACAATGGCTTTTAGTGATGAAAATCACTATTGTTGTAGGGATTTCTTCTAACAATTTGACATACATATCTTCGAGCTCCCTACCTGCTCCTTCTCCTTGTGTGTCCACCTCTTTGATATGCTTTAGTGTCCTGAAAAAATATTGGCCTACTTGCCAGATCGTCGTTGACTGCTCTGTCTGCTTGTGCCTTCTCTTCTCTCTGACTCCCTTCGTAAGCTTCCTTGCCTTGTGAGTCCTTCAATTCCAACACCCCCCCTCTCTCGCGTCTGTCGTCCCTGAAAGACCCTTGTTGGGTGGGTCGTTGGATGTAGTATTCTACAACATCTTGTGCTAAGTGATGTTCTGCAATTCTCAACCCTTTGGCCAATTCCGTGAGTACAGCATCCCAATCTACCGGCCCGGGGACCTCTGGATGTGGTATACATAATTTTTCTGAATGGAGAGCTTGTTCCACCACAAACAACTGCAATAAATGTGATGGTCTGGGAATGAATATCTCTGAATGATATTCCCAGAATCCCCTGACAAACATTTCTTCAAACGTCTGCTTGAAGCAGGCTGGTAGATACTTGATACGTGCATGCCATGCATATATGACATTAATAGATGGTGTTGCACTCATGTCGTAGACAAGGTCCTAATTACCTTCATTAAATCCAAGAGCTGACAGATGAGGTTCCTTGACATTCTTAAAGGTCCTAAAGGTGACCAACATGAGTTCAAAAATTTTAAGGCACATTTGGGCCATGACATCTGGTACATTTTTGAACCGGACCCCCCAATGGCGAATCGTTGAAATCATATATCCTATGGTAGGTTGGCCTTTAGGTGGTGCTAAGTAGACATAATTGAGCCATTTCTCACATCCTTTGGTTGTCAGCACAGTTTTTGTGTATTCCGGCCACGATCTTCTTCGAAATACAAGGCAGTAGCATGGGTTGTATTTGATATACAAAGGCATGTTATTCCATGTCCTTACCATCTCAGGGTAGGTTTCCAGCAGACGAATCCTCCACGTAGGTTGGTGTATATTTCCCTGCTTGGCACTTGCTGGGATGTCGTCCGGTGCAAACTGTGTAGCGAGGTTGGTTCTTTTGAGATGTGGTGCTTGATTTCAGCATTGTAATCCGCCATTAGTACGCAGAAAGGAACATACAAATCGTCGGATGTGCCGATCCACCTATGATGGGAGAGGTTTCTAAAGTAATCTGATTTTATGACTACCTCTTCCAAACGTGACATAGATGCTATCTGAACTGCCACTCTGTCATCATGGGTTGTGGCCACTTTCTCTAACCTCTGCATCCATTCACGAGCCTCGATCTCGATGGTGTCCATGCCCTCTTCTGTTTGCTTGCCCCCTGGTGAAGGCATGGGAACGTATGGGTCTTCGAAGGTTTCATCTATTTCAATTGGTACTAAGTCTTCAGGCTCGGGTTCTACAAGGGGAGAAGGTTGATGCTCGTATTGCATGACTTTACTTCGTAATTCTTCTAGTTCTGCTTTGAGTTTTTCGACTTCTTCAGACGTGTCAACTGTGGTTGTGACTTTGCTTGGTGACTCATGCTGGGTTGCCAGCTGTTTTAATAGGTCATCTCTTTCTCTTTCTAATGCTGCATGGGCTTCCAGGAGGTCGGCATGGGTTTCCAACACAATTTGCATATTCGCTGAGGGTATGGCCTTGAATCTATCGGGGTCGATTTCCTGTGGGGAACCCTCCATGGCTGCTTCCAAGTTTTCTTCGTTTTGTTTCTGTAGTCGTTTATTCTCCTCGAGTGCAATAGACATGTGTTTGCGTAAGAGGGCCAGGTTGCATCGAAGCTTGAGATTCTCTGTTATCTGGGAGTGTAGCAGATCATCCATTTGTTGTTTTTCTTTTGCATCTGATTGGGGTGGATTGACTACTAAATGCTCATGTTGTTGCTGTAAAGTGACATACTGTTGTTGTAGTAGCCGCTTTTCCCTTTCTAGATCAATGAATCATACTTGAAGTTCTTCATGGCTTCAGAAGCGTCGCGTATGTTGGTTATCCAAATGCTGATAGTGCTGCTGTAGTTGCGACATACACTGATCCATATTATTAAATACATTATTAATAGGGGTGGATGCGGGAAGGGTGTTGAATGCAGAAGGGAAGGGGAAGGGGAATGGGAGTGTGGATGCGGTGCTGGAAAATGGTGAAGTGAGAGGTGGGGGAATGGGAGATGGTGGGTGTATGGGGGGAGGGAGAGGTGCGGAGGTGGGTGATATGTCCATAAAATCAACAGTGGATGCAGTAGTGGGAGTGATTGTGAAGATTGGAATTGTGGGTGCGGTGATAGTGGTGAAAGTGTACAGTGGTGTGTGCAATTTTGAATACGAACTGCCAGGAAGTGTGATCGGGGGAATGAGGTTTTGGCTGCGGTTAGAATTACTGTGTCAATGGCCGTATAGGCAGAGGTGGAGATAGGGTGTGTGGGTTGTGTGGGTTGACTGACGGTCTGTTCTTCGGTATGGGTAGTAGACTCGGAGGCGGTGACAGTAGTGGTTACACTAGTAGTGGGAGGTGAATGTGGTGGAGTTGGAGGTAGGGGTGGCAAAGGGGGTGATGGAGGTGCACTTGATGTATGGGTTTCCTCAGTATCATGAACGGTGTGTGCTGTGCCCATGGTTGTGGATGTGCCTTGTGGTTCTGATACTAATACATTCGTCTGTTTTCCTGATTGAGGGGGACGTCTGCCATATCTTCGCTCCGTTCTTCGTGATTGTGCAAGGGTAGTATGCACCGTCTCAGGTACTCCTAAACCATCAGATATCATATCAAGTGTGGCGCGATACTGCTCGTCTACACCTTCCTCCTCAATGATTTGGTTCATGAGAGCTTTTCCTGCTGTGAGGGACAGTCTATGTTGCTCTTGAACCCTATTGATGGTATCATAGAGCTTTTTCAATTCCTTTGTATAAGCCGGGGCACCCTCAAGTACTTGTAGAGCTTCCTGATCACATTCCTGCTCTTCTTCCTCGGATTGTCCACCATGTTCCTCCTCTTGTTCTTCGTCTTCTTCACCCTCCACATTGACGACATCTGGTTGTCTGGGATGGGGTTGGCCTGTAGCAGTTTGTTGTCCACTAGCTTGCTCTGCCTCGACTTCGGCGTTAACAACTTCGATTATTCTGGCTACCTCCTCATCAGTTAGGTCTTCTAATGTGAATCCGTGAGGAAACTCTAGGTTGGTTGGTACAGGTGGGAACACCAGATTCGGTCCATCAGTGCTGTGTCTTGGTAATCTGATAGTGAAGGGTTGTACCCACCTTGGAAGTCATGGAGTTGTCTCTGGTGTCAATGTCACACCGCGGGGTTGTGCACAGGGCATCTGAACTGCGCCTCTCATTTTCTTAGATGGCGGTCCTACGGTTGATAGTCTACGTTGGAATTCTTGTACCCTGGTCCAAATTAATGCCCTCTGCACTGGCACATCATAAGCCAAACATCTATACACAATCCGGGTGAGAGCACAGCATCCATATAGTACATACTTTTGTTTTTTATACCACCTTTGATGAGCCAAGTGGATTTGGTCGATAATCCAGTGGGGCATATTGATTGTCAAATCGAAGGCGTCGGCCAAGTATAGACTAAACCATATCTTTTTAGGTGGCATTGTGAACCTCTCTTGAGCGGGAAATGCAAAATGCTTCATGACCATTCGCAAGTGAATGGCAATTGTAGGTGTCATTGCCACCATGTCCTTTAATTTCGTCAGATTCCTGTTCTTCATATTGTCGGGGACCATAGTCTCTTTCTCCGTAGGAATGTGCATACCTTTCATGTCTAGAGCTTCCCTTACCAAATTGATAGTCAGCCTGAAGCGCTTCAGCTCATTGCCCCTTATGAGAGATGGGAGGACAAAGGAGCTGTATCCCTTTTTTTCTTTGCTTGGAGTGAGGGTGCTAATCAAATACGAGCATCTTAGGAAGTCGGGCTTTGGTAATTGGAATTTGAAGTTATCGTAGAGTCCCGACTTCTTCCATATAGGTTTCAGTCCTTCATTATTTTGAAGTTTCTTTAATTCTCTGGTGAAGAAGTGATACCTGCCTAGCACCCATTGAATTCTATCTCGGCCTCCCACATGTAGGTGCCTTCACCCAGAGATCCTGCCACATCACTAAACCAATGTGAATTTTTGCTGACCGGCATTGTGTGCCCTTGTGGAGGATTCTGAATCGGTATGGCGTGTAATGCCCTCAATGCCACTGGGCGTTCCTTCAATTCCTCCTCAATGGGAAGACTTTCAATGTCCACGACTTGGGGGCTGGTGCCTGCCTGGGAGCTAGTTCCTGCCGTATCTGCCATGTTACTTCTTGCCTCTTGACTCTGTGAGAATATAGAAACAGGTGTTAACATTGTAAAGGACAAGATAGAACCGTTTTTGTCCCCATTAAAACATTAACATGAGGTTCGGGAGAGATTAGTAGGCTATTAACTGCTCGGTGCCTGCCTGGGAGCTAGTTCCTGCCGTATCTGCCATGTTACTTCTTGCCTCTTGACTCTGTGAGAATATAGAAACAGGTGTTAACATTGTAAAGGACAAGATAGAACCGTTTTTGTCCCCAGGCTGGTGCCTGCCTGGGAGCTAGTTCCTGCCGTATCTGCCATGTTACTTCTTGCCTCTTGACTCTGTGAGAATATAGAAACAGGTGTTAACATTGTAAAGGACAAGATAGAACCGTTTTTGTCCCCATTACAACATTAACATGAGGTTCGGGAGAGATTAGTAGGCTATTAACTGCTCGGTGCTTGTGGGTGTAGTTAGGAATTGGGTAGACCTAGAAGCTAAGTGGAATGATGTAGTGAGAGAGTGATGTAGTTAGTAGGTGGGCATGGATTTACAACTGGGGTCTGGGGGTTTATTACAAGTTTTAGGTTGCCAAATGTAGTGGATGGGCTTTGATCTTGATTTTGTGGAGTCTCTGAAGAGTTTGATAGGGGTATCTACTTGAAAATAAGGCTTATTAGGGACCCATTTACCAGTGATTCTACTTGTGCTCATGGAAGAATATGTGCCCGCGCGTGATGTATAAGCATGGGCATCTGATGTTTGAGTGAGTGAGACATGCTGTACCGGGTGTGGCCTCGGTGTAGCTATTTGAGCCCGTAAGCAAGCCATAGGCACCTAGATTTGTCGTGATTGTGGGCTAGCCTTCATCGACTTCTTGGGTACCCAAATAGACTTTACTTTCGCAGAAGAATCTATGAAAGACTTCTTATTAGTGTCGTGTTGTCGATTACTAATAAGAGGTTTTGGCAATGGGGTGCCATGGTTGCAACAAGGTGTTTGCCTTTCCGCACCCACACTTGTTTCAACGGCTGAGACATTCTGCTTCGCACGTTTTGTTGGCCTCCAGTATAGGTAGTACTCTGCTCCTTCTGTATTTGATCTGCCTTTGGTTGCTGCATCCCTCTGGCCTTTGGAAAAGAAGGGAGTGCCGTCTTATCCTTGACTCCGTTGTTGAGACAATCCTCTTTCTGCATCATACAGTTTTGGACAAGAATAGCATTGTCAACTTCATGTGCACCCCTGGAAGGACCAGGAGTTCGTGCCTTACTTAGTTCCTTGAGTGCCTCATTTTCCAATTCAACTGTAATTCGACTATGATTTACCCATACCTGAAGAAGTCCACTTCTTAGGTTTAGGTTGACTGCATGATCATAGATCTAGTCATGACCCAAGACCAGAGGCTCAGTGAGGTCCTCATCTTGACACACTAGTACTTTGACTGCCATTACTTCGTCTTGAATATAGAGGGGAAGTTCCACCTCGCCCATGCAAGGGGTTTCCACACCTCCCAATCCTATGAGATATGCTTTGTTGGAAGTAGCCAGAGGCACAGACGCCACGGAAGCATGTAAGGACAGAGCAGGGAGCCAGTCGGGTCAATTTTCCAAACAAAGATGTTTTTATTATTTCTTCAAACATTCAACAGTGATTATTATCACTAATTGTAACATATGTATCATAGAAAACCCCATTTTGTAATCCATAGCTCCATTTTGTGCAAGCCGAGGAGTCCTCGAGCTTGAGGAGCTTAGGTAGAATGCACGTACCAATTTTCGTTATTTTTAGACATCGTTTACCCTTCCAAATAGCCTCTAGGACCTATTTTTTAACTAGGCCGGTCACTAGATGTGAAACCGGTCAAAACTAGTCTAGAAACTATAAAAAGAGCTAGAGAGCTCATTTTTGAGGTTGGTTCATTGTAGCTTGTTTGAGATTAGAGTTCTTTTGAGCTTGTAAGAGTGTTCTTGAGTAATAGAGCTAATTTCCCACCTTCCATTGTGTCTTGCTTGTCTCTTCATTGTGTGTGTATATGTGTGTGTGCATCTTTGTGCTTCTCACCTTCACTCTCACATCATCTCACGTTCACGATCTTCATATCACTCCTACCTCTCCCTCGGATTGACATTAAGGAGGTGAAGCTTCTTAACGTGGTTCTCACCATTGTGCTAGAGCAACACCAAATTTGGCGCCGTTGCCGGGGATCGAGTCTAGGACGAATGTGTGATGGTAAGAGTATAGCAAGAAGTGGCGTTGGAAGGTAAAAATTTCAGTTTTTGTTGTTGTTTTTACTTAGTTTTTAGTGTTTTTCACCTTCCCCATACTCCATCTTCATCATCGCATCATCATCTCCATTTCCAAAAAAAATCAGAAAATTCACCATATCCACCCATTCACCTCATTTCCCCTCATTTGTGCATGCGAGAGAGTGAGAGAGAGCATTTGTGCTTGTGTGTGCTTGTGTTTTCTTGAGTTTTCTTGCAGGTACAGAGCTTCAGAGCATCAGGAAAGCTTCCAAAAGGTAAAAAATGTACTTTCTGTCAGAAATTTCCGACTGTGTCAGACCATCGCGATGGTCTGCCAAGTTCGGATTTTGAGGTAGGCGACCACACCACGAGGTAGGCGATCCCTGCGCATACACGAAACCATAGCTGCATCCCAAAAATTTTCAGTTTGGTGGACCATCGCGATTGGCTCAGACCATCGCGATTGTGTCGCACCATCGCGACGGCTCGGCCGGACCATCGCGACGGTTCGCTTTTTCGGACCATCACGACGGTTCACTTGAGCTCGCGACGGTCCACTTGGACCATCGCGATTGTTCAGCTGACCCCGCACCATCGCGATTGGCCCATGCCATTGCCACGACAGTGCCACGTGTCAAGTTAGACCATCGCGACGGTTCGTTTTTCGGACCATCGCGACAGCCCAAAATCGGACCATCGCGATTGGCTCAAGCCATCGCATCGCGGACCATCACGACGGTTCACTTCGGACCATCGCGATTGTTCCCCGTTGACCGTTGACTCGCGCCATCGCGATTGTCCACTTGATCGGGCCATCGCGACGGTTCAACCTTACGCCATCGCGATTATCCACCTTTGACCGTTGACCGCGCCATCGCGATTGTCCGCTTGGTCACGCCATCGCGACGGTTCACTTTTTCGGACCATCGCGACGGTCCATTTCCATGCCATCGCGATCGTTCACTTCGGGCCATCGCGACGGTTCGACCTCACGCCATCGCGATCGTTCATTTCGGACCATCGCGACGGTTCACTTTTTCGGGCCATCGCGATTGTCCAAATCCCACGCCATCGCGACGGTTCGCTTGGACCATCGCGACGGTCCCAGACCATCGCGATTGTCCACCCCCATCGCAAATTTTGGGCTCCAATTTTTGACCAATTTGAGGGTATTTTTGAAAAATTTTTGGACCATTAGACTCATAGGAGACCCCTTAGCTCATATTTGAGGGAAAACTGGATTGTCAGTTTTTACCCCCCAGGGCCTGAATGCTCATAACTTTTTCATCCGAAGTCCGTTTTTTGAGCTTAATAGCTCGTTAGAAAGCTCGTGACGAGTACTACGTGACCTCAACTGTTTTTTTCATAAAGAATACATCTATTTTTGGATAAGCTATTTTGAGGTTCACCTAGTTTGGTACTAGAAAGCCAGGGGGCACACATTGAAAATTTGGGCAAAAAGGGAAGGGATTTAAAAGATGTATATGCTCAAGTGTTTAATCATCTTGTGAATTGGTCTAACATTGGAATTTTCCAGGTCTAGCAAGGGCAAGCAAGCAAGGCAGTGAAGACAGCAGAGCTTGGGAAGCACGGCTTCTTGGGCAACAGGGCATCAGAGCAACCAGAAAAGCCGACTCGAGGTTGGAAGATTACTCAACCCCCTCAGTCAATTCTTAGCTTAAGCTAAACGGTAGTTGTGGATTAACGACGATAGGAACGCCTCAAATTCAAGATACCTAATTCTTTCAAGTTTAAGACTTAAAGTAAAGGTGTGTGTGACACGAAAACCTGAAGAAAAGAACATAAGTCTGACGGAACGAGAACTCAAAACTATAACGGAAAGTCGAATTCCTGACGCATAAATTAAGACAAGAATCCAAAGAAAATTAAAAAGAATCAAGAAAGTAATCACAAAGGACCATTGACGATCTAAGTGTGTAATCGAGTGTGCAAGGAAGAAAATTAATGAACCTTAGATCAGGAAGACACATAGGTAAGTCAGACCGACGAAGCCTTAGATCATCAGAGGCTAGTGTAAGAACCACTGCTCGATCTTGGGCTCAGCAATTGAATAGTAGTTATCCCTACGAGTTGAGCTCAGAATCAAGCGAATCAGAAATGGCATTTAGCGCAGACAGACCAGAAGGAGGGTCTCATGTAGCATACCTAGAAAAACCAGAAGGACCCTATAGAACGCAATTAGAGTTTCTCCGAACCAACCGACTAGGTGCTCGCATCTATGAGGATGGTTTGCAAAGGCAAGTGGTGCAACTGCACAACCCTGATCAACCCATTGGATTGGAAAGACCAGTGGTGAAATTTGAGAGAGACGCTTACATAGACAAAGAAGGAACCATGTACGTCCTAAGTACGCAGCCAAACGATACTAATGAGTTTGGCACAATTCAATTAGAGACGGAAACGAAATTTCCAGGAAAAGAACCGATAGAAGAACCTGGAACACCTAGAGGGAAATCCGTATTAACAAGAGTACTCATCCCAGAATGGATCCCTCAAGATAACAGGAGCACCGAGTTGTTCGTAAATAAAGAGACAGAGGAAGCCTTTTGGAGGTACAGAAAGGAACACCCTGGTGAGATAGGCATCATTACAATTTATGAATTCAAGGACCCAGATACACCTGGAAAGGTTGTATACCTGGATGAGACTTCAGAAAGAGTCTTCGTGGTGCCTGAGCGCGCTAAAAATACATACACATGGAGAGGTGAATTGATATTCCCTCCATCCAGAACGAACATAAATACAAGTCAACAAGGGGCAGGAACCTCCTCAGCCCATGGACATCAAAGAGAAGGAAATAAAGAGAGACCGGAAGTAAGCTTTAATCACCCCATAGGGAGAGATAGAACAACCACGGACACTAATAGAGCGGATAGACAAAGAGATCATGGAATACTAGGTGGTAGAGATGATTTTCCTCTACCTAGGCCACGTGAACACGCAAGAGTATTGAGACCCACTCAATTAGTGAAATCCATGAAAAATTATTTTGATGGGACAGGAGATCCCTATGACCACGTTGCAGAATTCAAGCAAGTACTAAGAGCAGAACAAGTTGAAGACATGTTCACGCAGTACAACGCATTTGGGCTAACGTTAAAGAATACTGCTTTAACTTGGTTCCAACCATTGCAACAAAGGCAATTTAGAGACATCCATCACTTTTTAGAGTCATTCATCACTGAATTCTCTAAAAGTGGGATTAGACATGACACGTCTTCGTTGATTCATAGCTTTAAACAAACCCCTCAAGAAACAGTAAGACTGGCAGGACGTAGGTTTAGACAATATGTTGAACGATGTCCAATGCAAGAGCTACCCTCACAGGCCAAACAAGTATCATTGTTCCTAGATGGCTTGTTGAGCGCCAAACTACGCTCTTATGTGTACCTAAAGGAACCCAGAACGCTAGAGGAGTGTGTAAGAATATGTATAGACATTGAGGACAACCTAGGAGATGAATTAGAACTCTCAAAGGTCTATAAAGACTCAGATTGTTCTTCTCTAGCATCCACAAAATTTTCTAATTCGATAGAGGACCTAGCAGAAAAAGTGGCCCAAAAACTAGGAGTTTCTAGTAAACAGGTGCCCAAGCTACCAACTAATGTACGTTGTTACACTTGTGGTGGAAATCATTTGGCAAACGTGTGTCCCAATGCACCTCAACCTCAAGCCAACCCTAGTGGCCAATATTGCACAATTGAGAGAAGATACACGAATCATACGGCTCAGGATTGCCCATACAACAAACAAACCGTGAGACAGAACTACCCGCAAACATACCAGTAGCCAGGTAGGTATCAAGGCCAATACAATGCTCAGCCTTATTATTATAGGCCTCCTCAGAACTACCCATACCAGGCTCAACAGAGACCTCAACCCGTCTTAGCTCAGCAGCCACCCCCACCAGCGAATGTCATCTCAGTCAAATACGCTGCTGCAGAAGAGAACCTAAGTAGGGCTTTAGTGCCTTCTTCACCCTTGATCACAGAAAGTGACCCGAACTCAAACAGTTTTGATTCTACTCATGTAACTAGTCCACCCGCATATTACACGGAGTCACCAGAACATGTGGAGACATATCACTATGATAGTCCACCAATGGAACCTAGTTGGGAGCCAGATTATGCTAATGTGATGTACGCAAACCCAAACCCACGACCCCAATTGAGACCACAGAGACCACAGGGCCCTAGAGGACCATGCTTTAGGTGCCAAGGAGATCACTTCATAAAGGATTGTCCACATCCCCCAATAGCAAGGCAATCACAGTACTATAGCATCCAAGGCTTTTGTGCCGATTGTGGCAAAGAGCACATAATCAAAGATTGTCCTAAGAACCCAGTCAACGCTTCGAATGTGACACCGATCAACGTGATAGGTATTGTAAACACCGCAGATGGATCCAACCCTACATACGTGCCTATCCAAGCTATAACCAGAGCCCAGGCGCTCTTACAAAACCAACAGCTTAATCATGAGAAAGTAGCCGGAACTAGTGAAGTTGCAGAATCGAGTAGTAAAAAGACGAAATCTTGGAAAGATTCTAGAGAAAGAATAAAGAGAAAGTGGAGTAAAAAGATAACGGAGTTGGAAGGAAGTCTAAAAGAGTCGAGAGCCAAAATACAAGAATTGACTTCACAAGAATTGAATCAAGAAGACCCTGCTCAAAAATCAGGATCAGTTTTAGCGGAACCCATACCCGAAGATCTAGACATGATGTTTCGTGCATATCAGGCTAGATTAAAAGAGGGACCTCAAGTAACGGAAATGAGTAAAAACTACCCTCGAGCTGATCTAGAAATTGAGAGAACTAAACTTTGCATGAAGATGGTAGAACTAGCACAAGCTTTGTTTGAAGCCTCTAGATATCTTAATTGGAATAACATGGCAAAACCGGAATTACACTTTCAAGGACTAATGGAGAGGCTAGAACACTTGATAGAAAGCAAAGAGAAAAAGGATCAGCATAGGAACCCTATTGTCACAGAGACACAGGAGAGGAATGCACCATCCCTGTCTCAAGTACCCAACACAGAAAGTCAAGACAACTTGTCTTCCATACATAGGTACTCACATGAATTTTTGAGGGAGATCCAAGAAGAGAAATGGAGAAAAGAACAAGGAACTCATCCTCCTATTCAAGAAATAGACGACTTGCAGGAACAATTTCCCCAAGACATCCCCTCTATATATGATGATGTAGAGGTGGAACAACTGAGTGAACCCACAGGATTTGAATCTAATTCTTTACAAGAATTACCTCAGTTCACAGGACCTTGGGAAGCAAAGTCTATTAGTATGAGAGCACCCACGATAATAGTGAGGAATGAAGAATCAGTGATCCCTAGGAACACAGAAGCGATCAAGAACACGAAAGTACAGTGTAATCTCACTCTGGAGGAATTGTTAAAGGTAAAACCAGAATTGTGGAAGCACGTAGCAAATCAATTCCCGGAGCTAGCTACCACACCCTCTCAGATAGGATCACATAAGAAGGTACCAGAGATACCCGTGGAAAAGATTGGAGACGTAAGCGAAGGAGAGGAAGGTAACACATATCTTCCAATAACCCATCAGGGCTACACCACGAAAGCCATCTTAGACTCAGGAGCCGAAGTAGCCATAGCTACCACCGCTTTGTGGAAACGTTGGGGTAAGCCAGCCCTCAAACCCACCAGGATGAAGCTACAAATGGCTGATGGACACATAGAAAAACCATTAGGCTTACTAGAAGGCATATCTCTCACCACTTGTGGTGTAGAATTTGAGCATACTTTCGCCATTTGTGACTTTGCGAAAAATCGTGCTTACGAGATGATATTGGGACGACCATTCATGCGTCAGTTGCAAATTGTACAAGATTGGGGATCTAATTCTTTGTACTTGCAACATTTAGGAGTGACTACCAAAGTCAATCTTAAAGACTATTCACATCGAGATGTACCCCCAATACAATGGAATACCATCCATAAAACACCAGTAGAGACGGAATCCGTGCACTCATTAGAATCAGATCCTTCTTGGTTGCATGAGGATACCCATTTATGGATGTGTAAAGATGCCAAACAAGAGGAAGAAAGATTAGAAGCCAGGACCTTAGGTGCAGAACAACATCCACGAACCCTTCAAGATCCAGCATATGCACCCCTAGTATTTCCAGACGAAGAATTTGAACCCCATGGTTGGGCAGAGATTCTAGCAACCATGGATGTAGCCATCAATGAAGAACAATGGACACCCCACTGTGACGAGGATGGCTATGACATTTCAGTTTTCACGATAGAGCCAATCATGGGCGATGCAATTTTAGAAGAGTGTGAACCAGACACTGACGCATTCGAGGATGCAAGCGATTCTGAGTTAGAATCAATTATTATGGACTCTCCATTCGCATCAGAGGAAGAATATTTCTACGAAGTAGAGACTCACACTCAGAGACACGAGGAAATTACGAATGAGGTAAGGTTAGCCACAGAAGTGACTACTAAAAGTGAAGGCAAGAAAAGAAAGAAGAAAGAAACTATGTCAGAAAAAGAAGAATCTTTATTTGAAGTACCCGAGAATTTCAAGAAATATGAAATCGAAGATAGAAGAATCATGGTACGAATGCCTAATAGAAAAGTGAATGATGGACAAGTATATGATAACCGAGAGAAAACCAAGAAAGTAATAGTTGCCATAGAAGGAGAAGAAGAAAAATGCACATACATAGGGCATGATTTGACGACTGAAGAAGAAGAAGAGTTAGTTGCCCTATTGCGCGAATATAGAGATGTTTTTGCTTGGAGTTACAAAGATTTGAAAGGAGTAGATCCAGATATATGTTCTCATAGAATCCCTATGACTCCAGATGCAAAACCGACAAAACAGAAACCTTACACGTATAATGATAATTACGCTGCGAAGATTAAAGAGGAGATAGATCGCTTGATAGAAGCAGGATTCATTTACGAAATTGAGCATACCGAATGGGTATCCCCCATTGTGGTTGTGCCCAAGAAGAATGGAAAATTGCGTGTGTGTATTAACCTTAAAAAAGTTAATGCCGCAACGATTAGAGACAGTTATCCTCTTCCTATCACTGAACACCTATTGGAAAGAGTTGCGGGCAAGGAAGTGTACAGCTTTCTTGATGGATTCTCAGGCTATAATCAAGTAGCCATCGCTCCAGAAGATCAACATAAGACGGCTTTTGCCACGGAATGGGGCATATTTGCATTTCGTGTGATGCCATTTGGCTTGACAAATGCACCCGCTACTTTCCAGCGACTCATGTGTCATGTTTTTAAGGAATTCTTACGCAAGAGCTTGGAAGTTTATGTCGATGATTTATGTGCTCACTCAAATGTAAGACAGACGCATATCCCAGAGTTAAGACAAATATTTGACAAATGTCGAGAATATCAGGTTTGTTTGAACCCAGAAAAATGCCTTTTCATGGTCAGACAAGGCAAAATTCTAGGACACATTGTATCAAAAAATGGAATCTCTACGGACGAAGAAAAGGTGAAGGTAATTGCAGAATTACCTAGACCAACTAATGTGAAAGAGGTACAGGCATTTATGGGCCATTGTGGATATTATCGACGATTCATACACATGTATGCAATCATAGCTAAGCCTTTGTACTCTCTTTTAACCAATTTTGAATGGACAGATGAATGTGAAAATTCATTCAATGAACTCAAACGACGCTTGTGCTCAGCACCTATATTGACCACTCCAGATTGGAGTAAGCCATTCCATGTACATGTGGATGCATCCAATTACGCCATAGGATGTGTGCTAGCACAACCCACGGAGGAAGGTAACATAGATCTCCCCATAGCCTACTCTAGCAGACAACTGAACGCAGCAGAAAGAAATTACACCACGACGGAACGAGAAGGATTAGGGATGATCTACGCAGTAAAGAAGTTTAGGCACTACTTGTTGGCCAACAAATTCAAGTTCTTTACAGATCATCAAGCCCTATTATATTTAGTCAACAAACCATGTAACACAGGACGATTAATACGTTGGTTTCTATTACTCATGGAGTACGATTTTGAAGTGGTAGTCAGGAAAGGAAAGACGCATCTTAGAGCTGACCACCTTTCAAGATTAACTTCAGGAGAAGCTCCTCAAGGAGTAGCGGATGAATTACCAGATGCATACTTGTTTAACCTTGAGATAGCACCAGAATGGGCTAAGCCTATAGTCCCTATTCTGACATATGGACCCAAGAATCCGAGGATAAAGATCAAAGAAGGAGAGATTACCAAGTCTCAGAAATATCAAATAATGGCAGGAAGCATATATAAACAAGATAATCAAAGGATTCTTGCTTGTTGTGTAGATGAATCAGAGCATGCGAATTGGTTGCAATTAGCACACATAGGTGCACTAAAGCAACATCATTCAAAACATCGAACATTACAGACTCTGCATAGATTAGGAGTATATTGGCCTACGATGGAAGCAGATGTCTACAAGTTGTGTAAGGAATGCCATGTTTGTTGTGAAAAACCACCAGTAGAGCATGCTACATTATATCACGTGTCTCTCACACCAGACTGGAGTGAACCTTTAGTGACATACTTGAGGACGAACACATTCCCTCAAGGAATGACCTTAGCTCGACAACGCAGTCTAGAGCAGGAAGCTCAAGACTATTCACTTATTGGTGATAATCTATACAAAAGAGGACGAGATGGATATCTAAGACAATGCGTTCATGAAAGCGATTATCTGAGCATACTAGAGACTGCACACCAAGGTGTTGCAGGAGGTCACTTTGGACCAGATAGGATAGTCAAAGCCATTCTCTTTGCAGGATTATGGTGGTCCACTCTTCACATGGATGCTCATACCTATGTAAAGAGATGTGATGTGTGCCAAAGAACTCAGTTTCCTACTCGCAGGGATGAAATGCCATTGAAACCCATGATGGGCGGACGTGCATTCTCTAAGTGGGGTATAGACTTTGTAGGACCCATCAACCCCCCTGCAAAAGGTACACATGCGGAATACATTATTGTTGCCACAGATTATCTCACGAAATGGGTAGAGGCAAAAGCCACAAAAAAGAATGATGCACACACGACTGCAAAATTCTTATTTGAAAATGTCTTTACAAGATATGGATTGCCTATAGAGTTAGTGAGCGATCGAGGCACTCACTTTCTAAACCAAGTCATTGAATATCTGTTGCAGGATTTTATGGTGATTCACAAGAAATCTGCACCATATCATCCTCAGGCCAATGGTCAGGCTGAAAGCACTAACAAGATACTTTGTACCGTACTGACGAAACTCGTGAACAATAAACGTTCAGATTGGGACAAACAGTTACACCACGCTGTTTGGGCATATCGAGTGGCCTACAAGACCGTACTCAATGCAACTCCCTTTCAGATGGTTTTTGGTCAGAATGCAGTGCTTCCTTTGGACTTCTTGATACCGACCCTTAAGGTTGCACAGGAACATCAGTGGACCGGCCATGAATTATGAGCGAGAATATTGGACTTGGAACGATTAGGAGAAACCAGGCTGAAAGCAGCAGCAGGAATATACGCAGCGAAGAAGCGACAGAAAGCATATTTTGATGCACATGTGAAAGATAAATGCCTAAAAGAAGGAGATTTAGTTCTAGTATATACGCTGAAACAGCACGCACGGAAGTTAGAAAAGCGAGGTTATGGACCTATGATCATTAACAGACTTTCAACAAGTGGAGCAGTACAGTTAGCCACCTTAGAAGGAGATATAATGCCTAATTACATTAGTGGCTGTAGAGTCAAGCTATATCAGGAACCTCTTACTAAGGATATGCTTAGACGACTCACATTGGCAAAGAAGCGTAAGGAGGAAGAAAATAGGATACGAGCGGAAGCTCAGGCAGAAGCCATAGAACGCATTAAGCGCATGAAGCTAAGAAGACAAGAACTAGGGAGAGAACATTATAACCACCTAGAAACATCACCCAGATATCCCATGGCCATGTGTCAAGTAAAGTCAACCACTCATCCTAGCATAGTGGACAGGAGACCATTCATTACGGTTAGGCTAGAGCACGGCAACCATTGCCAAGAACTCAGGGCCTTAATTGACTCAGGTGCTGCTACTAGTGCGATTAGATGGTCCCACTATAAGGATTCAGGAATAGAAATGCGGCCAATTGAGGCATACCTCATAGGCCTAGGAGGCATGGAAACCCCTTGCATGGGTGAGGTGGACCTTCCTATCCTCATTAAGGATATGACGATGACAACGAAGCTACTAGTGTGCCATGATGACGACCTGATAGAACCCCTAATCCTTGGTCAAGATTGGCTATACGATCACTCAGTGGACCTAAATCTTAGACAAGGCTCCTTACAGATTGGAACCTTAGAGCAGAAGCGAGTGATACCGCTTGACTTCCCTAACGACATTCCGCTTGACGGTTGTGACCCTAGACCCTATGAAATCCATGCGACGGAAGACCGGAAGATCTCTAAGCAGACCAGTCACGTTACGTCTACACCAACCCACTCGGGCTTGGCTATGGACAGTTGTCAGTCAGAAGGACGACAGGAGATCTTCCCTGGGACTTCCTGCAAACTAGAAGAGACAGCTACCCAACAGCAAGGGCAGATGGACACAATCAGTGGTCAGGTGGGTTGCATCAGCAGCCAAATGAGCACGACACCCTGCGGTGCTCATCCTTCCAAACTTGTTGCGGACTGGCCTAGATTAAAGTTAAATAAGGCATCACTTCCTAATGGGCAGGTCACGCAAGTGTTGGATCTCCCTTCTTTTCCAAAGCAGAGCGTCCATCCGACCTCTCAACCTCGACAACAACAGAATCGACCACGACGAAGGAACCCAGATCGACTGCAGTATCAGAGGAAACAACAAGGAAAGCAGTTTAGGCCACCCAAAGGAAGCGGCACCAGACAAATATGGGTGCCAAAGGGACAAAAAGCACCAAAGAACTCCAGCCAAGCAGAAATCGACAAGAAAAAGGCAGTGCAGAAATAGAATCGATATCCACCATCCCCTCGACCTTCTTCTACAGGTCCGAGCATTCGACAAATGTGGATCGCCAAGAAGTACCTTACCCATAGACCCACATCCACGCAGATTTGGGTACCCAAACCATGTATCATAGCTCAACCCTTAAACCATGTAATATACACCCCTCACAAATCTTTCCATCCCTCGATACTACCACACCCGATACCACCTTTTGCCCCTCAGCAGAAACCCACCACCCATTCAAGAACCCTTAGGAAATGGATACCGAAGCGTGTCCAACCGTCTTCCCCTAACCCATTGTCTAACTACCCCCCGACTAACATACAACCTTGTACTAAATCACTAACCTTTAAACCTTGTATAAATTCACCCACCATCATCACACATCACTCGTAATCTCATCTCATCAAGAAATGTATGCATGATCTGAAACATGTAGGTGTCCAGAGACCTGCACTAGTGCTGCAAGAAACATTGCATCCATCACATCACAGCACTTGGCTACACGGGTTACGCATCAGTTATGGAAAGGGATTGCGGTCTCACTTTAATGGGATAATAATTAATTTCCATGCTAATGTGTTAATCTTTTGTAGCAGATCCTTCTCACTAGCGCACCACTCATCATGCAAACCGATGAAGGAACATGAGGAGCAGGCCCCAGTGTAGCGGCTGTGCCCCTCAACGTGTTACGAGCAGAGTCCCACCCGACTGCTCCACCGCCGGAATTTCAGGGATTTCCAGGGCCCATGCCTATCGACAACCCACCCATGGGCTACACCGAAAAGATACACAGGAACTCTCATTGGTTTCAGGGCCTTGCAGGACCCCTTGCAGACGCGGACTTTATTTTTGAATCCTCTCTGACATTTGATGACCGCACGTGGGGAAAATACCAGTTTTTCTCTAGAGAGTTCGAAGCCCTACAGAGCACCCAGGATTTAACTCACGTTTGGGCCAGAGCAGGCTTCACAGAGTATTTCAGTGATCCTCTGCCCAAACCGGACTTTTATAGGTGCTATTACTTAATCACTACTTTGCTGGCCTCAGAGAATAAGGACATCCCAGGAACCTTCATATTGCCTACTCTAGTGGATGATCCACCTTACAAAAGGTTTTACCTATCTAAGGATTTAATCAGAGCGGCCATCAAAATTCATGGCACCCACACACCCACAGATCGAGAGAGATTAATTCCAGAACCGATGAAACGTGGGGATGTCACAAAGTGGGAGGAGATCTCCGCCATTACACCTGAGCTATCAAAGCCACTACGGATATGCATGCGACACTTCGCATTCCCAGCTCAGGACAGATTTACCATGCCCCATAAACGAATCTGGTTCGGTTTGTATTTGGCATGCACGGGACCTCAAACTGTTGATCTGGCAAGCTGGATCATAGATCAAATGTATCTGGCACAGCACAGATGGGAGCGTAAAAAAGTGCTTAATGGATGTTGTGCACTCACAAGAATTGTGTATATGTGCTTGGCTTATGACTTGCCAATTGAGCGTGCACTAACAGGAGAAGAACTGAAGGCATTCAAAGGAACGACGAAGAAAGCCAGGAAGCCTAGTAGAACACGGGCAGGTAAGCGCATGAGAGGCACCATTCCTTGCCTTCAAGTGCCAGAGTCGCCATCACCACAACCTTCTCCAGAGCGACCACAGACAGAAGCGGCTCCCACAGTACAACCTATTTGAATAAGGTTGTCCAGACCAGTGGTTACAGAGGGCACCACTAGTACCGCCGCACCTCAGGCAGCTGCCACCACAGAACCCACCACCACAACAGCAGAAGCTCCCACCACTATTGGTGCGGAGGCTTTTTCTTTCCCGATACCACATATGGAGGCCGACCCAATAAACACGACCTTTGATTTTGAGATGCCTGATGCATTCTCAAACGAATTCCAGTATTCAGAAGCACAACTGTTCTCCCAGGAATATGAACGCCCCAGCTACCCTACCACACCACGAGATCTGCCACAGGGACAAGCTGTGTCGAGCTCTGAAGAAGAAAGAACCGAAACAGACGACGAGGAAGGCGACGATGAAGCCAGCCAGGGCTCACATGACGGACAGACAGAGGGCCAAGGCCAACAAATTGACGCACATGGCGACACCAGCACATACGAAGATGAGACTTTCGAAGCCGCAGCGTACACGCTGGCCATAAAGAAATTATATCGAACGATGGAGAAAGTCTGGGCCCGGAAGAAGTTAACTGAAGAGGAGAGCCAGGCATTAATTGAACAGGAACTCATCTCCGGAGGATTCGAAGACGCATACATCAGAGGGTTCAGAGAGTTAGTCAAATCAGTAGGCTCCCATGAAGCACTCAGGTTTTTACAAAGAAAGCAACTACCACAGTTTGACCCCCGCCGAGTGCGACTACTTTCAAAGCCTGGAGAGTATATTCGCGTACCAACAGGAGCTCAGTCTTCAGCACAAGCCAGGGAGGCACGCCTCGTCCCCGAAAGTTCATTGACCGCAGAACCCATCCTTGTAGATTCCCCACCCCGTACTACCGTTGTACATACCACTACTATCCTCGAAATAACATCCACCCCTTCTACTCCTCTCTCACCTCATCTTTCACCAACCCATCCTGTATCCCCTGCACACCCACCTGCTTCCCCCACATCCACACCTGTACAAGGCAACATAGCCACAACCTTTGCCCTGCCCATTCAGACCACCATGCCCACACCCAGCCCTTCGTATCTACATGTTAACCCCTTCACCCCTTCATCTTTCCCCGCGTTTCCCCCACCTCTAAGAACCCCATTCCCCTTTCTAACCCCACTAACCTTCTCACCAGTTTCACCTCCCCAACCCACCATAACCCCTATTTCCCCTTTTCACCAAGCTGCTCCAGCCAGCCCCCATGTAAATTACTCCACATTTGTAAATCCCGTCTTCACACCTACACAACCACCCACAAGCCAGTCGGGTCAATTTTCCAAACAAAGATGTTTTTATTATTTCTTCAAACATTCAACAGTGATTATTATCACTAATTGTAACATATGTATCATAGAAAACCCCATTTTGTAATCCATAGCTCCATTTTGTGCAAGCCGAGGAGTCCTCGAGCTTGAGGAGCTTAGGTAGAATGCACCTACCAATTTTCGTTATTTTTAGACATCGTTTACCCTTCCAAATAGCCTCTAGGACCTATTTTTTAACTAGGCCGGTCACTAGATGTGAAACCGGTCAAAACTAGTCTAGAAACTATAAAAAGAGCTAGAGAGCTCATTTTTGAGGTTGGTTCATTGTAGCTTGTTTGAGATTAGAGTTCTTTTGAGCTTGTAAGAGTGTTCTTGAGTAATAGAGCTAATTTCCCACCTTCCATTGTGTCTTGCTTGTCTCTTCATTGTGTGTGTGTATGTGTGTGTGCATCTTTGTGCTTCTCACCTTCACTCTCACATCATCTCACGTTCACGATCTTCATATCACTCCTACCTCTCCCTCGGATTGACATTAAGGAGGTGAAGCTTCTTAACGTGGTTCTCACCATTGTGCTAGAGCAACATGCTTCTATAGGATTGACAGTTAACTTCAACTCTTGACAGTACGAAAATTTAACAGCACTAGTGGCTACACCTGAGTCAATCAAGGCTCTTACAGTCCTTGCACCCTTTCCTTGTCCTATCTCTAAGGTTATAAAAGGACGTCTATCAATTATCCTATGAGAGCTGATACCTGAAACTTCACACATAGCCACATGATATCCTTGATCTGCATATGCATCTGTCCTAGGTTGCTCTCCACCCTGTCTTCTCAGCTTCATTCTCCGGATGCGTTCCAATGCTTCTGCTTGAGCTTCTTCTGGAATTTGTCTTTCTTCTTCTTTGCGTTTCTTAGCAGTGTTGAGTCGACTTAGCATCTCTTCCGTCAGAGGTTCCTGATATAACTTGACTCTGCATCCACTTATGTAGCTCGGGAGAATATCGCCTTCTAATGTGGCTAGTTGCACTGCTCCACTTGTTGAGATTCTATTAATGATCATGGGTCCGTAGCCTCTCTTCTCTAGTTTCCTCGCATGTTGTTTCAAAGTGTAGACTAGTACTAGGTCACCTGCCTTCAAACCTTTATCCTTAACGTGGGCATCAAAGTATGCCTTCTGTCGTTTCTTAGCTGCATATATCCGTGCAACCGCCCTCAGTCTTGTTTCTCCTAATCATTCAAGGTCAAAAAGTCTAGAGGAGAGTTCATGACCCGTCCATTCATGCTCTTGTGCTACTTTCAATGTAGGTATTAAGAAGTCCAACGGTAGCACTGCATTTTGGCCAAATACCATCTGAAAGGGGGTGGCTTGGAGTACCGTTTTGTAGGCGACTCGGTATGCCCAAATAGCGTGGTGTAGCTGTTTGTCCCAATCAGAGCGTTTATTGTTCACTAATTTCGTCAGTACATTGCATAGGATCTTATTGGTGCTCTCAGCCTGGCCATTAGCTTGAGGGTGATAGGGGGCAGACTTCTTATGTACTACCAAGAATTCTTGGAGCAGATTTTCAATAACTTCATTCTAGAAGTGAGTGCCTCTATCACTAACTAGCTCTATAGGTAGCCCGTATCTAGTGAACACATTCTCGAATAAAAACTTAGTTGTTGTTTGAGCATCGTTCTTCGTTGTGGCTTTTACCTCTACCCACTTGGTTAGATAATCCGTGGCCACAATGATATATTCCGCATGAGAACCCTTAGCTGGGGGATTAATAGGACCTACAAAGTCTATTCCCCACTTAGAGAATGCTCGTCCACCCATCATAGGTTTCAGTGGCATTTCATCTTTGCGTATAGGATACTGAGTTCGCTGACAGACATCACACCTCTTCACATAGGTATGTGCATCCATGTGAAGGGTCGGCCACCACAAGCCTGCAAATAGAATCACTTTAATCACTCGATCTGCTCCAAAATGCCCTCCTGCTACACCTTGGTGAGCAGTTTCCAAGATCTTTAGATATTCACTCTCGTGGACACATAATCTTAGGTAACCATCTTTACCACGCTTGTATAGGTTATCACCAATGAGCGAGTAATCTAGGGCTTCTTGTTCTAAACTTCTTTGTTTGGCTAGTGTCATATCTTGAGGGAATGTTTTTGTCCGCAGGAAGGATACTAGTGGTTCACTCCAATCTGGCACTATGGACACTTGATACAGAGTGGCATGTTCCACAGGTGGTTTAGTGCAACAGATTAGGCATTCCTTGCACAATCTTTGGACATCAGCTTCCATAGTCGACCAATGCACTCCGAGTCTCCTTAGTGTCTGCAGGGTTCGTTGCTTTGAGTAGTGTTGCTCTAATGCACCTACATGTGCTAATTGCAACCATTTAGCGTGCTCATCCTCTTCCACACAACAAGCCAAGATCCCTTGATCTGTGTGCTTGTACATACTTCCTGCCATGATGTGATACTTTTGGGCTTTTACTACCTCTTTATCCTGTGTGTTTATTACTGGGTGGTTAGGTCCGTACGTCAATAGTGAGCCTAGAGAGATGATCTGCTCTCAAGTGAGTCTTCCCTTTCCTTACCACAACCTCGAAATCATATTCCATTAGCAAGAGAAACCATCTTATTAATCTTCCTGTATTGCATGGCTTGTTTACGAGATATAGCAGTGCCTGATGGTTAGTAAAAAATTTAAACTTATTTGCAAGCAAGTAATGTCTAAACTTTTTAACCGCATATACCATGCCTAGTCCTTCTCTCTCAATAGTGGTATAATTTCGTTCAGCTGCATTCAATTGTCTACTAGCATAGGCAATTGGAAGATCCATATTACCTTCACCGGTAGGTTGCGCGAGTACACACCCAATAGCATAATTGGATGCATCTACATGAACATGGAAAGGCTTATTCCAATCTGGTGTGGTCAAGATTGGTGCTGAACATAATCACCGTTTAAGCTCATTGAAGGAATGCTCACATTCATCAGTCCACTCAAAGTTAGTCAAAAGTCCATACAGAGGCTTTGCTATGATGGCATACATGTGTATAAACCGTCGGTAGTAACCACAATGCCCCATGAAAGCTTGTACTTCCTTGACATTCTTTGGCCTAGGTAACTCGGCTATGGCTCTCACTTTCTCTTCATCAATGGATATGCCATTCTTTGACACTATGTGTCCTAGAATCTTGCCTTGCCTGACCATAAAAACGCACTTTTCTGGGTTCAGGCAGACTTGATATTCTCTACATTTGTCAAAGATTTGTCTGAGTTCATGAATATGGGTTTGCCTAATGTTGGAATGAGCACAAAGATCATCAACATAGACTCCTAAGTTCTTCCTCAGGAACTCTTTAAATACATGGCACATCAGCCTCTAGAAGGTAGCTGGTGCATTGGTAAGCCCAAATGGCATTACTCTAAAGGCAAAAATGCCCCATTCAGTGGCAAACGCCATCTTATGCTGATCTTCTGAAGCTATGGCTACTTGATTGTAGCCCGAAAATCCATCAAGGAAGCTGTACACTTCCTTGCCTGCTACTCTTTCTAAGAGATGCTCTGTGATAGGAAGCGGATAGTTATCTCGAATTGTGGCTGCATTGACCTTCTTTAAGTTAATGCATACACGTAGCTTTCCATTTTTCTTGGGCACCACTACGATGGGGGATACCCACTCAGTGTGCTCAATTTCATAGATGAATCCAGCTTCAACCAGTCTATCTATCTCCTCTTTGATCTTAGCAGCATAATTATCATTATATGTGTATGGCTTTTGCTTAGAGGGCCTAGCCTCTGAAGTCATGGGTATTGTATGTCAGGGTCTACACCTTTCAGGTCCTTGTAGCTCCAAGCGAATACATCTCTGTACTCTCTTAGCAAGGCTATCAATTCGTGCTCTTCGTCTTCCGTCAGGTCATGACCTATGTACGTGCATCTCTCTTCTCCTTCTTCCACGGCTACCACTATTTTCTTGGTGGTTTCTTTGTTATCATAGGCCTCCCCTGATTGCGCCTCTCGTTTAGGCATTCTAATCATGACTATCCTGTCATCTATCTCACTTCTTAAAATTTTCCGGGACCTCAAACAAAGATTCTTCCTCTTCTGGTGTGACTTCTCCCTTCTTTCTTTTCTTTCCTTCTTCCTTCGGGGTCACATGTGTGGCTAGCCTTACATCATTTGTAAGCTCTCCATGCCTCTGGGGTTGGAATTCTACTTCATAGAAGTATTCTTCATCTGATGCAAGGCGGGTCCATGATGATTGACTCTAGGTCGGAGTCACTTGCATCCTCAAATTTGTTTAGGTCCTCGGGAGTGGGATCTGCTAGGACTGATCCTACTCTAGGGGGTGGTGGGATTAGGTGAGGCGGGTTGGAAGGTGGCGGGTCGGATGGAGTTGGGAATGGTGGAGGTGGGGTAGTGTGAGAGGGAGTTTGATATGTGAGTTCGGTTATCTTGGCTCTTGTTTCTCTTAGACTTTCCTCAAGTTCACTCATTTTCTTTGCCCATTGCCTTTTCATTCTTTCACGACTATCACTCCAAGCTCTAGTCCTCTTCTTTGTCATGCTCTCCGTTTCACTAACATCTGGGCTCTTTTCCTGGCCTACACTTTGGTTCTACTGCAAGGCTTGGGCTCTAGTGATCACTTGCACTGGTGTAGTGGAAGTCACACTTCCTGTGGAGTCTACAACTAACCCAACAACATTGATAGGAGTGATTTTCGGCATATTATTAGGATTCTTTGGGCAGTCTCGTAAGAGATGCTCCTTTCCACACTCCTAGCAATAGCCCTGGATCGTCACTGACTGGGGTTGTGTAGGTGGAGGCAAGGGACAATCACGAATGAGATGATCTCCCTGACATCTATAGCATGGTCCTCTAGGAAATGGGGGTCTTACTTGCCTAGGTTGAGGTCTAGAGTTGGGGTTTGCGTACATGACATTAGTATACTCGGGCTCCCAATTAGGTTCACTCGGTTCCTCACTGTAGTAGGACTCACCATGTTCAGGAGACTGCATGTAGTAAGCCTGGGGACTATCAACATGCGTAGAATCAAAGCTATGGTCACTAGGATCACTTTCTGAGATTAATGGTGTTACTGGGACTATAGCTCTATTCAGGTTTTCTTCTGCAGCAGCATACTTTACCGGAATCACATTAGTAGGAGCAGGTGGTTGCTGTGCTAGCACTGGCTGGGGTCTCAGTTGGGTCTGATATTGCGGTTGGTAATTTTGCTGAGGCCTAGTATACTGTTGGGGTGGGTATTGACTCTGGTATCTACCTTGCTGGTATGGCTGAGGGTAGGTTTGCCTAACCGCTTGCTTATTGTATGGGCAGTCTTCTGCAGAGTGATTTGGGGTTGAGCCATAATGGGACATACATTTGCCATATGGTCACCTCCACAAGTATAGCATCTTTTCACTGGGGCAAATCTTGGGATCTGTTTGCTAGTGACACCTAATTTTTGAGCTACTTTCTCTGCAAGTTCCTCAATTGATGTGGATTGCGAGGAAGAGAGGCTAGAGGCACTATCTGAGTCTTTGTAGATTTTGGAAAGCTCTAGTTCTTCCCCTAGGTTATCCTCAATGTCAATGCACATGCGTACACACTCTTCTATGGTCCTAGGGTCCTTCAAGTACACATATGATCTCAATTTGGTACTTAGCAATCCATCCAAGAACAAAGCCACTTGTTGAGCTGGCGTGGGTAACTCAGGGACAGGGCATCTCTCTAGGTATTGCCTAAATCTTCTTCCAGCAAGTCTCACGATTTCTTGAGGGGTTTGCTTGAAGCTGTGAATCAGCGAGGAAGTGTTATGTCTTATGCCACTTTTAGAGAATTCGATAATGAATGCCTCTAGAAGTTGGTCTATGCTCCTGAACTGCCTCTCGTTTAGTGGTTGAAACCATGTCAGGGCAGTGTTCCTAAGGGTTAGACCAAAGGCATTGTACTGCGTGAACAGATCTTCAACTTGTTTAGCTCTCAAGACTTGCCTAAACTCAGCCACATGATCGTATGGATCTCGAGTGCCATCGAAGTAGTTCTTCATGGACTTAACTAGCTGAGTCGGTCTCAAAGTCCTTGTGTGCTCTCTAGGTCGTGGTAGAGGGAACTCATCCGCATTTCTTTGATTCCTGGGAGCTCTAAGTACCTCAGGTTCTACTCTATTTGTTTTCGTCCTCGTTCTTTCTCTGCCCCCTGGGTTGGCAAAGCTTACTTCTGGCCTATCTCTACTTCTGTCTCTTTGAGTTCCATGAGCTTGGGATGTTCCTGCTCCAGGGTGACCATAGGACACATTTGATCTTGGTTGGGGGAAAATGAATTCACCCTTCCAAGTGTAAGCATGGATCACATTTCCGAATTCATCTGTCCTATTTGGGTGGCTGGTGACTACGTATATGGTTCCTTCTTTGTCTAGGTATGCTCCATTTTCGAACTTTACAGCTGGGTGTTCTAGTCCAACGGATTGGTCGGGGTTTTTAATCTGGACCACGGATCTTCCTAGGCCGTCCTCATAGATGCTAGCACCTAATCGGTTGGTCCTAAGGTATTCCAACTGCGTCTTGTAGAGGCCTTCCACCCTATACAAATATGGCACACCTGAACTCCCCGCAGGTCTCTCCATACCTTGAGACATCTCTGATTCACTAGTCTCAGAGCTAGGGTAATGCAAGTGGTGGCTCAACTGTTGGGCCCAAGACCTAGCAGTATGATTAACACTAGCCTCTGAAGACCTAAGACTTTGTCTATCTCTTACTAGATGTCGTCCTGATCTAAGGTTCATATGCCTCTTTAAGTAGCCCAATTTTTGCCTGAAGTACAACCTCGTTGCCGATCAGTTGGTGTCAGTCACTTGATTCTTTTTTAGTGTGTTATCGTGTTTATGATCTTGTCTGATATCACGTCAACAGGAATATTTGATTTGATTTTCTGCACTTGAGTTGATCGTCCCACGTTAAGTTCTTTTCCTTTAAAGTTCTCGGTCACACACAGGTTATCTCTTGAACTTGATTTCTTAGATAGTCTTTGACTTGTCACGTGCCTATCATGTCCTGAATTACTCCTAGCACTACTCAAACTTAGCCTAAGCTAGGAATTGACAAAGGGAGTTGAGAATATTCCGACCTTTCTTGCTGATCCCTTGTTCTTTAGTGCTTGAGAACCCGATTCTCAAGCTTGCACAAAGCCCTTGCTTTGGATGCTCTCAATTGCTCTCAATAGACCTGTATCAGTCCCAAGATTAGCTCAAGACTTAAATTCAAAGGACAGAACCAAGCACTTTCATTCATGTAACTTAGATACCAATTAGCCTTTTGTCTTTATGGAAAACAATTCTAGAGATCCCCTGGTTTTGTTCCCCCTGGATATGGTCAACTTCAAAATACTATATCTAATAATCCTGATATTAATTTTACCGTAACCAGTGGAAGTTTTGGTTGTACTCCCCACGAGCTTTCTAACAAGACAAGAATCACAGCAAACGGATTTCGTATGAGAAAGTCTTGTCAGTTCAGGGTTTTGGTGCTAAAACGGGGTTCAAACAGGCTAACAGATCACAGGATTTTTTTTCTCAAAAATACACGTGTAGGGACCTCACAAATCACTAATTACTCGACCAACATGCCCAAAAACTATCCCCAAAACTTGGAATAAAAAACCCTAATTTTTTTGGCCGAAAAGGCTGTCAATCACGATCGACAGGTCTGTCAATCGCGATTGAGAGAGGTGTCCGTCGGGGCCTGTCGGTTGCGATCGACACGTCAATCGCGATCGACAGAGTCGATCGTGGGTTCTGTCAATCGCGATCGATGGTGTCAATCGCGATCGACACGTGTTCCGAGATTTCCGCCGTAAATTCAGTCGATCGGGGCTGTGTCCGTCACGATGGACACGTGGCAACGCGTAAAATTTAGTCAATCGCCAAAATTTAGTCAGCCACGATCGACGGTGTCAATCACGATTGACAGATTCAGTCGGTCGTCTCTGTCGGTCGCGATTGACAGGGTCTGTCGGTTGCGATTGACAGGGTCTATCGGTCGCGATTGACAGATGTTGTCGATCGTGGCTGTCGATCGCGATCGATGGTGTCGATCGCGATTGACAAAGAAACTCGGAAATTTTTAACTGTTTTTAGTGATTTAGAATGTGCTCATCATGTAGATTATGGTGGTGCACTTTGTTTTACCAAATGGGTGATTTTTCTGTCGATTGCGATCGACATAGGTCTGCGACACAGAGACAATTTCGAGCGTGTCCATACCTGCTCAGCGTGCTGGAGGGGATGATACAGCTATACCTGCAAGAGTGCTCAAAAAACATGCAAAAACACTGCACACAAGTCGCTCTCTCGCTCTCTCTCACAAGTGGAATGAGGGTGATGATGGTGATGATGGTGGTGAGGTAAGAAAGAGAAAAATAAGAAAAGTAAAGAAATTACCTACAACGCCAACATCTCAAATCTACGTCTTACCATCACACGCTCGTCCTCAAAGCTCGATCCCTGACAACGGCGCCAAAATTTGGTGTAGCTCAGTGATGAGTAGCACCTCCTTTAATGTCAATCCGGGAAGACGTTAGGATGGTATGATGACCTCGAGCAAGTGAAGGCACAAGTGCGTGAGTGAGAAGAACACTAACATGCACACACATACACACACACCCGCACACATGGTAAGACAAAGAGTGAGAAGCAATGGAGTTCTTAGATTACTTTCAAAAAGCTCTTACAAGTTCAAATCAATCACAAGTTACCGTCAAAAATGAGCTCTCTAGCTCTATTTATAGTTTTTGACTAGGTTTTGGCCGTGTCCAGACCTAGTGTCCGGCCTAGTTAAAAATTAGGTTCTGGGGCCTATTTGAAGACTCAAACGAAGTCTAAAAATTATGAAAATTGGTAGGTAGCTACTTCGAATGCTCCTCAAGCTCAAGGACTCCTTGGCTTGCACAAAATGGAGCTACAAAAATATGAAATGGTATCTACAATGGCTTTTAGTGATGAAAATCACTATTGTTGTAGGGATTTCTTCTAACGATTTGACATACATATCTTCGAGCTCCCTACTTGCTCCTTCTCCTTGTGTGTCCACCTCTTTGATATGCTTTAGTGTCCTGAAAAAATATTGGTCTACTTGCCAGATCGTCGTTGACTGCTCTGTCTGCTTGTGCCTTCTCTTCTCTCTGACTCCCTTCGTAAGCTTCCTTGCCTTGTGAGTCCTTTAGTTCCAACAGTCACTTGCATAAAGCCTTGTATGGTCTCAAGCAAGCTCCACGTGCATGGTATGACAAAATCCATAAGCACTTGATTGCTCTTGGCTTCGCATGTAGTTAAATTTAAAGCACACTCTATGTATGCAAAAATGGGGCTGATCTTACAGTGCTTGTTCTCTATGTTAATGACATACTCTTGGTTGGGTCATGATGCAAAACTTGACATTCTTATGGCTGATTTGCAGCATACTTTGATGTCACTTATCTTGATCTTTTGAGCTACTATCTTGGCATCTAGTTTGTATCCATTGAGGGGGGAATTGTTATGCATCAAGCAAAGTATGTTGAAAAACTACTTTAGTATTTTGTGAAATGAATCATTCTTTGAGCTTGTTTCACAGGTAAGATCATTAACCATTAAGTTGCATGAGACTCCTATAGATTTTATGGTACAAAAATGGATCAAGAAGGATCTTCCTAGAAGCACCCAACACCAAAGTAGAAAGTAGCCTAGTCAAATATTATATAGTCTTATACCATCCTTTTTTAGTCTCTTACATCAATACAAATCCTATTGCTATATGGGATGCATCTACAAATAAGTGCAAATGTAGCTTCTAATTGGGTGGTACCAAAACAAGTGAAACCGCCAACATCTTCCTAGGAAATAGAGAGCCTTTCGTTGTTCTAGAACCAAAGGCCAAATTCGATATTCTTTTTTTTAAGATGAGTGCAAAGGTCACACTCATGAGAATTTTTTTTCAAAAATCTACCATGCTACTTAAACCTCATTAACTATTTTACATTCTTAAGTTGTACTGCTTTAGTGATTTGCTCCAGCTTTTGTAGATCCATGGATTGCAAAAACTATGTCCTAGCAAGACTCCCCTTTTTATAGAAAAGATATACTTTGCAAGACTAAGTGGTAGCATGTATTCCTTGCATCTCTGAAAGCACAATTCTTGTTGATATAAATGATACATAGTGTCCCTGGATACATAGTATCCCTTGATGTAAGATAGGGATCAAAACTTTGCATAACCACTATTGAAGTGTATGTGGGGTATTCTTCAAATTGAAAATCATTACCATTGATGCATAAACACTCCACTATACCCTACCTTCAAGAACCATCCTTATCTACTTGTTAGTCACTATATCAATCCAAAAAGCTATACATGTTAGCTCCAACCATTGAGTCCAAGAAAGTATAATAATATGGGAGTGGGAAAGGATTCCTCATCATTACTGCATTCAACTTCCTATAGTCCACATCATGGTAAATGCAAATATCTGAGAAGAATCTTGAGACTAGTGTCTTCAAAACACATGGAAGAATATTTATCATTCAACCTATTTCACTTTTGATAAATTGCATATATTTATCAAAATTTATCATGGAAACTTGATAAGAAAAAGGTAGTAAATTCTTGCTCAAATATAAAATTTCTTTGTTGTTAGATGTGCTAATGGCCAAAATTTGAAAAATTATAAAGATATTGAATGATATTAAAAGCTTAATTTTATAGAATGCATTCTTTATCAATCTTGGAAATGAAAGCAATTACAGCCTATTGTATCCTCCTATTGGTCAAAAATATTTTCTTTTACCACTACCTTACAAAAAATCATACTGTGTCGAAAAACCTCACATATACATCAGGTTCATCATCCACCTTTTTGTAGGATCTATTCAACTACATTTTGGTGATACAATGACTTGGAACAACTATCGCTAGAGGAATCTAGCAAATTCACCACTCATTGTCCATAAGAGCTAAGGGGAGGACCTCTATGACCCCTTCCTCTAAGTCTGCTTGGTCACCTTCACCCGAGTCTAGATTAGTAGTACTCCCAATTGAATTTTTCTCCTCTCATTATATTTTTGGCTCCTCTTTCAGCTACTCAGCCTAGATGAAGTCAAGAAGACTTAGAACCACTCTAGAATTCTAGGGTTTCTTATCTCTCACCCTCTCAAATTCTCCACTTGGTCGTTTGTCTCCCCACCATTCCACTTGGAGTTTTGCAACCTCAAGTGCCACTTGTGCCTCTAGAAAATGCATAATCAATGTGTATGGATCTTCTCCCTTCTCCATTAATGAAAGCTATTGTTTGGGGATATGTACACTACTTAGTATTGCACTACCAGATCCTTCTCTTACTTCAAATATAGAGGTCTCCATTGTGGCTAACTGTTGGTGAAAACGCCAAGCCTTCACACTTGGCTAGGCATTGAAGGAGCTTCTACTTGCTAAAGACATTGCTCTATGTATAATCAATCATTTTAAGTGATTCCACTTGGAAAAATTAGCTCTATGAGCTAATTAGATACCCTCAGAAGGTTTTTTTCTAATTGCTACTGTGATGGGAGTGCTTAGCTTAAGAACCAGCAGGTATGTGAACCAAAATAGCAAATTTCTGACAACTTGTGATCTCTAAAGTTATCTGTCTTAGATTAACCATTACATTCATCAACCCCAAAGTACATTAGTACTTTATTGGTGTCACTTGGAAGCTAAGAGGGCCTACTACTCAACTCTAAAGTGTATCAGGGCTGGTATCAAGTAGGTTTAGCAAGTACCACTTCATTTCTTGAAGTATCCACATCCATCTTTCCCAACAGTGGTATCAGAGCAATTGAGGTAAAATGTGAGATGGTTTCCCCTCTTTTATTGATAAATTTGATAGGAACAACTACCAAGCATGGTCCTTGAGGATGAAAACATACTTACAAGGAAGGATTCTCTATGGATACATATCAAGAGATGAGGAGATGCCCATTTTCAGAAGCAAAGGACAACCTTCAAGAGAGGAGCTTGAAAGACTCAACTCATGGTGTGCCAAAGATGCATTAGCAAGGTCATATCTACTTAACTCTATCTCTAACTTCCTTCTTCCACACATTGGGAATTGTAAAACATCTCAAGATACTTGGGAGAAATTGTCTTCATAATTTTCCTCTAATACAAGAGCAAGAAAGAATCAATTATGGATTGAATTTACCAACCAAAGGAAGAAATCCAAGCAAAGTATTTGAGAGCATGTGACCAAAGTCAAAGATGTGGCTCACCAATTGGCAAGTATAGGAGAGGAGATTGAAGAGGAGCAAATTGTGAGGCAAGTTGTAGCTCAAGCGTAAGCACCACCTCCTTTACTTGTCAATCCGCGGAGACGTGAGGACCGGTATGAAGACCACGAGCAAGTGAAGGCACAAGTGCGTGAGTGAAAGCACACAAACATGCACACACATACACACACACGCGCACAAAGTAAGATCAAAGAGAGGAACAATGGAAAGCTTAGATTGCAAAAGAGTTCTCTTACAAAAGTTCTATTCTCTAACAAGCTACCCCCAAAAATGAGCTCTCTAGCTCTTTTTATAGTTTTTTGACTAGTTTTGGCCCTGTCTAGACCTAGTGTCCGGCCTAGTTAAAAATTAGGTTCCAGGGCTTATTTGAGGGCTCAAACGAAGTCTAAAAATTATGAAAATTGGTACGATGGTACTTCTAATACTCCTCAAGCTCAAGGACTCCTCGGCTTGAACAAAATGGAGTTACTAAAAATAGATAATGGTATCTACAATGGTTTTTAGTGATGAAAATCACTATTTTTGTAGGGGATTCTTCTGAAAATTTGACATACACTTCTTGGAGCTCCCTACTTGCTCCCTTTCCTCGTGTGTCCATGTGCTTCCATGCTTTGTCCTTGACTTTGAGCTTCAACACTCCCCCCCCTCTCGAGTCTGTTGTCCTTGACAGACCCTTGTTGGAAGGGCTGTTCTGTGTAGTGCTTTGAGAGGTGGTGTCCATCCGTTGTATGAGTTGGTTCCTTGGATTCCAGCAAGAATGTGTCGTTGAGAGCTTTCAAAACTGCAAGTTGCTCAAAAGAGGTTGTCAAGAGTGATTTGGAGCAACTACTGGCTTCAATTTGCTTCCGCGATATGGATGTTGTTCCCATGATGTCCGCTAGCTCTTTTAAAGATGATGTTGAGAGCAGTCATGCCAACTACTCATAACCCATAATGAATGATGGGTAAGTGTGTTCGTGCATGGGTTGAAAAAAGTATGTGCCTTGTGCACGGCCTTGTAATGTAGCCCTACGCATGCTTACTCGGAAAATGCATTGGAAGAAGTATGGTGCAAAAATTGCGGGTCTTGAGCTAAGTGCTCAAGGGTATGCTGACGAAGAGGTTTCCTAAACTATCATGGTTATGGTGTTTCCAGAGTAAAGATACTTACCATGGCGAAGGTTGATGGATGTTTGTCTCTTCGTGTTGTACACTCGGCCTTTGGGATGGAACCTTGTTGATGAATGTCCATGTTGAGAGAATTGAATTGCTTTATATTCCTTGGCAAGCAACATCGGGTAACTACACCAAGCTGAGTTTCACATATTCTCTTTAGCTCACCATATGCAAGAGTCTTCTCCTCCAGAACTACCTTTTGCAGATATCTCCTTGGATGCTCTGGTACATGAAGTAGTTAAGCATCACTCAAGTTGCGGACCTTCAAGCTCTTCATTCCTACCATGGTAAGAGAAAATCATAGTGGGAGATGCCATGTTCATGCCAAATGCTTGTCATCTACCAGATAAGGCAGCAATAATCTCACTGCTGGCCGAGACACACTTCTATCCAAATTGATAAATGCCTAGTAATCAGCAGTTCCACCTTCAACTGAGCATGACTCATTCATGTTTCATAAGCCAAACTTGGGAACAAGCACTCTCCCACTTTTCTTTCTCCTTTTTTTTTTTTTTTTTTTGAGGAACAGGATATCACAAAACAAGAACACAAAAGTTAGTATCAATAGAAATGTTTGACCTATGTCACTGTGCTTTTGTGCATGGGATTCTCAAGTGTGTCTATGCACGGCCGTGTAATGTGGCCCTATATTAATGCATACTTTGGAAATGCATGACCTGAATGGTGCAAAAGACAGGGTTGTGCAAGGAGCACATGGTTGTTGCTCGTTCGAGGCTTTCGATGTTATTTGTGGAGGTTGATGCCGACCTTGGTGGAGGTATCCATTGAGTCTCGAACTGATGTAATCCTCCTTATTGGAGTCCATTTTAGAACATCATTTGGCACTGTAGAGGTCACTTCAGGCGTCTTTCTCTTTGGATGCTTTCTGAACTGTGGTATCCAGTGTGGTTGACGCTTTGGTTCGGTGGAGGCCACTTGCACTTTTGGCTTCCAAACCCATATCCTTTTTGCATGTCTTCCTACTAATGTTGAAGAGCTGATTTGATCTTCCTTTGGTCTCTGTACGTGGTTCTTACCCTTTTCTCTTTTTGGCTTCTTTGTTGAAACCTTTTGCATGTGGGAGAACAAAGGTTGTTGTGGATGTAGGAGCTTCTTAGGTACCCACATCTGTAATTGCCCTTGTTGAGCTGCAGCTAACTTCTTAGGCACCCAAACTTGTTGGATACCTTGTGATTGAGCTTGTCTGAGCTGCTTCCTTCGTCTTCTGGCTTGGTTAGTGTGCATGGATGGGATTTGTGGGGGCAAGGCTGGTGGTTGCTCTCCTTTGCGTACCCAGATCTGCTTCATGCTCGGAACCGCTTTTTTGTCGAATGGTGTCTTTCTATTTGATGTAGCAGTTGTCGTGAACGGTTGTGTTTGCTTGTGTGGTGGGCTCACTACTGTGGCTACTTGATTCTTTGGAGACGAAGAAAGATCCACCCGCCTTCGAACCTGGTCTTCCACGATTGACTCCTTCTGCATCATAGAGCTTTTGACACATACAACATCTTCTTTCATATGATTAGTCTTGGAAGAACTAAGAGAGTGTGTGGTGCCATGATTTAGGAGCATGCAGTTCTCTAATTCTATTGTAATGCATTGTTCATGTACCCAAACTTGAAGAATTTGACTTGTTAGGTTTAAGTTAACTGCATGGTCATAGATCCAATCTTGACCCAAGACAAGTGGTTCTGTAAGGTTCTCATCTTGACATACTAGCGCTTTGACTCTCATTGGAACATCTTGAAGGTAGATGGGAAGTTCCACCTCGCCCAAACAAGGGGTTTCCACACCTCCCAATCCTATGAGATAAGCTTCTATGGGATTGATGTTCAACCCCAAGTCTTGGCAGTAGGAAAGTCTAACTGCACTACTTGCTGCACCTGAGTCAATCAATGCTTTCACCATCCTTTCACCCTTCCCTTGTCCTATCTCTATGGTCACAAAGGGTCTTCGGTCAATGAGCTGAGAAGTCGCTATGCCTGACTTTTGACACATATCCATGTGATATTTTGGGGCTTTTGAGTTGACTTCTAGGCCTAATCGCCTTAACTTATTTCGCCTAATACGCTCTCTGGCCTCTACCTGTGCTTCTTCTCTCACTCTTAACTCTTCTTCTTTTCGCTTCTTAGCAGTGTTGAATCTCATTAGCATATCCTCAGTAAGAGGTTCTTGATATAGCTTGACTCTACAGCCACTAATATAGTTTGGCAAGATATCTCCTTCTAGAGTGGCCAACTGAACTGCACCACTAGTGGAAATTCTATTAATGATCATGGGTCCGTATCCTCTTTTTTCCAACTTACGGGCATGTTGTTTTAGTGTGTATACCAACACTAGATCTCCCTCTTTCAATCCCTTATCCTTGATGTGTGCATCAAAGTAAGCCTTTTGCCTCTTCTTTGCAGCGTAGATGCCTGCTGCCGCTCGTAGCCTCGTCTCACCCAAGCGTTCGAGATCAAAGATCCTAGAGGACAATTCATGCCCATTCCACTCATACTCTTGTGCGACTTTTAAGGAAGGGATTAAGAAATCTAATGGTAGCACAGCGTTCTGTCCGAAGACCATCTGAAATGGGGTGGCGTTGAGTACCGTTTTGTAGGCAACTCGATAAGCCCAAACAACATGATGAAGTTGTTTGTCCCAATCAGAGTGTTTATTATTTACCAGTTTTGTCAATACGTTACAGAGGATCTTATTGGTACTCTCGGCTTGTCCGTTAGCTTGTGGGTGATAGGGGGCAGATTTTTTATGTATCACCAAGAATTCTTGGAGAAGGTTTTCAATGACTTCATTCAAGAAGTGTGTGCCTCTATCGCTCACCAACTCTATTGGTAGTCCATATCTCGTGAACACATTCTCGAATAAGAACTTAGCCGTAGTCTGAGCATCATTCTTTGTTGTGGCTTTGACTTCTACCCACTTTGTAAGGTAATCTGTGGCTACAATGATGTACTCTGCATGGGAGTTTCTAGCTGGGGGGTTAATAGGACCTATGAAGTCTATGCCCCACTTCGAAAATGCACGTCCTCCCATCATTGGCCTCAAGGGCATCTCGTCTTTTCTCACTGGATATTGTGCACGTTGGCATGTGTCACATTTCTTCACATAGGTATGTGCGTCCATATGAAGAGTGGGCCACCAAAGTCCTGAGAATAGAATGGTCTTGATAACTCGGTCAGGACCAAAATGTCCACCTGCAACACCGCTGTGTGCAGTCTCTAAGACCTTTAAATAGTCTGATTCATGAACGCATAGTCTTAAGTAACCATCTTTGCCTCTTCGGTATAGGTTGTCCCCTACTAAGGCATAGCCTTGAGCCTCTTGCTCCATGTTCCTTCTTCTTGCTAGACTAGCCTCTTTGGGTAATCTTCCCGATCTCATAAACTCTACCAATGGAGCACTCCAATCTGGAATTAATGACACTTGATGAAGGGTCGCATGCTCCACTGGGGGTCTCTCTCTGCACCTTGGACAATTCTTAATCCACTCATGTATTTCTTTGTCCATGCTAGGCCAATACACTCCTAAACGCTTTAGATTCTGCAATGTTCGCTGTTTAGAATAGTGATTTCCTAGCATTCCTTCATGGGCTTGTTGCAACCAACTACTATGTTCATCATCCTCCACACAACAAGCTAATACACCCTCAGTATCTTGTTTGTACATGCTTCCTGCTAATATGTGATATTTTTGTGATTTTACAATTTCTTCTTGTGATGTTTTCACATTCTTATTTGCAGGGCCAAAGGTTAGGACTGGTACCAACTTATTTGCCCATTTAGGAACAACTTCTAAATTGAACAGATAAGCATCGGGTAATTCGTCAGACACTCCTTGCGGTGACTCTCCTGAAGTGATGCGAGAAAGGTGATCTGCCCGAAGGTGGGTTCTACCTTTCCTGACAACAACTTCAAAGTCATATTCCATTAGTAAGAGGAACCATCTTACTAAGCGTCCAGTATTGCAAGGTTTATTGACCAAATATAACAAAGCTTGATGATCAGTGAAAAACGTGAACTTGTTGGCCAATAAATAGTGTCTAAACTTCTTCACAGCATATACCATGCCTAAGCCCTCTCGCTCAGTTGTGGTATAGTTCCGTTCAGCTGCAGTGAGCTGTCTACTAGCATATGCTATGGGCAAATCTAATTTTCCTTCACTTGTGGGTTGTGCTAGCACACATCCTATGGCATGATTGGATGCATCCACATGGACATGGAATGGTTTATTCCAATCAGGAGTGGTGAGTATTGGTGCCGTGCACAAACGTTTCTTCAGTTCGTTGAAAGAATTCTCGCATTCGTCGTTCCACTCAAAATTAGACAACAAGGCATAAAGGGGTCTAGCTATGATCGCGTACATGTGGATAAACCTACGGTAGTATCCACAATGGCCCATAAAGGCTTGTACCTCTTTAATATTCCTTGGCCTTGGTAGCTCCGCTATGGCTCGTACCTTATCTTCATCTGTTGAGATTCCATTCTTAGAAACAATATGACCTAAGATTTTACCTTGACGCACCATAAACACACACTTTTCTGGGTTCAGACACACTCGATATTCTCTACACTTGTTGAAGATTTGTCTGAGCTCAGGGATGTGAAACCTTCTTTCTTGGGAATGAGCACATAAATCATCCACATACACTTCTAAGCTCTTTCGCAAGAACTCTTTGAAGACATGACACATGAGCCTTTGGAATGTTGCAGGTGCATTGGTGAGCCCAAATGGCATCACACGAAATGCAAAGATTCCCCACTCTGTAGCAAAAGCTGTTTTGTGTTGATCTTCTGGGGCAATGGCTACTTGATTGTAACCTGAAAATCCATCAAGGAAGCTATAAACTTCCTTGCCTGCAACACGCTCCAATAGGTGTTCTGTGATTGGAAGTGGATAACTATCTCTAATCGTAGCGGCATTAACTTTTTTAAGGTTAATACACACTCGCAACTTCCCGTTCTTCTTGGGTACCACAACAATGGGGGACACCCATTCGGTATGCTCAATCTCATAGATGAATCCAGCTTCAATCAACCTAACAATTTCTTCTTTTATTTTGGCTGCATAGGTATCATTATATGTGTAGGGCTTCTGTTTGGTGGGCTTAGCATCAGCAGTCATGGGGATAGTATGAGAGCAAATTCTTGGATCTACCCCTTTCAAGTCTCTATAGTGCCATGCAAACACATCCCTATATTCCCTTAATAGAGCTATGAGCTCCATTTCTTCTCTTGCACTTAGGTCATCTCCTATATATGTGCATCTCTCTTCGTTCTCTTCAATGGTCACTACAATCTTCTTGGTCTTTTCTTTATTATCATATGATTCTCCTATGATGGCCTCTCTCTTAGGCATTCATACCAAAATTTTGCGGTCGTCAACTTCATATTTCTTGAAGTTTTCTGGTACTTCAAACAATGATTCCTCCTCTTCTTGTTTCACTGCTTTTCTTTTCTTTTTCTTTTGACTACTCTCACTTCCATCCTTTGAGTTTACTGCTTTAATACTTGTGAGAGGTTCTTCTTCTTTCTGGGTGAACACTCCTATATCTTCTAGATAGTGCTGCTCTGAGTTAAAGCAACTATCCATCACAATAGACTCCAGATCATCGTCATTCTCTTCTTCTTCTATGACATCACTAGGGTCACATTCTTCTAGCAAGGGTTGACACATGAACACTGAGCTATCATAACCCTCCTCATCACAATGAGGTGTCCACTGTTCCTCATTGACAGCAATGTCCATGGTGGCTAAGATTTCTGGCCAGCCATGAGGCTCAAACTCCTCATCTGGAAAGATCATCGGTGTGTAGGCTGGGTCTCTAACTGGTCTTTCTCCTAGCGAAGTTCCTTCTTCTCTTGCCTTTAAACGTTTTTCCTCTTCCTTTGCGACCTTGCACATCCACAAATGAGTATCTTCATGCAGCCATGATGGATCAGGTGAACTTTCAGAATGCACAGAGATGGAATCTTCTTTCGCTTTGTGGATAGAATTCCACTGTAGGGGTGGTACATCTCTGAAGGTGTAATCCTTCAAATTGACCTTGGTGGTGACCCCTAAGTGCTGTAAGTACAAGGAGTTAGTTCCCCAATCCTGTACTATTTGCAATTGTCGTAGGAAGGGTCTTCCTAGGATCATCTCATAGACATTATTTTTCTCAAAGTCACATATAGCAAATGTGTGCTCAAACTCTACACCACAAGTGGTTAGAGTGATCCCTTCTAGCAATCCTAGAGGTCTTTCAAAATGACCATCAGCCATTTGAAGCTTCATTCTAGTTGGTCTTAATGTGGGCTTGCCCCATTGCTTCCACAAGGAGGTGGTCGCAATAGCAACACCAGCACCTGAATCTATGATTGCTTTGGTTGTGTAACCTTGGTAGGTGATTGGAAGATAAGTATTACCTTCTTCACCCTCACACATGTCCCCTATTTTGTCTAGAGGTATCTCTGGTACCCTTTGCTTGGAGCCTGCTTTTGGCATGTTGGAATCAAGTTCTGGAACCTGATCCTTCACATGATTCCAAAGCTCAGGTTTTGCTTTGAGCAGCTCTTCTACAGTGAGATGACACTGAACCTTAGTGTTCTTCACAACATCCGTGTTCCTTGGAACCACTGAGTCTTCATTTCTTACTAGTATTGTGGGAGCTCTAATCTGGAGAGATTCAGATTCCCATGGGCCTGGAAATTGAGGCAGTTCTTCTAAGGTATTAGATTCAAAATCTAACCTTTCGTCTTCTTGTTGTTCTGCTTCATCTCCGTAAATAGATGGGATGTCTTGGGGAAATTGATCATGAAGATCATCAATCTCAGGAATAGGAGGGGAATTACCCTTCTCCTTGGCCCATTTCTCTTCTTGTATTTCCCGCAAGAATTCTTGAGAGTACTGTTGAATTGAAGGAGGTATTCCTGGATCCGTGGAATTAGGAACATAAGCTCCCATTGGTGGTGAGCTTCCTCTTTCAATAACTGGTTGAGCCTGTGGAGGTAAAGAAACTTGTGGTTTGTTCACCAACTGCTCTAATCGTTCTAGTAAGCCCTGGAAATGCAAATCCCCTTTGACAGAGTTTGTCTGATTGAACTTTTGACTAGTCTCAAGTATAGCTTGAGCTTGTTCTACCATTTTCATGCATATTTTCATCTGTTCAATCTCTAAGTCCGCTCTAGGGTAACTCTTGTCTAGGTTTGCAGCTGTAGGCCCTTCTTGAAGTCGAGCCTGGTAGGCCTTGAACATCATGTCCAAGCCTTCTGGGGTTGGATCTGCAAGAACAGACCCTGGTTGCGGTCTAATTACAATGGGTGGTGGGGTGGGATGAGGTGGAGTGGATGGAGTTTCGGCATGCGAGGGGTTTTGAGATGCAATGTCTTCTATTTTTGTTTTTGCGTCTTTCAAGCTTTCTTCTAGTTCCGATAACTTTTTATTCCACTTACGATTGGCCTTTTCTCTGGTATCCTTCCATGTTCTTGTTTTCCTCTTACTAGGCTCTCCTGATTCACTCGACTCTGATTGCTCTGCTGGTTTATCTTGTTTTAATGCTTGTGCCCTAGTAACTGCCTGTATAGGTGCCACATTACTGCTACTTGAACTTGAATCCGCCACTAAGCCTACCACATTAATGGGTGTAATCTTGGGTGCGCTGGAGGGGTTTCTTGGACAATCTCTAGGGAGATGGTCTTTGCCACAATCAGGGCAAAAAGCCTGTATGGTGATAGCCTGTCCTTGACTCGGAGATGATGGGTGGGGACAGTCACGAATGAAATGATCACCTTGACATCTAAAACAAGATCCTCTAGGGGCTTGTGGTCTCATTTGTCTCAATTGGGGCCTAGGGTTAGGATTTGTGTACATGACATTGGAGTATTCTGGCTCCCAATTTTGCTCCATAGGTGGTGCCTCATATTGATACGAGTAAATCTCGCTATGTTCAGGTGACTCTGTGTAATACGCATGTGGACTACCTTCATGGGAGTAGTCTGAACTATGAGCATGAGAATCATTATCTGGTATCCATGGGGTTAGGGGCACCAATGCTCTATTTAGATTTTCCTCTCCCACAGCATATTTGACTGGAATCACGTTGGCTGGAGCTGGCGGTTGGTTTCCCAAGACAGGTTGTGGCCTATATGGTACCTGATATTGTTGTTGTGGTCTATAATATGGCTATTGGTATTGGTTCTGATACCTACCTTGTGGGTAAGGTTGCTGATAATTCTGTCTAACAGCCTGCCTATTGTAGGGACAATCTTGAGCCATGTGGTTTGTGTATTTTCTCTCAATAGTGCAATATGGAGCATTCCTTTCTCTAATGTTTTGGTTTTGCATTGGGCATACATTATCCATGTGGTCGCCCCCACAAGTATAACGCCGATTCACTGGAGAGACTCTCTGTGTTTGTTTATTTTGGACTCCCAGCTTCTTGGCAACTTGCTCAGCTATCTCCTCTATTTCCGTGGAGATTTTTGAAGTATGACTAGTAGAACTATCTGAATCCTTATAGAGTTTGGATAATCCTAACTCCTCACCCAAGTTATCTTCTATGTCAATGCATGTCCGCATGCACTCTTCTATGGATCTAGGCTCTTTCAAATATACGTATGATCTTAACTTTGTGCTCAGTAAGCCATCTAAGAACAAAGCCACTTGTTTAGCTGGTGTGGGTAACTCGGGAGCAAGGCATCTTTCTAGGTACTATCTGAACCTTCTACCTGCTAGTCGCACTGTTTCTTGGGGTGTCTTCTTGAAACTGTGGATCAAGGATGATGTGTTATGCCTGATACCACTCTTGGAAAATTCTACAATGAATTCGTCTAGCAGTTGACCTATATCGCGATAGTTGCGACTACTCAATGGTTGAAACCAAGCCAAGGCAGTGCCCTTAAGAGTCAAACCAAATGCCTCGTACTGGGTGAACAAGTCCTCAACCTGTTCAGCTCTTAACACTTGTTTGAACTCGGCCACATGATCATAAGGATCTCCTGACCCGTCAAAATAATTCTTCATTGCCTTGATCACTTGAGTGGGTCTAAGGGTTCTTGGGTGCTCTCGGGGTCTAGGCAATGGAAAATCATGTTCATCTCTTTGTTGCCTATGTGCTTGATGTTTCTCTCTTTCAGGTCTTTCATTTTCAAATCCTGATCTATTCCTGCCTACGGTGTGTGCAAAACTTACCTCAGGTCTCTCTCTAGCTCTTTCTCTCTGAGCTTCATGAGCGTGGGATGATCCTATTCCTTGGAGGCCATGGGAAACATTGGATCTTGGTGGGGGGAAAATCAATTCATTCTTCCAAGTATATGCATGTCTATCATGTTCTGTTACCAAGAAAATTTTCTCTGATGTGTTATCCAGGTAGACAACCTTGCCTGGTATCTCTGGATCCTTGAACTCGTAGATGATGACTATGCCCAATTGGCTAGGTTGATCTGGCTTGAATCTCCAAAAGGCTTCCTCTGTTTCTCTATTCAAAAATAGTTCTATGCTTTTGTTATCTTGAGGGATCCAGTCTGGAGTGATCACTCGGGTCAAAACTGACTTACCTCTAGGAGTCTGGGGTCCTTGTTCTACATTTCCTTGTTCTAGGTCTCCTATTTCATTCTCAGGAATGACATTTCCAAACTCATCAGTCCTATCTGGTAGGTTGGTGACCACATACATGGTTCCTTCCTTATCAATGTATGAACCCTCTTCGAACTTGACCACCGCGTGTTCAAGTCCAAAGGATTGATATGGATTTTTGAGTTGGACCACTGATCGCCTCAGACCATCCTCATAGATGCGAGCACCTAATTGGTTGGTCCAAATATATTCCAATTGTGTCTTATAGGGACCTTCTGGTGTTTGTAGATGGGTAGTCCCTGAGCCACCTGCAGGTTTTCCCATACTAAAAGACATTTCTGAATCACTTGTGTCTGAACTTAGTAAAAGATGACCACTTAGTTGTTGTGCCCAAGACTTGGATGTATGGTTGACACTAGCCTCAGAAGATCTAATGCTTTGTTTATCCTTGCCTAAGTGTCTACCAGATCTCAGGTTCATAAGCTTTAGTCAAGAGTCCAAATTTCCCCTTGGTATGGTTCAAAATTCTTTGGAGTCCCCTTGGTTCCCTAGTCCCACTTGAGGTTCAACTTCAAATTATCCTATCTCAAAATCAACACGTTATTCTTGAAAAATACGGTTGAGGTCGTGTAGGATTTGAAACGAGCTTTCCAACGAGCTATAGAGCTCAAAAAATGGACTTTGGATGAAAAAGTTATGCCAATTCAGGCTCCTGGGGGTCAAAACAGGCAAACAGGACCTTTTGAAAAAATCGCGATTTTGTACCTTGAGAATCGTGTTCACAAAATCGTGTTTTCACAAAATCGTGTTTTGAAAATCGCGATTTTGAGTAGAAAATCGTGTTTTGAAAATCGCGATTTTGATCACAAAATCGTGTTTCTGAAAATCGCGATGTTGATCACAAAATCGTGTTTCTGAAAATCGCGATGTTGATCACAAAATCGTGTTTATAAAAATCGTGTTTTTTTGACATGAAAATCGCGATTTTGAGCACAGAATCGTGTTTTAGAGAATCGTGTTTTTTGACATGAAAATCGCGATGTTGAGCACAAAATCGTGTTTCTGAAAATCGCGATTTTGAGCAAACAAACGTGATTACACAGAATCGCCTTTTTTCTTCACAAAATCGTGTTTTTTACTGAAAATCGTGATTTATGAGAATCGCGATTTTGAGCACAACCACAGAATCGTGATTTTTTCAGCCAACTTTTAGGCGGGAAAACAGAAAATCGTGATTTTTCAAAAAATTTTGAATTTTCACAGAATCGCGATTTTCATCACAGAATCGTGTTTTTTGGCGGGAAATTTAAATTTCTGAGCGCCGGCTATGGCGAGCTCCGTATGAGCAGAAAATCATGAAAAAAACACAGCGCTTGCTCTCCCTTGCTTCTCCTAACTCCTTCCCACACAATAATGCATGAAAAATGGTATGAAGATGGTGAAAATGCACTAAAAAACAAGAATTTTCTATGAAGAAGAAGGTGGAAGAAGGTGGAGATGATGATGATGATGAAGATGAAGAGGAAAAAACAGAAAATGAACTGAAATGACAGTTTTTTTACCTTCCAACGTCGCAAATCTACGATCTTACCATCACAACGCTCGTCCTCGAAGCTCTCTCCTCGGCAACGACGCCAAAATTTGGTGTAGCTCAAGCGTAAGCACCACCTCCTTTACTTGTCAATCCGTGGAGACGTGAGGACCGGTATGAACACCACGAGCAAGTGAAGGCACAAGTGCGTGAGTGAAAGCACACAAACATGCACACACATACACACACACGCGCACAAAGTAAGATCAAAGAGAGGAACAATGGAAAGCTTAGATTGCAAAAGAGTTCTCTTACAAAAGTTCTATTCTCTAACAAGCTACCCCCAAAAATGAGCTCTCTAGCTCTTTTTATAGTTTTTTGACTAGTTTTGGCCCTGTCCAGACCTAGTGTCCGGCCTAGTTAAAAATTAGGTTCCAGGGCTTATTTGAGGGCTCAAACGAAGTCTAAAAATTATGAAAATTGGTACGATGGTACTTCTAATACTCCTCAAGCTCAAGGACTCCTCGGCTTGAACAAAATGGAGTTACTAAAAATAGATAATGGTATTTACAATGGTTTTTAGTGATGAAAATCACTATTTTTGTAGGGGATTCTTCTGAAAATTTGACATACACTTCTTGGAGCTCCCTACTTGCTCCCTTTCCTCGTGTGTCCACCTTTTGATGTGCTTCCATGCTTTGTCCTTGACTTTGAGCTTCAACACAAGTAATCAATGGCATCAAGGAAGATGACAAATGGGAAATCTTCACAACTGCCATGGACTTGTACATGGACATGCAAGCTATTTCACTTTCAATAAATGTGATTGCGTATATGGAAATCTTGTACATGGAAATCCACGCATGGAAACTCGATAAGAACAAGGTAGTAAATTCCTGTTCAAATATAAAAGTTCTTCATTGTTATATGTGCTAGTGGCCAAAACTTTTAAAAGTATAAAGATGTTGAATGATATCAAAATCTTAATTTTATAGAACACATTCTTTATCAATTTTGGAAATGAAAGCAATTACACAAAATGATCATTGAAGATTCAGGGATAGCTTCAAGACAACATGCAGTTAGGTGGTAACCTCCTTGGGGTTTGTTTTTCTTCTATCCTTTCTCCTTCTTCTATTGTTCCACTTGTGAACCATCTACCATTGTGAACTTTACTTGCCAAATATTTCTTCCTTCAAACCAATTTTCAGCTCAGGATTGTTATTCACTCCTCTTATACCCCAAGTGGATCAAGACTTTCAAGGCCTAAAGTCCTTACATGATACATAAAACTCTATAGAACTCGAGATTTGAAGAATGCCAATATGTTCAATGTTGAGCGCTTAATGACAATCGATGAGACTCATAGAAAATCTTGTCTTTCTTTGACTATCTTTCTCGATTGCAAAAGCCTATTGTGTCATCATATCAATCAAAAATCTATTCTTTTACCATTGCCTTACAAAAATTCATCCTATGTGTTGAAAAACCTCACATGTATGTCAGGTTCATCATCTACCTTTCTGCTAGATCTGGTCAACTACATTTTGGTGATACAATGACCTAGAACAACTATCACTAGAGGAATCTACCAAATTCACCACTCATTGTCCATAAGAACTAAGGAGAGGACCTCTATAACCCCTTCCTTTGAGTCTACTTGGTCACCTTCACCCGAGTCTAGATTAGTAGTACCCCTAATTGGCTTTTGCTCCTCTCACTATATTTTTGGCTCCTCTTTCAACTACTCATCCTAGGTGAAGTCAAGAAGACTTAGAACCACTCATTCTTATCTCTCACCCTCTCAAATTCTCCACTTGGTTGTTTGTCTCCTAACCATTCCACTTGCAATTTTGCAACCTCGAATGCCACTTGTACCTCTAGAAGTTGCAAAATCAATGGGTATGGATCTACTCCTTCCTCAATTAATGAAAGTAACTCTTTGGGGATATGTACAATACTTAGTACTGCAATGCCAGATCCTTCTCCTACGTCAAATGTAGAGGTCTCCATTGTGACTGGCTTCTCTACTCTTCACTATAAAAAGATAACAAAATATATAAATGCATTGGCTTGAGATCAACATAAGCACCCCATCCCATCATGTTCACCGATGTTTGTGGTAAACTTACCATCACTAGGAAACCAAAATTCAAGGCTCATAACTTCATATAATATTAACACCATAGTAATATAGAAAAAAAATAGTACACTACTCAATGAACATAGTAATGATACGATAAACATTAAATCTTAGTACTCAAATAGAATATTACAATAGTTACTATCTGTTGCAATTCGGTATTACATAGATTTAATGGTCCTCAATGAGCTTCACCTTCTTCTGCACATGAGAATTCTACAAAAAAACTAGATGTATAGGTTGAATACAGAATCACCATACCGTTGGATTTCATATGATTGGAAATTAAAATAGCGTACAAACATAAATACACACATACATACATGGATACATAAATACATATGTACACACATGCACTACAATAGAATCTACATCTTTTTATATATTTTTTGACCATTGTCATTGGTTTACAAATTTATGTATCAATCGGCATGATAACATGGGAAAGGCACTTGCGTCTTTGGTGCTACCATCAATTGGTTGTATGCATGTCTTAAAGCATGTAAGATAATTATTGGAAAAATAAAAGAGAAATCATGTAGATATATTCGTCGGTATATGCATGGATAGTGGAAAAAACATGCTTTCACGCTTGTTCACACTTATGTAGGCCTACATATGCGCATGTCCGTACAACATGAACTTGCAACCATAATCATAAAAATAATAGCATAACCATAACTTTCATGAAGAAAAATAACAACATAACCATAGACTTGTGCATTTGTACAACATGAACCTGCATAATCATAATCATGCTTAGCTATGCATGCATAGTACAGCTCAAGCATGAGTATCACCTCCTTTACTTGTCAATCCGCGGAGACGTGAGAACTGGTATGAAGACCATGAGAAAATGAAGGCACAAGTGCATGAGTGAAAGCACACAAGCATGCACACACATACACACACATGCGCACACGATAAGAGCAAAGAGATGAACAATGGAAAGCTTCTATTACAAAAGAACTCTCTTACAAAGGCTCAATTCTCTAATATGCCAACACTCTAACAAGCTAACCTTAAAGATGATAACCCCAAAAATGAGCTATCTAGCTCTTTTTATAGTTTTTGGACTAGTTTTGGACTTGTCCAGACCTAGTGTCTGGCCTAGTTAAAAATTAGGTTCTAGGGCTTATTTGAGGGCTCAAACGGAGTCTAAAAATTATAAAAATTGGTAGGTAGCTACTTCTAATACTCCTCAAGCTTGAGGACTTCTCGGCTTGAATAAAATGGAGTTAGAAAAAGGTGAAATGATATTTAGAATGGTTTGAGTGATCAAAATCACTGTTTTTGTAGGGGATTCTTTTGAAAATTTGACATACACTTCTTGGAGATCCCTACTTGCTCCTTCTTCTTGTGTGTCCACTTCTTTGACATGCTTCCATGATTTATGCTTGACCTTGAGTGTCAACAATCCCCCCTCTCTTGAGTTCATATATTTGTGAGCTTTCAAAAGTTGCTAGGTGCTCAAAAGAGGTTGTGCATGTTGATTTGGAGCAGCTATTAGTGGTGGATTGCTTCATTGCTATTGTTGTTACAACCTTAATGTCCTCTGGATCTTTCAAAGATGATATTCATAGTAGTCATGCCAAGTACTCGTAACAAATAATGAGTGATGGGTTAGTGTGTCAGTGCATGGGTTGAAGAAAGTATGTGCCTTGTGCACGGCCTTATAATGTGGCCCTATGCATGCATACACGAAAAATGCATTGGAATCAGTGTGGTGCAAGGAGTGGAGGTCTTGAGCTAAGTGCTCAAGGGTATGTTGACAAAGAGTTTTCCTAATCTATCATGGTTATGGTATTGCCAAAGTAAGGATTCTTACCATGGTGAATGGTCGATCGATGTTGATCTCTTTGTGTTGTACACCCGTCATTGTGATGGACCACGGACTGATCTATCGTCATTCTTTGAGTGTCGGGTCCTGTCCCCTCTTTTCAAAGAAACATTTGCCAAATACTGGGAATCGAATTTCTTTATATTCCTTGACAAAAAACATTGGGTAACTATATGTTGGCGTCGTATGGGAAGAAGCAAGTACGGGTATGCATGCGGATCTAGCACTAAGGCAACCCTTTGAATTTTTTCCAAACCTTACATCATGTTAAAAGTGATTCTCATCACTAAAAACCCTTGTAAATACCTTTTCACCTTTTTGTAGCTCCATTTTTTACAAGCCGAGGAGTCCTCGAGCTTGAGGAGCCTTAGAAGTAAGTGCCTATAAATTTTCATATTTTTTAGAACTCGTTTGAACCCTCAAATAAGCCCTGGAACCTAATTTTTAACTAGGTCGGACACTAGATCTGGACAGGGCCAAAGCTAGTCAAAAACTATAAAAAGAGCTAGAGAGCTCATTTTGGAGCTAGCTTCTTGTAGTTTTGAGCTTGTATGAGAACTTGGTTGTAATAGGAGAGCTTCCATTGTCTTACTCTCTTTGTTCGTGCCGTGTGTGTGCACGTGTGTGTGTATGTGTGTGCATGTTGGTGTGCTTCTCACTCACACATTTGTGCCTTCACTTGCTCAAGGTCTTCATACCATCCTCATGTCTTCCTGGATTGACATTAAAGGAGGTGCTACTCATCACTGAGCTACACCAAATTTTGGCGCCGTTGCCGGGGATTCGAGCTTTGAGGACGAGCGTGTGATCGTAAGACGTAGAGAGGACGCGTTGGAATGGTAAGTAGTAGGTAAATTTCTTGTTTTCTTCTCCATCTCCATCTCCATCTCCATCTCCATCTCCATCTCCATCTCCATCTCCATCTCCATCTCCATCTCCATCTCCATCTCCATCTCCATCTCCACCTCCTTCTCCTGTACATATTCCCTCTTCCTTGTCATTCTCCTCATTTGCTTTGTGCGAGTTTGAGAGAGAGCGAGTGTGTGTTCTTGTTTTTGTGTGCTTTTGCATGTTTCTTGCAGGTTTCAGCTTCATCCTCATCTCCAGCAAGCTTAGCAGGTACGGATTTTCTCTGCACAGGCCGCGAGGCGTCAAGCTTGAGCTATCGCGACACACCGAAAAGTTGACCCAATCACAATTCTGAGTGCACCACGACACTGCGCAGGCCGAGAGCTCCCAGGATCACTAGATAGAACAGAAAAATTCACCATATCCCGACCTATCACGACACCTCGAAGTATCGCGACACTCCCAAGTATCGCGACACTCCTAGGTATCGCGACACTCCCAAGTATCGCGACACCTCGACCTATCGCGACACCTCGACCTATCACGACACCTCGACCTATCGCGACACCCCGACCTATCGTGACACCTCCACCTATCGTGACACCTCGACCTATCGCGACACCCCGACCTATCGCGACACCTCCACCTATCGCGACACCTCGACCTATCGCGACACTTCCAAGTATCGCAAGACACCTCGACCTATCGTGACACCCCGACCTATCGCGACACCTCGACCTATCGCGACACCTCAACCTATCGCGACACCCCGACCCGACCTATCGCGATACACGGGCTTAACGCATGAACTTCTAGGGTGAATTAATTGAGTGTGTTGAGGTACTTTTAGGGCTTAATATTGGACACATTGGGATGATATTAGAGTCTTAGAAGTGGGCAAAATACCTAGAAATCAAGGAGGAATTTCTTGAACCTTGAGAGCCTGATTTGACCCCTAACTGCCTAAATGGTCATAACTTCACCATATGAACTCCGATTGATGAGATTTTGGTCTCGTTGGAAAGCTTTTTGAGAATCCTACATGGACCTCGACTGGTTTTTGTAAGAATCATACATGGAGTTTTAGAACATGTATTTTTAAGTTGACCTTTAGGTGGGACTAGGTGGTCATAAGATTTTGGGGGTGCAGTGAGTTACTCCAAGGGGGGCCAGTAATTGTTGATGTGTGTCTTTCAATCCATTGTGGTAAAGGAGCTATATTAACTTGTGAACTTTTGCAGGAACATTGTGTGCAATCAAGGCAATTCAAAGCAAGCTAGCAAGGGTGAGTACCAAGCTTGGGAGAAGGTTTCCTGGGCTTGTGTAGCAGTCTGGTCAACAAGTGAATTAAGGTTGGAAGTTCTCTCAACCCTCCTTTGTCAATTCCTAGCTTAGGCTAAGTACAACTTAGGTGTGGTAATTAATTAGGGCAATGCTAGGCACACATCAAGTCCAAGAGAACTAATCAACTAAGTGCAAGCATCAAGTAGGACTTAAGTGCGAAAACCCTAAGGGATAAAAGTAAACTTGAATCGATCACTTATCAAGTGCGAAAATCACTTAAGTATTCCTGACGACGAGATATCAGACAAGTTAATAAACATAATATTCAACTAAAAAGAACAAAGAGACTGGTGCAAATTGACCTGCAACGAGAGTGGACTTGGGACCAAGGGGGTAGATAAACCAGCCATATGAACCTTAGGTCAGGCAGACACTTAGGCCGAGACCGACAAAGCCTCAGATCTTCTGAAGCTAGTGTCAATCACACTGCTAGGTCTTGGGCCCAGCAGTTGAATGATTACCCATACACTCCCAGATCAGAAACAAGTGATTCTGAGATGTCCTATAACATGGAGAGACCAGTAGGTAGTTCAGGGGTGGCATACCTAGAAAAGCCAGAAGGACCTTACAAGACTCAATTGGAATACATCAGGACTAATCGTCTAGGTGCTCGCATCTACGAAGACGGCCTGAGAAGATCAGTGGTCCAGATTAAGAACCCTGATCAACCCCATGGACTAGAGCACACGGTAGTCAAATTCGAGAATGGAGCATACCTAGATAAAGAAGGGACTATTTATGTAGTCACCACTCTCCCAGATAGAACAGACGAGTTCGGGAATGTGATCACAGAAACCGACATGGGTGATATAGAGTAAGGGAACTTAGAGAGAGAGCCGAGGACTCCTCGTGGTAAATCAGTCTTGACCAGGATTATGACTCCAGAGTGGATTCCCCAGGATAATAAAAGCATAGATTTGCTTTTAAACCGTGAAACCGATGAGGCTTTTTGGAGGTATAAGCCTACCCAGCCTCATGAAATAGGATCCCTCACAATCTATGAGTTTAAAGACCCTGATAGCCCAGGCAAAGTAACCTACCTAGACAATACATCAGAGAGGATCTTCGTGGTCACTGAGCATGGCAGACATGCCTACACATGGAAGGGTGAATTTGTTTTTCCCCAACCTAGGTCCAATGTGTCCTACAACCACCAAGGAGCTGGGACCTCCCAAGCTCATGGAGCTCAAAGAGATAGAAGTAGAGACAGACCTGAGGTAAGCTTTGCCAACTCCTTGGGAACAGAAAGGAGGAGAACAGGGATAGATAGAGAAGAAACCGAGAGACCTGGAGCCCCAAGGAACCAGAGAAATGCCGCTGATTTCCCTTTGCCAAGGCTTAGAGAACACACTAGGATCCTAAGGCCAACTCAACTGGTGAAGTCCATGAAGAATTACTTCGATGGCACTGGAGACCCATATGACCATGTGGCAGAATTTAGGCAAGTGTTGAGAGCTGAACAAGTTGAGGACCTATTCACGCAATATAATGCTTTTGGTCTAACCCTCAGGAACACTACCCTTACATGGTTTCAACCCCTGAATGAGAGGTAGTTTAGGAGCATAGACCAACTTTTAGAGGCTTTCGTCACTGAGTTCTCTAAGAGTGGCATACGGCATAATACCTCCTCCCTGATTCATAGTTTTAGGCAAACACCCCAAGAGACGGTCAGAATTGCTGGAAGACGGTTTAGGCAATACCTAGAGAGGTGCCCAATGCCTGAGTTACCCACACCAGCCAAGCAAGTGGCTTTGTTCTTAGATGGATTGTTGAGCACCAAGCTCAGGTCATATGTGGATCTGAAGGACCCCAGAACTATAGAAGAGTGCATGCGCATGTGCATAGACATTAAGGATAATCTAGGCGAGGAGTTAGAACTATCAAAAATCTATAAGGATTCAGATAGCTCTAGTAGCCTCACATCTGGTCAATCCACATCCATTGAGGAACTTGCAGAGAAGGTAGCTCAAAAATTAAGTGTCTCTAGCAAACAAATTCCAAGATTTGCCCTAGTCAAGAGGTGCTATACGTGTGGAGGTGACCATATGGCAAGTGTTTGTCCTATTATGGCCCAACCCCAAGTGAATCCTAGTAGCCAGTACTGCACCATAGAGCGAAGGTACACCAACCACACCGCAGAAGGCTGCCCTTATAACAAACAAACTGTCAGGCAAAATTACCCTGAGCCATATCCACAACAAGGTAGATACCAGAATCAGTACCCACCACAACAATACGGCAGACCATAACAATCTTATCAGCCACCTTATCAAGGGCAACAGAGACCTCAGCCAGTCCTAGCGCAGCAACCCCCTGCTCCAACCAATGTGATCCCAGTGAAATATGCATCTGCTGAAGAAAATCTGAATAGAGCCATAGTCCTAGTCACACCGTTGCTATCACACAGTGATCGAAGTGAGCATAGTTTTGACTCCACACATATTGATAGCCCACAGGCTTACTACATGCAGTCACCCGAGCATAACGAGTCATACTATTATGAAGACCCAAGTGAAAATAGTGGGGAGCCTGAGTATGCTAATGTCATGTACACAAACCCCAACTCTAGACCTCAACCTAGGCAGTTACGGCCCCCATTTCCTAGAGGACCATGCTTCAGATGTCAGGGAGATCACCTTATACGTGATTGCCCACTGCCTACCCCTACACAACCCCAACCAGTGACAATTCAGGGCTTCTATCAACATTGCAAAAAAGAGTGTCTCTTACGAGATTGTCCGAAGAATCCCAATAACCTGCCAAAAATCACTCCTATCAACGTCATTGGACTAGTAGTAGACTCTACAGGAAGTGTAACTTCCACTGCCCTAGTGCATGTGGTCACTAGAGCTCAAGCCTTGCAGCAAACTCAAGGAGTAGGCTTGGGAAAGAATTCTGAGGTTAGTGAGATAGAGAGTATAACTAAGAAAAGGAAAAGAGCTTGGAGAGATAGGCGGGAAAGAATGAAAAGACAATGGTCACAGAAAATGAGCGAACTTGAAGAAAGCTTGAGAGAAATCAAAGCAAAGATAAGTGAACTCGCATCTCAAAACCACTCTCACACCACCCCTCCACCACCGTTTCCATCTCCCTCCAACCCATCACCTTCCATTCCCCAACATTCTAATCCACCACACGTAACCCACCCACCACCCAGAGTAGGATCAGTCCTAGTGGATCCCACTCCTGAGGATCTAGACATGATGCTTAAAGCATATCAGGCCAGAATCCAGGCAGGTCCAAACGTGACAGATCATGACAAATGTTACCCTAGAGCCGATCTAGAAATAGAGAGAACAAAGCTTTGTGCTAAGATGATCGAATTGGCGCAAGCCATGTTTGAAGCCAGTCGCTTGTTCAATGGCTCTAGCTCCACTAGAACACCATTGCATTTTGAAGGTCTATTAGATAGATTGGAAAGGCTACTTGCAAAGTCTGGGAAAGGAGCCTCCTCCCAGCTTGAGGGGAGTGCAAGAGATAGAATAAGCTTTCCTCCCCAGGAAGCTTATGTGCCTAACTCCACTGAACCAGACACTTGTTCTTCTATGAATAGGTATTCACCAAAGTTCTTGAGAGAGATTCAAGAAGAGAAGTGGGCAAAGGAAAGTGAAGTCCCTCCTCCCATTGAACTTGTGGATGACGCACATGATCAATTCCCATAGGACATCCCTTCTATCTATGAAGAACAAGAAAGTGCCCACCCTCATGAAAGGTTAGACTTTGAGTCTAGTTCCTTGCAAGAGTTACCACATTTCACAGGCCCATGGGAAACTAAGTCAACATGCATGAGAGCACCCACGGTCATGATAAGAAATGAAGATTCGATCATACCTAGGAATACTGAGGTAGTAAAAAACACTAAACTGCAGTGCAATCTCACTTTAGAAGAGCTACTCAAAGTTAAGCCAGAAGTGTGGAAACACGTAGCCAAAGAAGTGCCAAACTTAACCAAATCTCGTTCCCAGGTAGGATTCTACAGAACAGTACGAGAAATACCCTTGGATAAGATAGGAGACATGAGTGAAGGAGAGGAAGGAAATACCTATCTACCAGTTACCCATCAAGGATACACAACCAAGGCAATTTTGGACTCAGGTGCAGGAGTTGCAATTGCTACCACTTCCTTATGGAAGCGTTGGGGCAAGCCAGCACTCAGGCTAATGAGAATGAAATTGTAGATGGCCGATGGTCATATTGAAAGGCCCTTAGGATTGCTAGAAGGAATAACTCTCACTACATGTGGTGTTGAGTTTGAGCATACTTTTGTTATATGCGACTTTAGCAAAAACCAAGCCTACGAGATGATTTTGGGAAGGCCATTTATGCGGCAATTGCAAGTGCTAAAGGATTGGGGAACCAATTCCTTGTATTTGCAACATCTAGGTGTTACAACCAAAGTCAATCTCAAGGATTACTCTCATAGAGACGTACCGCCTATTCAATGGAATTCCATCCATAGAGCCAAAGATGAGACTGAGTCTGTGCATTCCATAGGATCCGGATCCTCATGGATGCATGAAGACACTCACTTATGGATGTGTAAGGTAGCAGTAGAAGAAGAGAAGAGAGAGAAAGCCAGAGAGGTAGGTGCAAAAGAAGCCCATAGATCAATTCAAGACCCAGCCTATGCACCTGTAGTTTTTCCTGACGAAGAATTTGAGCCTCACGACTGGGCTGAAATTTTAGCAACAATGGATGTAGCCATCAATGAAGAACAATGGACACCCCACTGTGATGAGGATGGCTATGACATTTCAGTCTTTTCAATAGAACTGATCATGGGAGATGCAATGTTAGAAGAATGTGAACCTAGCCCTGATGCATTTAAGGATGCAAGTGACTCCGACCTAGAGTCAATCATCATGGACCCACCGTTTGCATCAGAGGGAGAATACTTCTATGAGGTAGAAGTTCACCCTCAGAGACATGAAGAGCTCATGAATGAGGTGAGATTAACCACACAAGTGACCACCAAGAGTGAAGGAAAGAAAACAAAGAAGAAAGAAGCCACACCGGAGGAAGAGGAGTCCTTGTTTGAGGTGCTGGAAAATTTCAAGAAGTATGAGATAGAAGATAGAAGAGTCATGGTAAGAATGCCTAAACATGAGGCACAATCAGGAGAGGCCTATGATAGCAAGGAAACTACTAAGAAAATAGTTGTAGCCGTAGAAGGAGAAGAAGGATGCACCTACATAGGACATGACCGAACGGAAGAAGAAGAGCAAGAGTTGATAGCTTTGCTAAGGGAGTATCGAGATGTATTCGCTTGGAGCTACAAGGACCTGAAAGGTGTAGACCCTGACATATGCTCACATAGAATCCCCATGACTTCAGAGGCTAGGCCCTCTAAGCAAAAGCCATACACATACAATGACAACTATGCGGCCAAGATCAAGGAAGAGATAGATCAGTTGAAGCTAGATTTATCTATGAAATTGAGCATACTGAATGGGTATCCCCCATTGTAGTGGTGCCCAAAAAGAATGGCAAATTACGTGTATGCATTAACTTGAAGAAGGTTAACGCAGCCACTATCAAGGATAGTTATCCGCTTCCTATCACCGAGCATCTATTAGAAAGGGTAGCAGGCAAGGAAGTGTACAGCTTCCTAGATGGGTTCTCTAGCTACAATCAAGTAGCCATTGCACCAGAAGATCAGCATGATGGCTTTTGCCACAGAGTGGGGCATATTTGCCTTTCGGGTAATGCCATTCGGGCTTACCAATGCACCTGCTACCTTTCAAAGATTGATGTGTCACGTGTTTAAAGAGTTCTTGAGGAAGAATTTGGAAGTCTATGTTGTTGATCTATGCGCTCATTCCAACATTAGACAGACTCATATACCGGAACTCAGGCAAATCTTTGACAAATGTAGAGAATATCAAGTCTGCTTGAACCCAGAAAAGTGTGTTTTCATGGTCAGGCAAGGCAAGATCCTAAGACACATAGTGTCAAAGAACATCATATCCACTGACGAAGAGAAAGTGAGAGCCATTGCAGAACTACCTAGGCCAAGGAATGTCAAGGAGGTACAGACCCTCATGGGGCATTGTGGTTACTACCGCCGGTTCATTCACATGTATGCCGTCATTGCAAAGCCTCTGTATGCCCTTCTAACTAACTTTGAGTGGACTCATGAGTGTGAGAACACTTTCACGGAGCTCAAACGAAGATTGTGTTCAACACCAATCTTGACCACACCAGATTGGAATAAGCCATTCCATGTCCATGTAGATGCATCCAATTATGCAATTGGATGCGTGCTAGCACAACCTACGGGTGAAGGTAATATGGATCTTCCAATTGCCTATGCCAGTAGACAACTGAATGCAGCTGAACGAAATTATACCACCACTGAACGGGAGGGGTTAGGCATGGTATACGTAGTTAAAAAGTTTAGACACTATTTGCTTGCAAATAAGTTTAAATTTTTTACTGATCATCAAGCTCTGTTGTACTTGGTAAACAAGCCATGCAATACAGGTAGATTGGTAAGATGGTTCCTCTTGCTAATGGAATACGACTTTGAAGTTGTGGTGAGGAAAGGAAAGACCCATCTGAGAGCAGATCATCTCTCTAGGCTCACATCAGGAGAGGCCCCACAAGGAGTGTCAGATGACTTACCTGATGCTTACTTGTTTAATTTGGAAGTTGTACCTTAGTGGGCTAAGCCATTACTGCCAGTATTAACATACGGGCCTAATCACTCAGTAATAAACACACAAGATAGGGAGATAGTAAAAGCTCAAAAGTATCATATCTTGGCAGGAAGTATGTACAAGTATACCGATTAGGGAGTATTAGCCTATTGCGTAGAGGAGGACGAGTACGCTAAATGGTTGCAATTAGCACATGTAGGTGCATTAGAGCAACACTACTCAAAACAACGAACCCTACAGAATCTAAGGAGACTAGGAGTGCATTGGTCAACTATGGAAGTTGATGTCCATAGAATGTGCAAAGAATGCCCAATCTGTCGCACTAAAGCACCAGTGGAACACGCCACTCTTTATCAAGTGTCTCTAGTGCCAGATTGGAGTGAACCACTGGTAGCCTTCTTGAGGACGAAAACATTCCCTCAGGATATGACATTGGCCAGACAAAGAAGTTTGGAACAAGAAGCCTTGGAGTACGCACTCGTTGGTGATAATTCATACAAACGTGGTAAAGATGGTTACCTAAGACTGTGTGTCCATGAGAGCGAATATCTGAAGATATTAGAGACTGCTCACCAAGGTGTAGCAGGAGGACACTTTGGTCCAGACTGGGTGATCAAGGCAATACTATTTGCAGGATTTTGGTGGCCCACCCTTCACATGGATGCACATACCTACGTGAAGAGGTGTGAGGTTTGTCAGCGGACTCAGTATCCTATATGCAAGGATGAGATGCCATTGGAACCTATGATGGATGGACGTGCATTCTCTAAGTGGGGAATAGACTTTGTTGGACCTATTAATCCCCCAGCTAAGGGTTCACATGCTGAGTATATCATCGTGGCCATAGACTATCTAACCAAGTGGGTAGAAGTGAAAGCCGCTACAAAAAATGATGCTCAAACAACAACAAAGTTCTTATTTGAAAATTTGTTAACGAGGTACGGATTGCCAATAGAGTTGGTGAGTGATAGAGGCACACACTTCTTGAATGAAGTCATAGAAAACCTTCTCCAAGAATTCTTGGTGATACATAAGAAGTCTGCTCCCTATCATCCACAAGCTAATGGTCAGGCTGAGAGCACAAATAAGATCTTATGCAATGTGCTGACTAAATTGGTGAATAAAAAACGCTCTGATTGGGACAAACAGCTACACCATGCTGTTTGGGCATACCGAGTTGCCTATAAAACGGTACTCCAAGCCACACCCTTTCAGATGGTGTTTGGCCAGAACGCGGTGCTACCATTGGATTTTTTGATACCTACATTGAAAGTAGCACAAGAGCATGATTGGATCGACCATGAACTCTCCTATAGAATCTTTGATCTCGAACGTTTAGGTGAGACACGATTGAGAGCTGCAGCAGGGATCTATGCAGCCAAGAAGAGGCAAAAGGCGTATTTTGATACACATGTGAAGGATAAAGGATTGAAAGCAGGAGACCTAGTCCTAGTCTACACATTGAAGCAACATGCACGAAAATTAGAGAAAAGAGGGTATGGACCAATGATTATCAATAGGATCTCCACAAGTGGAGCAGTACAACTAGCCACTCTGGAAGGTGACATACTACCAAGTTACATAAGCAGATGTAGAGTCAAGTTATATCAAGAATCCCTACCTGAAGAAATGCTCAATCGACTCAATACTGCAAAGAAACGTAAGGATGAGGAAAAGAGAATCCGAGAAGAAGCACAGGCTGAAGCTTTAGAACGCATTCGACAAATGAAATTAAGAAGGCAAGGTAGAGATCAACCCATGATTGACGCTCATGAAGCTCTAGGTTATCACATGGCCATGTGCGAGGCTTCAAGTGAACTGGCCCATAAGATAGTTGATCGACGACCTTTTGTGACCCTAGAAGTAGGACAAGGAGAGAGTGCAAGGACTGTGAGAGCTTTAATTGATTCAGGAGCGGCCACTAGTGCAGTTTGGCTTTCTTATTGCCAACAATTGCAATTGGAGGTAAAACCCCTAGAAGCATATCTAATAGGATTAGGAGGTGTTGAAACCCCTTGCATGGGAGAGGTGGAACTTCCCCTCTACATTCAAGAGGTCCTCATGCCAGCAAAATTACTAGTATGTGAAGACGAGGTTCTTACCGAACCTCTCGTCTTGGGCCAAGACTGGATCTATGATCATGCAATCAACCTCAACCTAAGAAGTGGATTTCTTCAGGCTTGGGTAGGCCAAAGCCGCCTTACGATTGAATTAGAAAATCAAGCACTCAAACCATTAGAACAGGCACCAACTCCTGGTCCCTCCAGGAACCCACATGAAGATAATGTTATTCTTGTCCAAAGTTCTATGGTGCAGAGGATTGTCACTCTTGCGAAAGGTACAGAAGTCAAGGAGGAACTCCCATCTGTTCCAGAGAAGAATCTAAAGGGGAAGGGTCAGCAACACCCGACACTGAGGAGACCGATGAACAAGAAGCATGAGCACCAACTTCGGCAGTATGAAGTGCCTCATGGCATGAAACAGATATGGATATGCAAGGGGGAAAAAATCACGGCCCCAAAGACAGGGTCTCAAAAGAGCATCAAGCAAGCCACACTGTCAAGGACTAAAACGAAGGAGATCCCTAGTCAACACTCTAGGCATACCATGTCTATTTGGGTCCCTAAGCGGTCAATGAAGGCTAGCCCCAATGCTAGACAGATATGGGGGCCCAAGGCCTGCTTACGAGCCCAAATAGCTCCAACTCTAGTCACTAGCATAATTCAACACTCACAAGTCCTCTTGGCAAACAACTTAGGAACTCTACTTACATCCCACACTAACACGCACTCGGTCAAACCTAGGAATGTCTGGAAATGGGTACCCAAAAGGTCCCAAATCCAGCACAATCTAGTCCATAAACCTTTAACCGTCATTAGCTCAAGGAGCCATGAATCCTCAAACAAAGTCTGGAGAATTAAACCCTATATCAAACCCCCAGACCCAATTTTGTAAATCCATCCACTCTGAAGTAGATGCATTCTGAGTACCTTGCATATCCAAAGTATGCATCTAGAATGACACTAACCACTAACCACCACTTACATCTATCACAAACACCTCACCTCTAACCACTAACCATCTCGATTGTCATGTTAGTATTGTGGAGGGAACACTATTACATCCTGTTTCCTATGCAACACTAATGTGCCTCTCTTCTGCTAGCAGATAAGCATCAACTGCTGCAAGGAGTCTCATGGCAACAACAGCAGGAACAAGCTCCCAGGCAGGCACTAGCACTCAAAGTAATTGGGATACCATGCCTGTAGAAGCTCCACTGACAGCAAGGCCTGAAGAGCTTTTGATTGTGAGAAGAATTCCTATCTCGGATCCTCCAAGTGGCCTAACAGAAAGAGTGAAGGGGCATTCTCATTGGTTCAACAAGATGCCAGGAGATTTGGGAGATGCGGACCACATATGGGAGTCCAAGTTGGAATTCGGAGTATGGTGGACATTTCAATTCTTCTTGAGAGAATTTGAAACATTACAGAATGCAGCTCCTCTTCAAGATATTTGGTTGAAAATGGGATTGCAAGATTATTTTAGTGCAGCTTTACCTAAACCTGATTTTCTTTGGTGCTACTAATTGATTGCCACACTGAAGGCGATAGGAGATAAAGATCATTCAGGCACATTCCTGGTGCCCTCTCTATCAAACCAGGAGGAAATGAAGAAGTTTGAGTTGAATATTACTTTAATCAGGGAAGCCCTTCAGATGTATGGCACCCACACACCTTCCGATCGAGATCCTTTGATACCCGAGTCTATGAAGAACAATTAAATCAAGAAGTTGAAAGAAATGTGTGCCCTCACCCCCAACATTGCGATACCATTACGGATGTGCCTTCAACACTTCGCATTTCCAGTGCAAGACAGGTTCACCCAACCTCATAAGAAAATCTGGTATGGATTATACCTAGCAGAGACTCGGAGCTTACCAATTAAAATGCCCGTGTGGATCCTCGACCAGTTATATGAAGCAGGCAAACGAGGTGTGAGGAAGCCTACCTTGAATGGTTGCTGTGTAATTACAAGAATTATCTACAGATGCCTTGCCTATGATGTGCCGATCGCAAGGGCCCTTAAGTACTCACAACTGGAATTCTTCAAGGGGTGGAAGTCAGGGGTTCAAGCCGCAAAAAGAATGCATGGTTCGCTTTCACAGGTTCTAATCCCTCGTGAGGCCACCACAGAAGCTTCCCTCAGAGAAGAGGAACAAATAGTCCCTTTCACTATCCATCTCCAAGGACCACAATCAGGGGGCATGGTACAACCCACTCCATCAGCCCCTCCACTACCCAAAGATGCTGAGTTTGCATCCATGGCTACTTTGGCAGAAGATACATCTTTTGACTTTGAAAGCTTCTTGCAGACAGCCCACTTATTTGAGAGTGAATTCTTCTCAGACATGGACGGCCTCGAATCATCATCCCAGAGAGGACGGACACATAGTGAAACCCGAAGAGTGCATTGGGAAGATGAGGCACAACATACTCACGTGGAAGGCACACATGAACAAGAGGAGAGTGAGGAAGAAGCCCCCGCCTACACTGCAAAACTTAAACGACTCTACAAAATGATCAAGCAAGTGCAGAAAAGGCATAAGTTGTCAGAGGAGGCAAATAGAGCACTGGTGAACCAGATGCTGCAGGCGAAGAATGTAGACCCTCAATTTGTAGAATCATTGAACCTTTTAGCAGATACCTGCGGAATAGTGGAAGCCATGAGGACCATGGTATATTGTAATACCCCTCAATATGACCAACGAAGGATCGATACAAGACCACGACGGGGAAAGATGATTCAGGTGGAAGTCTCTACCTCACTCCCTACAAACACTCAGGAAGATGTTCACATGGCAAGCCCATCCAATAGTGATGAACCAGATGTACATATCCAGATACCATCTCCACCATCACCTCCCATCCAACCCTCAGAACCCCTCACCACTAGCCATCCTGAACAACCAGTATCCACCCATAGTGAACCCGTTCTACACCACCATTTCTCCATCCTTCCCTTTACCTACATCCACCACTTCCAACCCATTTTCCGAACCCCAGATAGATCATCCCATCATCGATCATACCGTAATAGGTCACCCATCGTCTCTCCCACCTCTCAAACATCCACATGACCCTACCCAAACATTAACACACCCAATTCCCTTCACACATACTTTTCCTCTCTCCCAACCCCAACCCATTGGGCCACTCCTAACGTCCTCAGAGCCTACACAAGTCACCCTACCTCCGTTCTTGGCAAACCTTGTGGAGCAAATTGAGAATTACAGGAGAAAATCCCATTCCCACCCCACCTCCCCCACATTCATGACAACCACTAACACACCACCCACCATTCCTGTGTTCATGATTCACACTTCACAAACCATCACGTCCGATCCCATGGACATTTCACCATCCACAGGAGCACCCACCACCACATTTGTTCCAACATCCTCAAATTTTACTTCACTCATAGGAACATCATCCACTTTTCCCTTCCCCATTTCCCAACCCTTTGCATTTTCCACCTCTACCCCTGCATCCACATCATTTAGTCATGCACTAGACACCATGTTCGAAGCGGCCACTCAACTTAAGCAAGAGTATAGATTACTGGAAGAAAATAACACAGAGCTGTGCAATCTCTCGGCTCAACTCCAGGCACGTGTCAATGCCTTGGAGCTAAGTAATACAACACTACAACATGAAGTGATCACCCTCCAACAATCCCAGGTGGAGCTCGAAGCCAAACATACAGAGATGACTAGGGCAACGGAAGAACAACTCAGAGATCAGCTAGCCCGTAATGCTAGACTACAACGAAACATGGCTCTACTCCGACGCCACCTAGCGGTTGCACAAGAAGAAAACATGAGATTACAGCAACAAAATCAAGACAACCTCGAAGCCGCCATAGAAAATACTCCAGGGGCACCCATCGACCCTGCTAACTTCCGGGCCATCCCTTCAGAAAGCATACAACAAATATTGGAAACCTATGCCAACCTCTTAGAAGCACATGATCAGCTTGCCGACCAAGTCAAGGAATTACAAAGATCCCAAGTGCCTACACCACACCCACTAAAACCTACAGAGATGGTCGATGCTCCTACTTCACCAGAACCTAAACCTTCAACGGCCAATGAGGTACTTGAGCTACGACAACATATTGCAGAATTAAAGATTAAGTTGCTACAATACGAACGACCCCCCTCTCCACCTGATCAACCAACAGAGGAGGAGGCCATAGCCATTCCAGTGGAGGAAACATTTGACGATACTTATGAGCCTCAACCTTTTCCAAGAGGCACAATCACTGATGAGGTATAAGACACATACGAGGAACCCCCTCCGACATGGATGAAACAGGTAGAAGAGATGGGGGTGACTCACGAAGAGCGTATCTCAACTCAGATGGTGGCTATGAAGACTATCGAGGAGACCATACTTCAATCGGAATATTTCAAGCACTTGGCTACCAGGCGACTGATAACCAGCTCAGAATTACAATATAAACCATACTTTGTATTGTTTGCAGACTACAACGCTGAGATCAAATGCAAAACCAACAAGTACCCTACTTTTGCTACCCAGTTTGAACCTGAGGACATTCCAGAGGACGCCCACAAAGGGAACATATTCCAACCCACCTGGAGGCAAAAGTTACTGGAGACCTATCCGGAGATGCTACGAACATGGGATCACGCGCCCATGCACTTGAAGTATAACAATTGTTTTGGGCCAGTGCAACGACAGAGATCATGGAAGGCATTTGCCATAAAGGTTAACAACAATGACAATTGCAAAGAATGGCTCAATTACCCCGCCATTGCACCCCTAACAGGCACACCAACAGTTCAATACATGATAGCTACCATCAGACATTGGATGCCACGCCTACACCCCATGCCAGATGTCGCCGCGCAGATGATGCTCAAAATTTTGGACATGATGCAAGTGGTGTTAAAGACTTTCCGAAATGTACGTAATATCCAGCCTCCAATTCCGGGCTTCATCAATGGTAACTATGATTTACTTTACGATATGAGCACAACCCCGAGTATCCGTGTTGCTTACGCGTGGCATGCACGAATAAGATATCTCCCTACTTGTTACAAAAAAACTTTTGATGACATGTTCACCACGGGGTTCTAGGAAGCACACTCACAAGTATTCGCACCACGCCCAACTCATCTGCTCCAGTTATTCGCTTGCAAACAAACAATGCATTCAGAACTCTACACCACGCCACAACCTGATATGCCTGGCACAATTAATTGGGACGCCCTGCAGAGAGATTTGGTCAGGGGACTACACATCAAAGAACAAGAATTGGCAACCGACCTACTGCAGCAGTACATTGATCAAACCGTGGAGCAGAGGTCTGTCAGAGGCGACAGACGCTAGGGGGGGGAGAGTGTTGGCGTCGTATGGGAAGAAGCAAGTACGGGTATGCATGCGGATCTAGCACTAAGGCAACCCTTTGAATTTTTTCCAAACCTTACATCATGTTAAAAGTGATTCTCATCACCAAAAACCCTTGTAAATACTGTTTCACCTTTTTGTAGCTCCATTTTGTACAAGCCGAGGAGTCCTCGAGCTTGAGGAGCCTTAGAAGTAAGTGCCTATCAATTTTCATATTTTTTAGACCTCGTTTGAGCCCTCAAATAAGCCCTGGAACCTAATTTTTAACTAGGCCGGCCACTAGATCTGGACAGGGCCAAAGCTAGTAAAAAACTATAAAAAGAGCTAGAGAGCTCATTTTGGAGCTAGCTTCTTGTAGTTTTGAGCTTGTATGAGAACTTGGTTGTAATAGAAGAGCTTCCATTGTCTTACTCGCTTTGTTCGTGCCGTGTGTGCGCGTGTGTGTGTATGTGTGTGCATGTTGGTGTGCTTCTCACTCACACATTTGTGCCTTCACTTGCTCGAGGTCTTCATATCATCCTCATGTCTTCCCGGATTGACATTAAAGGAGGTGCTACTCATCACTGAGCTACACTATATCAATCTTAGTTTCACTTATCCTCTTTAGCTCACCATAAGCAAGAGTCTTCTCACCGAGTCTACATACAAGGATTTACAGCGTATCAGAACTACCCCTTGTAGATATCTCCTTGGATGCTCTCGTACATATAGTGGTTAAGCATCTCTCAAGTTGCGGACCTTCAAGCTCTTTCCTCCTACCAAGGTAGGGGGAAACAATAGTTTTGGATGCCATATCCATGCCAAGTTCTTGACATGTACTAGATAAGGCAGCAATAATATTATCTGCTAGCCGAGACACACTTCTGTTAACCTAGCAATCAATGGTTCCACCTTCAAAGCATGACTCATTCATGTTCCATGATCCAAACCTGGGAACCAGCTCTCTCTCTCTCTCTCTCTCTCTCTCTCTTCTCTCTTTTTTTTTTGAAACAATGTCACCAAACAAGAAGAAAGATGTTAGTATCAATAAAATAATTTACATACATCAAATGTGTCTCATGTGCCTGGGATTCTCAAATGTGTCTATGCATGGCCGTGTAATGTGGCCCTATATTAATGCATACTTTGGAAATGCATGACTTGAATGGTGAAAAAGACAAGGTTATACCAAAGGTGCATGGTTGTTGCATGTTGAGGCTTCTGATATTACTTGGGGATATTGATGCAAGCTATACTTAGAGGTTTCCATTGGACCTCGAGATGACAACTTCCTCCTTATAGGGGTCCATTTGAGAACCATGTTTGGCTGTGTAGAGATCACCTTGGGCTTCTTCATCTTGGGATGGTTTCTTAAATTCTGTATCCCATGTGGTTAGTTCTTTGGTTCTGTGGGGGCTACTATTGCTTTTGGTTTCCACACCCATACCCTTGATGCTTGTATACTTACTATTGCTGAAGAAGTGAGGTGATCTTCTTTTGATCTCTGTGCTTGGTTGCTGACCCTTGCCTCTCCTTGGCTTCTTTGTTGGGACCTTTCTCGTGTGAAAAAGCATAGAGTGTTGTGGCTGTAAAAGTTCCTTGGGTACCCACATGTGTGATCGCCCTTGCTGAGCAATAGTTAATTTCTTAGGCACCCAAATTTGTACCTTAGTGTGGTTGAACTTCCTTGATTGCTTTGGTACCCAAATTTGGAGTGCTCATTGAGATAGATATCTTTGTTATTCTGCTACTTGTTGTCTTGGCTTTCTCCGTTGCTTCTCCGGTAATGAATGTGATTGCACTAGTGTGATTGGTTGCTCTCCCTTTCATAGCCAGATCTGCTTCATGCTCGAAACTACTTTCTTCTTGAAATTTGTTTGTGTAGTTGATACAACAGTGATCTTGTACTGTTTCTCTTGCCTTTGTAGCTGAACTGCTATAGATGGTTGAGACTTCGTAAAAGAAGGAAGTTTCAATGGTTCTTGGACTCTTTTGTTGGAGGCAACATCCTTCTGCATCATAGATCTTTGGACACATACAACATCTTCTTCTCTAAGATTAGCCTTAGAAGAATTGAGAGAATCTGTGACACTTGGATTTGTGAGCATGCAATTATCTAATTCCAATATAATGCATTGTTCATGTATCCTCATCTTGACATACTAGCATGTTGATAGTCATTGGGACATCTTGAAGGTAGATAGGAAGCTCCACCTCACCCAAAAAAGGGTTTTGCACACCTTCCAATCCTATGAGATAGGCTTCTATGGGATTGATGTTCAATTGCAAGTCTTGGTAGTATGAAAGTCTAACTCCACTAGTTGCTGCACCTGAGTCAATCAATGCTCTCACAGTCCTTACATTTTCTCTGTGTCCTACTTCTAATGTCACAAACGGACGTCGGTCAATTATTCGAGAATCAATTGCACCTGATGCTTGGCACATGGCCATGTGATATCTTGGGGCATTGGAATTAACATCTAGGCCTTGTCCTCTTAACTTATTTTGCCTAATGTGCTCTTTGGCCTCTACCTATGCCTCTTCTCTAACCATTAACTCTTTTGCTTTCTACTTCTTAGCAGTGTTGCGTCTCATTAACATATCCTCTATAAGAGGTTCTTGATACAACTTGACTCTACATCCACTAATATAGTGTTGAGATATCAAGCTCAACATGTAATCCAGGGTGACACGTACCAGTTTTTTGTTTCTCTGACATGTATAGTGGTCACACCGGTATATGTCAGGGATACTTCATTGAGTTTTATTAGATTTATTTACCGAGAGTGATGGCACATTTGTTTCTTGCCAACTCACTCATTCGTGAACATTAGGTTTTTCCTTATGTACTGATCTTTATATATTGCACTTGTTGTGTTCTTGTTTTTTAGGTCATTCTTGTACATTCTTTTTATGTAATAGAAGAAGAAGAAGAAGATCATTCTTCCTTGCCTCAATCTGTGTGTGTGCTTCTCCTTGAGAGTGAGAGTGTGTGTGTGAGCTCTCTTCCTTATCTCCTTCCTCGTGACATGGTATCAGAGCCAGCGTGGCATTAGAGAGATCGTGGAGAAGGCGACGGTGAAGACTACGCGGCAAGGCGTGGAGGAAATGCGACTTCACAAACGGCCTCTGTTTGCTACGAAAATCGGCCTGAAGATAGAAGACCTCCATTTTGAGCCTGCAAGGTGGGGCCCACAAAAAAACAAGATCAGTTTCAAAAACTGTAACTTGCGTTGTTTTTGACGACACTCATGTATTCTAGATCTAGAAATTCAAGCAATTTCGTGTATTGTTGATACACGAAAACTGTGTTTTTCTGAGATCGAACTGTCATGTCATACTGCGACAATGTTCAAGCAGAAGTGCTGCTTGTAGTGTTTTGCAGTGTTGTGAATTGTTGCGAAAATGGCAAACGCAGATGGAATGAGTCAGCTCATGAGGGATAAGATGGACAAGAATAACTTCCATGCTTGGAGATTTAGAATGATGAATTTCCTGATGGGAAAAGGCTACTAGAGAGAATGAAAATGCTCCACAATTACCAGAAAGGAATCGGAGTATAGACCAATTAAGAGCATATAAGGAATGGAATCAAGGAGCACGGAAGGTAATGTATCGGCTATCTGTTAGCATACATGATAGCATTATTGGACACATACAAGATGCCAAGACTCCGAAAAGAGGCTTGGAACAGTTTAGGGCTTCTCCTATGTACATACAACACTCTTCGTTATCTTCAATGGTTACTACAATCTTTTTGGCCTTTTCTTTATTATCATATGCTTCTCCTATGACGAACTTTCTCTTCGGCATTCGTACCAAACTTTTTTGTTCTTTGTTTGCTGTTAACCTTTGGAGTTGTCCTCTCCAATCATTTAGCATAAAGAATTAACAATACATCTTATATTTGTCAATCTTGGAAGTATACAAGAGACCAGAGCCCCTTCTAGATGATAGAATCCAAGAAATAAGAGAAAACTGGCTAGATTTCTGAGAATTAATGAAAATGAAGAGGAAATTCTAGGGTTTGGATTATCTTGAGCAATACTCCATCATTTTCAATAATCTTGGTGTCTAAAGCATGTTATTTTCTCAGTAGAATACAATCATAAAGTCAAAACTCAAAAATGATACCTGTAACCTTCAGACGAGACAGTCGTGATTCTGTGAAATCAGACGATTTTCATCTCCAGCACCATTATTCATCAAATTCTCACTCAACACATCAGTAATCAACTCTCTTCATACACATTCATCAGAAATACACAATAGAAGCTTACAAATCTCCATGGATACACATAGAATAGACTCAACAAATCAAAGAAATCACACAAAAGGAAGAAACACGATTTTCTGCAGGAAACTCTCTCTCTTTGCTTGGATAGCATGTAATACAAATAACCAACCCTCTCAAAATAGAGGAAATTGTCTTTTATACATTTTCAAGTGTCCCTTTTCACACTTGAATTTTGGTCCTTTTCCCTTTTAATCTAAAAATATGCTATCTAGGAGTTTCCAAAAATTCTGGAAAAAATACATATGATTCTAATCTACATGAGGAAGACTCTTCCTCATTTTTACATCATTTGCATAAATATTTTTACAATTTTTTGGCATTTTACAATTATTTTCCATCAAAAATACTTCAAAAATACTTCTTCTAACATTCTTCCCCTCCTAGACCTTTTGGCTCTTGACAAAAGACATTCTTGCTGATATTCCATGAAAGCTTTCTTCACTTCTTCTTTCTTTAATACACCTATGACAGTAGGTCATGGCTCTTTCTTTCTGTAATGTTCAAATTTTACCATCTCAAATAGTGTTTTGCTCCACTGCATAGCAGCCTCTGGTTTATCAATTACATCTTTTTTCAGGTACTCTGTGTAAGCAGCTTCATAGGCAATGAGTCGAGATTTTGTTACAACTGACAGATTTCCAAATATTTCTGATTCCCTTTCAAAGAACCCATAATCAAATGCATCTTCAAAAATCTGGAGATAATGGATGCCCAAAAATATTATTCTGCTATAATAAGCCATCAAACATATCCTGTTAGGTGTTTCACTTAGATCAAATAATAAAGCGTCAGTAGGTGAATTGAAGCCAATGTAATTTAGAATTCTAACATCTGTATCTGTATAAGTCTCTATACATGCCAGGATGAGTCTCATTACTCTGATTAGTAAAATACATGCTGGGTCATTAACATCCTTGTATGTGGCTATGACAGATTCAGCTGTGTTCACCATATACTTCTTTGTAGGCCATGTTCCTGCCTTCGGACCTGCTATCTTTGGAAAATTCAACCATTTGGATGGAATTTGTCCTTCTTTCCTTCTTTCCCAAAAAACTGTCCACTCTCTTCTCCTTGCTACTGGGCAGTATGCTGGATTAATCTTCAGCTGAATAGGTGCTTCCTTCCATATTTTTCTACACTCTTTATTAGCATCCAACCATCTATTTCTCCATTTTGGATTAGCTTTTTCAAATAGCTCCTTGGTCACATTGATATCTTCCTCATATTCTAGATACTTGTTTGGAGGTAAGCCCACCCTTGCCAACTGATAATTTTTAATACTTTCCATGATCATGCACAAAGGTATGCCTAATCCATCTACAACCCAATGATGTTGATCAGGATTTATCCCTTTATTTAAAGCAAATGTAACAATCTGCTCCCCGTATTCATCATGCATTTTTCTAATGAAATCCATTCTGGATTCTCTATCTGTGAGAAGTTTCTGGACAAACTCCTCTGAATACTCTTCTTCTGGTGCTTTATTTTCTGGTTCACTGCCATGTTGAGTTTTGTCATCACTTCCTACTTCATAATCTTCTATATGTGTAGTCTCTATCTGATCTTCCACCTGAGTTTGTGGTTTTTCCAACTTTTTCTGCAGCTCTTCTATTGTAAACTTCTATTTTTAGATGCCCATATCTCTCTTTCTGCTACCCACTCACTTCTTTCCTTTTCTATATCCATATGTAATTTGTTGTAACCCCTCATTGAGGTAGCAGCATGTATACTAGCCTGTTTTTCCAACTCCTTGGCTTCTTTCAACTCTGTTTGCAATCTCATGATTTCCTTGTGTAATTCTTCCTTTTCCTCCTGTGCCACCTGAACAGTCTTGCTTTCTTCCTTCCACTGGCCTTCTTCCATTAATAGTTTGTTTATTTCCTCATTTGCCTTGGCCATAATTTGATATGAATTATGCAAGATTCTGTATCTCCCTTCAATTTTTCTCAGCTCCATGTCAATTTTACTACTATGCTCTGTTTGTTTTGCACACTTCTCTTCAAGATATTGAATTTTATTTTGTTGCTGTACCTCTAATTCCTCCAAAGAAATTATCCTATGTGTTAATTCTTCATTTTTCTCCTTTACAATCCTCAATTGTTCTGCCAATTGTTCCTTTTCTTTCTTGTGCTCCTTAATGATACCACTGCCTTTTTCAAATTCAGATTCAGCTACCATACCTGATATAATCATGTTTCTGCTGGATGGTCTGAACTGCTCTATATTGCTCATAATGATCTTGCAAGCAGATCTTATATTTTTAGGTATCCTTTCCAACCCAACTTCTATTTTGTTTGACTTCTATCCGCTTGTTTTCTTTACACTCATTCTTTTCTTCATCTTCTTCCTCATACTCTATGACCTTAGTCTTTTGTTCTTCATGGCTCTTATTTGCTTCCATCTCTTCTTGGTTTGCAACATCTTCTTCATATTCCAATGTCTGGTCATCCTTATTCTCATGTCCTGATGTATCTTCAGTTATCTTTGTGTCTTCTGCCTCCTTGTTCTCCATCATTTGTTGTTCCTCTTCAAAGAAATGTCTTTCTTTTACCTGTACTTCCTTTTCCTGGACTAGAGTTGATTCCTCAGTAATCTTTATCTGATCATTACTTGTCTGCTCTTTCTGTCCCTCCTCTTGTCCTTCCTCTTTTGTAGCTGTAAATTCTTCATTATGATTCAAGTCATACAGGATATCTTATATGCTTTGATTGATCTCTTTGTTTGTAACTCCTGTTTCTTCTTCTTGAACATTCTTCTTCACCACTACTTCCTCTATTTTCTTGATTTGATCTGTCTCTTTTTGTTCTTGTACTGAACTGCATAACTGAACTCCTTTTGCTATCTCTGCTTTTCCTTCATCCATTTTGAAATTGATTTGTTGTGAAGGTTTTGTCCATATTGACTTTAATCCCGAGTCCATTAACCCACAGCTAAATTCCTTTCTTACTTCACTCTCCTCTTCCATCATCACTGCTTTTCCTTTTAGTAATCTTCTCTCTTCTTCAGGGCTAACCTCCTTTGCTGCTTCTTCTTGGACTTGCTTTCCCTGGGACTTCTTTCTCAAGTCTTCTGGTGTTTTATGTTTTTCAGTGGCCTGTGTTATCATATTAGGTGTACTAGGGACTGAGAAATTCAAACTTTTTAACAAAAAGTTTTCAATATCACTTTCAGAGTCTGAAGAGAATCGTGAAGAGCCTGTTATTCCTCATTTTTCCAATTTTGACTCTTCTACAGCAGTAGATTCCTTTTGGTTCCTTTCTTCTACTATCACTTCTTCAGCTTCCATCATTGGTACAGGTTCTGCTACTGGTTTTCCTTTACTTTTCTTAGTTAGCTTCTTCTTTGGTACACGTTTCTTTTGAACCTTCTTCTTTGCTACAACTGTATTTCTTGTTTCAGGAGGTCCTTGTAGTTCTTTGAAGTATGCTAACAGTTCCACTTCTTTTTTGACAAATACTTCCTCTGTCTCAGCTGCCATCATCTGATCATGCAGTTCTTCATAATGTTCTACTTCCTCTTGAACCCAATCTGTTGCTTTGCAAGAGTAATCCTCCAACATCTTTTGATATTGTGCTTCATATACTGCCCTTTTATTATTACCTTGAGTCAAATAGGTATACAACTGTTCTTTGCTTGTTTGAGGTGGATGAGGGTCATTTGAAGATTGTACCTGCTTCAAAGCAGCTTCATACTCTTCCTTAGTTGATTCTACCTGCTCCAATTCAACTGTTCTTGGATCCAATCTCCTTTTCTTGATAGGAACAACTTCCTCTGAGATTCCCTTTCTTTTCCTCTATGCTCCCCTCATGCTTGATTGGCCTTCTGATTCTCTTACAGATATCTTCCTTGAAGGACTTTTGATTCCTGCCATCAAATTTCTGAAATATTGGGCTCCTGGAGCTAGCTTCAACTGATCCTCCATTCCAAGTACATGATATATAATCCTGGTTAAAAATTGAGCTCCATTCATATACTTCTTCTGCTCCCAATGTTTAGCTGCTTCTTTCAATTGCTCATGTATATATGGTGATGCATCCATTATTCCAAAGGGCTTAGTTTTGTCCTTATTGTTAAACATAATCAGTGTTACTGATTTGTGTGGCATGGTATATCTCGGCAGTTTTGGGAAACAGAAATATTGCAAAAACATTCTGATGGCATATTCCTTAATTTCTCTTCCCTTGAAATCATGAAACTTAGAATATCCTGTATATGTTTCTTTATTCTTCTTGACAAAGCTGTTATCCAAATTAGTTCCCATTGGATAAAACTGTAAGGCTGCCCTGATATGCTCTGCTTTTATAGTGATATTCACTTCCTGGTTTTCTTTGTCCTTGACTTTACACCAAAAGTATGCCTCATTGCCCTTCCCAACTTCGAACAAGCTGTTCATTACCTGTGCCACTCTTTCAAAGTCTATAAAAAATACAGGTTCCTCCAGCAACTTGTGTAATCCTACTGCTTTCCACCTTTTGTAGTTAACTACACTTTTCTGGAATTTGTAAAACTCTTGACACAACATAGTGTACTTGTAACCTCCAACTCCCACTGTAAATATGTGCTCGCCAATGATTCCTAGAGTTTCCTTGAGTTCCTTGACTATCTTTTCTGCTTCTAAAATCTCCAGCTCCTCATCAGATTCTAATTCTACTGTCTCCGTTGTTGCTTCATTGTCTAAGAACCAATGTCCTCTCGACAGGGTGACTGAGTCTGCTTTGAACTCATGGATTGGTAGTTCCTTCAAATTCATCCTTCTGGAGAAAATATAACATCACACAAAAAAGAAAAAACTCCACCCACATGAGTCATAAAAAAAATAGAAATTGACATTTGTTTTGAAATGGAATGAAAGAAGAATGAAAGTAAAATCTCAGTTAAATCTTGATTTTTTTTTTAAAAGACTCAATAAAAGTGATCATTACATGTGTAGCAAGATGTCTAGTGCTCTCTTCTCTTCTGACAACTTCTAACCAGGAAGAAGATATTTTAACAAGAAAAAATGAATAAAAAATAAAAAATCATAAAAAAATAAAAATAAAAAATAAACATAAAAATAATAAATAGAAATCTGCTAGCCTTCTACCTATATCTTGCTTTGTGCTATATATCTAATAAAAGGAAAAATGGATAGTTTTCTCTTCTCTTTTTCTTTTCTCTTTTTTTCATAAGAGAAAAATGAAATGGGTAATTTTTCTCTCATTTTTTTCTCTTCTCTCTTTTTTTCTATTTTTTTAAAAATAATTTTTCCAACTACCTTTCCACTTCCTTCCTTCCCCTCCTATTTCTTTTCTCAGAAAAAGGATAAGGTAGAACAATTTGTCTAATTTTTTTTTCAAAAATTGTCAAAATTTCTTCTATGTGACACTCTGATTTTCTTATCCAAGATCCTAGCTGCATCTCAGATACTCATGTCCTTTTCCATTGAATCAGCTCTGATTTTTTTACCCAATAATATTTAATCTTTGCTGATCCTATTCTGGGAATACACCCGTCTTCATTTGATGAGCTGTGGTTGAAATTTTTTGGCTTCCATATCCATTTTGTTATGGGAATTTGTTTTGATGAGCAGGCCTTGTGTGTACTTTGTTTCCACATCCTTCTTGTTTTGATGTCCTGATATTTCTGATTATACCCTAATTGCCACCTTGCTTCTATCTCTTCACCCTCTTTTGCTTCTTCAATTTGTTGCTGGTTTTGATTAAATGAAGCTTGATCCTTTAGTAATTGTATTGATAATGTCTGTGTGTCTTTTAATGAGAAAGTAAATCCTTCCAGCTCTGAATCATGAATCTCCTCTTGATCTTCCTGTTTTTCAGTACTCTAGAAGAATATTAACAACCTTTTGTCATTTACTGTTAATTTGAGCTTCATTTTTTCAAAATCTAGTATTATTCTACCTTGCCTTAACCATGGTTGTCCCAAAATCAATTTTTCCGTCATCAAGTGATCTGGCCATTCTTCACAATCTATTATCATAGATTCTGTATTGAACTTAACTTTAAGAGAAGATGAAGACATGCTTTGTATCATTTTTCCCTCTAAAGTTTTGATAAAGGTTTTGCTTTTAGTCCTTTTTAGGTTAAATTTATTCACCAAAGCTGAACTGATCAAATTCACTTGTGCACCTGAGTCTATTGAAACCCTGATTTTTTCATCTTGACAATCCATTGTTATCACAGACAAATGTTCTTTTTGTTTTAAAGGTGTTTCACACAGAAGGACTTCTCTAAGGTTTTTGGTTTTTCTTATCCTTTCCTTTGCCTCCTGTTGAGCCTCTTTTCTAATGTTTTCCTCTTCTTTTTTCCTATTTTGAGTTTGGTATAATCTTCTCCATTCAGAAGCAGTTAATGGAAGGTCATACCTTTTAACTCTGCATCCACTTATGAAGTTTGGCATGATTTCCCCATCTATGTTAGCTAGTTGGATAGATCCACTGTTACTGATCTGATGTATAATATAAGGCCCATGTCCTTTTTTCTGAAATTTCTTCTGATGTTCCTTTATTGTATATGCCAGAACTAGATCTCCTTCTTGTAGATCTTTTTCTTTAATATGAACATCATGATAAGCTTTTTGTCTTTTCTTGTCTGCATACATGCTCATGACTGCTTGGAGTCTAGATGCTCCCAGTTTTTCCAATTCTATCACTCTCTCAGACAATTCATGTCCAGTCCAATTGTATTGACTACCCACCTTCAGTGTTGGAATAAAGAATTCCAAGGGTAGAACTGCATTTTGTCCATATACCAGGTTGAATGGTGTGGTTCCTAATGCAGTTTTGTATGCCACTCTGTAGGCCCATGTAAGACAATAGTTACGCAATATAACACAGGAGCAATAACAGAGAAGATAACAGATATAGGAGAATCTCAACAATTTTCTACTAGCAGCAAGTACAAAGATGATGGCGTTGTCCACCCGTGCGCTCTCAAGGTAGAGCTTAAATGGTGATCTAGACAACTCTAGATAGGGAGATACAAGGTAGAGGTATGCTGGCTCAACTCGGTGTCTTAGGTAGTGCAGAAGTCATGTATATATAGGATCATGGGTGGCCTGCCATGGACGGCTATACATGGGCGGTAGAGCATGGGCGGCCACCGCCCGCGTAATTGCCATACACGGCTTAGACTGGTTGAACCGACCTAACAAATATAAATGATTTCTGACTCCGACAGGGAATATTCCATGGAATATTCCCTTTACCGTCGCGTCGGGGGCGCTGCCCCCGGACCCCCACCAGGGGGCCCGCTGGCCCCCTGGGACCCCCCAGCCAGGGGGCCCGCTGGCCCCCTTGGACCCCCCAGCCGGGGCTGCTCACCGCTGCCCCGGACCCCATAATTGGGGACCCTGATAACTCCCTTTCCTTATAATATCTTACATGGTCCAATATGACCTTCATCCAACATTCAAGTTGGGATTCCCATCAATTGGGTAATGCATGCTTGGCTTCTCCTCATAAAGGGGGCCTTACAAAATGTGCATACAATCATGAGGGGTAGACATTGATCATATACTAACACCCCCCCTCAATGTTTACCGATGATAAATCAAGTAGGTCTCGGTCCTATGCCCATCTGTTGAAGATGCTTGTTGAGCTGCTCTCTTCCAAGTGCTTTAGTGAATATGTCAGCACAATTTGCCTCTGTTGGGCAATATTCTAGCTCCACAATTTCATCTTCAATTAGCTCACGAATGTAATGGTACTGTACTTCTATGTGCTTGGTGCAAGCATGAAATACTGGGTTCTTTGCAATAGCCATACAACTTTGATTATCACACTTGAGTACAGTTGGCATGTTTGATGGAAAGCCAAGATCTACAAGAATTCTCCTTAACCAGACTGCCTCACAAGAAGCAAAACAAGCTGCTTTGTACTCTGCTTCAGTGGAGGAGAGTGCGAGAGTTGGTTGCTTCCTACTTACCCAAGAAAATATTCCTGAACCAAGTGAGAAACAATATCCAGAAACTGATTTTCTAGAATCACAATCTCCAGCCCAATCTGAATCACAATATCCTTGGAGTGTATCACCTGTGGTATACAAAATACCAAAATCCAAGGTTCCTGCAATGTACCTTAGAATTCGCATTCCAGCATTCCAGTGACTCTCCTTAGGTTTGTTGGAAAACCTGCTTAACACTCCAACAGCATAGCAAATGTCTGGTCTAGTGTTGCACAGAAAAATAAGACTTCCAACGAGCTTCCTATACTTCTTAGCATCTACATCAGGCATGTTATCATCCATAGATAGCTTATGATTTACCTCCATAGGTGTGCTAGTTGGTTTGCAGTCCATCATTCCAAATGCCTTGAGAATTTCTTTGGAATATTTTTGTTGTGAGATGAAAATGCCATCCTTCCTTTGCCATACTTCAATTCCCAGACAAAAATGGAGTAGACCTAAGTCTGTCATTTCAAACTCAGTTCCCAAGCTGATCCGAGTTTGATTGATGAGTTCCTGATGATCTCCTGTAATGATCAAATCATCTACATATACAATGACAACAACTAACTTGCTATCCCTTTTCGTTACATACAAGTTAGCATCAGAAGTACTTCTTTCAAAACCCATATTTTTGAAAAAATGATCTATTCGTTGGTACCAAGCCCGTGGAGCTTGCTTAAGTCCATACAAAGCTTTCTTCAACCTGCAAACTTTATTTTCTGAATTGGGCACCTCAAAACCTGGTGGTTGAGATACATATACCTCCTCCTTGAGGTGACCATTCAAAAATGCAGATTTGACATCCATCTGGAAAATAGGCCAAGACTTTTGTGCAGCTACTGCAAGTACCGTCCGAATAGTTGTCATGCGTGCTGTTGGTGCAAAAGTTTCTTGAACATCAAATCCTTCAATTTGTGAAAAACCCTGTGCAACTAATCGTGCCTTATACTTTTCTAATGTTCCATCAGCTTTATACTTAGCTTTCCAAATCCATTTAGTACCTATTACCTTCTTCTTTGGCGGCAAGTCGACTAGATCCCATGTATCATTTTTGAGTATACTATCATACTCAGACTGCATTGCCGCTCTCCAATCTGGATCATCAATGGCTTCTTCAATGGTGGTAGGTTCCTTTATCGAACCCATGATATCTGCCATTAGAGCCATGTTAACAATGTGTTCTGAGGCTCTTCTTTGCTCCTCTATTCTCTTTGATCTTCGTAATCCATCCGATGATGATTCTGGTACATCTACATGTGGATTAAGATCATCAAAGAGCTGTTGTGCCCACTTCGGTAGTGGCTTACGCTGTGCAGCTACAACTGGTTGGCTTTTTATTGAGGAAATTTCTCCATCAGATGTTTCCTCCTCCTCAACTTTAACCTGTCTTTTGATAGGCACAAGGTGAGATATTTCTCCGCTTGATGAGATAGTAGATTTACCTTTATCTTCTACTAAGTGTGGTCGTTCATCAAACACCACATCTCGGCTGACAAAAATCTTCCTTGCCTCAGGATCCCATAACCTGTATGCTTTAGACTCTTCACTATATCCTAGGAAGACACACTTTTTGCTTTTTGAATCCAACTTTGATCTTGTTGAATCAGGAATATGTGCATAACAGAAACAACCAAAAATTCTGAAATGCAAAACTGAAGGCTTTTTACCAGAATATGCTTCTTGAGGAGTCATCCCCTTCAGTGCTTTTGTGTAGCTTCGATTGAGGATGTAGACTGCTGTATTGACTGCTTCTGCCCAGAATGAATCAGGCATGTCTTGAGCCTTCAACATACAACGAGCCATTTCAACTACTGTCCTGTTCCTGCGCTCAACAACGCCATTTTGTTGGGGTGTATGAGCTGTGGTAAGTTGCCTTTTCACACCATGCTCCTTACAGTAATTGTTGAATTCTGTTGACAAGAATTCACCTCCTCTATCTGTTCTAAATTTCTTCAATTTCCTTCCTGATTCATTTTCTACATACTTATGCCACGTTTTAAATTTTTCAAAAGCATCAGCCTTCTCTCGAATGAAATAAACCCACATCTTTCTACTATAATCGTCGACTAACAGCAAGAAGTAGAAAGATCCTCCTAAAGCAGGTGTAGACATTTTACCACAGAGATCAGCATGTACCAACTCTAGAGGAGCTTGAGATCGATTGCTGGTCTCTCTTGGAAATGCCTTTCGTTGTTGCTTGCCCATCATACAAGCTTCACAAGGTTCCTGCAACTCTGAAAATGCAGGCATATGAGCAACCATCCCTGTTCGTTGCATCTCCTTCAAAACTGCAAATCCGAGATGCCCAAATCGTCGGTGCCATAACCTGCTTACATCTTTATCTTCTGTAGCAGTTAAAGCACTTAACTCATACAAGTTATCCCGTCGTATGCCTTTACCTACAACATTACCTGATGAATCCATGATTTCCGCACCACTCTTATTGAAGTGAACTTCGAGTCCACGATCTGTTATTGCAGAAACTGACAACAAATTTCTTTTGAGTGTAGGTACATAGAGAACATCGGATAACTTTTTCTCAACACCTGGAGAAGTGATAAAAGAGATGGTTCCAGTTCCTTCAGCTGGACACTTGGAGTCATTTCCCACCACTACATTGATGGATTCCCGCAGAGGCACTAGGGAACTATACCAATCCTTTTTACTAGTCATATGGCGAGAAGCTCCACTATCTAAAATCCATGGCTCATCAACACGAGCTTGAGCAGATGAACATACCTCTTCAATAGCTACCCAAAGTTCCAGCTCTGTGTTGTTTGCAGACTCTTTGTTCTTCCATGATGATTTTACAGTCCCATTCCGTTCATCAGCTTGCTTCTTTCTGCAATCCTTGATGGCATGGCCTTTCTTTTCACAATAGAAGCAACTTCCTGTGAACTTTTTCTTCTTTGGCTTCTTCTTTGATCCCTCTAAAGAGCCTTTACCTTTTGCATTTGCTGAGAATGCAGCATCAGTTGTACTTTGCCGATTCTTCAGCCGCATCTCTTCTTCTAAAAGCATGGCACAAAACTCTTCAAATGTAAGAGGAGTTGGCCTTACCTGAGTGTTAAGGGCTGTTACTAATCCATCATACTTTGCTGGAAGAACACGTACAGATCTTCGAGCCAGCTCTTCTGGTGTTATAACAACACCAACTGCAGCCAATTGATCTTGAAGATGCTTTATCCGTTTGATCAAATCTTCAGCCTTTTCAGAATCAGAATGTTTTTCATTTGCCAACTGATTTTCTAAATTCTGTATCCTAGTGTGGTTCTTGGTCTCATATTGTCGAGCCAATATGCCCCAAGCCTCATGTGCTTTAGTAGTATGTTGAACTAAAGTAAGCACAGAATCACTTACACTAGTGACAATCGCACATAATGCATCAGCATTCCGCCTCTTCCAAGCTCGTAGAAGATCTGGATCTGGCTGAATCATCAATCTTGAATTTGCTGGATCTTCAACTGGTATAGGCTCTGGATCCAATCCCATCGGTCCCATGACAGTGTCAAGTAATTCATAGGAGTCCAAAATTGCAGAAATTTTGAACTTCCAGAGTGTATAGTTGGTTCCATCCAGCTTCCCTTCAGTGAATGCAGGTGGACGAATTCGAATAGGTGCAGCATTAACATTAGCTGAAGCACCAAGACTACTGTTCGATGATGAAGCCATCATGTAATCACTCGAATAATCTACTGATATTCTAGTATGCTAGTAGGCTAAAATAATGATACTTCTCAAGCTATTCGAACCTTACAGCTCTGATACCATGTAAGACAATAGTTACGCAATATAACACAGGAGCAATAACAGAGAAGATAACAGATATAGGAGAATCTCAACAATTTTCTACTAGCAGCAAGTACAAAGATGATGGCGTTGTCCACCCGTGCGCTCTCAAGGTAGAGCTTAAATGGTGATCTAGACAACTCTAGATAGGGAGATACAAGGTAGAGGTATGCTGGCTCAACTCGGTGTCTTAGGTAGTGCAGAAGTCATGTATATATAGGATCATGGGTGGCCTGCCATGGACGGCTATACATGGGCGGTAGAGCGTGGGCGGCCACCGCCCGCGTAATTGCCATACACGGCTTAGACTGGTTGAACCGACCTAACAAATATAAATGATTTCTGACTCCGACAGGGAATATTCCATGGAATATTCCCTTTACCGTCGCGCCGGGGGCGCTGCCCCCGGACCCCCACCAGGGGGCCCGCTGGCCCCCTGGGACCCCCCAGCCAGGGGGCCCGCTGGCCCCCTTGGACCCCCCAGCCGGGGCTGCTCACCGCTGCCCCGGACCCCACAATTGGGGACCCTGATAACTCCCTTTCCTTATAATATCTTACATGGTCCAATATGACCTTCATCCAACATTCAAGTTGGGATTCCCATCAATTGGGTAATGCATGCTTGGCTTCTCCTCATAAAGGGGGCCTTACAAAATGTGCATACAATCATGAGGGGTAGACATTGATCATATACTAACAGCCCATAAGACATGATTAAGTTGTAAATCCCAATCATTCCTATGTGTGTTTACTAATTTTGACAATACAGTACAAAGTACTTTATTAGTACTTTCTGCTACCCCATTGGCTTGTGGGTGATATGGGGCTGACTTTCTATGACTAATCATGAAATATTCAGTTATGTTTTCTATGATTTGGTTCAAAAAATGAGTCCCCCTATCACTTACCAATTCAATTGGAAGTCCAAATCTGGTGATGATATTTTCATAGAGAAATCTAGCAGTAGTATGAGCATCATTTCTTTCTGTAGCTTTGGCCTCAGCCCATTTTGTCAGGTAATCTGTAGCTACTAGTATGTATTCAGCATGGGATTGTCTTGCTGGAGGATGTGTGGGTCCAATGAAATCCAACCCCCATTTACTAAATGCTCTGGCTGAAATTAATGGAACTAATGGCATATTATCTCTTTTATTTTGTTGACTCACCCTTTGACAAATGTCACATCTTTTCACGTATGTTCTTGCATCAGGAAATAGGGTTGGCCACCAAAAGCCAGAATATAATATGAGTTTAGCAGTTCTGTCACTTGAAAAATGTCCTCCTGCCACTCCAGAATGTGCTATTTCCAACATTTCCAGATATCTATCTTCAGGAACACAAATTCTTAAATATCCATCCATCCCTCTCTTATATAATTGTTCTCCTATCAGTTGATATTCTTCAGAGATCACTTGTAAATTTTTTGAATCTTCACCAGCTATTACTTGTTTTCCTTTTTTCTCCCTTTTCAATTCCTTAATGATGTTTTCACTCCATTCTGGATTTTTCTGAAACCAATATAGAGCAATAAGCTCTGAGTTTTACAATGATTGGCATTCCCAACAGTTAGCAATATATTTTGTTACATCTTGAGTCTTATTAGGCCAATGTACTCCCATCCTATTGAGATTACTTAAGGTAACTATTATGGAAGCATGAGTACAAGGGTTCCAACAATGAGCTCTTCTCAAATATTCCTGTTGTTCCTCTTCTGGAGTACAATATTCCAATATGCCTGTATGGTTGAGGTGATACAAGTGCCCAGCTAGCAACATAAAGTTTCTGCTTTGTAATACTAAATGTGTGTTGTTTCCAAATGTTGTGCAAGGTCCCATGGTTAGCAAAGGTATTAAGGGCATGGCCCACTCAGGAACACTTTCTACTTTGAAGAGATATGTGTCTGGCAGGTCATCATCTATAGGTGAACTTGGTTCTTTAGCCTAGATTCTAGACAAATGATCTGCTCTCAAATGTGTTTTTCCTTGTCTTACCACCACTTCAAACTCAAACTCCATCAGTAAAAGAAACCATCTGACTATTCTACCAGTGTGACAAGGTTTGTTTACTAAATAAAGTAAAGCTTGGTGATCCACAAAGAGCTTAAACTTGTTTGCCAAAAGGTAATGTCTATATTTTTTCACAGCAAATATCATTCCCAACCCTTCCCTCTTAGTGGTTGTGTAATTTTTCTTTGCTGAATTCAGTTGCATGCTAGCATAAGCCACTGGGAAATCTAACTTGCTCCCTTCTATTGGTTGTGCTAACACACATCCCAAAGCATAATTTGAGGCATCCACATGGACATGAAAAATTTTATCCCACTGGGGTGTTTTCAGAATTGATGCTGTAACCAAACAAGTTTTTAGAGTCTCAAAAGCTTGGTCACACTCTTTGGTCCACTCAACTTTTGTGATCAGGGCATACAAAGGTTTAGCTATGTCAGCAAACTTGTGTACAAATTTTCTATAATACCTGCAATGTCCCATGAAAGTTTGAAGTTCCTTCACATTTGTTGGTCTTGGAAGTTCTACTATGGCCTTTATTTTCTTCTCATCAATTCAAATTCCATTTTTGGATACTATGTGACCTAGCATTCTTCCTTGTCTTACAAAGAATACACACTTTTCTGGATTTAAGCATACTCTGTATGTTCTGCATTTCCTGAATATATTTTCTAAATCTTTCAAATGATCCTGTCTTTTTAATGAAAAAGTACACATATCATCTACATAAATTTCCATTACACTCCTCAGAAATTCTTTGAAGATGTGACACATCAATCTTTGAAAAGTTGCCGGGGCATTAGTTAACCCAAAGGGCATAACCCTAAAAGCATAAATTCCCCATTCTGTGGAAAAGGCAGTTTTATGTTGGTCTTCCAATGATATAGGTACCTGATTGTATCCTGAAAACCCATCCAAAAAACTATAAACCTCCTTCCCTCCCACTCTTTCTAAAAGATGGTCTGTTATAGGCAATGGATAGCTATCCCTTATAGTTGCTACATTCACCTTTTTCAAGTTAATGCATGCCCTAAGTTTCCCATTCTTTTTTGGTACCACAACTATAGGAGATATCCATTCTGTATACTCAATCTCATAGATGAAATTGGCAGCCAGCAGCTTGTCAATTTCTTCCTTTATTTTAGCAGAGTATTTATCATTGAATGTGTAATGTCTCTATTTGCGAGGTTTTGCATCAGGTGTGATAGGTATCTTATGCTCACAAATTTTAGGATCAATACCTTTCAAATCCTTATAGCTATAGGCAAACACATCTCTATAGTTTCTGGCAAAATTCCTTAATGCCTCCTCTTCTTGATTTGTCATGTCATCAGCTATTACAATATGTCTTTCTTCCCCATCTTCCCGAGTGATCATAACCTTCTTAGTTTGTTCCTCATTATCATATGCCTCTCCTTTTTTCTTGGTTTCATTTTTAGAAGTAATCTGTCTTCTACTTCATAAGTCTTGAAATTTGCTGGTACATCAAACTGTTGATCTTTGTTTGTCATTTTCTCATTTTTTCCATCCTCTTGGTCTTTTTCTATTTCCGTGTGTTTGTTTTTCTTATATTTGCCTGAGATTTTATCTTTTATTGCATCTTCAGCTTTTACTTCTTCCAAATATTGTATTTTTCCATTTTCCAATATTATTCCTTTTTCCTGGTCCTCTTCTGTTTTTGATACTCTTATCATTTGTATTCGAATATGAAAAACATCATACCCTTCTTCATTTTGAAATTCTACTCCTACACACTCATCACTGGCTAGATCCATAGTAGCCAAAATCTGGTTCCAACCATATGGCTCAAATTATTCATCTTTGAATTTTTGTGGTACATAGCTCTCATCTTGTAATTTTCTCCCTTCTACACAATCTTCTCTTCTTAATCTCCTCTTTCCATTTGTAATGTTTCTTAACACATTGCACTTCCATATTGATGATTCTCTTTCATTTTGATCTTCCAACTCTGATTCTTCACTTAAATCTTGATTTTGATGTATCTTGAACCATTCTTGGGGGATATGTCACAATAATGGCCATTTCTTAGATTCACTCTGGTTATTCTTCCTTTGCTCTGAAGATATAGACAATCATTACCCCAATCTTGCACAATTTGCATCTATCTCATAAATGGTCTTCCTAGGATAATTTCATATGAAGTGGATTGTGGAAATTCAACTATGGCAAAAGTATGCTCTATTTCTATTCCACATATATCCACAATCACCTTTTCCCATATTCCTAGGGGTTTTTCTATATGTCCATCTGCAAGTTGCAATCTCATTTTAGTGGGTATCAATTCACTTTCTCCCCATCTTTCCCAAGTTTGTTTAGTCATGATAGCCACACCTGATCCACTATCCAATATGGCTTGGGCATGGTTTGTACCAAATTGTATTCTCAAGGTTGAGTTCCCTTCTTCTCCTTCACAATATCCACCTATCTTATCAATAGGAATGTACCACAATTCCTCCAACTCTTGTGGCTGTGAATCAAGATTTTCTGGTATTGCTTCCCATTTTTCCATTTTGTATTGTAAGTGAGGATTCTGTTTTACCAATTCCTCCAATGTGGTGTGGTATACGATTGTACATTGTTTATCTATATTTACCTGGAATGTAATTTGTGGGTTATCTTCTTGATTAATTGTTTCTCCTGTTCTTATTGCCTTTGACTCCCCAACTGTTGTTTGAGAATTGTCTACTTCCCCCAGTTTAAGTTGTGCTTCTTGTATGATTTGTTTGCATATTTGCATCCTTTCATGTTCTATATCTGGCATAGGATAAGCCATTACATGGTCTGTAGGATTTGGTCCCTCTTGAATTCTTCCCTTGTATGCTTTTATCAAGGTGTCTAAACTCTGTGAATTTCTTATCTCTGACTGGGTTTGTGTCTTTTGAGGAGGAGTACTGTTTAACTGTTCCCTATTCTCTTTTTCCAAGCTTTTACCCATTCTTCTTTTCCTTTCCCATTTTCCTTTTTGTCTGTTTTTCTTCATTTTTGAAACTGAACCTTCATTTTGTTCTTTAGTTGTTTCTTGTTGTTTAGCTTGTGCCCCTGTTATAGCATTTACATTTACTTGGTCAATGTCACTCAATTCCTCTTGCTCCATGATGTTGACTGTTTTCAGTGGTATGTTATTAGATGTGCTTTGTTGTTTTTGAGGATTTTTTGGACAATCCTTTATTAAATGATCCCTGCCACAATCCTTGCAATAAGCTCCTTCTATTCTTAATGTAGGAGGTTGTGGACAGTCTCTAATGAAATGTTCTCCCCCACATCTATAACAAGTTATCTTTTGGCTCCCCTTGAACTGAGGTTTCTGATTGGACATATAATGATTGGTTATATACATGAATGTGGATGTATCCATCTCTATTCTCCCATTTCCCAAATCTAGGGCTTGTAGTTCTGGTTCTCTCAACTCATATCCTTCCCACTCTTCCTGATATCCTTCATTCCATTGGTAATCTTCCTTGTAAGGTGATCTTATTCTTAAGTTCCCCTCCTCTATTGGTGTGTATTTAACAGGTACCACATTTGTTGGTAATGGAGGTTGTTGCCCAAGTACAGGTCTTGGTTGCTCAATAAACCCAGATTCTCTTTGGTTTGCATAATCTCTCTCCTTAATGGGTTGTTTATTGTAGAAGCATTCTTCTCCAGTATGATTTGTCCATTTTCTCTCTAGTGTACAGTACTTGAGTGTTTTCCTATCTTGCAAATGTGGTGGTTTTTGATATGGACATTGTTATACCAAATGATTTTCTCCACAATTATAACATTTTTTATTTGTAGTTACTTGGTGTTTATCAAATTGGTTTTGGTGCTTACTTCTAGGGCTTTAGCAATGGCTTGTGCCAATTCTTCTGCTGGTGGAATTTTATCTTCATTTGTTCTAGGTTGGTCAAATGCTAACAAGTCTTGTCCCCTATTGTCTTCCAAATCTATTACCTCCTTCACACATGCTCCTAGGTCAGGGCATCTCCTATAATACACCAGGGTTCTTAATTGGGCACTTCTTAATCCTTCTATGAATAGGGATACTTGTTTTGCCATGGAAGGTACTTCTTCTCTCGGACATCTGTCAATATACTACTTGAATCTCCTGGCTGCCTCTCTGACATTTTCATCTTTTTGCTGTTTAAAGCTATGTATCAATGTAGCTGTGCTATGTTTTATTCCAGTTTTTGAGAATTCCCGAATGAAGGCTTCTAGGAAGGATTCAATATCTAGATACATTTCCTTTCTCAAAGGAATCCTCAACCTCTTCTGCTCTAATTAGTTGTCTGAATTCTGCAGCATGAGCATGAGGATCCGAATATCCTTCATATTGATTTTTCATGCATTTGGCTACTTGATAGGGTCTAAGAATTCTGCCCTGATTTTGCTAGTGATGTCTTCTTCTCAGAGGAAAATCATTAAATCCTTCTGTTTCCTTTTCAAAAGGATTTGGGGAAGTATGTGTTCTCCTACCTTGTTGTTGTTCACCATTATTGTGAATTTCATGTGGTCTTGGCAAGTCTGATTGCCCTAGGTTCTGTTCCCATGGTCTCTTGTCCGCACATTGCCCTAGGTCATTAGAATTTTTTGGGTCTTGTGAGAAGATGTATACACATCCCTGCCTATCCTCATATCTACCATCCTTAAATTATGCTACTGGTGTTATGTTCAGGGGAACTTCTAAATTTCTCAATCTAATAAGAAACTTATGCATTCCATCCTGATATACATAGGTTCCAAACCTATTTGTATACATGTATTTGAGGATGTTTCTATAGTCCCCAGTTTCAGAGGATTCATTTGTTTCATTCAAATTTTCCATGTTGATTTCTTGCCCTAAATCTCTTTCTTGCAATTCTCCTACTAGTGGCTCTATTTCCTTCCTTCCCAGTTCTTTCTTGGAATGTGAGTATAATTATTACCAGACCTAAGGAACATTCAATAAATTTCACGATTTTGTGAAGAAAATCGTGTTTTCCATGATTTTGTGAAGAAAATCGTGTTTTTCACGATTTTGTGGCGAAAATCGTGTTTTTTCACGATTTTGTTATGAAAATCGTGTTTTTCACAATTTTGTTATGAAAATCGTGTTTTTCACGATTTTATTATGAAAATCGTGTTTTCCACCATTTTGTTAAGAAAATCATGTTTTCCACGATTTTATGAAGAAAATCATGTTTTCCACGATTTTGTAAAGAAAATCGTGTTTTCCACGATGAGAAAATCGTGTTTTCTGAATTTCCAGAGTTTTATAGTGTCCAGACAATCGCGATCCTGTGCAATTCCCTCAGATTTTTCACTTTTTCACTTGTCCAATTTTATTCTTCAACAATCTTATGATTTTAATCCTCAATTCCTATCTTTTCATCATTAGTCACTTCCATTATCCTATTGGTGGAAATCGCGATTCTGTACTTCTTTTCCACTTCTTCCACTTGTTACTCAATCCTCCCTGATTCTTTGGAATTTGAGTTCCTTCACTTACTCACCTTAATGAAATCTCTTACAATTACCTATCTCAAAACCCCAATATGCTCAAAATTCCAAAAAAATTTTCTTTTACAGAAAATCGCGATTTTGTGCAGAGAATCGCATTTTTTTTCCTGTACTTCCTGTTTTTTGCAATTAAGAGTCTTCTTTTCTCTTGTTTCCCTTCAATACCCTTTGCCAATTCCAATTCAGCTGTCACCTACAGTTTTATATCATTAACAAAGAATTATCTAGAGAATCGCGATCCTCTGAAGAGAATCATGTTTTTTCTGCTTTTCCAGTTTTTGGCACTTTTTTGCTTTCCTACCACCTGGTCTCTTTTACTCTTGACAACAAAGCTTCAGTCCAACTTCCTAAGGGAAAAAGAAATTTGTTTGATTGTTTTAATGAATTTTATGATTTTTTTTTTGTATTTTGCCCTAAATCAAGGTAAACACTTCACTTAGGGTTTCTTGTTTAGTGATCTATTGATCCTATGTTTCTTGATTGGTTATACTCCTTTATGCTTTGCTATCAAAGCAGTTCATGAGCAAAAACTTCCCAAAGAAAAATGTGCTAAGAAATGCAAATATCAATCTTTGCAAAAATAAACTCAAACATTTTTCTTTTCAAGATTCTAATCAACTTTTTCTCAAGACTATTGCTTTGACTTGGTTAACAAATGGATCTTATCTACTTGCATCTAGCTACTTAACTTGACTTTTCTCAATGCAATCATGTCATCTTCCCAAGATTAACAATTCTGCTTGATACTTGGTCAAAAAGCACTCTACAATTGCAAAGATAGACACATTTTACCTTATCTTCAGCTTTCTTGATTCAGTTTTTCACACACCTGCTTTTTAGGTCCAAAAAAATGATATGAGCAATTATCAATTTGCAAAAATTTCACACTTCCTATTCTCAAAAGATTATCTATTGCTTTCTTTTCCCAAAAGACAAACAAAGAAATCTACCTTTTCATGTTCCAATTCTTGATTAAAGAGTATTACCTTTTCAATGTGTTCAATACCATCAACAATAGAAGATCCAACAAGGTCCAACTTCAATGAAGCTTTTGATATACTCCTCGGCAACGGCGCCAAAAAATGTTTGTTGTTAACCTTTGGAGTTGTCCTCTCCAATCATTTAGCATAAAGAATTAACAATACATCTTATATTTGTCAATCTTGGAAGTATACAAGAGACCACAGCCCCTTCTAGATGATAGAATCCAAGCAATAAGAGAAAACTGGCTGGATTTCTGAGAATTAATGAAAATGAAGAGGAAATTCTAGGGTTTGGATTATCTTGAGCAATACTCCATCATTTTCAATAATCTTGGTGTCTAAAGCATGTTATTTTCTCATTAGAATACAATCATAAAGTCAAAATAAAAAATGATACCTGTAACCTTCAGATGAGACAATCGCGATTCTGTGAAATCAGACGATTTTCATCTCCAGCACCATTATTCATCAAATTCTCACTCAACACATCAGTAATCAACTCTCTTCATACACATTCATCAGAAATACACAATAGAAGCTTACAAATCTCCATGGATACACATAGAATAGACTCAACAAATCAAAGAAATCACACAAAAGGAAGAAACACGATTTTCTGCAGGAAACTCTCTCTCTTTGCTTGGATAGCATGTAATACAAATAACCAACCCTCTCAAAATAGAGGAAATTGTCTTTTATACATTTTCAAGTGTCCCTTTTCACACTTGAATTTTGGTCCTTTTCCCTTTTAATCTAAAAATATGCTATCTAGGAGTTTCCAAAAATTCTAGAAAAAATACATATGATTCTAATCTACATGAGGAAGACTCTTCCTCATTTTTACATCATTTGCATAAATATTTTTACAATTTTTTGGCATTTTACAATTATTTTCTATCAAAAATACTTCAAAAATACTTCTTCTAACAGTCTTCAACTTCATATTTCTTGAAATTATCTGGTACTTTGAACAATGATTCCTCCTCTTCTTGTTTTGCCGCTTTTCTTTTCTTTTTCTTTTGACCACCTTCACTTTCCTCCTTTGAATTTACAGTTTTAATGCTTGTGAGAGGTTCTTCTTCTTTTTGGGTAAATACTCCTATGTCCTCTAGATAGTGCTCCTCTGAATTAAAGCAACTATCCATCACAATGGACTCTAGATCATTGTCATCCTCTTCTTATTCTATGATATTGCTAGAGTCACACTCTTCTAGCAAGGACTGACACATGAACACTGAAACATCATAACCCTGCTCATCACAATGAGGTGTCCACTATTCTTCATTGACAGCAATGTCCATGGTGGATAAGATTTTTGCGCAACCATGAGGCTCAAATTCCTCATTTGGAAAGATCATCAAAGTGTAGGCTGGGTCTCTAACTGGTCTGGCTGCTTGAGAAGTTCCTTCTTCTCTGGCTTTTAGGTGTCTTTCCTCTTCCTCTGCAACCTTGCACATCCACAAGTGAGTACCTTCATGCATCCAAGGTGGATCAGAAGAACTTTTTAGAATGCGCAGAGATCAAATCTATCGGTGCCTTGTGGATAGGATTCCACTGTAGGGGTTGTACATCTCTAAAGGTATAATCCTTTAGATTGACCTTGGTGGTGACCCCTAAGTGTTGCAAGCACAAGGAGCTGGTTCCCCCATCTTGCATTATTTGTAGTTGTCGTAGGAAGGGTCTTCCTAGGATCATCTCATAGAGATTATTTTTGCCAAAGTCACATATAACAAAGGTGTGTTCAAACTCTACCCCACAAGTGGTTAGAGTTATCCCTTCTAGCAATCCTAGAGATCTTTCAATACGTCCATTAGCCATTTGAAGCTTCATTCTAGTTGGTCTTAATGTGGGCTTGCGCCATTGCTTCCACAAGGAGGTGGTAGCAATTGCAAAGACAACACCTCAATCTAAGATAGCTTTGGTTGTGTAACCTTGGTAGGTGATTGGAAGATAAGTATTACCTTCTTCACCTTCACTCATGTCTCCTATTTTTTCTAGAGGTATCTGTTGTACTTTCTGCTTAGAGCGTGCTTTTGACACATTGGAATCGAATTTAGGAACCTGATTTGCCACATGCTTCCATAACTCTGGTTTTGCTTTGAGCAACTCTTCTGTGGTGAGATGACACTGAACCTTAGTGTTCTTCACGACATCAGTGTTCCTTGGAACCACTAAGTCTTCATGTCTTACCAATATTGTGGGAGGTCTGATCTGAAGAGATTCAGATTCCCATGGGCTTGTGAATTGTGGCAACTCTTGTAAAGAATTAGGTTCAAAATCTAATCTTTCATCTTCTTGTTGCTCTACCTGTTCTCTATAAATAGATGGAATGTCTTGGGGAAATTGGTCGTGAAGATCATCAATCTTAGGAATAGGATGGGGATTATCCTTTTCCTTGACCCATTTCTCTTCTTGTATTTCCTGCAAGAAAACTCTTGAGAGTACTATTGAATTGAAAGAGGTGTTTCACCATCCATGGAATCAAGAACATAAACTCTTGTCTCTGGTGAGCTTTCTCTTTCAACAATTGGTTGAGCCTGTGGAGGTAAAGAAACATGTGGCTTGTTTACCAATTTCTCTAATCTTTCTAGTAAACCCTGGAAATGCAAAACCGATTTGATAGAATTTGTCTGATTGAATGATTGACTGGTCTCCAGCATAGCCTGAGCTAGTTCTACCATTTTCATGCACATTTTTGTCCGTTCAATCTCAAAATCTGCTCTAGGGTAGCTCTTGTCAAGGTTTGTAGCTGTTGGCCCTTCTTGAAGTCGAGCTTGGTAGGCCTTGAACATCATGTCTAGGTCTTCTGGGGTTGGATCTGCAAGAACAGACCCTAGTTGTGGTTTATTTACAACGGGTGGTGGGGTGGGATGAAGTGGAGTGGATGGAGTTTCTATGTGTGAGGGATTTTGAGAGGCAATATTTTCTATTTTTGTTCTTGCATCTTTCAGACTTTCTTTTAGTTGAGATAACTTTTTATTCCACTTACGACTGACCTTCTACCTGGTATCCTTCCATGTTCTTGTTTTCTTCTTAGTAGGCTCTCCTGATTCACTTGACTCTGATTGTTCAGCTGGTTTAGCAAGTTGCCTTGCTTGTGCTCTAGTAACTACCTGTATAGGAGCCACATTACTGTTACTTGAACTTGAATCCACCACTAAGCCTACCAGATTAATGGATATCACCTTGGGTGCACTAGAGGGATTCCTTGGACATTCTCTCGGAAGATGTTCTTTGCCGCACTTAGGACCAAAGCCTTGTATTGTCATGGTCTGTCCTTGTCCTAGAGCCGGTGGATGGGGACATTCACGAATGAAATGGTCCTCTGGCATCTAAAACATGGTCCTCTAGGGGCTTGTAGTCTAACTTGTCTCAATTGGGGCCTAAAGTTAGGATTCATGTACATGACATTGGAGTATCCTCGCTCCCAATTTTGTTCCATAGGTGGTGCCTTATACTGATATGGATAAATCTCACTATGTTCAAGTGACTCTGTGTAATAAGCATGTGGACTATCTTCATGGGAGTAGTCAGAGCTATGAGCATGAGAGTCATTTTCTAAGACTAAAGAGGTCATTGGCACCAATGCTCTATTAGGATTTTCTTCTACCACTGCATACTTAATTGGGATCATGTTAGGAGGAGGTGGCAGTATCAGGCCCATATGGTACCAATGACTCATTTAGTCAAGCCCATATGGTGCCTGATATTGCTATTGTGGCCCATAATATGGTTGTTGGTATTGATTCTAATACCTACTGTTGGAACTCAAGGTCGAGCATGAAGCATGGAAGCACATCAAAGAAGTGGACACAAAAGAAGAGAGAGCAAGTAGGGAGCTCCAAGAAGTGTATGTTAAATTTTCAGAAGAATCCCCTACAGAAATAGTGATTTTCATCACTAAAAACCATTGCAAATATCATTTCACCTTTTTTTAGCTCCATTTTGTGCAAGCAAAGGAGTCCTTGAACTTGAGGAGCATTAGAAGTATCATCCTACCAATTTTCATAATTTTTAGGCTTCGTTTGAGCCCTCAAATAAGCCATGGAACCTAATTTTTAACTAGGCAGGACACTAAGTCTGGACAGGGCCAAAACTGGTCCAAAAACTATAAAAAGAGCTAGAGAGCTCGTTTTTGAGGTTGGATTGTTGTAGATTTTAGTTTTGGAATAGATTTCTTTTGTAATCAAAATCCTTCCATTGTTCCTCTCTTTGATCTTGCCTTGTGTGTGTGTGTGTGCGTGCATGTGTGCGCATGCATGTATGTGCTTGTCACTCACATTTGCTCACCACAATTGCTCACGGTCTTCATATCGGTTCTCATGTCTCCGTGGATTGACAAGTAAAGGAGGTGGTGCTTATGCTTGAGCTACACCAAATTTTGGCACCGTTGCCGGGGAGAGAGGTTCGAGGACGAGCGTTGTGATGGTAAGATCATAGATTTGCGATGTTGGAAGGTAAACATGAGGTGCATGAAATAATCTCACATAAGGGTGAAACATTTAGGGAAAAATTGCATGGAGTCAAGGGAAGGGGTGAAATATCTGAGGGAGTAGGATCCTTATTTGCAACAAGAGAATATAACAATACTTTTGTGCATATAAGAATAGGATATGACCATAGGAGGTTGAGTGTTTATATAAACCCTAATTGTGAGTGGAATTTAATTCATATTGACCTAGTGACCATTATTTTTGTGAACATTCAACCAACAACTCATCCTTCTATCCTCATGGATGGGGAACACTACAAATGCATGGGTCAAGTTGTGTTGCCTGTTATGGTGGATGATATGCAATTTTTTGAAACATTCTTTGTCATGGATGCTATAGATGAAGACTTGATCATTGGCACCCAAAGGTTCATTACAATAAATAATCAAGAATTTGAGGTGTCTTCTCGACCTAGTACGTGCGCTTCTACATATATGTCTATTGAAAATCCTAATGACTATCTGCCTTGTGATAATTGGGGACAAAATCATCTTTTCAAAGATTGTGCTTTTCATGCACAAAACTTTCTTTCTACTCATGCTTTTGAATGTAATCCTTCTTTGAGTAAATCATAGGAAACCTTAGCGAATGGGGAAATGGAGGACTCCAAGTGTTTGGAGGATGTGGAAGGATCCTCTCTTCCTGTAAATTTGGATTCCCCTCATGAAACCATAAGCAGGGATGATCTAGACTCATATGATGAAGAAGGAGATGATCAAAAAATACCTTGTATCATTGATGTGGAGAATGATGTCAAATCTATGGTCAATCATGACAATTCATCATTTGTACATCTAGAGATTCGATGTGTAATTCGGATAAATGTATCAATGAATCTATTGATCAATCTCAAACCACACTACCCATTGATCCCTTGCATAAGCCTGATGTATGTATAGAAGATCAACCTTTGTTGCATTCCCCATGTAAAGATGAATTTTCTCAAAAAACTCAGATAGAAGGCCCAAAAGACCCTTATATCAAGAAACAAAAATCACATTTCCTTGGTAATGTCAAGCAAATTTGGGTGGCCAAGAAATTACTTAGATCCCAACCAAATCACACTATGATATGGGTACCAAAGAAAGACCTTGTACAAAATTGGCCCCCTCACACTAGACTTCAAAATCTATGGACTAGGCCTACCATGACTTGTCTTCAAGAAAGACCACTTCCAATCAAAGGACCCAAAGCAATCAAGCCTAAACTCACAAAAATCTAGGGGAGGACTTCAAGGCAACAACTTGCACAACAAAGACATATTGGCAACCTAAAACCTCTTCAATGCGAGTCGGGCGACAAGCCACACAGGTATGGGTTTGGAAGCCAAAAACATCAGCAGCCCCTACAAAACCAAAGAGCCAACCACAAGGGACACAACATTCAAGAAACCATCCAAACATGAAATGGCCAAAAGAGATCACTTCGCAGTCACACACCCTTCTCAAATGGATCCCCATAAGGAGGAATGATCAATTGGCATCTCAAGATCCAAGGGCGACCTCCAACAAAGATGGCATTAACATCTGCAAATAACATTGAATGCCTCAACGAGCGACAACCATGTGCTCCTTGCACAACCTTGTCTTTTGCACCATTCAGGTCATGCATGTCCAAAGTATGCATTAATATAGGGTCACATTACATGGCCGTGCTTAGACATAGTTGAGAGTCCCATGCACAAGAGCACAATGCCACATGTAAACTATTTTTTGATACTAACCTTTGTCTTCTTGTTTTGTGACAGCGTTCCTCTATTAAAAAAAAATGGGAAAAAGAAAAAAAGAAAAAGAAAAAAAGAAAGAGAGAACGAACTTGTTCCCACGTTTGGCTCATGGAACATGAATGAGTCATGCTTAGTTGAAGGTGGAACCATTGATTCCGGGGCATTTATCAGTTTGGATAGAAGTGTGTCTTGGCTAACAGTGGATACTATTGCTGCCTTATTTGGTAGATGTCACGCACTTGGCATGAACATGGGATCCACAACTATTGTTTCCCCTTACCATGGTAGGAGGGAAGAGCTTGAAGGTCCGCAACTTGAGTGATGCTTAACAACTTGAGTGAGAGCATCCAAGGAGATATCTGCAAGGGGTAGTTTTGGCACCCTGCAAATCTTGGTATGTATACTAAATGAGAAGACTCTTGCCTATGGTGAGCTAAAGAGAATATGTGAAACTAAGCTTGGTGTAGTTACCCAATGCTGTTTTCCAAGGAATATAAAGAAATTCAATTCTCAGTATTTGACAAATGTTGCTTTGAAGAGCGGGAACATGACCAAGCACCCAAAGAAATTCATCTGTAGACCATCAACAAGGACATTCATTGCCAATAAAAGAGTAGTCGGTGGTCCATCACAATGACGGGTGTACAACACGAAGAGATAAACATCGATCGAACCTTCACCATGGTAAGTATCTTTACTTTGGCAACACCATAACCATGATAGATTAGGAAACCTCTTCATTGGCATACCCTTGAGCACTTAGCTCAAGACCCCCAATTTTTGCACCATACTTCTTCCCCGGCAACGGCGCCAAATTTGGAGTCACTCTAGCACAATGGTGAGTACCAACGTGAGAAGATTCACCTCATAATTGTCAATCCGTGGAGACGTGAGGACTAGTATGAAGACTATGAGCAAGTGAAGGCACAAGTGTGTGAGTGAGAAGCACACAAGCATGCACACACATACACACACACGCGCACACAAGGCAAGAACAAGGAGAGGAACAATGGAGTTCTTTGCATTAGTCAAAAAGTCTCTTACATAAGCTCAATTCACAAACAATCTAACCTCAAAAATGAGCTCTCTAGCTCTTTTTATAGTTTTCTAACTAGCTTTGGTCTTGTCCAGACCTAGTGTTCGGCCTAGTTAAGAATTAGGTTCTAGAGCCTATTTGAGGGCTCAAACAGAGTCTAAAAATTATGAAAATTGATATGTAGCTAGTTCTAATACTCCTCAAGCTCGAGGACTGCTCGGCTTGCACAAAATGGAGTCTATTCTACCAAAAACGGAATTTACAATGTTTGTGTAGTGATTAAAATCACTTGAGTTGTAAATGGTCCATGGAAAAAATGATTGGGCCTTGTTTCCGTATTGTGCATGACTCCTCCGTTGCGCTAGTATGCTCTTCATCTGACTTGTATGCCAACACGCCCCCCTTCCTAGCGTCTGTCGCCCCTGACAGACCTCTGTTCTATCGGGTGGTCGATATAGTATTGGATGACATTGGTGGCAAGTTCGTGTTCTCCTATCCTTAAGCCTCTTGCTAGATCAGCTTCCAATGCATCCCAATTTATTGCGCCAGGGACCTCTGGTTGCGGTGTGGTGTAGTACTCAGAGTACATTGCTTGTTCACAAGCAAAGAGATGGAGCAGGTGTGTTGGCTTCGGTGCGAAGATCTCCGAGTGATACTCCCAGAAACCTGATTTGGACATTTCTTTGAAGGTCTGTTTGTAACATGCAGGGAGGTATTTGATGCGTGCATGCCAGGCGTAAGCCACACGAATACTGGGGGTGGTGCTCATGTCATACACCAAATCATAATTTCCATTGGTGAACCCCGGTAGACGTACCTGTGGTGCGGCTGCATTTCTAAAGGTTTTCAGGACTACCTGCATCATATCTAAAATCTTAAGCATCATTTGAGCTGCCACATCTGGCATGGGCTTCAATCGCGGCATCCAATGTTGAATTGTTCCCATCATGTATGCTATCAACGGTGGTCCCTGTGGTGGCGCAATGTACGGGTAGTTTAGCCATTCCTTGCATTGCGCGTTGTTCTGCACTTTGATATTGAATGCCTTCCAAGACCTGCGACGTGGAACTGGACCGTAGCATGGATTGTATAGGAGATGTAAAGGCGCGTTGTTCCATGTGCGTAGCATTTCTGGATATGTCTCTAGAAGTTTCTGCCGCTAGGTGGGTTGACGAATTTTGCCTTTTTGCACCTCTGGAGGAAGGTCTTCGGGTTGAAATTGGGTAGCAAAGGTAAGAATCTTACCCGTGACTCTCTGTATTTGTGCATTATAATCAGCCAGGATAATATAATAAGGCCTGTATTGGAGTTCAGATGAGAGGATAAGGCGTCTCGATGACAGGTTCTTGAAGTAAGCAGATTGTAGCACAGTTTCCTCTATGACCCTCATGGCCTGATTTTGCACTACTGTGCGCTCTTCGTGAGAACTCCCGATTTCCTCCACTTGACGTAGCCATGGAGGCCGTGGTGCTTCAAATGTGTCCTGAGCTTCTTCCGTTTGTTGGCCTCTTGGGAAGGGTTGTGGGTCATATTCTTCTTCAAATGTCTGTTCCACAGGAATTTGTACTACTTCTTCGTCGGTGGGAGCCTCTGGAGGGGAAGGTGGTCTCTCATATTGTAGTAGACGTGCTTGCAATTCAGTGACCTGTTTCTGGAGATCTTTTAAGGCCTCTGAGTCTGTGAGAAGTGAAGCCGCGGAGGAGGTGGTTTGAGAGGCTGCTGTTGTTTCTTTTTGGTGTTTCTGCTTCAGTTGACCCAGTTCCTCTGATAGCAGGTCATGTGCTTCAAGCAGCATGGCATAGTCTTCCAATATGATCTTGATATTGTCGGGGGTCACTGCTTGAAACTTTGATGGGCTGATGGGTGCCCCAGGTGTGCTTTCGATAGGTGCTTCTAGGTTTTCTTGATTTGGTAAGTGTAGGCGTCGATTCTCTTCATGAGCGGCAGCAAGATGTCGCTTGAGTAGGGCCATATTTCGCTGAAGCTTTGAATTACGTTCCAGCTGTGTCCGTAGATGACCTTCTACCACTTGTATTGCTTCCTGATCTGTGTTCTGTAACTGTACCTCCAATATGCTATGAGCCTCTTGGAGAGTTTGGAATTGTGTGTGGAGGCGAGCATTTTCCTCCTCTAGTGCAGCAAGGCGGTGTTGTAGTGTCTCCGAGTGCTCTTGCAGGCGTTCATTCTGTTGCTGGAGCTGATTGTAATCTGTCCTTAAGTTTGATATACAAGCTAGCATGGTGTCCAATGCATTTCCTATAGATGAGGGGGTGGTGTTTACAATGGAAGATGCATGGGAAGGGAATTGGGGAAGGGGAAGAGTGAATGATGTGTCTATTGAAGACGTGTGTGTGGGTGAAATTGGTGGAGGGGGAATGGGAGGAGGTGGAAGCGTGGGGGGAGGGGGAGGTGCCGTGGGTGGTGAAATGTCCATACTTTCAGGAGTGGGTGCGAGTGTGGGGTCTACCATATACATTGGAATGGTAGGTGGTGTGTGTGTGAAAGTGGCGAATAGATGAGAAGTGGGGTGGGGAGCTGAAAATAAAGGGAATGGTTGAGACTTGGGTTGAAAAGTTCTAGCAAGGAAGTTATGGAGGGATTGGAGAAGTGGAGAGATGGAGGTCGGGGGTTGAGGTTGTAGAGTTGAGGAGGGCATGAAGGGTTGCGTGGTAGTAGGGAAACCCATGAATATGGATCTAGGGTCAGGATGACCTATGGCTGAGGGCATGGGGGATGGTTGTCCTAGGGCAGGCTCTATGAGCGACTCGGTCGATTGTGTAGTGATGGGGGTTGCTTCATAGATTGGGTTATCAGAGGTGGAGAATAGGGTTGAACTAGAGATGGGAGTACGGAAGATGAAGGTTGGTTCGGTGGGTTGAGTGGTCGAGGTGATTTCCACGGTTTTTGCTCTAGGAGGCGATGGTGGGGGTGTGGGTGGTAGTGGCTCGGTGGATTCCTCATGGGTGACTGGGTGTTCTTGGCTAGCAGTTTCTGTTGCTTGGGAGGTTGTCCTGATGGGTTCGGATGTAATAATTGGCCCTTCTGCCGTTGTAATGGGGATCTGGATATTCTTACCTGAGCGTGGTCGTGTCTGGAATCTTCGTGGATCATATTGAACTGGAGACCTCCTAATGGCGGTCCGCACTGCTTCTACTACCCCATATGTTTCTGCCATCAATAAGAGACCTTCACTATATTCTGAGTCAACTCCTGCTTCTTCCAACAGCTGAGTCATGAGTACTCTACTGCTCTGTTCGGTGAGCAATTGTTGCGATCGCACTCGTTCCATAATTTGATACAGCCTTCGAAGTTCTGCTGTATAGGCTGGGGCTTCAGTGGTCTCCTCTTCATATGCTCCTTCTTCTTCTAGGTGTCCTTGTTGTTGACCTTGCTGAGCGTCACTCCAATGTACATGGCGGCCGTCTGTAGATTTTCTTCTTCTTTGTGAAGATGTGCCTTGTTCTTCTGCATCTGAATAAAACTCTACATCAGAGAGTTGTGTACTTTGTAAGAATGCTTCGAAGTCCTAGGGATCCATTCCTTCAGCATCTCCAGTTGTAGCAAATTCAAATTCAGATGGAGCAGGAGCTGAAGGGGTGGCTTGTGTCGTAGTTTCAGATCCAGACCTGGGTATCCTAATGGTAAAGGGAGGTACAGTGGTCTCCCCTCGTGGCGATACTTCAGGAGTAGTCAGAACTTCCCTTGTCTGGACACAAGGGATCGCACCCCTCATGCGCTTGGATTGATGTGTGGACGTCTTGAGCTTCTTAAACATTTGTAATTGTGCCCAAGTTAAGGCACGTTCAATGGGAACATCGTATGCTAGGCACCGGTAAATAACGCGTGTGATTGCACAGCAACCGTTCACCACTAATTTCCTAGAAGACCTTTTATTTGCTTCATACAATTGATCTATAATCCATACCGGCAGCTTAATTGGTAACGCACCTGCCTCCGCTAAGTAGAGAGCGAACCAGATTCTTTTGTGTGGTTGTGTGAAGCGGTCTTGGCCGGGGAAAGCAAAATGTTGCATGCACATACGGAGAGGGATGGACACGTTTGGTGTGAGTGCTGCCATGTCTTTAAGCTTCAATAGTTTCCTATCCTTCATGTTAGTAGGAACGAGAGCATCCTTCTCAGAAGGTACATGTGTGCCAATATTCAAAGCAGCGCTCACCAACTCCACAATAAGTTCAAACCTCTTTAACTCGTTGTTGCCCAGCAAGGAAGGAAGAACAAATGATCCTGGTTTGTCCTTTTCTTCATTAGCTTGTAATGTGGAGAACAAATAATAGCATCGGAGGAGATCCGGTTTAGGTAGTGGTGCTTCAAAGTATTCTGCTAGCCCTGCACGTTGCCATATGGTCTGGAGATCCTCGGTGTTCTGTAGAGTCTCAAACTCCTTTGAGAAAAAATGGAATCGAACCCATGATTTGTCATACTCGCACTTAGACTCCCATATATACTTGGCCTCTCCTAATGGACCTGGCATGCCATTGAACAAATGAGAATTGGCATGGACTCTTTCTGTGATCCCTGTGGGTGGATCCGGTACCGGGATCTACTGAAGGTGTTGCAGCTCCACAGATCGTTCAGTTGGTGGCACATCCATAGGTAGACTATCCACATCGATTCCTGCAGTAAGTATTCCTACTTGTGAGCTCGGACCTATCGCTTCTGCCATGTTACTTCTTGCCTCTTGATTCTGTGAGAATATAGAAACATGTGTTAACATTGTAAAGGACAAGTTAGAACCGTTTTTGTCCCCATTACAACATTATCATGAGGTTCGGGAGAGATTAGTAGGTTAATAAGTGCTCGGTGCTTGTGTGTGTAGTTAGGAATTGGTTGGACCTAAGAACTAAGTGGAATGATGTAGTGTGAGAGTGACGTAGTTAGTAGGTGGGCATGGATTTAGAACTGGGGTCCGGGGGTTTATTACAAGTTTTAGGTTGCCAAATGCAGTGGATGGGCTTTGATCTTGATTTTGTGGAGACTCTGAAGAGTTTGATAGGGGTATTTGCTTGAAGATGAGGCTTTTTAGGGACCCATTTACAAGTGATTCTACTAGTGCTCATGGAAGAATATGTGTCCGTGCATGATGCATAAGACTGGGCCTCAGATGTTCGAGTGAGTGAAACATGTTGTACCGGTTGCGGCCTTGGTGTAGCTATTTGAGCCCGCAAGCAAGCCTTAGGCACCCAGATTTGTCGTGATTGTGGGCTGGCCTTCATTGACTTCTTGGGTACCCAAATAGACTTCACCTTCGCAGAAGAATTAATGAAGGACTTCTCATTAGTGTCATGTTGTTGACTACTAATAAGAGGTTTTGGCCGTGGGGTCGGCCTGGTCTGAACAGGGTATTCGCCCTTTCGCCTCCATACTTGCTTCCATGGCTGAAACAATCTGCTTTGCTCCTTTTTTTGGCATTTAGTATCGGTAGTGTTCTGCTTCTTCTGTATTTGATCTGCCGTGGGTTGTTGCAACCTTCTGGTCTTTGGAAAAGAAGGGAGTTCCGTCCTCTCCCTGGCTCCATTGTTGAGATTAGCCTCTTTCTGCATCATACAGTTTTGGACAAAAATAGCATTGTCAACTTCATGTGCGCCCCTGGAAGGACCAGGAGTTTGTGCCTGCCTAGTTCCTTGAGTGCCTCATTTTCCAATTCAACTGTAATTCGGCTATGATCTACCCATACCTGAAGAAGTCCACTTCTTAGGTTGAGGTTGACTGCATGATCATAGATCCAGTCCTGACCCAAGACAAGAGGCTCAGTGAGGTCCTCATCTTGACACACTAGTACTTTGACTGTCATCACTTCGTCTTGAATGGAGATGGGAAGATCCACCTCGCCCATGCAAGGAGTTTCCACACCTCCCAATCCTATGAGATATGCTTCTATAGGATCAACAATTAATTTCAATTCTTGACAGTAAGACAACTTGACAGCACTAGTGGATGCACCTGAGTCAATCAAAGCTCTTACAATCTTTGCACCCTTTCCTTGTCCTACTCCTAGGGTTACAAAAGGCCGTCGGTCGATTATTCTATGGGAATGCCCACTTGAAGTCTCGCACATGGCCATAGGATAGCCTACACATTCTTGAGTGTCAAGCATAGGCGGGTCTCTGCCTTGTCTCCTCAATTTCATTCGTCGGATGCGTTCTAAAGCTTCTGCTTGTGCTTCTCTTCTAATTCGTTTCTCTTCTTCTTTACGTTTCTTGGCAGTGTTGAGTCGATTTAGCATCTCTTCAGTAAGGGGTTCCTGATATAACTTGACTCTGCATCCACTTATGTAACTTGGTAGAATATCGCCCTCTAAAGTGGCTAGTTGAACTGCGCCACTTGTGGAGATTCTATTGATAATCATTGGCCCGTAACCTCTTTTCTCTAATTTCCGTGCATGCTGCTTCAATGTGTAGACTAGGACTAGGTCGCCTGCTTTCAAGCCTTTATCCTTCACATGTGTATCAAAATATGCCTTTTGCCTCTTCTTCGCTGCATAGATTCCTGCTGCAACTCTCAATCGTGTTTCGCCTAGACGTTCAAGAGCAAAGATTCGAGAGGAGAGTTCACGGGTATCAATGTAGGTATCAAAAAGTCCAAGGGTAGCACAACATTTTGGCCAAATACCATCTGAAAGGGGGTGGCTTGGAGTACCGTTTTATAGGCAATCCGGTATGCCCAAACAACATGGTGTAGCTGTTTGTCCCAATCAGAGCGTTTATTGTTCACTAGTTTAGTCAGCACATTGCATAAGATCTTATTAGTGCTCTCAGCCTGGCCATTAGCTTGTGGATGATAGGGGGCCGATTTCTTATGTATCACCAAGATTCTTGGAGAAGGTTTTCTATGACTTCATTCAAGAAGTGTGTGCCTCTATCACTCACCAACTCTATTGGCAATCCGTACCTCGTGAATACATTTTCAAATAAGAACTTTGCGGTTGTTTGAGCATCATTTTTTGTAGTAGCTTTTGCTTCTACCCACTTGGTTAGATAGTCTGTGGCCACGATGATATATTCAGCATGTGAACCCTTAGCTAGGGGATTAATAGGACCAACAAAGTCTATTCCCCATTTTGAGAACGCACGTCCGCCCATCATAGGCTTTAGTGGCATCTCATCCTTGCGTATAGGGTACTGAGTTCTCTGACAAACATCACACTGTTTCACATAGGTATGTGCATCCATGTGAAGGGTTGGCCACCAAAAGCCTGCAAATAGTATTGCCTTGATTACCCGATTTGGTCCAAAGTGTCCCCCTGCTACACCTTGGTGAGCAGTATCCAAGATTTTGAGATATTCACTCTCATGGACACATAGTCTCAGCTAACCATCTTTACCACGCTTGTATAGATTGTCACCAATGAGTGAATAATCCTGGGCTTCTTGTTCTAAACTCCTTTGCCTAGCCAGAGTCATGTCTGGAGGGAATGTTCTCATCCTTAAGAAGGATACTAGAGGTTCACTCCAATCTGGCACTATGGACACTTGATAAAGAGTGGCATGTTCCACAGGTGGTTTAGTGCAGCAGATTGGGCATTCCTTGCACAACTTTTGGACATCAGCCTCCATAGTCGGCCAATGCACTCCGAGTCTCCTTAGTGTCTGTAAGGTTCGTTGCTTTGAGTAGTGTTGCTCTAACGCACCTACATGTGCTAATTGCAACCATTTAGCGTACTCATCCTCTTCCACACAACAAGCCAAGATCCCTTGATCTGTGTGCTTGTACATACTTCCTGCAATGATGTGATATTTGGGCTTTTACTACCTCTCTATCCTGTGTGTTTATTACTGGGTGGTTAGGTCCATATGTCAACACTGGTACCAATGGCTTAGCCCACTGTGGCACCACTTCCAAATTAAACAAGTAAGCATCAGGATGGTCATCTGACACTCCTTGTGGGGCTTCTCCCGATGTGAGCCTAGAAAGGTGATCTGCTCTCAAATGAGTCTTCCCTTTCCTTACCACAACCTCAAAATCATATTCCATTAGCAAGAGAAACCGTCTTACTAATCTTCCTGTATTGCATGGCTTGTTTACGAGGTATAGCAATGCCTGATGATCAGTAAAAGATTTAAACTTATTTGCAAGCAAATAGTGTCTAAATTTCTTAACTGTATATATCATGCCTAAGCCTTCTCTCTCAGTAGTGGTATAATTTCGTTCAGCTGCATTCAATTGTCTACTAGCATAGGCAATTGGAAGATCCATATTACCTTCACCAGTAGGTTGTGCAAGCACACATCCAATGGCATAATTGGATGCATCCACATGAACATGGAAAGGCTTATTCCAATCCGGTGTGGTTAAGATTGGTGCTGAACATAATCACCATTTAAGCTCATTGAAGGAATTCTCACATTCCTCAGTCCACTCAAAGTTTGTCAGAAGTCCGTACAGAGGCTTTGCAATGATGGCATACATGTGTATAAATCGTCGGTAATAACCACAATGCCCCATGAAAGCTTGTACTTCCTTGACATTCTTTGGCCTAGGTAATTCGGCTATAGCTCTTACTTTCTCTTCATCCGTAGATATGCCATTCTTTGACACTATGTGTCCTAGAATTTTGCCTTGCCTGACCATAAAAACACATTTTTCTGGGTTTAGGCAGACTTGATATTCTCTACATTTGTCAAAGATTTGTCTGAGTTCAGGAATATGGGTTTGTCTAATGTTGGAATGAGCACAAAGATCATCAACATAGACTTCTAAGTTCTTCCTCAGGAACTCCTTAAATACATGGCACATCAGCCTTTGGAAGGTTGCGAGAGCATTGGTCAGCCCGAATGATTACCCTAAAAGCGAATATACCCCACTTTGTGGCAAAAGCCGTTTTATGCTGATCTTCTAGTGCAATGGCCACTTGATTATAGCCAGAGAACCCATCTAGGAAGTTGTACACCTCCTTGCCTGCCACCTTTTCTAATAGATGCTCAGTGATAGGAAGCGGGTAATTATCCCTGATCATGGTTGCGTTAACCTTCTTCAAGTTAATGCATACTCGTAATTTGCCGTTCTTCTTGGGCACCACCACAATGGGGGATACCCATTCAGTGTGCTCAATTTCATAGATAAATCCAGCTTCAATCAAGCGGTCTATCTCTTCTTTGATCTTGGTAGCATAGTTGTCATTGTATGTGTATGGCTTTTGTTTTGAGGGTCTAGCCTCTGTAGTCATGGGAATCATATGTGAGCATATGTCCGGGTCCACTCCTTTCAAATCCTTGTAACTCCAAGCAAATATATCTCTGTATTCTCTTAGCAAGGCTATCAGCTCATGCTCTTCTTCCTCAGTGAGGTCATGTCCTATGTAAGTGCACCTCTCTTCTCCTTCTTCTATGGCTACCACTATTTTCTTGGTGGTTTCTTCGTTATCATAGGCCTCTCCCGATTGTGCCTCTCGTTTAGGCATTCTAATCATGACTCTCTTGTCATCTATCTCATACTTCTTAAAATTTCCCGGGACCTCAAACAAAGATTCTTCCTCTTCTGGTGTGACTTCTCTCTTCTTTCTTTCCTTTCCTTCTTCCTTAGAGGTTACATGTGTGGCTAGCCTTACATCCTTTGTAAGCTCTCCGTGCTTCTGGGGTTGAAATTCTACTTCATAGAAGTATTCCTCATCTGATGCAAAAGGTGGGTCCATAATGATTGACTCTAGATCGGAGTCGCTCGCATCCTCAAATGCATCATGGCTAGGTTCACACTCTTCTAAAACTGCCTCTCCCATGATCGGCTCTATGGAGAAGACTGAAATGTCATAGCCATCCTCATCACAGTGAGGTGTCCATTGTTCTTCATTGATGGCTACATCCATGGTTGCTAGAATTTCTGCCCAGCCGTGAGGTTCGAATTCTTTGTCTGGAAAAACTATAGGTGCATAGGCTGGGTCTTGGATTGATCTATGGGTTTCTTTTGCACCTATCTCCTTGGCTTTTTCTCTCTTCTCTTCTTCTACTGCTACCTTACACATCCATAAGTGAGTGTCTTCATGCATCCATGAGGATCCTGATCCTAGGGAATGCACCGATTCCGTATCATCTTTGGCTCTATGGATGGGGTTCCATTGGATAGGAGGGACATCTCTATGAGAGTAATCCTTGAGATTGACTTTGGTTGTAACACCTAAGTGCTGCAAATACAAGGAATTGGTTCCCCAATCCTGTACCACTTGCAACTGCCGCATAAATGGTCTTCCCAAAATCATCTCATAGGCTTGATTTTTGCTAAAGTCACAGATAGCAAATGTGTGCTCAAACTCTACACCACAAGTAGTGAGAGTTATCCCCTCGAGTAGTCCTAAGGGTCTTTCTATGTGCCCGTCAGCCATCTGCAATTTCATTCTCGTTGGCTTGAGAGCTGGCTTGCCCCATCGTTTCCATAAGGAAGTGGTAACACTTGTAACTCTTGCACCTGAGTCCAAGATGGCCTTGGTTGTGTATCCCTGATGAGTGATGGGGAGATATGTGTTTCCCTCTTCGCCCTCACTCATGTCTCCTATCTTGTCTAAGGGTATTTCTGGCACTGTTCTCTGGGATCCTACCTGGGAACGAGGTTTTGCTATCTCGGGCACTTGATTGGCTACATGTTTCCACACTTCTGGTCTAACCTTAAGCAGCTCTTCCAAAGTGAGATTGCACTGCACTTTGGTGTTCTTCACTACCTCTGTGTTCCTAGGTATGATTGAGTCTTCGTTTCTTACCATGACTGTAGGTGCTCTCATACAGGTGGACTTTGCTTCCCATGGGCCTGTGAAATGGGGTAGTTCTTGTAAAGAATTAGACTCGAAGTCTAATCTTTCTTGAGATTGGGCACTCTCCTGCTCTCCATAAATGGAAGGAAGGTCTTGTGGGAATTGATCGTGTGTGTCATTCACAAGTTCAATGGGAGGAGGAACTTCAATCTCTTTAGCCCATTTCTCTTCTTGAATCTCTCGCAAGAATTCTGGTGTGTATTGATTCATAGAAGAAGAGGTGTCTGGTTCAGTGGAGTTAGGCACATAAGCTTCAGGCACATAGGCTTTCTGGGTAGGAAGACCGGCTCTTTCACTAGCCTTGATGGTGTTGAGGGGCGGGTTCCTTTTGTGATTGTGCAATTAGATTCTCTATTCTTTCTAGGGAGGGGGGGTTGTCTGGTTCAGTGGAATTGGGCACATAAGCTTTCAGTGGGGGATGGGTCATGTTTTTGCTTGCTTTATCTCTTTCTTGATTTTTTTCTTCCTTGGTAGATCTTGCAATTATGCCCTCTAACTTCTCTAGAAGTCCATCCAAGTGTAATTGCGTCTTGGCTGAGCCCGAGTAATTGAAAAGGCGACTGGCTTCAAACATAGTCTGAGCCAATGCGACCATTTTCGCGCAAAGCTTGGTTCTTTCTATCTCTAGGTCAGCTCTAGGGTAGCACTTGTCATGATCCGTTACACTTGGCCCTTCTTGGATTCTGGCCTGATATGCTTTAAGCATCATGACTATGTCTTCAGGAGTGGGATCAGCTAATACTGATCCTGCTCGGGGTGGTGGGTGGGTTACGTGGGGTGTATTAGAGGGTGGAGGGATGGAGGGTGATGGGGATGGTAGCGGTGGGAATGTGTGAGAGTGCGGTTGAGATGTGATCTCTATGATTTTGGCCTTGGTTTCTCGTAGACTTTCCTCAAGTTCACTCATCTTCTTTGCCCATTGCCTTTTCATACGTTCACGGCTATCTCTCCAAGCTCTTGTTCTCTTCTTATTTTGGCTCTCAGTATCGCTAGCGTCTGGGCTCTTTTCCTGGCTTACCCCTTGGTTTTGCTGCAATGCTTGAGCTCTAGTGATTACCTGCACTGGTGCACTGGAAGTGACACTTCCTGTGGAATTGACCACTAACCCAATAACATTAATCGGAGTGATTTTTGGCATATTGCTGGGATTCTTGGGACAATCTCGTAAGAGATGTTCCTTTCCGCACTCCTGGCAAAAGCCTTGGATCGTCACTGATTGGGGTTGTGTAGGTGCAGGCATGGGGCAATCACGTATGAGGTGATCACCCTGGCATCTGAAGCAAGGTCCTCTAGGAAAAGGGGGTCGTATCTGCCTAGGTTGAGGTCTAGAGTTGGGGTTTGTGTACATGACATTAGCATATTCAGGCTCCCAAATAGGTTCACTCGGTTCCTCACTGTAGTAAGACTCACCATGTTCAGGAGACTGCATGTAGTAAGCCTGGGGACTATCAACATGTGTAGAATCAAAGCTATGGTCACTGGGATCACTTTCTAAGATTAATGGTGTTACTGGGACTATCGCTCTATTCAGGTTTTCTTCTGCAGTAGCATACTTGACCGGAATCACATTAGTAGGAGCAGGTGGTTGCTGTGCTAGCACTGGCTGGGGTCTCAGTTGAGCCTGATATTGCGGTTGGTAATTTTGCTGAGGCCTAATATACTGTTGTGGTGAATATTGACTCTAGTATCTGCCTTGTTGAGGGTATGGCTGAGGGTAGGTTTGCCTAACCGCTTGCTTATTGTATGGGTAGTCCTGTGCTGAGTGATTTGTGTACCTTCGCTCTATGGTGCAATATTGGCTGCTAGGGTTCACTTGGGGTTGAGCCGTGATGGGACATGCGTTTGCCATATGGTCATCACCGCAAGTATAGCACCTCTTTACTGGGGCAAATCTAGGAATTTGTTTACTAGAGACGCCTAGTTTTTGAGCTACTTTTTGCGCAAGTTCCTCAATTGATGTGGACTGTGAGGAAGAGAGGCTAGAGGTACTATCTGAATCTTTGTAGATTTTGGATAGCTCTAACTCCTCCCCTAGGTTATCCTCAATATCGATGCACATGCGTACACATTCTTCTATAGTCCGGGGGTCCTTCAAGTACACATATGATCTCAATTTGGTACTTAGCAATCCATCCAAGAATAAAGCCACTTGCTTAGCGGCTGTGGGTAACTCAAGACCAGGACATCGCTCAAGATATTGCCTAAATCTTCTTCCTGCAAGTCTCACAGTCTCTTGTGGGGTCTGCTTGAAGCTGTATATCAATGAGGAAGTATTATGCCTTATGCCACTTTTAGAGAATTCGATAATGAATGCCTCTAAAAGTTGATCTATGCTTCTATACTGCCTCTCGTTTAGTGGCTAAAACCATGTCAGGGCAGTGTTCCTAAGGGTTAAACCAAAGGCATTGTACTGCGTGAACATGTCTTCAACTTGTTAAGCTCTCAAGACTTGCTTAAACTCGGCTACATGATCGTAGGGGTCTCCAGTGCCATTGAAGTAGTTTTTCATGGACTTAACTAGCTGGGTCGGTCTCAAGGTCCTCGTGTGCTCTCTTGGTCTTGGCAAAGGGAAATCATCGGCATTTCTTCGGTTACCTGGGGCTCTATGTCCCTCAGGTTCCCCTCTATTCGTGTCCATTCTCGTTCTTTCTCTTCCCCAAGAGTTGGCAAAGCTTACCTCAGGTCTCTCTCGACTCCTTTCTCTTTGAGTCCCCTGAGCTTGAGATGTTCCAGCTCCTTGGCGACCAAAGGACACATTCGATCTTGGTTGGGGGAAGATAAATTCTCCTTTCCAAGTGTAAGCATGCCTATCATTTTCTGTAACCCCAAAGATCCTCTCTGAAGAGTGATCTAAGTAGGTCACTCTTCCTGGAATATCAGGATCTTTGAACTCATATATCATGACTGTTCCTACCTCACTCGGTTGACTAGGTCTATATCTCCAAAAGGCTTCATCCGTCTCTCGGTTCAAGAGGAGATCTATGCTCTTATTATCTTGGGGAATCCACTCTGGTGTGATAATCCTCGTGAGAACAGATTTGCCTCGGGGGGTTCTAGGTTCTTCGCCCATGTTTCCTTGCTCTAGGTCACCTAAGTCCGTTTCTGGGACCACATTCCCAAATTCATCTGTCCTATCGGGATGACTGGTGACTACATATATTGTCCCTTCCTTGTCCAAGTATGCTTTATTTTCAAACTTGACAGTTGGGCGCTCTAGTCCAATGGATTGGTCAGGGTTTTTAATCTGGACCACCGCTCTTCCTAGGCCGTCCTCATAGATGCTAGCACCTAATCGGTTGGTTCTAAGGTACTCGAGTTGCATCTTGTAAGGGCCTTCCACCCTATGTAAATATGGCACCCCAGAACTTCCTGTAGGTCTCTCCATACCGTGGGACATCTCAGACTCGCTAGTCTCAGAACTAGGGTAATACGAATGATGGCTCAACTGCTGGGCCCAAGACCTCGCAGTATGATTGACACTAGCCTCTGAAGATCTAAGACTTTGTTTGTCTCTCCCTAGGTGTCTACCTGACCTAAGGTTCATATGCCCTTTGTACGTTGCTGATTCTTTGGTACCAGTCACTTGTTCCTTTTAAGTTCCTTTGGATGTGTTTTCTTGTTTTTTGTTAAGCGTCATCAGGAGCACTTTTGTGGGTCGTACTTGATGTTCTGCGTCCGCTTAGTTTAAGTTCTTTTCCTTTAAGTTATCCCTTGACTACAATTTTGCCCACCCTTGCACTTGAGAAATTAAGGGCTCTTCAAACTTGAGTGTTCCTATCGTACCCCTAGTCAATCAGAACAACTACTCGCACTTAGCCTATGCTAAGAATAGACTAAGGGGGTTAAGTGATGTTCCAACCTCAAGTCGCTCCTCCTGGCGATGCTGGTCTACCCAGGAAGCACGTTCCCGAGCTTGTTCTCCTTGGCACTTACTTTGCTTTCTCCAAGAGCTCTCAATGATCCTGTAAGAATCCCAAGTTTAGCTTCAAGTTGATCCCTCAATTGATAGACAATTTATTTCAGACACTTTTTTAATGACCCTTGTTCCCCCTTTTGTATTGCTAAAAATTTCCTCTAGAGCTCCCTTGGTGTTCCTACCCCTCAGTGTGTCAACTTCCAAATATCCTATCTGAAAATTCAACGCATTATTCTTATAAAAAACAGTTGAGGGCGTGTAGTATATGCCACGAGCTTTCCGACAAGCCCTAGAGCTCAAAAAATGGATTTCGTATGAAAAAGTTATAACCGTTCAGGGTTTAGGGGGTTAAATAGACAAACAGAACCTTTCAGGAGTTTTAATGCATTTTTCTAAGGCCTTTGCAAGTGTGTGAGTATTTGAGAGTGCAAATATGCCCAAAATTTAGCCTAAATTTCCAAAAAATTTACCCCTTAATTTTTGCCGAAAATGTATGTCTATCGCGATAGACGGTGTCTGTCGCGATAGACACAAACTATCGTGGGGGGCTGTCTGTCGCGATAGAGTGGTCTGTCGCGATAGAGTGGTCTGTCGCGATAGACGGTGTCTGTCGCGATAGAGTGGTCTGTCACGATAGACGGTGTCTGTCGCGATAGAGTGGTCTGTTGCGATAGATGGTGTCTGTCGTGATAGAGTGTCTGTCGCGATAGACGGTGTCTGTCGCGATAAACGGTGTCTGTCGCGATAGACGGTGTATGTCGCGATAGAGTGGTCTGTCGCGATAGACGGTGTCTGTCGCGATAGAGTGGTCTGTCACGATAGACGGTGTCTGTCGTCTGTCGTGATTTGGTCTGTCGCGATAGACGGTGTCTGTCGCGATAGACAGTGTCTGTCGCGATAGACTGGATCTGTCGTGGAATTTTGGTCTGTCGCGATAGACGGTGTCTGTCACGATAGACGGTGTCTGTCGCGATAGACTGAAAAAACGCAAATTTTTGAGAAACTTCTAGTGATTTGGAGTGCTCTAATGGTGTAGGTTACCGTGCCAAACACGCATTCACAAAATATTAAGTTTTTCTGTCTGTCGCGACAGACAGAGGTCGTCGTCTCGGGACCTGTGCAGAGTCTGTCGTACCTGCGCACACTGCTGGAGAAGGTGGTGCAGCTAGTTCCTGCAACAAAAGCTAAAAAACACACCAAAAACAGATAGCATGCAAGCTCTCTCTCGCTCTCTCTCACAATGAAATGAGGGAAATGAGGTGGGGAGTGTAATATGACCAAAAAACTGAAATTTTTTGTGGAGATGGAGATGGAGGTGGGAGATGGTGGGGATGATGATGGTGATGATGGTGATGTGAAAGTAAGGAAAAAATGAAGAAAAATAAAGAGAAGGAAGGATATTACCTATAATTCCAATGTCTCAACTCGACGTCTTACCATCACACGCTCGTCCTCGAAACTCTCTCCCCAGCAACGGCGCCAAATTTGGTGTCACTCTAGCACAATGGTGAGTACCAACGTGAGAAGATTCACCTCATAATTGTCAATCCGTGGAGACGTGAGGACTAGTATGAAGACTATGAGCAAGTGAAGGCACAAGTGTGTGAGTGAGAAGCACACAAGCATGCACACACATACACACACACGCGCACACAAGGCAAGAACAAGGAGAGGAACAATGGAGTTCTTTGCATTAGTCAAAAAGTCTCTTACATAAGCTCAATTCACAAACAATCTAACCTCAAAAATGAGCTCTCTAGCTCTTTTTATAGTTTTCTAACTAGCTTTGGTCTTGTCCAGACCTAGTGTCCGGCCTAGTTAAAAATTAGGTTCTAGAGCCTATTTGAGGGCTCAAACAGAGTCTAAAAATTATGAAAATTGATATGTAGCTAGTTCTAATACTCCTCAAGCTCGAGGACTGCTCAGCTTGCACAAAATGGAGTCTATTCTACCAAAAACGGAATTTACAATGTTTGTGTAGTGATTAAAATCACTTGAGTTGTAAATGGTCCATGGAAAAAATGATTGGGCCTTGTTGCCGTATTGTGCATGACTCCTCGTTGCGCTAGTATGCTCTTCATCTGACTTGTATGCCAACACCATACTTCTTCCAATGTATTTTCCAAGTAAGCATGCATAGGGCTTCATTACAAGGCTGTGCACAAGGCACATATTTTCCTCAACCCATGCACGAACACACTTACTCATGATTCATTATGGGTTATGAGTACTTGTCATGACTTCTCTGAGCATCATCTTTGGAAGAGCTAGAGGACATCATGGGGACAACATCAATACCTAGAAAGCAGCACATTCAAAGGCTGGACACTACCTCTCTACATGGAACAACCCTTACAACAAGGGTCTATCAGGGACGATATACTCGAGAGGGGGGGGGTGTTGGAACTCAAGGTCGAGCATTAAGCATGGAAGCAAATCAAAGAAGTGGACACAGAAGAAGAGAGAGCAAGTAGGGAGCTCCAAGAAGTGTATGTCAAATTTTCAGAAGAATCCCCTACAAAAATAGTGATTTTCATCACAAAAAACCATTGTAAATATCATTTCACCTTTTTGTAGCTCCATTTTGTGCAAGCCGAGGAGTCCTTGAGCTTGAAGAGCATTAGAAGTATCATCCTATCAATTTTCATAATTTTAGACTTCATTTGAGCCCTCAAATAAGCCTTGGAACCTAATTTTTAACTAGGCTGGACACTAGGTCTGGACAGGGCCAAAACTAGTCCAAAAACTATAAAAAGAGCTAGAGAGCTCATTTTTGAGGTTGGATTGTTGTAGATTTCAATTTTTTAATAGATTTCTTTTGTAATCAAAATCCTTCCATTGTTCCTCTCTTTGATCTTGCCTTGTGTGCATGTGTGTGTGTGCGTGCATGTATGTGTTTGTCACTCACATTTGCTCACCACAATTGCTCACGATCTTCATATCGGTCCTCACGTCTCCGCATATTGACAAGTAAAGGAGGTGGTGCTTACGCTTTCTCTCTGTTCTGTTCCTGTAGACGTTGGTTCTCTTCTTTAGCTGCTGCTAAGTGGCATCTGAGCAGTCCCATGTTTCTAGTAAGCGTCACATTGCAAATAGTCTGGGCTCTTAACAAATTGTCGATATCTGTAATGGCCTCTTTTGTCTTTTCTTCACTTTTGAGTTCTAGTTTATGGTAGGCCTGGCGTAGATCTTGGTAGCGGGTGTTAAGCAATGCATTCTCGATTGATAATGAATTGAGCTGTGATTGTAAATCATTCGTTGTCTGCTGCAGCATCTGGTAACTAGTGCCAAGAGATGCAAACTCATCTCGCACTTGCGTCATGCATGCGAACATCTGACGAAATGCAATGTCGATGGTAGGTGATAATAGTAATGGTGGGGTGGGTGTAGATGCTGCGTGTGTGGGTCTCGATGCAAGGGGAATGGGAAATGGGGATGGGAACGTGGATGCAGTGGTGATTGTGGAAAAAAATGAGGTGCCTAAATATGGTGGTGCAATGGGAGATGTGAGTGGTGGTGCTATGGGGGGTGATATATCCATGTCACTAGATGTGGTGTCGAGTGCCGTGACTGTGAATAGTGGAGTGATAGTGGGTGCGTGCATGGGTGTAAATACAAGATTTACAAAAGCGGCAAAATAATTTACAGAGGGGGTCTCTTCTACTGCTTGGTGGAAAGGGGAAAGAGGAAAGACAGTGGGTCGGGGAGGTGATACAGGGGAGAAAGTCAACAGAGGTGGAAATGGAAATAGGGGTCTTGGAGGTGTGCGGAAGGAAGAGAAGGATGGATGGAGAAATGGACTGGATAGAAGGGTAGAAGCCCTAGAAGGTAGACTAGGTTGAGTGGGTGTGGAAAGGGTGAGAGGAATGGAGGCAACGAAAGCTTCTGCTATGGCACTATCAAAAGATGTGGATGGTCTGGGAGAGGCAAGGTGTATGGGAGAGACTGGATGGGCGGGGGGTGAAAGAGGAGTGGTTGGTACTTCAGTAACCATGGTGGTATGTACAATAGTAGTGTCGGGCGGGGAGTCGATAATGATCGTTTCTTCTGCCAAAGATCCTTTAGGGATGAGATGTGCTTCTCGGGCCTCTTCTGAAGATTGGGCACCTGTCGGTACACGAATGTATTGACCTGGTTTGGATAATAATCAAACTCGGCGTGGGTCAAACTGCGGTAGTGGTTTTCTCTGCAAATATCTTAATGCTTCATTTGTGCCTACTGACTTAACTAGTTCTTTGAAGCCTTTGATGTACGCTTCTTCGAAGCCTCCTATGACGAGTTCCTGTTCTATAAGCACTTGGGTTTCTTCCTTAGATAGCTTTTTGCGTGCCCAAACCTTTTCCATGGTGCGATATAACTTCTTGATCGCCAAAGTGTAGGTAGCTGCTTCAAAAGTCTCATCTTCATAAGTACTAGTGTCACCTTGGGTGTCCGTATGTTGTTCTTGCTCATCAACATTCTCTTGAGATTCCTGGCTTCCTTGACTAGCTTCATCATCTCCGTCTTCATCATCTATTTCTGTCCTTTCTTCTTCTGAGCAGGATACTACTTGTCCTTGCTATTGATCAGGCAGAGTGGTAGGGTAGCTAGGGTGTTCATATTCTTGAGAGAAAAACTGGCCTTCAGAAAACTAAAATTCATTTGAAAAGGCGTCTGGCATTTCAAAATCGAATGTGGTATTGAGAGGTTCTGCTTCTAGGTTGGGTATCGGAAAAGAAAATGCTTCCGCACCAATAGTGGTGGGAATTTCTGCTGCAGTGGTGGTAGGTTCCTGGACGGTAGTAGCCTGAGAAGTAACTGCACTAGTTGTGCCTTTTGTAATTACTTGTCTTGATAGGTGTATGCGAATGGGTTGTACAAATGCAGGGGGTTTTGTTGGCAACTATCCATCACCAAGATCTCATGAGTCGATTTTGGAGGGAGTGTGGTTAGCCGAGGGACCTAGCCAAAGATCTTCCTGTCCTCCATCGCATGCATTTCATATGGTCTAGGGTTACATACCTCAGTCAGAGTGTTGTTAGGGAAGTCAAGCGGTATCACTCGCTGGTGATCTAAGGTTCCAATCTGCACGGAGCCTTGTCTAAGCTTTAGGTCCACTGAGTGATCATATAGCCAGTCTTGGCCAAGGATTAGGGGTTCTATCAGGTCCTCATCATGGCACACTAGTAGCTTCGCTGTCATGTTCACATTGTGTATAAGGATAGGAAGATCCACCTCACCCATGCAAGGGGTTTCCATGCCTCCTAGCCCTATGAGATATGCCTCAATCGGCCGCATTTCTATTCCTGAGTCCTTATAGTGGGACCATCTAATCGCACTAGTTGCAACACCTGAATTAATTAAAGCCTTGAGCTCTTGGCAAGGATTTCCGTGCTCTAGCTTGACTGTAATGAATGGTCTCATACCCACTATGCTAGGATGAGTTGTCGACTTTGCTTGACACATGGCCACGGGGTATCTGGGTGTTGTTTCTAGAGTGTTATAATGTTCTCTCCCTAGTCCTTGTCTTCTTAGCTTCATGTGTTTAATGTGTTCTATAGCTTCTGCCTGAGCTTTTGCTCATATTCTATTCTCTTCCTCCTTACGCTTCTTTGCCAACATGAGTCGTCTAAGCATATCCTCAATAAGAGTTTCCTTATAAAGCTTGACTCTACAGCCACTAATGTAATTAGGCATTATGTCTCCTTCTAGGGTGGCTAATTGCACTGCTCCACTTGTTGATAGTCTGTTAATGATCCTAGGTCCATAACCTTGCTTTTCTAACTTCCGTGCATGTTGTTTCAATGTATATACTAGGACTAAATCTCCTTCTTTTAAGCCTTTATCTTTCACATGTGCATCAAAATAGGCTTTCTGTTGCTTCTTTGCTGCATATATTCCCGCTGCTGCTTTCAGCCTGGTTTCTCCTAATCGTTCCAAGTCCATTATTCTTGATGATAATTCATGGCCGGTCCACTCATGTTGTTGCGCAACCTTAAGGGTCGGTATCAAAAAGTCCAAAGGAAGCACAACATTCTGACCAAAAACCATATGAAAGGGAGTTGCATTGAGTATGGTCTTGTAGGCTACTCTATATGCCCAAACAACGTGGTGTAACTGTTTGTCCCAATCTGAATGTTTGTTGTTCACGAGTTTTGTCAGTATGTTACAAAGGATCTTGTTAGTGCTTTCTGCTTGACCATTGGATTGAGGATGATATGGTGCCGATTTCTTGTGAATCACCATAAAATTGTAACAAATATTCAATGACTTGGTTCAGAAAGTGAGTTCCTCGATCGTTCATTAACTCTATAGGCAATCCATATCTTGTAAAGACATTTTCAAATAAGAATTTTACAGTCATGTGTGCATCATTTTTTTTTGTGGCCTTAGCTTCTACCCATTTGGTAAGATAATCTGTCACTACAATAATTTATTCGGCATGTGTACCTTTTGCAGGGGGGTAAGTGGGTCCTACAAAGTCTATACCCCATTTAGAAAATGCAAGTCCTCCCATCATGGGTTTCAATGGCATTTCATCTCTGCGAGTAGGAAATTGAGTTCTTTGGCACACATCATATCTCTTAACATAATTATGTGCATCCATGTGAAGAGTGGGCCACCATAATCCTGCAAAGAGGATGGCATTGATTATCCTATTGGGGCCAAAATGAGCTCCTGCAACACCTTGGTGTGCAGTCTGTAGTATGCTCAAATAATCACTTTCATGAACACATTGTCGTAGGTATCCATCTCTTCCTCGCTTGTATAGATTATCGCCAATAAGTGAATAGTCTTGAGCTTCCTGATCTAGACTGCGTTGTCATGCTAAGGTCATTCCTTGAGGGAATGTTTTCGTCCTCAAGTACGTCACTAAAGGTTCACTCCATTCTAGTGTAAGAGACATGTGATATAATGTAGCATGTTCTACTGGTGGTCTTTCACAACAAATAGGGCATTCTTTACACAACTTGTAGACATATGCTTCCATAGAAGGCCAATATACTCCTAATCTATGCAGAGTCTGCAATGTACGATATTTTGAATGATGTTGTTTTAGTGCACCTACGTGTGCTAATTGCAACCAATTTGCATGTTCTGATTCATCTACACAACAAGCAAGAATCTTTTGATTATCATGTTTATATATGCTTCCTACCATGATTTGATATTCTGATACTTGGTAATTTCTCCTTCTTTGATCCTTATCCTAGGATTCTTGGGTCCATATGTGAGAATAGGGACAATCGGCTTAGCCGATTTTGGTACTATCTCAAGGTTAAACAAGTATGTGTCCTGTAATTCATCCACTACTCATTGAGGAGCTTCTCCTGTGGTTAATCTTGAAAGGTGGTCAGCTCTAAGGTGTGTCTTTCCTTTCCTGACTACTACTTCAAAGTCATACTCCATGAGCAGTAGAAACCAACGTATCAGTCGTCCTGTGTTACAAGGCTTATTGACTAAGTACAGTAATGCTTGATGATCTGTAAAGAACTTGAATTTGTTTGCCAACAAATAATGCCTAAATTTCTTTACTGTGTAGATCATTCCTAATCTTCTCGTTCCGTAGTGGTGTAATTTCTTTCTACTGCATTTAGCTGTCTGCTCGCATAAGCTATGGGGAGATCTATATTACCTTCATTCGTGGGTTGTGCTAACACGCATCCTATGGCATAGTTGGATGCATCCACATGTACATGGAATGGCTTGCTCCAATCTGGGGTTGTCAATATAGGTGTTGAGCACAAACGTCGTTTAAGTTCATTGAATGAATTCTCACACTCATCTGTCCATTCAAATTTGGTCAAAAGAGAGTACAAAGGCTTGGCTATGATTGCATACATGTGTATGAATCGTCTGCAATAACCACAATGACCCATAAATGCTTGTACTTCTTTTACATTATTTGGTCTAGGTAGCTCTGCAATTACTTTCACTTTTTCTTCGTCTGTAGAGATTCCATTCTTTGACACAATGTATCCTAAAATTTTGCTTTGTCTAACCATGAAATCACATTTTTTTGGGTTCAAACAAACTTGATATTCTCGACATTTGTCAAATACTTGCCTTAGTTCTGGGATATAAGTCTGTCTTACATTCGAATGTGCACATATGTCATCGACATAAACTTCCAAATTCTTGCATAAGAATTCCTTAAAAACATGACACATGAGTCGCTGGAAAGTGGCGGGAGCATTTGTGAGCCCAAATGGCATCACACGAAATGCAAATATGCGTGGAATAAGCCATCTTGTGTTGATCTTCTGGAGCAATGGCTATTTGATTATAGCCTGAGAAACCATCGAGAAAGCTATAAACTTCCTTGCTTGCAACTCTTTCCAATAAATGTTCCGTGATATGAAGAGGATAACTGTCCCTAATCGTGGCAGCATGAACTTTTTTAAGGTTAATACACAGACACAATTTTCCATGCTTTTTGGGCACTACCACAATGGGGGATACCCATTCGGTATGCTCAATTTCATAAATGAATCCTGCTTCTATCAAACAATCTATTTCCTCTTTAATCTTCGCAGCGTAGTTGTCATTGTACGTGTAAGGTTTCTGTTTCGTAGGTTTTGCATCTGGAGTCATAGGAATTCTATGGGAGCATATATTGGGTCTACTCCTTTCAAGTCTTTGTAACTCCAAGCAAACACATCCTTATATTCTCATAGTAGGGCAATTAACTCTTCTTCTTCTTCTTCTTCATTTGTCAAATCATGCCCAATGTATGTACATTTTTCTTCTTCTCCTTCTATGGTGACTATGATTTTTTTGGTTTTCTCTCGATTGTCATAAACTTCTCCAACATTAGCTTTTCTTTTAGGCATTCATACCATTATTCTTCTATTTTCTATTTCATACTTCTTAAAATTTTCGGGAACCTCAAATAAAGATTCTTCTTCCTCTGACATGGTTTTGTTCTTCTTTCTTTTCGTACGTTCACTTTTGACAGTCACTTTTGTGGTTAACCTCACATGATTCATAATTTCTTCGTGTCTGTGTGGGTGAGTTTCTACTTCATAGAAATATTCCTCATTTGATGCAAAGGGTGGATCCATAATGATTCACTCTAGATCGAAGTCGCTTGCATCCTGGAATGCATCAGTGCTAGGTTCGCATTCTTCAATAAGGATATCACACATGATTGGCTCTATTGTGAAGACAGAAATGTCATAGCCATCCTTGTCACAGTGAGGTGTCCATTGTTCTTCATTGATGGCTACATCCATTGTTGCTAAAATTTCTACCCAACCATGAGGTTCAAATTCCTCGTTTGGAAATACTATAAGTGCGTAAGCTGGGTCTTGAAGGGTTCGTGGATGTTGTTCTAAACCTAAGGTCCTGGCTTCTAACCGTTCTTCCTCTTGTTTAGCTACTTTACACATCCATAGATGAGTGTCCTCATGCAACCATGAGGGGTCTGTTTCCAATGAGTGTACCAATTCCGTTTCCTCTTGTGTCTTATGGATGGTATTCCATTGTATTGGGGGTACATCTCGATGAGAATAGTCTTTAAGATTGACTTTAGTAATCACTCCTAAATGATGCAAGTACAAAGAATTAGTTCCCCAATCTTGTACGATTTGCAACTGATGCATGAATGGTCGTCCTAAGATCATCTCACAAGCATGATTTTTTCCAAAATCACAAATGGCAAAAGTATGCTCGAACTCCACACCACAAGTGGTGAGAGATATATCTTCTAGTAATTCTAGTGGTTTTTCTATATGTCCATCTGCCATTTGTAGCTTCATCCTGGTAGGTCTTAATGCTGGCTTACCCCAACTTTTCCATAAAGTGGTGGTAGCAATGGCTACCCCGACTCCTGAATCTAAGATGGCTTTGGTGGTGTAGCCCTGATGGGTTATTGGAAGATAAGTGTTACCTTCCTCTCCCTCGCTTACATCTCCGATTCTTTCTATGGGCATCTTTGGTACCTTCTTGTGTGATCCTATGTGTGAGTGAGCAATAGCAAGCTCAAGGAATTGATTTGCTATGTGTTTCCACAGTTTTGGTTTAACCTTCAACAACTCCTCCAGAGTGAGATGGCATTGTACTTTGGTGTTCTTTATCACTTCCGTGTTTCTAGGGATTACCGATTCTTCATTCCTCACTATTATCGTGGGTGCTCTCATGCTAATAGACATGGCTTCCCAAGGTCCTATGAATTGAGGTAATTCTTGCAAAGAATTGGGTTCAAAGCTTGTGTTTTCACTCAATTGCTCTTCCTCTACATCATCGTAAATAGAGGGAATGTCTTGGGGAAATTGCTCTTGCAAGTCGTCTATTTCTTGAATAGGAGGATGGGTTCCTTGTTCTTCTCTCCATTTCTCTTCTTGTAATTCATGTGAATACTTATGTATGGAAGACAAGTTGTCTTCACTCTTTGTATTTGGTACTTGAGACAAGGATGGTGCATTCTTTTCTTGTGACTCTGAGGCAATAGGGTTCCTATGCTGATTCTTTTTCTCATTGCTATTGACCAAGTATTCTAACATATCCAGCAGTCATGGAAAATGTAATTCAGGTTTTGCCATGTTATTCCAATTAAGATATCGAGAGGCTTCGAACATAGCTTGTGCTAATTCTACCATCTTCATGCAAAGTTTAGTCCTTTCAATTTCTAGGTCTGCTCTTGGGTAGTTCTTACTCATTTCAGCTATTTGGGATCCTTCTTTTAATCTAGCCTGATATGCACAAAACATCATGTCTAAGGTTTCTGGTATGGGTTCTGCTAAAGCAGATCCTGATTTCTGAGCTAGGTTCTCTTGATTTGATTCTTGCGAAGTCAGTTCTAGGATTTTGGCTCTCAATTCCTTTAAACTTCCTTCTAACTCAGTTGTTTTTTTGTTACTAGATTCTCCAACTTCAATAGTTCCAGCTATTTTCTCAGGATTAACCTGTTGTCTCTGTAAGAGCACGTGGGCTCTTGTTATAGCTTGGATAGGCACATATGTAGGGTTGAATCCATCTGCATTGTGTACAATACCTATCACGTTGATCCGTGTCACATTTGAAGCATTAGCAGGGTTCATGGGACAATCTTTGATGACATGCTCTTTACCACACTCGGCACAAAAGCCTTGTATGTTATAGTATTGTGACTGTCCTGCTATCGGAGGATGTGGACAATACTTTATGAAATGATCTCCTTGGCACCTAAAGCATGGTCCTCTAGGGCCCTGTGGTCTTTGCTGTCTTAATTGGGGCCATGGATTAGGATTGGTATACATCACATTAGCATAGTCGGGTTCCTAACTGGGTTCCAACGGTGGACTATCGTATTGATATTTTTCCACGTGTTCTAGTGACTGTGTAATATGCGGGTGGACTATCTACATGAGTAGAGTCAAAACTGTTAGAATTCGGGTCACTTTCTGTGATCAGTGGTGAAGAAGGCACTAAAGCCCTACTGAGGTTTTCTTCTGCAGCAGCATATTTAACTGAGATGACATTAGCTAGTGGGGGTGGCTGCTGAGCTAAAATAGGTTGAGGTCTCTATTGAGCCTGATAAGGGTAGTTTTGAGGAGGCCTATAGTAATGAGGCTGAGTATTGTATTGACCTTGATACCTACCTGGTTGTGGGTATGCTTGCGGGTAGTTTTGTCATACTGCTTGTTTATGATAGGGGCAGTCTTGAGCCATGTGATTCATGTATCGTCTCTCAAATGTACAATATTGGCCACTAGGGTTGGCTTGTGTTGCATTGGGACACACATTTGCCATATGATCACCACCATAGGTGTAACAATGCTTGTTTGTTGTCAACCTAGGCATCTGTTTACTAGAAACTCTTAGTTTCTGGGCCACTTTTTCTGCTAGGTCTTCTATAGACCTTTGAGAGTTCCAACTCGTCGCCAAGGTTTTCCTCAATGTCTATACAAATTCTTACACATTACTTTCAAGTACACATAGGAGCGTAGTTTAGAGCTCAAGAGGCCATCTAGAAACAATGACACTTGCTTGGCCTATGAGGGTAATTCTTACATCGGACATCTCTCCATATATTGTCTAAACCTACATCCTACGAGTCTAACTGTTTCCTGAGGGGTCTGTTTGAAGCTATGAATCAATGAAGAAGTATCATGCCTGATTCCACTTTTAGAGAATTCCGTGATGAATGACTCTAAAAAGTGATGGATATCTCTAAATTGCCTTTGTTGCAATGGTTGGAACTAAGTTAAAGCCGTGTTCTTTAACATTAGTCCAAATGCGTTGTATTGCGTGAACATATCTTCTACCTGCTCTGCTCGTAGAACTTGCTTAAATTCCGCAACATGATCATAGGGATCTCCTGTCCCATCAAAGTAGTTTTTCATGGATTTTACTAATTGAGTGGGTCTTAATATTCTTGGGTGTTCGCGTAGTCTAGGTAGAGGAAAATCATCTCTACCACCTGGTATTCTAGGTTCCCTTTGTCTTTCCACTCTATCGGTGTCCATGGTGGTTCTATCTCTCCCTATGGGGTGAGTGAAACTTACTTCCAGTCTTTCTTTGTTCTTCTCTCTTTGAGCGCCATGGGCTGAGGATGTTCCAGCACCTTGATGGCTTGTATTTACATTTGTTCGAGATGGAGGGAATACTAACTCACCTCTCCATGTGTAAGTATTTCTTGCATGGTCTGTTACTACAAATACTCGTTCTGAAGTTTCATCCAGGTATACAACCTTTCCAGGAGTATCTGGGTCCTTGAATTCGTAGATCATGATGGAGCCTACCTCACTAGGTTGTTCATTCTATACCTCCAAAATGCTTCATCAGTTTCTTTATTCACAAACAACTCTATGCTTCTATTATCCTGAGGGATCCATTCTGGAGTTAGTACTCTCGTCAGTACAAATTTCCCTCTAGGTGTCCTAGGTTCTTCTCCTACTGGTTCTTTTCCTTGGGTTCTCGCTTCTGTTTCTAACTGAATTACACCAAACGCATTGGTATTATTTGGTTGAGTACTTATGATGTACATCATTCCTTCTTTGTCTATGTATGCATCTCTCTCAAATTTCACCACTGGACATTCCAATCCAATGGGTTGATCAGGATTGTGCATTTGCACCATTTGTCTTCGCAAACCATCCTCATAGATGCGAGCACCTAAGCGGTTGGTTTGTACAAATTCTAATTGAGTCCTATAGGGTCCTTCGGTTCTTTCCAAGTATGCTATGTTTAACCCTCCTTCTGGTCTTTCTGTGTTGAAAGCCATTTCCGATTCACTCGTATCTGAACCCAACTCATAAGGATAACTATTCAATTGCTGAGCCCAGGATCGTGCAGTAGTTCCTACACTTGCTTCTGATGATCTAAGGCTTCATCGGTCTAACTTACCTATATGCTTGCCCGATCTAAGGTTCATGAATTTACTTCCTGGTACTTCTCTGATCATCAATGTTCCTTGTTTTTAATTGCTTGTTTCTTTTTTAATTCCTTTAAGTTCTTGTCTTATCTCTCTATATGCGTCAAGAATCGACTTTCTGTTGTCTATACTTTTGAGTTCTTGTTCCGTCAGACTTAAGTTCTTTCCTTTAGGTTTTCGTATCGCACACTTTTATCTTAGTCTTGGACTTAAAAAATTAAGCCTCTTGAACTTGATGTGTTCCTATCCTCGTTCTAATTTAATCCACAATGCCACCATTTAGCCTAAGCTAATAATTGACTGAGGGGGTTGAGTATTCTTTCAACCTCGAATGAGCTGCTTTGAGTGCTCTGATTCCCAAGAAGTCTCACTTCCCATGCCTTGCGTTCGTCACTGCCTTGCTTTGGTTGCCCTTGATTACCCTTGCTAGACCTGTAAAAATCCAATGCTTAGACCAATTTGTAAATGGATGCTCAAGCACTTTGTTATATACACCTTTTAGGTCCTTTCTTCTTTGCCCAAAATTCTATGCCCCCTGGCTTTTCTAGTCCGAACAATGGTCAACCTCAAATTATCCTCTCTAAAAACCAACGTCTTCTTTTTGTAGTAAAGAGCTTTCTAATGAGCTAAAAAGCTCAAAAAATAGACTTTGGATGAAAAAGATATGAGCATTTAGGCTCTCTGGGGTAAAAATTGTCAAACATGTTTTTCTTCAAATAAGAGCTAAGGGGTCTCCCATGAGGTTAGTCACCCAAAATTTTACAAAAAATAGCCTCAAATTTGCTAAAAAAATCAAACCCTAATTTTTGTGTTTGGGGTGGACAATCGCGATGTTCTGGGATAATCGCGATGGTATAGGACCGTCGCGATGGCTCAGGTGAATCGTCGTGATGGTACGAGTGTGCGAGCAATCGTGATGGTCTAAAGTGAACAATCACAATGGTCTTAGGTGAACCATCACGATGGTCTAATCGGCAAACAATCCCGATGGTGTCGGTCAACAGTCAACGCAACAATCACGATGGCGTGAGCCCATCGCGATGGTCACGAGGCACGATGGCTTGAGCCAATCGTGATGGTCACGAGGCACGATGGCTTGAGCCAATCACGATGGTCCAATTTTCGAGGCATCGCGATGGCTTACCTGGTATCGTCGCGATGGCATGGCTAATGAACAATCGCAACGGTATATCTTGACACGTGGCAGGATCATTGCGATGGTGTGAGCCTATCGCGATGGCATGGAGTCGACGGGATCGTCGGGATGGCCATGGACCGTCGCGATGGCTCAAGTGAACCGTCGTGATGGCGTGAGACGGTCAAGCCGTCGCGATGACGTGAGCCAATCGCGATGGTGTGACACAATTGCGATGGCGTGAGATGCACTGGAGCTTTGTACCTGCAAGAAAACTCAAAAACACAAATGCACATGCAAGCACAAAAGCTCTCTCTCTCTCATATGCACAAATGAGGGGAAATGAGGAGAATGGGTGGATATGGTGAAGTTTTTGATTTTTTTGGAGTGGAAGAAGATGATCCAGTGGTGAAGGAGTGTAGGAGAGATGAAAAACACAAAAAAATAAGCAATAACAACAACAGAAACTGAAATTTTTACCTTCCAATGCCACTTCTTGCTATATCTTACCATCACACATTCGTCCTAGATTCGATCCCCGGCAACGACGCCAAATTTGGTGTTGCTCTAGCACATTGGTGAGAACCACGTTAGGAAACTTCACCTCCTTAATGTCAATCCGCGGAAGAGATAGGAGTGATATGAAGATCGTGAATGTGAAATGTAGCGAGAATGAAGGTGAGAAGCATGGAGATGCACACACACATACACACACAAAATGAAGAGACAAGCTAGACACAATGGAAGGTAGGAAAATAGACTCTATTCTCAAGATCTCAATACAAACTCAAAATAGCTCTAAGCTCTTCTCTACTCATCCAAGCTAACCTCAAAAATGAGCTCTCTAGCTCCTTTTATAGATTCTAGACTACTTTTGACCGATTTCACATCTAGTGACCGACATAGTTAAAAAATAGGTTCTAGCTGCTATTTGAAAGGGTAAACGAGGTCTAAAAATAGCCAAAATTGGTAGGCTTGTTCTACCTAAGATCCTCAAGCTCGAGGACTCCTCGGCTTGCACAAAATGGAGCTAGGAATTACAAAAGTGGTCGTTCTATGTTACATATAGTACAAAAGTGATGAAAATCACTATTGGAGGTTTTTGAAAAGTACTTTGAAACATATTTGTTTGAAAAAAATAATTTGACTTGCTCCCTGCTACTTTGTTGTGCTCTTTCTTTACATGCTTCCTCGACGTCTATGCCTCTAGCTATTGCCAACACTCGTCAAAATAGTTCTTCATTGCCTTGACCACTTGAGAGGGTCTAAGGGTCCTTGGGTACTCTCGGGGCCTAAGCAATGGAAAATCGTGTTCATCTCTTTGATGCCTATGTGCTTGATGTCTCTCTTTTTCATGTCTTTCACCTTCAAATCTTGATCTATCTCTACCCACATTGTGTGCAAAGCTTACCTCAGGCCTCTCTCTAGCTCTTTCCCCCTAGTTTTCATGGGCCACTATGTATGAAACCTCTTCGAACTTGACTACTAGGTGTTCAAGTCCAAAGGGTTGATCTGGATTTTTGAGTTGGACCACTGATCGCCTCACGCCATTCTCATAGATGCGAGCACCTAATTGGTTGGTCCAAATATATTCCAATTGTGTCTTATAGGGACCTTCTGGTGTATGTAAATAGGCAGTGCCTTAACTATGTGTGGGTCTTTCCATGTTGAAGGACATTTCTGAATCACTTGTGTCCGAACTTAGCACGTAGGGATAACCACTAAGTTGTTGTGCCCACGACCTAGTTGTATGGTTGACACTGTCCTAAGAAGATCTAATGCTTTGTCTATCCTTGCATAGGTGTCTACCAAATCTCAGGTTCATAAGCTTTGTATTCGGTCCCAAAATTCCCCTTTATGTTGCTAAAAATTCTTTGGAGTCCCCTTGGTTTCCTAGTCCCACTTGAGGGTCAACTTCAAATTACCATATCTGAACATCAATGCATTATTCTTAAGAAAAAAATTTATCCCATGTGGGATTTGAAATGAGCTTTCCAATGAGCTATAGAGCTCAAAAAATGGACTTTTGATGAAACAGTTATGTCAAATCAGGCTCTTAGGGTTCAAAAAAGGGAAACAAGATCTTATGAGAAAATCATGATTGTCACTGAATTGTGATCCTGAACACCCTTGAAAACCACGATTTTCACTGAGAATCACAATCTTGAAACATCCAAAAAAGCAAGACCTTGAGTGAGAATCGCGATCCTGAGCAAACTCCAAAAAAAATGCCATCCTGACAAAGAATCGTGAAAAATGCGATGCTGACAGAGAATCATGAAAAATGCGATCCTGACAGAGAATCATGAATAACGCGATCTTGATAACGAGTCATGAAAAATGCGATCCTGACAGAGAATCGTGAAAAACGCGATCCTGACAGAGAATCGTGAAAAACGCGATCCTGATAGAATCCTATTTTGTGAAAATCGAAAGTTTGAGAATGACCTAAAAATCGCGATTTTGATTGAAAATCGTGTTTTGTCAAAATCGTGTTTTGGGCCTGAACATTGAGATTTTGACTGAAAATCATATTTTTGTTACAATCATGTTTTTGACATGAAAATTGCCATTTTGATTGAAAATCATGTTTTTGAAAATTGCCTAAAATTCACGATTCTGAGAATGACCAGAGAATCATGTTTTTGAAAAGCTTAGAGAATCGCAATTTTGAGCAGTAGAGAATCGCAATTTTGAGAATGACCTAAGAATCGTGTTCTTTTTGAGAATGCTTTTAGGCGGGAAATTCCAAAACTAAGAGAATCACGATTTTCAAAAAATTTGATTTTTTCATAAAATCGCAATTTTCACCACAAAATCACGATTTTCTGAGATTTTTGGCAAGAACTTCAAATTTCAGCACCAAGGCCTCCATGTCGAGTTTAGGGTCATAGAAATCACAAAAACTTGCACACACAAGCACTTTGCCTCTCTCTCTCTCTCCCTCTCTCTCTCTCTCCCCTTCTTGCACACCCACGAATAAAAAATGAGGTGAAAACATGGAAAATCTAGTGAAAAATGAAAAATTTCTGTGAAGATGAAGGTGGAAGAAGATGGAGATGGTGATAATGATGATGAAGATGGAGAGTAAAAATCAGAAAAGTAATAGAAAATGACTATTTTTTTACATTCCAACATCGCAAATCTACGATCTTACCATCACAACACCCGTCCTCGAAGCTCTCTCCCCGGCAATGGTGCCAAAATTTGGTGTAGCTCAAGCATAAGTATCAACTCCTTTACTTGTCAATCTGCGGAGACATGAGGACTGGTATGAAGACCATGAGCAAGTGAAGGCACAAGTGTGTGAGTGAAAGCACATAAGCATGCACACACATACACACACGTGCACACGGTAAGATCAAAGAGAGGAACAATGGAAATATTCTATTACAAAAGAACTCTCTTACAAAGGCTCAATTCTCTAATATGCCAACACTCTAACAAGCTAACCTCAAAGATGCTAACCCCAAAAATGAGCTATCTAGCTCTTTTAATAGTTTTTGGACTAGTTTTGACCCTGTACAGACCTAGTGTTCAACCTATTTAAAAATTAGGTTCGAAGGCTTATTTGAGGGCTGGAACAGAGTCTAAAAATTATGAAAAATGGTAGGTAGCTACTTATAATACTCTTCAAGCTTGAGGACTTCTCGGCTTGAAAAAAATGGAGTTACAAAAAGGTGAAATGATATTTACAATGGTTTGAATGATCAAAATCACTGTTTTTGTAGGGGATTCTTCTGAAAAATTGACATACACTTCTTGGAGCTCCCTACTTGCTCCTTCTTCTTGTGTGTCCACTTCTTTGACGTGCTTCCATGCTTTATGCTTGACCTTGAGTGTCAACACATAGACCTGTAGAATATGAACATGCATAACCATAAAAATAATAATAAATGTATAACCATAATCTATAGGAACTACAATAACATCACAACCATAAACTTATGCATGCCATAAAGACACGAAATAGTAAAATCATAGTAATGCATGCTTGTGCATGCATGGACCTATACAATATGAACTTGCATAACCATAATCATAATAATAAAAGTATAACCATAACCTACATGAATTGCAATAGCATCACAACCATAAACTTGTGCATGCGATAAAAACATGAACCTACATAATCATAAATTAATCATGCACACCTATGCATGCATAGACATGTACCACATGAACCTATAGGTACAAAGTTTTAGATTTAAGAAAGCATTCTGGGAAACTTATTCCAATCTACACACTGATGAAATAAAATACAATGCTATTTAATTATTATTTGGTAAGTCTCGTTCAATGTGTACAATGTGAAAAAGTGTCACTTTTGTTAATCCCTTGTGTTCTAAATCTGATAACTTTAATGGTGGCATATCTTTTTCTCTTCCTACAATTCCAAATAGAGTGTCATGAAAAAAATGGTTGGGGCACAATTTTTTTACTTCATTCATAGATAAAGATACTCCTCATAAACCCTTTGGTTCTAAATCTTGATGAAGTAGGAAGACAAAACCTATTTGACTAAATTATGCATTTTGCTCATCTAAAATTATTTGAGATTCAGCATGATCAAGTTGATCATTCACATCTGGCATTCCTGCCATTTTTTACTTCTAAATGTGCAAAAAAAATAATGCCAATAATTTGTATCCATTAATATGATGACACACGAATCAATAATCATATGATATCATCACAACACTCCACATCATAAGATTTGAATAAAAGCTTAGTGACATCAATCCACATTATAATATTTAATTTAATACATATGGTATCACTGTTGACAGTATACGGGAAGAAGCAAGTACGGACACACATGCAGATCTAGCACTAAGGCAACCCTGCATTTTTTTCAAAACCCTTACATCATTTTAAAGTGATTCTCATCACTAAAAACCCCTGTAAATACCATTTTCACCTTTTTGTAGCTCCATTTTGTACAAGCCGAGGAGTCCTCGAGCTTGAGGAGCCTTAGAAGTAGTTGCCTGCCAATTTTCATATTTTTTAGATCTCGTTTGAGCCCTCAAATAAACCCTAGAACCTAATTTTTAACTAGGCCGGACACTAGGTCTGGACAGGGCCAAAGCTAGCCAAAAACTATAAATAGAGCTAGAGAGCTCATTTTTGGGCTAGCTTCTTGTAGTTTTGAGCTCGTATGAGAACTTTGTTGCAATAGAAGTGATTCCATTGTCTTACTCTCTTTGTTCTTGCCGTGTGTGCGCGTGTGTGTGTATGTGTGTGCATGTTAGTGTGCTTCTCACTCACACATTTGTGCCTTCACTTGCTCGAGGTCTTCATACCATCCTCATGTCTTCCCAGATTGACATTAAAGGAGGTGCTACTCATCACTGAGCTACACCAAATTTTGGCGCCGTTGCCGGGGATTCGAGCTTTGAGGACGAGCGTGTGATGGTAAGACGTAGAGAGGACGCGTTGGAATGGTAAGTAGTCGGTAAATTTCTGATTTTTCTCCATCTCCATCTCCATCTTCACCTCAGGCCACGACGAGGAAAAATGATTCAAATGGAAGTCTCTACTGCCTTGCCTACCACATTTCAGAGGATGTTCACATGACGAGCCCAAGTCCCACTGACGAACAAGATGTAAATACACAGGTACCATCTCCACCGTCACCTTCCATTCAACCCTCAGAACCCTTCTCCACTAGTCTTTCTGAACAACCGATATCCACCCATCATGAAACCATTGTACACACCTCTGTTTTTACATCCATCCCTTTACCCACATCCATCACTTCCACCCAAATTTTTGAACCTCACACCGGTCATCCTGCCACCGATCAAACCATAATAGGTCACCCTTCCTATCTCCCCACCCTTGGACAACCACTTGCCACTAGCCAGACCTTATCCCATCCTTTTCCATTCACCCACACCCAAACCCTATCCACCACTTCCCTAGTAACTGCCTCATACTCAACCCAAGTCACACAACCGTCATTCTGGACAAACCTTGTAAATATACTCCAACAGGTCGAGAACTATAATAAAAAGTCCCTTTCCCAACCCCACTCCCCCACATTCACTGCCACCACTAACACACCACCTACCTTTCCCGTATTCACAATTCACACTCCACACACTCTCACATCCGATCCCATGGATATTTCACCATCCACAAAAGCACCCACCACCACGTCTGTTCCACCATCAGCACATCTCACTTCACTCATAGGCACATCATCCACTTTTCCCTTTCCCACCTCCCGACCCTTTGCATGTTCCACCTCTACCCATGCATCCACATCATTTAGTAATGCACTAGACACCATGGTTGAAGCGGCCACTCAGCTTAAGCAAGAGTATAAGCTATTAGAAGAAAATAACACAGAGCTGTGCAATCTCTCGGCTCAACTCCAAGCACGAGTCGATGCCTTGGCCTTAGGTAAGACAGCACTAGAACACCAGGTGACTGCCCTCCAACACTCAAAGACAGAACTCGAAGCTAAGTATGCAGAGACAGGCAAAGCTATGGAGGAACAACTCAGAGAACAAATGGGCCGCAATGCGAGACTTCAACGCAACATGGCCCTACTACGTCGCCATCTAGCAGAGGCTCAAGAAGAGAACCGAAGGCTACAACAACAAAACCAGGAGAACCTAGAAGCGGCCATGGAAAACACCCCGGGAGCACCTATAGACCCTGCAAAATTCCAGGCTGTCCCCTCAGAGCATATTCAACAGGTTTTAGAAGGTTATGTGACCCTCTTGGAAGCCCATGATCAGTTGGCAGACCAGATAAAGGAACTACAAGGATCCAAAGTACCGACAACACACCCACCCACACCTAAAGAGACGGTCGATGCCGCTACTTCGCCAGAACCTGAACCTTCAACCAACAGTGAGGTACTTGAGCTACGACAACAGGTTGCAGAACTAAAAATCAAGTTGTTACAGTATGAACGACCTCCCTCTCCACCTGATCAAACCATAGAAGAAGAAACAGTAGTCATTCCAATGGAGGAGACATTTGAAGACAATTATGAGCCTCAACCCCTTCCAGGAGGCAGAATTACGGAGGAAGGCCAAGACACATATGAGGAGCCCCCATCGACATGGATGAAGCAGGTAGAGGAGATGGGCCACACTCTCGAAGAGCGCATAGCAACTCAGATGCTGGCCATGAAAACCATTGAGGAGTCTATACTCAAGTCTGAATATTTCTCGAACTTGGCTCCTAGGCGGCTGATCACCAGTTCAGAGTTACAATATAAGCCCTATTTTGTACTGCTGGCTGACTATAATGCTGAGATCAAACGCATAACCAACCAGTACCCTACGTTCGCAACACAGTTCGAACCCGAGGACATTCCAGAGGAAGCCAGAAAGGGGGCCATATTCCAACCCATATGGAGGCAAAAGTTACTGGAGACCTATCCGGAGATGTTACGAACATGGGATCACGCTCCCATGCATTTGAAGTATAACCCTTGCTTTGGTCCAGTACAAAGAAGAAGATCATGGAAAGCATTCGCCATCAAGGTTCAGAACAACGCAAATTGTAAAGAATGGCTCAATTACCCCGCAATCGCACCCCCAACCGGCACACCTACAGTATCATACATGATCGCCACCATCAGACATTGGATGCCACGCCTCCACCCCATGCCGGATGTCGCCGCTCAAATGATGCTCAAAATTTTGGACATGATGCAAGTGGTGCTAAAGACCTTTCGAAATGTACGTAACATCCAGCCTTCAATTCCGGGCTTCATCAATGGTAATTATGATTTGCTGTATGACATGAGCACGACCCCGAGCATTCGAGTAGCTTACGCATGGCATGCACGAATAAGATATCTCCCTGCCTGCTACAAGCAAACCTTTGATGATATGTTCACCACGGGGTTTTGGGAGTCACACTCAGAAGTATTCGCACCACGCCCAACCCACCTGCTACAATTATTTGCGTGTGAACAAACCATGCACTCGGAACTCTACACCACACCACACCCTGATCTGCCAGGAGCAGTCAATTGGGATGCCCTCCAGAGCGATTTGGTCCGGGGACTACGTATAAAAGAACAAGAATTGGCAACCGACCTCCTGCAGAAGTACATCGATCAAACAATGGAGCAGAGGTCTGTCAGAGGCGACAGACCCTAGGGGGGGGAGAGTGTTGACAGTATACGGGAAGAAGCAAGTACGGACACACATGCAGATCTAGCACTAAGGCAACCCTGCATTTTTTTCAAAACCCTTACATCATTTTAAAGTGATTCTCATCACTAAAAACCCCTGTAAATACCATTTTCACCTTTTTGTAGCTCCATTTTGTACAAGCCGGGGAATCCTCAAGCTTGAGGAGCCTTAGAAGTAGTTGCCTGCCAATTTTCATATTTTTTAGATCTCGTTTGAGCCCTCAAATAAACCCTAGTACCTAATTTTTAACTAGGCCGGACACTAGGTCTGGACAGGGCCAAAGCTAGGCAAAAACTATAAATAGAGCTAGAGAGCTCATTTTTGGGCTAACTTCTTGTAGTTTTGAGCTCGTATGAGAACTTTGTTGCAATAGAAGTGATTCCATTGTCTTACTCTCTTTGTTCTTGCCGTGTGTGCGCGTGTGTGTGTATGTGTGTGCATGTTAGTGTGCTTCTCACTCACACATTTGTGTCTTCACTTGCTCGAGGTCTTCATACCATCCTCATGTCTTCCCGGATTGACATTAAAGGAGGTGCTACTCATCACTGAGCTACAATCACCCACATCAATAACATTCAAATTAAAATCCCTATCATGATTCATATCACGACACATCATAACTTTTTGGAATCCCTATATTCATTGTACATTAAAATCCATCTCATCATTGCACATTTCACCACAACACTTCAACTTAAAGTAACAATTATATAACATGGACACAACATTGAGTTTGAGACCATCATCTTACATCAATGCACTACTAGAGTTATTTTGAGATCAAAAGATGGACCTTGTAAAAGAATCATATTTCCATATTCTCTCTCTAGAATAGAAAATAAACTCTTGAGTTCCCGTTGTAAAATGATTCATTTCTCGATGCAGAAGGGTTCATGCTTGGATCAATATGCTCCATTTCGTTGAATGTTTGACTTATGTATGCATTCAGTTTTATGCATTCAATTGTTTTATGTAGATTGAATTGCATAAAGTTTTATGTAGATTGAATTGCAGCAGGTTACTACTAGCTAAAAATGGGAGTATAACACTCAATGCACACATTCTTTATGGTTGTCTTTCTCTGTGTGAAGATCTCCCTCTGTATCTCTATATCTTTGTATGTTCAAGTAGTTCAACACATTTCAACTTTGAATGTACTTACAACAAGTAAACTGAAGTCCATGGCTATAACTATCTTGGTTCATGGTTGGATCAATATGCTACAATTTGGAAGATGAAACTAATGAAAATAATGAGAGTGTGTGTATAATATCCGTCTCAAGAAGGAGAATGAAATTTCAAATGCACATAGAAATATCATATGCCCATGTCTCTGTTTCATTGCAACATCTTGAAAAGGATAAGGATGATCAATCTATACTCCTTGCTTGAATTTCTTCGGAACAAAATGGCCGCCTAAAGCCTATCTTCTTTTAAGGTAACGGCATGTTCTTGTTTAATGCCAACTAGCACGGCAAAACCATAGGTTGAACGCTTCTGCTACATGCTAAATAAGGAACTAAGTAGGTTAGCTAGAGAAATAAGTAAGCTAACTAGGGAAATAACTAAGCACTTATTTCCACTCATAAGTTAGAATTGATTTGCATGTAGCCAATAGCTGCCAATGGAACCAAAGTAAACCAAGAGAACCATGAGTGCCAGAGAAGCCAAAGATACCAAAGTTATGCCATAGTTCTATGCCTTAGTTGATGCCTTGGAGTAAGCCAAAGGAGTAACCGAATTGATAAAATAATTTGATAATCGAACCAAACTCGAATAGTGAGCACAGGGGGTATAATGGGTACAATGAGCACAGGGGATAGAGTGATCATAGTGAGCACAGGGGGTGCAGTGAGTACAACGAGAATAATGAGTACAATGAGCACAATGAAAATAGTAAGTACAATGATCACAATGAGTATAGTGAGCACAATGCACAGTGTCATAGTGAGCACAATGTACAGTAACTAAATTCAAAAAAGAAAAATGCAAAAAATACATCGGCGAACCAAAAACAAATGAACTTGATAAATGAAAACCATGACCGGATGATCAAGGCAGATGTTGAATCGCCAACAGATGCCACAAATCACAACCAGACATCAAGAAACCACCCCTGTAGACACACCTTGGCTCCGATACCATTGTTGATTGAATCTTGCAGACACACATAGGTAGAGAATAGTATAGAAGTGAAATCTCACAAAAGTACTATTGCAGGATACCAAAGCATAGTTGGAAGTCTAAACTATGCAACATTGACAAGGATTGATATTGCTTATGGAGTAAGTTTTTTAAGTCAATTCATGCATAAACCTAGAGCACCTCACTTGGAAGTTGCCAAAAGGATTTTGAAGTATCTCAAGGGTACTAAAAATCAAGGTTTATACTTTCCATACACATCAAATTTGGATATCAAACTATACTTAGATGCAGATTGGGCAGGTTGTAAGGATGAACTGGAGGAGTACTTCTAGTTATCTCTCTTTTACAGGTGATAAGCCCATTTCATGGTCTTCCAAGAAGCAACCTACTATTGCTTTATCTTCAACAGATGCTGAATACAGGGGATTAGCCAATGCTACTCAAGAAGCCATATGGATTAGATTACTATATGCATATTTGGGACTTCATACTCACTCACCTATGATCTTTGGTGACAACACAAGTTCTTTACATCTTGCAGCATATAGAAGTTCACTACCACTATGTGAGAGAGAAGCTATTGAGCAAGGAGATTCAACTTGCATATGTAGCCACTAATATGCAATGTGCAGAATTATTGACCAAAGCACTTGATTGTACTAAACTTTGCAGGTTCAAAGTTATGATTGGATTACAAGACATTCAAGACAATTAATGGAGAAGACGAAGCCAAGATGGTTGGCTTGAGGGGGAGCTATTGGTGCAAATGCCAAGCCTTCACACTTGGCTATGCATTGAAGGAGTTTTATGCAACCATTGGAAAAACCACATGAGCCATTGCTTATGGTTTTCACCATTAACTTTTGTAAAAGTCATTTGAATTGAGGGAATATTGTAAGTCCACATATCTCGTGGAGGTTGGAGAGCTAAAAGCTACGAATTTCACTTGTTAAAGTCACTCCTAACTTAGAGGAGTACTTTTAGAGCATCTATTTGAATTTTAAAATTCAAACTTGGAAAAGTAGCTATAAAAGAGACCTGTAGTCTCGTGGCCAATAGAGCCCCCATTACTGAGCATATTGTTGATCATTTGATGTAGTTGAGAGGCTTACACTATAGCCTACTCTTATCACCATCATTCGGCATAATACTTTTGCCAATGATCATGTATAGCATTGTTACATAGTACATTACATTGTTGATTACATCTGTCTTCATCTCTGCCCTTGTCACTCAGAACAGTGTACTTGTCTTGCTCATATCTCACTGATCTCTCCGTCATTTTCAATGATCTATAGCTTGTTGGAACTAGCTCAAAGTCTACTACACGCTTCAAAGTTTAAAGAAGTTGCATTCAGCCAATTTGGAGAAAATCATCTTGAAGTGGTTACTGGTCATTCTCTACACATCTCCTAAAAAGTCGGGGGTAATCTTCTACTTGCTAAAGACATTTCTCTGTGTATAGTGAATCATTTTAAGTGATTCCACTTGGAAACATTAGCTCTATAAGATAATTAGATACCCTCAGAAGGAAGTTTTCTAATTGTTATTGTGCTGGGAGTGTTGAGCTTAAGGAGCATCAAATATGTGAACCAAAATAGCAAGTTTTTTATAACTTGTGATCTCCAAAATTATCTATCTTAGATCAATCATTACATTCATGAACTCCAAAGTACATTAGCACTTTATTGGTGTCATTTGGAAACTAAGAGGGCCTGCTACTCAACTCTGAAGTGTATCAGGGCTAGTACCAAGTAGGTTTAGCAAGTACCACTTCATTTCTTGAAGTATCCACATCCATCGTTCCCAACACTAACTTCTCTACTCTTCACTATAAAGATAAGAAAATAGCCAAACGCACTCGCATGACATCTCTCCCTCGCCCTAATTGACCCAAGGGATTTCCTACAATTTGAGATCAACATAAGCACCCCATCCCATCATGTTCAGGAATGTTTGTGGTAAACTTACCATCACTAGGAAAGCAAAGTTCAAGGAACAAGGATTCTAGCTAAATAGATAAAAAAATGTGTTTATATGCCCTAAATTGCACATACATTTATCCTCTCCATGCATAACTTCATATAGTGCCAGCACCGTACTAATATAGAAACAAAATAGTACCGTGCATAGAAAGTTACAATACTCAAATATGACAAACATTAAATCTTAATACTCAAATAGAAAGTTACAATAGTTACTATCTATTGCAATTCGGTACTACATGGATACAATGGTTCTCAGTGAGCTTCACCTTCTTCTACACATGCGAATTTTGCAAAAAAAAAAAAAGATGTATAAGTTGAATACATAATCACCATACCATTGGATTTCATATGATTGGAAATTAAAATAGCATGCCAAACTTAAGGGCTTATGTATAGTAGTACTTTATAGAGGAATATATAATCTTCACAAATACATACAAATTGGTTACAAAATTGTACGCTCTTGATAGCCTCCTAACAATACATACATACATACATACATACATACACATATACATACATAAATTCACATATACATACATGCATACATACATAGATACATACATATGTACAAACATACATTACAATAGAATCTACATATTTTTATATGTATTTTGACCACTCTCATTGGTTTAAAATTTTATGTATCAATCAGCATGATAACATGGGAAAACATATAGGTCTTGCAATATGCCTCTAAAGGCACTTTGCATATTTAGTGCTACCATCAATTGGTTGTATGCATGTATAAACCACATAAGATAATTATTAAAAAATAAGAGAAAAATCATGTCGATATATTTGTCAGTATATGCATGGATAGTGGAAAAAACATGCTTTCATGCTTGTTCACACTTATGTAGGCCTGCATATGCACATGTCTGTACAACATGAACTTGTAACCATAATCATAACAATATTAGCATAACCATAGTTTTCATGAAGCGAAATAACATCATAACCATAGACTTGTGCATTTGTACAACATTAACCTACATATTCATAATCATGCTTACCTATGCATGCATAGACTTGTACAATATGAACATGCATAACCATAAAAATAACAATAAATGTATAACCATAACCTACACGAACTACAATAACATCACAACCATAAACTTGTGCATGCCATAAAAACATGAATGAGTATAATCATAGTCATGCATGCTTGTGCATGCATAGACCTATACAATATGGACTTGCATAAGCATAGTCATAAAAATAAAAGTATAACCATAACCTAAATGAATTGTAATAGCATCACATGCATAAACTTGTGCATGCTATAAAAACATGAACCTACATAATCATAAATTAATCATGTAGACCTATGCATGCATAGACCTATACCACGTGAATCTATATAATCATAATCATAACAATAAATGCATAACTATAACTTGCATGAACTACGATAAGATCATAACCATAAACTTGTGTTATGCCTATGCAATAACATCATAACCATAAACATGTGCATAATGACATAGTAGAATAACATCATAATCATAAACTACATAAATACTAACAAAAATATCAAATTTATACCCATAATCATATAAACTACATAAACACAGTGGAAACTTGAGAGTACTAGAGTGGAAGACATGTCATGACTAAAATGATAAATAATATATTGCATCCATATGATGCCAAAAGCGATATGTATATTTGTCTAGGTTGCATTATTTGTTATTTGATCATTTGATTATTTATGAATAATTATGTAATTTTTCAACAAATTCCCATTTATTCTCTCAAACTATTCAATGAACATTGCTTATTCGGAAAAGTTTCAATAGTTTTTGCATGGTAATTTGAGGATTTTCGATCGAAAAGCTTTTTAATAAAAAGACTTTTTGATCGTCATGGTTTTTTTAATAAAACGCATGCTCATGTTATACAATCAGAGAAGATTCCTTGTCTTCTATGATCTAACAATGTGATATGCAAAAGCAAGATGCATACTTTTCTTCAAAAACTTAGATTTTAGAAATATAGAAAATCATAAAAATTATGATTGGATGTTTATAAAATTAATATTTAAAATTAGAATGAATATTTAAAATTAAAATATTTAGGACTATTTATAAATAATATTAAGGAATACTTAGATTTAATAGCTAAATTAGAATTAATATTTAGAATTTTGGATTTAAAAATTTAGTTGTTTTAGGATTTTTGAACTTTAAAGTATCATGATTGTTTGAATCATAATGATCCTTACTTCATGATAGTTTTAGTATGTCTCTAGGTTTGTGATTTATTGTCACTATTTGAATCAGAGCATTGACTCTTACTTCATAATAGTTTTTGTGCATATGTGTATGTATTTGTATTACATATGTTCGTTTGTATTTGCATGTATGTATGTGCTCTAAAAACTATTATCATTATCTGAATCATTATAGTGATTCTTACTTTACAATAGTATGTGTATGTGTGTGTGTAAAACTATGTGTATGTGTACTCTTGTATGTGTGTCTCAATGATTTTGATTTAAAAAACTATTGTGATTGTCCAAATCATAGAATTGATTCTTGATTCATAATACTAATTGTGTGTGTGTGTGTAATAGAATTTGTATGTAGATGTGTTCGTTTGTGTCCATGATTTTGATTTAAGCACTATTGTGATTGTCTAGATCATAGAATTGATTCTTACTTCAAAAAAGTATGTATACGTGTGTACTGTAGGTAATTTAAAAAGTATTCTGATTGTCTGACTTATACCATTGATTCTCACTTCACAATATATGTGTATGTGTGCATAATACTATGTGTATGTATATGTGTATGATAGTGATTTAAACACTAATGTGATTTTCCAACTCATGGCATTGATTCTGACTTTATAATAGTATGCTTATGTGTGTGCATGTATGTGTGTGTATGTATATGTATGTATGTAATTTAAAAGCTATTGTAATTGTTTGACTCATAGCTTGATTCTTACTTCACAATAGTATGTGTACGTTTATGTGCATATATGTGTGTGTGTATGTATGTGATTTAAAAATCATTGTGATTATCTAACTTATACCATTGATTCTTACTTCTTAATAGAATGTATATGTATGTGTTTATGTGTGTCTAATAGTATGTGTATGTAAATGTGTACGCATGTCTATGATTGTGATTTCAAAACTATTGTGATTGTTTGAATCATGTCATTGAGTCTTACTTCACAATAGTGTATGTATATATGTTCTTATGTGTGTGTAAGAGTTTGTGTATGCCTATGCATGTATGTGTGTATATGATGTAATTTAGAAGAAATTTTGATTATTTGACTCATAGCATTGATTCTTGCTTAACAATAGCATGTGTATATATGTGTTTATTTGTATGTAATAGTATTTATATGTGCATGTGCATGTGCATGTGTGTACGTGTGCGTGTGTGTATGATTTTTATATAAAAACCATCATAATTATTTTAATCATAGCATTGATTCTTACTTCAGAATAGTATGTTTAGGCTTGTATTTATGTGATTGTCTGACTCATAGTATTATTTCTTACTTCATAATAGTATGTGTAGATTTGTGTGTTGGATTATCATTTAAACACTATTGTGATTTTCTAACACAAAGCATTGATTGCTATTTCATAATAGTATGAGTAGGTTCCTCATGATCTTGCTCACATCCACATAGGGGTTAGGATGCAGAAAACACACAAAAAACTAGAGCCAAGAGATGAGACAGAATGTAGTATTGGGTGCAATCTCCCCCCATGCACTATGCTTCGATGGTCCACAAAGTGCATGTATCTATAGGAATTTTTTATTATGTTGAAATAGTGGTTACATGAGAGTGGCTTCAAAAAGCATGCATGAAAGTAAAAGTTGGTAACTTATGTAGAAAGCCTTTGCTTTCAATATCAGAAATTGCAGTCTACAATGACCCTTATTCTAACCACTACTTTTCTAACTGTTTCTAATAATAGAACCTTCTATGCGAGTTTATTTACAAACTAAATTATAAGTCGAATTATTGATGTCCGCCCTTTCATGCCTTTTAGCCCTCAGGAACCTTCAATTGCTATATCAAAAACACCAAAACACATTAATACATTAATAAATTAATACTCCAACAATGCCTCATTCAACACATTCCATAATTTATAACATGCCCCTCAGATGAAAAAGCAACTGACCTGAGTTGATAAAATAAAAATAAACATGGATGCCCAGTCACATGTTCCATCATTAACAAAAATAAGCATGTTCCATGTAAAAACACATGCATGGAAATGTTCATGGAGGAATTACATTAATGTGTTTGTGTATGATATGCAGAAATTAAGTGGTCATAATGAGGTGTTAACTGTGCTTTATATATCCATTGACATTCTTCAATAGAGTGATTTTTGTACTTAACTAAATATGGATGATATTGAGTACCTGTGCATGTAGTAGTGATATCATGATCAATTATTTTCTCAGGAACCAAGATTTCAGATTGTTCTTCAATTAAAGGAGGTTCATCAAGAAGTGGAGTGAGTGGTAAAGTTCCTTTAAATGGTTTAAGTAAACTAATATGAAAAGAGTTATGTATATTCCAATGAGATGGTATATCTAATCTAAATGAAGTATCATTAATTTTTTGTATAATGCAAAACGGTCCATAATAGCGTTGAAGCTCAGTGATGAGTAGCACCTCCTTTAATGTCAATCCGGGAAGACGTGAGGATGGTATGAAGACCTTGAGCAAGTGGCGGCACAAGTGCGTGAGTGAGAAGCACACTAGCATGCACACACATGCACACACACGCGCACACACGGCAAGACAAAGAGTGAGAATCAATGGAGTTTTTCAATTACTTTCAAAATGCTCTTACAAGTTCGTTTCAATTACAATCTAACCTCAAAAATGAGCTCTCTAGCTCTTTTTATAGTTTTTGACTAGGTTTTGGCCCTGTCCAGATCTAGTGTCCGGCCTAGTTAAAAATTAGGTTCCAGGGCCAATTTGAGGGCTTAAACGGAGTCTAAAAAATACGAAAATTGATATGTAGGTACTTCTAAGGCTCCTCAAGCTCAAGGACTCCTTGGCTTGCACAAAATGGAGCTACAAAATATGAAATGGTATTTACAATGATTGTTAGTGATAAGAATCACTGTTAAAAGATGTTGATTTGGGAAAAATTGAAGGGCCTATCTGCCAGATTTGCGTCGACTACTTTGTCTACTTACTCCTTCACCTTGTTCTGACTCTCTCCGCTGGCTTCCTTGTCTAGTCGGTCCTTGGGTGCCCATACTGCTCTCAACACCCCCCCCTCTCTCGCGTCTGTCGTCCCTGACAGACCCTTGTTGCTGGGAGTGTTGGATGTAGTATTCCACAACCTGAGTGGCAAGCTGATGTTCTTGTATGTGTAGTCCTCTGGACAAATCTGTCATCATACGATCCCAATCGATTGGTCCTGGAATGTCCGGATGTGGCAGACGTAACTGATCTGCATGGATCGCTTGTTCTACTGCGAATAGATGTAGCAAATGTGTGGGTCTGGGAATGAAAATTTCGGAATTGTATTCCCAGAATCCCGTAGAGAACATTTCCTCAAATGTCTGCTTGAAGCATGCGGGCAAGTACTTTATTCGTGCATGCCAAGCAAAGATGATAGTGACCGAGGGGGTTTGGCTCATGTCGTAGACTAAATCCTTGTTGCCTTGAGAGAATCCAGGGGCAGAGATGTATGGAGCTTGGACATTCCGAAAGGTTTTAAAGACAATGGTCATGAGCTCGAATATCTTCATACACATTTTCGCCGCGATGTCGGGTACATTATTTAGACGTGTAGACCAGTGTCGAATTGTTGATATCATGTAGGCTACGGTTGGAGGCCCTCGAGGTGGAGCAAAATATGGGTAGTTAACCCAAGCCGAGCACTCTTTATTGTTGCGTACCTTGATTGCAAATGCTTGCCAGGATCTGCGACGTACCACTGGACAATAGCATGGATTATACTTGATATATAGTGGCATGGTTGCCCAGGTACTCATCATCTCTGGGTAATCGGTGAGTAAACGTGCACGCCAATTAGGTTGGAAGATCGAGCCAGCACGTGCATCTGTCGGTAAATCCCCTATCTCAAATTGAGTGGCGAACGTGGGCTCCTTCCCTGTATGTCTTTTGACTTCTGCATTATAATCATGTAGTAAGACAAAATAAGGCATGTATTGCGATTCTGATGTTGTGATTAACCGTTGATGGGATAAATTTTGAAAGTAGGAAGACCGAAGGACAGTTTCTTCCAGATTTGTGAGAGATTGCATTTGCACGGCCACACGATCATCATGTGTCTTACCCACTTTCTCGACCCTTTTGACCCAATCTGGAACTTGAATTTCTAACGTGTCTTGTCCTTCTTCTGTAGTTCGACCACCAGGCGTCGGCATAGGCTCGTATGGCTCTTCATAGCTGTCATCGACGGGGATTTCCACTACTGTTTCAGGTTCTGGTTCTTCAATGGGCGAGGGTGGCCGTTCATATGGTAAGAGGCGTGCTTGGAGTTCTGCCACCTGTTTCCGGAGGGTCTCCATTTCTTCTGTAGAGTGTTGCAAGATTACCGGCGCCTGTTGAGCTGTGGGGACACTGGCTATCTGTTTCTTGAGATCTGCACATTCAGTCTCTAGCTTTTCATATGACTCCAAAAGATTTGCATGCTCCTCAAGTAGGATGCGAATGTCGTCCGATGGGACTGCTCTATATCTGGTAGGGCTAACGGTTGCTCCTACGGTTCCTTCCATAGCCGCTTCAAAGTTGTCTTGGTTTTGTTGTTGAAGTCGTTTGTTCTCTTCTAGTGCTGCGGCCATATGCTTCCTTAATAGCCCAATGTTGCGTCTGAGTGTAGCGTTAGAGATCATTTGCGCTTGAAGCACTGTTTCTAGCTCCTTGACTGCTTGGTCATCTACTGTTGATGTCTTTGATTCCATTTCGGAGTGAGCCTGTTGTAGTGTGGTATGCTCGGTTAGGAGCGTCTGGTAGTCAGCTTCAAGAGTGGTGACTCTAGCTTGCAGACGTTGAGATTCTGCCTGGAGGGCAGCAGTGCATTCTTCCAATTGATGGTAGTCTTGTTGTAGCTGATGTGCACACTGAAGTAATGTGTTGAACGTGCTATTTACATTATGAGATGCAAGGGGAAAAGTTTGAAATGCAGGGGAGGTGGGATTGGGTAGGGGGGTAGTGAATGCTGTGTGTGCCAATGATGTGAGTGGTGAGGTGGGGGGCAAGGGAGGGGAAGATGGTGGAATCGTGGGGAGAGGTGCTGTGGTTGGTGAAATGTCCATTGGGTCAGACAAGGTGGTGTGTGCAGGGGCTACCATGTAGGTGGGTATGGTAGGTGAAGTGAGTGTGGTGTTCGTGTAAATTGATGTCGTTGCGAACATCGGAGAAATGTGCCTCGGAAACATTGGAGAGCGGGTGAACTGCTCCACAACGGATGGGTATTGGGATGGTGCAGTCAGGTTGAAGGAGGTGTAGGGGCCAGATGGGAAGTGAGGGTCATGGAATGGAGGTACCCGTATTGGGGGATAGGTTGGGAAACACAGGGTGCCTTCTGTGGGTGCGGGGTTTCCAACTACACTTTGAATTATGGGATGGCCGGTCATGGGTTCAGAGGATAGACGGGACGAAGTGTACAAGGGATTGGTGACGAAGGAGAAGAGGGTGTCTTGTGAGGTGGGTTCTCGAAATGAGAATGATTTGAATGAGGATGGGTTATAAGTGAAGGTAGAGGTGATGACTGTCGTTTCTTCCAAGGTGGGAGGTGGTGGTGGGGTGGAGAAGGTGGTGATGGAGGATGCTGGGGTGAGATGGGTGATGTCTGAACGAAGGTTTCGGCGGAGAGGTCAGTGGTGGTTGTGGGGGTGGCTGTGGTCTCAATGGGTACTTCTGGTTCTGTGACGGGTATCCTGATAGTCTTACCTGCTCGTGGTAACGTGTCCACTCTGCGTTTGTCATACCTTACGGACTGGCGGACTGCGGTGTGGACAGCCTCCGGAATTCCTAAAGAGTCTGACACTAATTTGAGGGTGTCAATGAAGTGTTGGTCCACCCCTTCATCTGATAGCATTTCTTGCATCAAAGCTTGACCTGATACCAGAGAGAGTTGATGCCTTTCTTGTACTGCTTTGATAGTGTCGTATAGCCTTCGTAGTTGAGCTGTATATGCTGGTGCACCTACAAGTTCTGGCACTTCTTGTTGCTCCTCTTGGTGCTCTTGATCATACTCCTCCTCATCATCCTCCTGTTCTTCATCTCCGTCATCCTCGGCATCCACTTCAACAGGTGTGACAGGTGCTTGGGAGGTTGTGGCCTGCGTTTGCACATTTTCCGCTTGTTGTGCCTCTTCTGCCTCCAACTCGACATCTTGTAATAATTGCTCGAAATCTTCATTAGTGAGTTCTTCCAAAGGTGCACCACTAGGAAATTCAAGATCAGTTGGAATGGGAGGGAATATCAAGGTGGAACCATCGGTGCTGCGTCTTGGAAGTCGGAGTGTGAATGGTCGGACTCTTCGGGGTGGCGGGGTGACGTCGGGTGTTAGGGTGGCTCCACGTGGTTGAGCACATGGGACTTGGACAGTGCCTCTCATCTTCTTAGAAGGGGGTCCAGTGGATGTCCTGCCTCTAAACTGCTCTACCCGATTCCACATTAGGGCCCGTTGGATCGGAATGTCATAAGCCAAACACCTATAAATGATTCTTGTCAGAGCACAGCAACCATATAAAACCTGTTTCCGCGGCCATCGTTTGTGAGCTAGGTGTATCTGATCAATTATCCAGTGGGGTAGGTTGATGGTGAGGCTCTGTGTCTCTGCCAGATACAAGCTAAACCAAATCTTTTTGGGCGGCATGGTGAATCTATCCTGCGCCGGAAAAGCAAAGTGTTGCATGCACATGCGAAGGTGTATTGCAATATTAGGCGTCATGGATACCATGTCCTTGAGTTTGGTGAGACTTCGATTCTTCATGTAATCCGGTACTAGGGTTTCCTTTTCTGTAGGAATATGCATTCCGCGCATATCTAGAGCTTCTCTCACCAAATTGTTTGATAGCCTGAACCTCTTGAGCTCATTCCCCTTTGTCAGAGATGGAATCACAAATGAGCTTGCACCTTTTGGGTTCTGATTTGGAGTCAAGGTGTTGATGAGATAGTAGCATCGCATGAAGTCAGGTTTTGGGAGTCGGGCACTGAAATAGGCACTCAATCCTGCTTTTTCCCATATCGGACGTAGACCTTCCGCATTTTGTAATTTCTCAAATTCTCTTGTAAAGAAATGGTATCTACCTTGCTTTCCATTGAAGTCCAACTCTGATTCCCATAGGTACGTTCCTTCACCCAAGGGTCCTGCCACCTCGGTAAACCAATGGGAAGTCTTTCCCACGGGCATGGTGTGGCCTCGCGGAGGGTCCGCAATAGGTATGATTTTGACGGCCTGCAATTCTTCTGGTCTTTCAATTGTCTCAGGCAAAACGGGTAAACTGTCCAAGTCCACCACTTGCGGGTTTGTTTCTGTGTGAGAGCTAGTTCCTGCTGCCTCCGCCATGTTGGAAATGTCGCAGCTGATTCTGTGAGAATATATGAATAAACATTAACATTGCAATGGACACAAAAATGACATGGTGTCCCTTGTTACAACATTAGCTTAAAGTTCGGGAGTGGTTAGGGGTTAGTAAGTGCTCGGTGCTGGTGTGTGTAATTAGGAGTTAGGTAGACCTAAAAGCTAAGCGAAATCATGTGATGTGAGAGTGAAGCGGTTAGTAGGTGGTCATGGATTTACAATCGGGGTCCGGGGGTTTGTTACAAGTCTTGGGCTGCCAAATGCAGTGGATCGGTTTTGCTCGTGGTTCCGTAGAGATTCTCGAGGGCTTTATAGGTGTGTCAGTTTGAACATGAGGCCTTTTAGGTACCCATTTACAACTGATTCTGTTCGTGCTCATGTGCCTTGGTGTTGAAAATGAGTGGATGTAGGCTGTGCGAGTGAATGGATCATGCTGTGTAGGGTGTGTTCCTGGTGTAGCTATTTGAGCCCGCAAACAAGCCTTAGGCACCCAAATTTTTCTTGATTGTGGGCTAGCCTTCATCGACTTTTTGGGCACCCAAATAAATTTCACGTTAGTAGAAGAATTTCCGAAAGACCTCTTATTAGTGACGTGTTGTTGGTTACTAATAAGAGGCTTTGCCCGTGCGGTTGGCGTGAGTGCAACCGGGTGTTCGCCTTTTCGCACCCACACTTGGTTCACTTGTTGAGACATTCTGCTGCGTAGGTTCTTTTGATTTCCGGCATAGGTAGTACTCTGCTTCTTCTGCCTTTGAGCCATCTTTGGTTGTTGCCTCCTTCTGACTTTTGGAAAAGAAGGGAGTTTCGTTGCCTCCCTGACTCCTTTTTTGCGCGTAGCATTCCTCTGCAACACATAGTTTTGGACAAGAACAGCATGGTCATCTTCATGTGTACTCCTGGAAGGACCAGGAGTCTGTGCCTTTCCTAGTTCTTTGAGTGCTCCATTATCCAACTCTACTGTAATTCGACTATGATTGACCCATACCTGAAGAAGTCCACTTCTTAGGTTCAAGTTGACTGCTTGGTCATAGATCCAGTCTTGACCCAAGACAAGGGGTTCCGTGAGGTCCTCATCTTGACACACTAGTACTTTAACTGTCATTGTCTCATCATGAATGTAGAGGGGAAGTTCCACCTAGCCCATGCAAGGGGTTTCCACTCCACCCAATCTTATGAGGTATGCTTCCACAGGATTGACAGTTAACTGTAATTCTTGACAGTAAGACACTCTAACAGCACTAGTGGCTGCGCCTGAGTCAATCAAGGCTCTTACGTTCCTTGCACTCTTTCCTTGTCCTATATCTAGGGTTATGAAAGGACGTCTATCAATTATCCTATGCGAGCTTGTTCCTGCAACTTCACACATGGCCATAGGATATCCTTGATCTGCATAGTCATTCGCTCTAGGCTGATCTCTACCTTGCCTTCGTAACTTCATCCTTCTGATGCGTTCTAAAGCTTCTGCTTGAGCCTCTTCTCAAACTCACTTTTCTTCTTCTGCGTTTCTTAGCAGTGTTGAGTCGGCTGAGCATTTCCTCCGTGAGGGGTTCCTGATACAACTTGACTCTGCAACCGCTAATATAGTTTGGGAGAATATCACCTTCTAACGTGGCTAATTGTACTGCTCCACTCGTGGAGATCCTATTGATGATCATAGGTCCGTAGCCTCTCTTTTCTAGCTTCCTTGCGTGTTGTTTCAGTGTATAGACTAAAACTAGATCTCCTGCTTTCAAGCCCTTATCCTTCACATGGGCATCGAAATATGCCTTCTGTCTCTTCTTGGCTGCATATATTCCTGCAGCGGCTCTCAGTCTTGTTTCCCCTAATCGTTCAAGGTCAAAGATCCTAGAGGAGAGCTCATGACCTGTCCATTCGTGCTCTTGTGCTACTCTCAATGTAGGAATCAAGAAGTCCAAGGGTAGCACAGCGTTTTGGCCAAATACCATCTGAAAGGGAGTGGCTTGGAGTACCGTTTTGTAGGCAACTCGGTATGCCCAAACAGCATGGTGTAACTGTTTGTCCCAATCAAAACGTTTTGTGTTCACTAATTTTGTCAGTACATTGCATAAGATCTTATTAGTGCTCTCAGCTTGTCCATTAGCTTGAGGGTGATAGGGGGCAGACTTTTTGTGTATTACCAAGAATTCTTGGAGTAGATTTTCAATCACTTCGTTCAAGAAATGAGTGCCTCTATCACTTACAAGCTCTATAGGTAGCCCATATCTCGTGAATACATTCTCAAACAAGAATTTAGCAGTTGTTTGAGCATCGTTCTTTGTCGTAGCCTTTACCTCTACCCACTTGGTGAGATAATCTGTTGCCACAATGATGTATTCCGCATGAGAACCCTTAGCTGGGGGATTAATAGGACCTATGAAGTCTATTCCCCACTTAGAGAATGCACGTCCACCCATCATAGGTTTCAGTGGCATCTCATCTTTGCGTATAGGATACTGAGTTCTCTGACAGACATCACACCGTTTCACATAGGTATGTGCATCCATGTGAAGGGTCGGCCACCAGAAGCCCGCAAATAGTATTGCCTTGATCACCCGATCTGGTCCAAAATGTCCTCCTGCTACACCTTGGTGAGCGGTTTCTAAGATCTTCAGATATTCACTTTCATGGACACATAACCTCAGGTAACCATCTTTACCGCGTTTGTATAGATTATCACCAATGAGTGAGTAATCCAAGGCTTCTTGTTCTAAACTCTTCTTCCTAACCAGAGTCATGTCTGGAGGGAATGTTTTCGTCCTCAGGAAGGATACTAGTGGTTCACTCCAATCTGGCACAATGGATACTTGATAAAGAGTGGCGTGTTCCACAGGTGGTTTAGTGCAACAGATTAGGCATTCCTTGCACAACTTTTGGACATCAGCTTCCATAGTTGGCCAATGTACTCCGAGTCTTCTTAGTGTCTGTAAAGTTTGTTGCTTTGAATGGTGTTGCTCTAGTGCACCTACATGTGCTAATTGCAACCATTTAGTGTACTCATCCTCTTCTACGCAACAAGCCAAGATCCCTTGATCTGTGTGCTTGTACATACTTCCTGCCATGATGTGGTACTTTTGGGCTTTTACAACCTCTCTATTTCGTATGTTTACCACTGGATGGTTAGGCCCGTATGTCAGTACTGGTACCAATGGCTTAGCCCACTACGGCACCACTTCCAAATTAAACAAGTAAGCATCAGGAAGGTCATCTGACACTCCTTGTGGGGCTTCTCCCGATGTGAGCCTAGAGAGGTGATCTGCTCTTAAATGAGTCCTTCCTTTCCTTACCACAACCTCAAAGTCATATTCCATGAGCAAGAGAAACCATCTCACTAATCTTCCTGTATTGCATGGCTTATTTACGAGATATAGCAATGCTTGATGATCAGTAAAAAATTTAAACTTATTTGCAAGCAAATAGTGTCTAAATTTCTTAACTGCATATACCATGCCTAATCCCTCTCGCTCTGTAGTGGTATAATTCCGTTCAGCTGCATTCAACTGTCTACTGGCATAGGCAATTGGAAGATCCATATTACCTTCACCAGTAGGTTGTGCAAGCACACATCCAATGGCATAATTGGATGCATCCACATGAACATGGAATGGCTTATTCCAATCTGGTGTGGTCAAGATTGGTGCTGAACATAATCTTCGTTTAAGCTCTTGGAAGGAATTCTCACATTCATCCGTCCACTCAAAGTTTGTCAGAAGTCCGTACATGGGCTTTGCAATGACAGCATACATGTGTATAAATCGTCGGTAATAACCACAGTGCCCCATGAAAGCTTGTACTTCCTTGACATTCTTTGGCCTAGGTAGCTCCGCTATGGCTCTCACTTTTTCTTCGTCGGTAGATATGCCATTCTTTGACACTATGTGTCCTAGAATCTTGCCTTGCCTGACCATAAAAACGCACTTTTCTGGGTTCAGGCAGACTTGATATTCTCTGCATTTGTCAAAGATTTGTCTGAGTTCAGGGATATGGGTTTGTCTAATGTTGGAATGAGCACAAAGATCATCAACGTAGACTTCTAAACTCTTCCTTAGGAACTCCTTAAACACATGGCACATTAGCCTCTGGAAGGTCGCTGGTGCATTGGTAAGCCCAAATGGCATTACTCTAAAAGCAAAAATGCCCCATTCTGTGGCAAAGGCTGTCTTGTGCTGATCCTCTGGAGCTATGGCTACTTGATTGTAACCCAAAAATCCATCAAGGAAGCTGTACACTTCCTTGCCCGCCACTCTTTCTAAGAGATGTTCTGTGATGGGAAGTGGATAGTTATCTCGAATTGTGGCTGCATTAACCTTCTTCAAGTTAATGCACACGTGCAGTTTGCCATTCTTCTTGGGCACCACTACAATGGGGGATACCCATTCAGTGTGCTCAATTTCATAGATAAATCCAGCTTCGACCAGTCTATCTATCTCTTCCTTGATCTTAGCAGCGTAATTATCATTATATGTGTAGGGCTTTTGCTTAGAGGGTTTGGCATCTGAGGTCATGGGAATGGTGTGTGAGCATATGTCAGGGTCAACACCTTTCAAATCCTTGTAACTCCAAGCGAATACATCTCTATATTCTCTTAGCAAGGCAATCAATTCGTACTCTTCTCCTTCTGTTAGGTCATGACCTATGTACGTACATCTCTCCTCTCCTTCTTCTAGGGCCACTACGATTTTCTTGGTAGTTTCTTTGTTATCATAGGCCTCTCCTGATTGTGCCTCTCGTTTAGGCATTCTTATCACAACTCTCCTGTCATCTATCTCATACTTCTTAAAATTTTCTGGGACCTCAAACAAAGATTCTTCCTCTTTTGGTGAGGCTTCTCTCTTCTTTCGTTCCTTTCCTTCTTCCTTCGGGGTCACATGTGTTGCCAATCTTACATCATTTGTAACCTCCCCATACCTCTGGGGTTGAAATTCTATTTCATGGAAGTATTCTTCATCTGATGCAAATGGTGGGTCCATAATGATTGACTCTAGATCGGAGTCACTTGCATCCTCAAATGCATCAGGGCTAGGTTCGCATTCTTCTAGTACTGCCTCTCCCATGATTGGCTCTATGGAGAAGACTGAAATGTCATAGCCATCCTCATCACAGTGAGGTGTCCATTGTTCTTCATTGATGGCTACGTCCATTGTTGCTAAAATTTCTGCCCAGCCATGAGGTTCGAATTCCTCATCAGGAAAAACTACAGGTGCATAGGCTGGGTCTTGAATTGATCTATGTGTTTCTTTTGCACCTACCTCTCTGGCTTTCTCTCTCTTCTCTTCTTCTACTGCTACCTTGCACATCCATAAGTGAGTGTCTTCATGCATCCATGAGGATCCTGACCCTATGGAATGCACTGATTCTGTATCATCTTTGGCTCTATGGATGGGATTCCACTGGATAGGAGGGACATCTCTATGAGAGTAATCCTTGAGATTTACCTTGGTTGTAACACCTAAGTGTTGCAGATACAACGAATTGGTTCCCCAATCCTGGACCACTTGCAACTGTCGCATAAATGGTCTTCCCAAAATCATCTCATAGGCATGATTTTTGCTAAAGTCACATATAGCAAAGCTATGCTCAAACTCAACACCACAAGTGGTGAGAGTTATGCCTTCTAGCAATCCCAAGGGCCTCTCTATATGACCATCGGCCATCTGCAATTTCATTCTCGTTGGCCTGAGTGCTGGCTTGCCCCAACGCTTCCATAGGGAGGTGGTAGCGATAGCAACTCCTGCACCTGAGTCCAAAATTGCCTTGGTAGTGTACTCCTGGCAGGTGATGGGAAGATAGGTGTTCCCTTCTTCACCTTCACACATATCTCCTATCTTGTCCAAGGGAATTTCTGGCACTGTCCTATGGGATCCTACCCTGGAGCGAGGTTTTGCAGCTTCAGTTACTTGACTGGCTACATATTTTCGCGCTTCTGGTCTATCCTCAGGCAGTTCTTCCAAAGTGGGATCGCGCTGCACCTTGGTGTTCTTTACTACCTCTGTGTTCCTTGATATGACTGAGTCATCGTTCCTTATCATGACTGTGGGTGCTCTCATACACGTGGACTTTGCTTCCCATGGGCCTGTGAAGTGAGGTAGCTCTTGTATGGAATTAGACTCAAAGTCCAATCTCTCGTGAGACTGAATACTCTCATGTTCCCCGTAAATAGATGGGATGTCTTGTGGGAATTGGTCGTGTGCATCATCCACAAGTTCAAAGGGAGGGGCGACTTCACTTTCGTTATCCCATTTGTCTTCTTGAATCTCTCGTAGGAAGTCTGGTGCAAACCGATTCATAGAAGAAGAAGTGTCTGGCTCCGTAGAATTAGGCACATAAGCAACCTGGGAAGGAGGGCTTATTCTATCGTTGACTCTCTTCTTGTTCTCATAGATGGCTGGAGCACAAGCTTCCTGAGGGGGATTACTTATTCTATTACTTTTCCAAACAGGCTCATACGCTCCCTGAGAAGGAATGTAGGCAACCTGTGGAGGTATGTAAACTTTCGAGGGAGGCTCATCTGCCTTTTGGGGGGGAAGATAAGCTTCTTGAGGAGGCACATGGGCTTCCTGAAGAGGCTGGCTTATCCGTTCTCTTACCTTTTCCTTTCTTTGTGGGACAGGTTCCTTTTCTGATTGTGCAATTAGCCTCTCTATTCTTTCCAGCAGTCCATCAAAGTGTAACTGTGTCTTAGCTGAGCTAGAGATATTAAAGAGGCGGCTAGCTTCGAACATGGCTTGGGCCAATTCCACCATCTTTGCACAAACTTTTGTTCGTTCAAGCTCTAGCTCGGCTCTAGGGTAGCATTTTTCATGATCGGTTATGGTTGGCCCTTCTTGGATTCTGGCCTGATATGCTTTAAGCATCATGTTTAGGTCTTCGGGAGTGGGATCAGCTAGGACTGATCCTACTCTAGGGGATGGTGTGATTTGATGAGGCGGCAGGGAAGGTGGTGGTACGGATGGAGTTGGGAGTGGTGGAGGCGGGGTAATGTGAGAGGGAGTTTGAGCTGTGAGTTCAGTTATCCTAGCTTTGGTTTCTCTTATGCTTTCCTCAAGCTCACTCATCTTTTTAGCCCATTGTCTTTTCATTCTTTCTCGACTATCTTTCCACGCTCTAGTCCTTTTTTTTGTCACACTCTCGGTTTCACTAGCCTCTGGGCCCTTTTCCTGGCTTGCCTCTTGGTTTTGCTGCAATGCCTGAGCTCTAGTGACTACCTGTACTGGTGCAGTGGAAGTGACACTTCCTGAGGAATCTACAACCAAACCAATCACATTAATGGGAGTGATTTTTGGCATATTATTGGGGTTCTTTGGGCAATCTCGTAAAAGATGCTCTTTTCCACAATCTTGGCAAAAGCCTTGGATCGTCACGGACTGAGTTTGTGTAGGTGGAGGTAAGGGACAATCACGAATGAAGTGATCTCCCTGACATCGGTAGCATGGTCCTCTAGGAAATGGTGGTCGTACCTATCTAGGTTGAGGCCTAGGGTTGGGGTTTGCATACATGACGTTCGTGTAATCTGACTCCCAACTAGGTTCACTCGGTTCTTCACTATAGTAGGACTCACCATGTTCTGGAGACTGCATGTAGTAAGCCTGGGGACTATCGACATGTGTAGAATCAAAGCTATGGTCACTTGGATCACTTTCTGAGATCAATGGGGTTACTGGTACTATGGCCCTATTAAGGTTTTCTTCTGCAACAGCATACTTTACCGGAATCACGTTAGCGGGGTTTGGAGGCTGTTGAGCTAGCACCGGTTGGGGTCTCTGTTGGGCCTGATATGGTTGCTGATAGGGTTGCGGTGGCCTGCCATATGGCTGTGGAGGGTACTGGTTCTGGTATCTTCCCTGTTGAGGGTATGGCTGAGGGTAGGGTTGCCTAACCGCTTGCCTGTTGTATGGGCAATCTTGCGCAGTGTGATTGGTATACTTCCGTTCTATGGTGCAGTACTGGCTACTAGGATTAACTTGGGGTTGAGCCATAATGGGACAGACGTTCGCAATGTGGTCGCCACCACACGTATAGCATCTTTTCACAGGGGCAAACCTCGGAATTTGTTTGCTAGAGACGCCTAGTTTTTGTGCCACTTTCTCTGCAAGTTCCTCAATTGATGTGGATTGCGTGGAAGAGTGACTAGAAGCACTATCTGAATCTTTGTAGATTTTGGAAAGCTCTAGTTCTTCCCCTAGGTTATCTTCAATGTCAATGCACATGCGCACACACTCTTCTATAGTCCTAGGGTCCTTCAGATACACATAGGATCTCAATTTCGTACTCAGCAATCCATCAAGGAATAAGGCTACTTGTTTAGCAGATGTGGGTAGTTCCGAAACAGGGCACCTTTCAAGATATTGTCTAAATCTTCTTCCGGCCAATCTGACAGTCTCTTGGGGGGTCTGTTTGAAGCTTTGAATCAATGAGGAGGTATTATGTCTTATGCCGCTCTTAGAGAACTCTACAATGAAAGCCTCTAGGAGTTGGTCTATGCTCCTGAACTGCCGCTCATCCAATGGCTGAAACCATGTAAGTGCTGTGTTCCTAAGGGTTAGACCGAAGGCATTGTACTGTGTGAATAGATCCTCCACTTGTTCAGCTCTCAAGACTTGCTTGAACTCCGCCACATGATCATAGGGATCTCCTGTGCCATCAAAGTAATTCTTCATGGACTTAACTAGCTGGGTCGGTCTCAGAGTTCTTGTGTGCTCTCTAGGTCTCGGCAGCGGGAATCCATCCACGTTTCTTTGGTTCCTGTGAGCTCTAAGCATCTCAGGTTCTACTCGATTCGTCTCCGTCCTCGTTCTTTCTCTGCCCACTGGGTTGGCAAAGCTTACTTCTGGTTTATCTCTACTTCTGTCTCTTTGAGTTCCATGAGCTTGGGATGTTCCAGCACCAGGGTGACCATAAGATACATTCAATCTTGGTTGGGGGAAAATGAATTCACCCTTCCAAGTGTAAGCATGCCTATCATTTTCTGCCACCACAAAGATCCTCTCCGAAGTGTGATCTAAGTAGGTCACTCTGCCTGGGCTATCAGGATCCTTAAGCTCATAGATCATGATATTTCCTATATCAGTTGGCTGATTGGATTTATACCTCCAAAAGGCTTCGTCGGTTTCTCGATTGAGGAGCAACTCTATGCTCTTGTTGTCTTGGGGTACCCACTCAGGTGTGATAATCCTAGTGAGAACTGATTTACCTCGAGGGGTTCTAGGTTCCGCACCCATGTTCCCTTGTTCCAAGTCACCTAAGTCCGCTTCTGAGATTACATTCCCAAATTCATCTGTCCTATCCGGGTGACTAGTGACTATATATATAGTTCCTTCTTTGTCCAGGTATGCACCATTTTCAAACTTGACAGCTGGGTGTTCTAGTCCAATGGATTGATCAGGATTCTTAATCTGTATCACAGATCTTCCTAAGCCATCCTCATAGATGCTGGCACCTAATCGGTTGGTCCTAAGGTACTCCAACTGTGTTTTGTAAGGGCCTTCCACCCTGTACAAGTAAGGCACTCCTGAACTTCCCGTAGGTCTGTCCATGCCTTGAGACATCTCTGACTCACTGGTCTCAGAGCTAGGGTAGTACGAGTGGTGGCTCAACTGCTGGGCCCAAGACCTAGCAGTGTGGTTAACGCTAGCCTCTGAAGACCTAAGGCTTTGTCTCTCCCTTACAAGATGTCGTCCTGATCTAAGGTTCATATGCCTATCTAAGTAGCCCAATTCTTTGCCCAGAGTACAACCTCGTTGCTGGTTACTTTATATTAGTCACTTGATTCTTTTTAGTTATTTATCGTGTTTAAGGTCTTGTCTGATATTACGTCGTCGGAATACTTGAGTGTTCTTCGTACTTTCAGGTTGATCGTTCCACGTTAGGTTCTTTTCCTTTATGTTATCGACAGTATCGAGATTAGGTTTTTAGCTTGAACTTGAGTTTTTAGGTAGTCTTCAACTTGATGCCTGCCTATCGTCGCTCTGACTTACTCCTACCTCTCGTCGTCTTAGCTTGGACTATGAATTGACAGAGGGGGTTAAAAGTGTCCAACCTTTTGTTTCCTGCTCGGTTGCCCTTGAGTGCCCAGGAAATGTGTTCCCAAGCTCGCACTTACACTTGCTTAGAACGCCTTTCGATGCCCTCAATAGATCTGTAAGAGTTCCAAAGTTAGCTTGAAGATTTAAATTCTAAAGACAGAACCACTGATTTTCATTCCTGTAGCACAAACACAAACTTGCATAGTGATTTTCAAGAAAACAATCCTAAGGACCCCTGACTTTGATCCCCCTGGATATGGGCAACTTCAAAATACTCTATCTGAAAATCAACGTATTATCTTTATAAAAAACAGTTGAGGGCTTGTAGTATAGGCCATGAGCTTTCCAACAAGCCCTAGAACTCAAAAAATTGATTTCGTATGAAGAAGTTATGACTGTTCAGGGTTTAAGAGGTTAAATCATCATTCAATCTGGCCGACAGATCCTAGGATTTTCTCCAAATCACAAGTGTAGGAACCTCACAAAATGCTAATTGATTGACTATTTTGCCCCAAAATTATCCCAAATTTTGAACAAAATCAAACCCTAATTTTTGGCCGAAAAGCCTGTCAATCGCGATCGACAGGTCTGTCAATCGCGATTGACAGAGGTGTCCGTCGGGGCTGTCAATCGCGATCGACGGTGTCAATCGCGATCGACGGTGTCAATCGCGATCGACACAGTTGGTCGTGGCTGTCAATCGCGATCGACAGTATCAATCGCGATCGACAGGTTTTCTGAATTTTTTGCCGAGATTTCAGTCAATCGGGGGCCTATCAGTCGCGATGGACACGTGGCTACGCGCAAAAGTCAATCAATCGTGGAATTTCAGTCAATCGCGATCGACGGTGTCAATCGCGATTGACAGAGGTGTCGGTCGTGGCTGTCGATCGCGATCGACGGTATCAATCGCGATTGACAGGGTCCTACGTGGCAGTCAGTCGATCGTGGAGGTCTGTCGATCACGATTGACAGGGTCTGTCAGTCGCGATTGACAGGGTCTGTCGGTCGCGATTGACAGAGGCTGTCGATCACGATTGACAGAAAACCTCGGAATTTTTCTACTGTTTTTAATGTTTTAGGATGTGCTCCTTGTGCTTGTTCTAGTGGTGCACTCACTTTTGTGAAAAGCCAAAAATTTCTGTCAGTCGCGATCGACGGAAGCCTGCGACTGCGAGACAGTTTCTTCGAATTTCGTACCTGCGCAGGAAGCTGGGGATGATGATACAGCAAGAACCTGCAATGAAACTCAAGAAACATGCAAAATACGCACACACAATATTGCTCTCTCGCTCTCTCTCACAAGTGAAATGAGGGAAATGAGGTGGGGAAGGTGATATGATCAAAAAACAGAAATTTTTGCGATGATGGAGATGGAGGTGGGAGATGGTGATGATGATGATGGAAATGAAGATGGAGAAGAAAGTAAAAGAAAATCGATGAGAGTGAAGAAAATACCTACAACTCCAACGCGTCAACTCTACGTCTTACCATCACACGCTCGTCCTCAAAGCTCGATCCCCGGCAACGGCGCCAAAATTTGGTGTAGCTCAGTGATGAGTAGCACCTCCTTTAATGTCAATCCGGGAAGACGTGAGGATGGTATGAAGACCTCGAGCAAGTGGCGGCACAAGTGCGTGAGTGAGAAGCACACTAGCATGCACACACATGCACACACACGCGCACACACGGCAAGACAAAGAGTGAGAATCAATGGAGTTCTTCAATTACTTTCAAAATGCTCTTACAAGTTCGTTTCAATTACAATCTAACCTCAAAAATGAGCTCTCTAGCTCTTTTTATAGTTTTTGACTAGGTTTTGGCCCTGTCCAGACCTAGTGTCCGGCCTAGTTAAAAATTAGGTTCCAGGGCCAATTTGAGGGCTTAAACGGAGTCTAAAAAATACGAAAATTGATATGTAGGTACTTCTAAGGCTCCTCAAGCTCAAGGACTCCTTGGTTTGCACAAAATGGAGCTACAAAAATATGAAATGGTATTTACAATGATTGTTAGTGATAAGAATCACTGTTAAAAGATGTTGATTTGGGAAAAATTGAAGGGCCTATCTGCCAGATTTGCGTCGACTGCTTTGTCTACTTACTCCTTCACCTTGTTCTGACTCTCTCCGCTGGCTTCCTTGTCTAGTCAGTCCTTGGGTGCCCATACTGCTCTCAACAAGCGTGGTGCAAGTTTAATTTTAGGATGCTGCAAAATATTTTTGAGATGTCTTTTAATGATACGCAACCACACAAGATCATTTTCCTTGAATTCTTTAGCTAATCGTTTTGTATTGATATTATGTGTGTATTGCTCTTGACTTTTCCTAATGTGCTCGTGAACATCGTGAAGTATAGAAATGTGAACTTGAGCAATAGAATCAACCATCGGAATGTTGGTTTGGATGAGTGACATGGGAGTGGGAAGCTTTTTTCCATAAACAATTTCAAAAGCTGCACGACCATTAGTGGTGATATCTTTTTTCATGTGTGGCCAAAAGAAGAAATATTTGCAGGTAGAAATGGTGCTTTGTATGTCTCTATGACCCATGTAAGATGATTCATGCATTTCTTTGATGAAAAAATCTTTAAAAGCTTGGGTTATGCATAATCTATGTTGAAATAAAGAAAACCATTATGAAATGTATAATGTCCATCAGATAAAGATGCACCATTGTTGAAGTCATGCCATGCACGTGAGAAATACAAATCAGATGCATAAGTGGAAACCATTTCTTAAAACGAATGAATTTGGATAGCAGAAATATTATGAAAAACAATAGAATGTGAAGGAAATCAGCTAAGAGCATTAGCCACAAAATTAGCTTTACCAGGCTGATATTTGATCATGGCTTGGAAATTTTGAATGAATGATGCCCATTTAAGATGTCGATCAGAGATTAAGGACTGATTAAATAAATGCTTAACAACTTGTTGATCCGTTTTGATTAAGACCTCAGAGCCCATAAGATAGTGTTTCCAAATTCGCAATGCATGCACAACCACTAAGAATTCTTATCATACATACTATAATTCTTTTTTGAGGGCTTAAGCTTCCTACTCTCAAATGCAATGGAATGATCATTTTGCATTCAAACAACACCTATTCCTGAACCACTAGCAATAGTAACAACATGAAACGGTTGTGAAAAATTAGGTAACTTAATTAAACAGGTGCATGTGAAAGTGCATGTTTGAGTTTTTCAAAGGATTGTTGTTGGGTAAGTCCCCATGCAAATTTTATTTTCTTTTTCAATAACAAGGTAAGAAGCAATGCTGAATAAGAAAAATTTCGAACAAACTTCCTATAAAAACTATCCAACCCAAGAAAAGAACGAACATCATTGACTGATTGTGGTGTAGGCCATTCTACTATAACTTTAATCTTTTTTGGATCCACATGCACACCTTCACTTGAGATAATATGTCCTAGATATTCTAGCTTACGTTGAAAGAAGTAACTCTTTTCAGGATTAGTGTAAAGTGTGTTCTTTCATAGTAAATCAAAAACTATTTTAAGATGCTTCTCATGCTCACTATCATTCTTATTGTAAACAAGTATGCCATCGAAAAATACAAGAAAAAAAGCTTGGTAATGAAGAAAAATGTTGTTCATCATTCGTACAAATGTAGTAGGGGCATTACTAAGTCCAAAGGGCATTACCATAAATTCATAATAACCGGTTTGAGTTCTAAATGCAGTCTTAAAAATATCATGTTGCATCATACAAATCTGATGGTATCTCGATTTCAGATCAATTCTACTAAAGACATGAGCTCCTCGTAATGTATCTAAAAGATCATCTATTCAGGGAATAGGGTATCTGTTCTTTATTGTGATCTTGTTAAGGGCTCTATAATCAATGCACATTTGATAAGTTTTATTCTTCTTCTCTACTAAGAGAACTGGTGCTCCAAATGCAGAAGAACTAGGCCTTATAAGTCCTTTCTATAGTAGGTCTTTTACTTGGTTTTCTATTTACTTTTGGTGTAGCAGGCGATGCCTATAAGGTGCTTTATGAGTACGAGAACTGCCAGGGACTAAGTCTATGCTATGGTCAAAGGATCTTCAAGATGGTGGTATTTCAGAAGGATACTCAGACATAAAACAATCCTTATAAGTACTCATGAAAGGTTTATGTGCTTCAGGAAGTGTATGAGTATAATCATTGATGACATTGACAAAAACAATGCATGAATTGAATCCTTTCCTAAATGCACATTTTACTTGAGTATGACGAATCAATGGAAATGACTGGAAATCATGCCGTGCAGACAAAGTAATGGTTTGACCTTTAAATTTAAAGTTAAAGGTATGTGTATGGTAGTCAATGTGTGAATGATGAAAAAAATGCATACCTAGTATAACATCGTAAGATTGCAAAGGTGAAATTAAAAATGTTTGTGAATCAACATATGGGCCTATGCTGATCATAACATCATGCACTTCTCATGTTACATTATAACGATTACCTTGAAATGTAGGTTTTACTTTATACAAGGAAGAAAACGTTTTTAATTTAAGTTCTTATATTAATAAATGTGAAATGAAGTCATGTGAACTACCATCATCATGTAAAATTTTAACGAGTTTGTTATTTATAGTAACCTACATGCAAAGTAGAGAATGAGGAGAGATATCATTACCCAAGGTACTTAAGTCCAAAGAGGAGGAATTTCTTCATTATGGGCCTCCATGTTATGTAATTGAGCTGTCCAAAGAGGAGGAATTTCTTCATTATAGGCCTCCATGTTATGTAATTGAGCTGCAACTCGTTTCATGTTAAGAGGAGGAATTTCTTCATTATGGGCCTCTATGTTATGTAATTGAACTACAGCTGGTTTCATGTTAAGAGGTCGCAATCGGCACTTCGTTTTTGTATGTCCAGGTTTACCACAATTCCAACATGCAATTCATGGTCGCTTTTGTTGGGCATCCATCGCTGAAGTTTGTAGGGTAGGTGGTTTGGTAGGTTGGAGAGATGAAGCAACAGGTGCAGTTGAGTAGTTGGTTTGCAGTGGACGAGGAAAACTAGAGTAATATGGGGCATGAAAATTACATTTCATGGGAAGGTTTAACAAAAATTGGTCATTAACGTGGTTGTTGTAGATTGGATTGTCTTGGTTATGGACTGTAATTCTTTCTCTACATCATAGGTGAAAGATATAGCCTCATTGAGTGTTGTAGGTTGTAGGGTGTGAAACTTAGCTTGGATTTCCACTTCCAAACCATCTTCGTATTTCCGTTGCAAGCTATCCTACTATACATCTTCAAGAATTCGAACAAATAGTAAATTTTGCTAGAACCGCTCCATGTAGGTAGTAACCGTATCACCCTCCTTCCATGTAAGGGTTGTCCATGCATGTTGAACATGTAAATGGTATTGAGAAGGAAGAAAGAATCCTTCACTTTATCTTGGAAAGCCTTCCACATTGTTGAACGCTCTATACTGCACCATAGGACATTCCACTATAGTTGAGCTTTTCCTACTAAATAGTTAGTGGCAAATTTGACATTTTCACTTTCATCATATGTTTCATCAGTATAAAATTCATCAAACTGTGACAACCATGAAAGGACTAAAGGGCCATCCTTATGGCCATCAAACCATAAAAAATGGTAATTCTTAACAACAATCTTGGAATGCATGCCATCGGATTGTGTTGATATATTTAAGTCGTGATGTGAGTGAACACACTAGGACCACCGGGGCACTTTTTTCCCTCTTTAGGAGGTTTTTTCCCCCGGCTTGTATATACGCCTATTGCCCTAATGCGCTACTTATCTTTGTACATTCTCTAGTAATACATTCAGTATTGTGTGTTGTGCACCAAGCTTCTTCTTCTTCCTTGTGTTGTTCACGTGCTTCCGCAGACGTCTAACTCCAACAATTGGTATCAGAGCAGGTCATCGCTTCATCTAGGGTGCCGTCAACACTCCTCCATTTGCAGTCTCAGATTCACACAAAATTTGGTGAGCATACTCAAGGTGTTTCAGAGATCAAAACAGCTTCGCTATGTGGTGCCAAAATCGCGGTTTGAGCTCGTTTCGGCCTCCGAATGCACTATCGCAGTGCTTGTGCAGGCTATTTTGTCTTTTCGTGCCAAAGATATATACCAATTTCTGTTCGCCAGTATAAGCGACTCGAAGTCTGCTACAGGTCTAGCAGAATTTGTCTGGGTAGTTCTGTTTAACTTTTTGAGATACAGTCAATTTTTTGCATCAAGGTATTTTAGTCACCGGCCATGGCTGAAAGCAGTGATGTATTCCGTATGTTGGCTGTTGAGGATAAGTTGGATGGTACCAACTACCCATTATGGGCTTATATGATGCGACATGTATTGGTTGCAAAAGGATTGTAGAACATTGTGCAGGGTGTTGAAAGACGTCCTGTTACACCTGTAACAACAGGTACTGCAAATACAGGTGCTGGAGCTGATGACGATGGTGTTGAAGATTATATTGTGCAGATTCCTGTTCGTGCTGCTGTTTCTGCTACACCTACTGCAGAGCAGATTCGTTGGGATGGCAGAGATGCCCAGGCACATGCATTGGTAGCTTTGTCTGTCAAACGTGCCATTATTCCTCATATTCGCTCTTGCAGAACAACTAAGGATGCTTGGGATACACTTACCACATTGTACCAAGCTAGGAATGAGGCTCGTGTTGCTTACCTCTGAAAACAATTGGAGAGTGAGCACATGAATGAAGGTGATTCTATGGACAGTTTCCTAACAAAGATCAAAGACTTGAAGGAAGAGTTGATTTATGCTGATGAGGTTATACCAGATAGCTCACTTGTGCAGACGTTCTGAATGGTCTTCCTGATTCATATCAGAGTTTTGCTTCTACTCTTGCGTTGATGATGAAAGGCAATCCAAATGCCTTGTCATTTGAGGACTTAGTCTCTGTTCTATTGCAAGAAGATCAGTCCAGGCAGAACAGGTCCATTATGCGTGTTGCAGATCAAGCTTTCCTGGCTAGTCAGAAGGGCAAAGGAAAATGGAGTTCTTCTACTAGTAAGCAAAAATCTGCAAATGCTGCACATTCGAAGAACCAAGACAAAGATGAGAAAAAAATCAGAAAAGCAGAAATTGTTTTGTAAGTACTGTAAAGGGAATGATCATATCATAAAGAACCGTCCAAAACTGGCTGCAAAAGAGGCAAAGAAGAAAGAGGCTGGAATGGTTGTTGGAGAAGCCTCTTTATCATATAAGCTCATAGACTATGAAAGATCTGCAAATGATTTGGCATATTTAGTAAATGATTCTCATGCTATGTGAGATGCAAAGCTTTGGCATGCACGCTTTGGTCATCTGAATTTTGCTAGTTTGCTACGCCTGCAGAAATATAAAATGGTGTCCTCTTTGCCCAAATTTGAGGCACCTAGAAAACATGTTTGTGAAGGCTGTATTTTGGGCAAAATTCATCGTTCCTCCTTTCCAAAAGATGGTTCACTTCGGGCTGCACAGAAATTGCAGGTTGTACGTAGTGATGTTTGTGGTCCTATGCAGACACCCTCTTTTGGAAATTACCTTTACTTCGTGACTTTCATTGATGATTTTTCTAGGCATGCATGGGTATATCCACTCAAACCAAAGTCCGAAGTGTTCATGTGCTTTAAACAGTTTCTGGTTTTGGTTGGAAACAGCATGTAAAATGGGCACCCTCCGTTCTGATCAAGGGGGGGAATATATGTCTTCTGATTTTAATGCATTTGTGGCTGAATGTGGGATAAAACACTAGTGTACAGTGCCGTATACACCTCAACAAAATGGAGTTGCTGAACGAAAGAAAAGGTCACTCATGGAGATGGCGAGGTGCATGATCAAGAGTCAGGCTTTACCACATAGTTTCTGGCTTGAGGTTGTCATGTGTGCAGCATATGTGCTGAACAGGTGTCCCACTAAAGCACTGCAGTCTATCACTCCATATGAGGCTTGACATGACCGCAATCCATCTGTTGCTCATCTGCGTGTTTTTTGTTGTTTGGCATATGCACTAGTGCCTGAACAACATCACAGAAAATTGGATGATAAGGTAGTAAAATGTATTTTTGTTGGGTATAGTTATGAAAGTAAAGGCTATCGTTTGTATCATCCATAGACTAAACACATTCTGGTTAGCCGTGATGTTGTCTTTGTGGAAGATGCTATTCAGCCATTGCTTTCATGTACTAAGGAGACATATGTTAGCTCCAAAGACATGTATGATACTTTGATGCCTCTTTTTACAAGTGGACAGTCTAGTGTTGGTCCTAATGAGGCAACTTCTCAGCCTTTGCAGGTTTCATATGATGATGCAGATCATTCCATTTCTGATGCAAATTTACATGATGCACTTGTTGATGAGAGAGAGCTGATATTGAGCAGGCAAGAACTATGCCAAAATGGCTGGTGCAGACTTTGCGTGATAGCAAATTAGATGCACCTTTGTCATATCGTACTCATTCAAGCTCTCATAGTGCCTCGTTTGCATTAGATTGCTATGCTATGGTTGCATCTAGTCTCTGTGATGAGAATGAGCCTGTTTCTTTTGATGAAGCATGGAATTCAGAAAATTGGATGGCTGCTATGCAATCTGAATATGATGCTATAATGAAGAATGGTACATGGTCTTTATGTGACTTGCCTCCTGGCAAGAAGGCCATTGGCATTAAGTAGGTATACAAGCTGAAGCGTAAACTTGATGGTATAGTTGATAGGTATAAGGCTAGGCTTGTTGCAAAGGGTTATGCACAGGAAAGAGGCATTGATTTTGATGAGACCTTTACACCTACATGCCACATGACTACTGGTCGGAGCATTTGTGCACTTGCAGCCCATCATGGTTGGAATGTACATCAGTTGGACATTAAAACAACATTTCTGAATGGTGACTTGCATGCACCTTTTCATGAAGGCTTTGGCTAGGGAGAAATTTGAAGCTTTCCGCAAAGCTTTGGGCTTACTTCCTTTTGTGGAGTGATTTCCACATAGCTTGGCACTTCCTTATACATGAGTGCCAGCTCCTTGTTCACCGCATCACTCCCAGGGGGGGATTTGTTGATATATTTAGGTAGTGATGTGTGTGAACACACTAGGACCACCGGGGCACTTTTTTCCCTCTTTAGGAGGTTTTTTTCCCCCGGCTTGTATATACGCCTCTTGCCCTAATGGGCTACTTATCTTTGTACATTCTCTAGTAATACATTCAGTATTGTGTGTTGTGCTCCAAGATTCTTCTTCTTCCTTGTGCTGTTCACGTGCTTCCCTAGACGTCTTGTTGGAAAACAAAGGTCAATATCCTATTGGTCAAGCTATATCCCATGGTCAAAATTTACCCCAGTTTTCAGGATGTATAGAACTCAATCCCATTCTCTCTAAGAGAAAATGACACTGACAGCGTGGATAAAACAACTACCTTCCAAACTTGTGGTCGGGGTTCAAATCCCGTGAACGGCCACAACAGCACAGAATCTAGCAAAGCTCTTTTGGAGCTTTTAATTTATTAAAAGCTCACACGAATGCAAAGAATAAAGGGGACGGGTGGCACTGTTTCGAATTTGTGATTACTCGTAGCTTTTTATTCATAAGCGATCGCTATTCAATCATGTGCTTTATGCAAAACTTGTGCTTTATTATTGCTTTTCAAGGGTAGAAAAACTACTATATAAGAAGTGCTTGGGGTCACTTGTATTCATCCTTCACCTAGTTTTCAACACAAGCCTTGAGCTTGGACCTCAATAGAGGTGGTGTTTCTTCTAGCACATGGGGCAGCCATGGTGCTAACTTGAAGCATGTTGAGGAGCAGCTATGGAGTTCTTCTTGGAGATTCTTCTTGGAGAAGATGAAGGGTGTGCTCACACTCTAGCTCATGGAGAGGAGTTTATCTCTTGATCATGGAAAGAAGACTTGGTCATTAGCAGCTTGATGGTGAGGATCGACAATCTACATGTTGTAGTTGAAGATTGACTTTTACATGAAGATTTCGGGCTACTTCAAAGACATTGGATGGTGTTTAACATGAGATTTACATCTTATGTTAAGTATTCAGGTACATATTCTCTTTATGCACTCAGGTACTACTTGAAGTTTATGGAGGCAGTAGCATCCATATCAGAAGGAGTCCTATTCGGCATAGGTACAAGAGAATCAGTACGTATATGCTTTATGCATATTTGGATGAGGTGTTTGAGAAGGTGTGTTCATGAGTTTGAGGATTTTTGGTAGCAAAATTGTAAGCATTCTTTGCTACTTTCTAAGTATGTGATCTTTTCACACACGTATCTGACTTAGGGTCTTCCATAGCCTAACGTTAGATGAGGGTTTGTTGTTTATCAGTTTCACACTGATCCTTCCTCCTTCAGTCACTCATATTCACTCTTCTATAACCTATTAGGTCACACATCTCATGTATATTCAGATTTCTATCCATACATCTGAATATGTTTGTCACATTTGTACATTCACTCATTCATCTATTTCTCTTGACATAGAGTGGTTGAGAGTTTTGCTCCCACGTTGTACATTGAACATTGGTATATACGATAGTGTGAGTAAGCCTTGGCTTACGTAACACCTTACACATGTTGTCTAGTCTCTCTCTATCTTTGTCTCATCATTTGTATGATTAAATGTGGTATGTTCATGTTTTGTCAATGTTTGAAGATTGCTAGATTCTATGTTGTATATGCTCGACCTATGGAACCATGGACCTGTGATATGAGCTATGGGCCTACCTCATTTCCAACATTTGGTATCAGAGCACTAAGGTTTTGGTTTCAGAACTTTAGGTCTTTGGCATCAATGCATTAAGGCTCATTCAGATTCCTAGGTTTTCCAGAATTCTAGGTTTACAACATATGATTTAAGGGTGTCTTCTAATATTTGACATTTGGCATAAACACTTAATCTAGACGAGTAGAGATTTGAGAATTAGACAATTCAGTCACATGTGTATTCATCAGTGTGGAGTATGAAGTTGATGATCTCTTAGCAGTCGAATACTTTTGGAAGAGTATGCAAATACTTTACAAAAGTATTGTTTGAAGACCAAGACTTGATGAAGAGAAGGCTACTTCAAATTCAAGGAAGAATAATGGTTTAGAGAAGATGAAGGAATCACATCAACATCAAATCACAAGTATCAGTTTTTACTATCAGATTATCATTTGCAGGTCATGTCTTAGAAGAGCAGTTATGAAGAGATTTGAAGGATTCAAGGAATGCTTTTATACACTTTCAGTATTTTGAAAGATAAAGCATTAGCTACATCAAAACAGGTATCTAGAGGTTTTTCTAGAGAGTTTTGAGAGATCTCTTTCATGGCAATAAAGCTTATCTAAGAAGACAAATTTGGAGATGGGATGAGTTTTTTGTGTTCATCCAATTTTCTATTGTAAGTTGGTTGAATATCAAGGTACAAATGTGATCTAGAGAGGTAAATCTAGAAAGGAAATTCATCTTTCAGAAAAAAGGTTGGTGAATTTAGTCATTTCAGACCTTTGAAGCAGAATTTTTATTCAGAAATATGAGGAGATGGTAAAACATGTTTCCATATTCACTTCCATTTATATACCATGTTTGTTTTATCTCTTACTCTTAGCACTAGAGAAAGAGAAAAAGTTCATTTGAAGAAGTCAAGAGTGTTTGCTACTTCAAGATGAAGAGAACAAAAGGTATGGAAGAGAAGTTTGAAGATGTTAACATCATCATCAGGTGGAAGAAAGATGCAGAAAAAGAAAGTCCATCATTTCCAAAAGAAAAGTAAGGCTTCCTTTTCTCATATATTTTCCATATACTTTTCCTATTTTATCCTCTACATCCAAAGACAAGCCTACGAGAAGATCTTGTTTAAAGAAGAAGCAGTTTCTTGTTTTGCATTACACTTGGTCATGATTTAGTAGATTTGACAAAGAATTGCATTGAGGGAAAGAAAAGCAGAAGATTTTAAAGACAACTTGTATGTTTTGACTCGTATGTATGAGTTATATATAAGTTGAAGATTTTAAGCAAGTAGCTTATATGTTCCCTCAAAGAATTCTTGGAGTGTCAATACAGATCTACTTGGTATATGACAAGTTGCAAAGAAGTATATTTCTTCTTTATCTAACTCTTGAGGTAAAAGAGTTTTTTGTAGCAGATGTTGAAGACTTGGGTTGAGATTTTATGTTTGGAAAGGTTACCTCATATTCAATATTTTCAGAAAACTTTAGAAAATTCAGATTGTTGATGTACAAGTCAATGGAGAATCTACTTTCTATGATTGTCTAGACTTTTGGATACATGTTTGTATTCAAAAAGGTGTTCCATCATATCCTATCACTTGATTGAGAAGTGGAGTTAGCCAAAAGAAAGTCAAGCAGGTACTATCACATTTCACCCGGGTAGAATATGAAAAGATGAAGTATCAACTCGCAATTTTTTGGAGTTCTCAAGGTGAGAAGTTTGTCCACTTATGTTTCAAGTAGGAGTTGCATATTCTTGGGAAAGATTTGTTTAAAGAAAAGTTTTACAAATTTGTCAGAGGCATGGACACTTAGAGACATTCAGGTAATAAATCAAACATTCAGTCATGAAGGTTTGATGAGAGCAGATTCTACACAGGAGAGATCATTGATCTTGGATAGATCTTGTATGATCTTGAGTATTTATGAGTCAGTTGTCTATACTTTGTTTGAGAAAGTTCTTAGCATTGGAGAAAGTAATTCAAAGATTCAGGCTCTATCAGATTTGTGTTGCAAAGAAAAAGAAGATACTTTTTATGTTACAGAAGATTATGGATCCTAAACTTTTGTTTCAGATACAGGTATGTATTACTCAACATCAGATTTATGAAGGAAGACGTTCCAGATTTCATAAAGTCTGATATATTTGAAGAATACTGGATACTAGTGTTAAATCATCCAGGGGGTGATGAAACATGAAGACTTATTTTCAGCCACATGTGAAAGAATGCAGATTCATACTTACAGGTATTCCTATATTTCCTTTGTCAGGTTCTCTTTATGTTCCAGCTTTGAAAAAAGAAGGAAGAAGAAGAATGTATGGAGAAAGTTTCTGTTAGGTGTTCTTGTTCAGGAGAAGGTTCCAAAGTTCTATTGAAGAGAAGCTTGATATTTCAGAGAGGTATGTTTTAGAAGTACGCACATATGTGTTTATACCAAGTTCTGAAAGAAAGAGGTATGAAAGACTTACATATAGAACAAGGATGATGACATCATAGATTTTTTGATGAGACTCATATTTCAGTTGATTTCCGTTGATTTCAGCTAAGTTGAGTTTATTTGACTTGAGTACAGTCAGAGATGAACCAACAGTGTTCATAATACACTAAGTTGTGAGTTGACAGTCACAGGTTCCAGGATTGAGTTCCTGATTTTGTTTAGTGTATTTACATGACGCAACAGAAGTACGTTGAGAAACCTTTTTGTAAGGTAAATGCAAATATATGGATCCCAGTGTATGTTTTCAGGTTTTTGAAAATAGGAGATAGTAGGTTCGGAGACAGTTCACGCTATATTTGTTGTCCAGCAGTGATTGCTTGATGTGTACACTATTGGATATCTAGTTTGCATATTTTCTCAGGTATTATGGTTCATATTCAGCAAGTTTAGGTTTTTTTAAGAAAAGTCAAATTCAGTTTTGACTCAGAAGACTTTTGAAGAAAAGAATTGAAGTTTGCGAGTACAAGTTTGCAGCTTGTGATAGTTTGCAGATCCAGTTTAGTTTGTACCAATATGACATTGTAGGGGGGATTGTTGGAAAACAAAGGTCAATATCCTATTGGTCAAGCTATATCCCATGGTCAAAATTTACCCCAGTTTTCAGGATGTATAGAACTCAATCCCATTCTCTCTAAGAGAAAATGATGCTGACAGCGTGGATAGAGCAACTGCCTTTCAAACTTATGGTTCGGGTTCAATTCCCGTGAACGGCCACAGCAGCACAGAATCTAGCAAAGATCTTTTGGAGCTTTTAATTTATTAAAAGCTCATACAAATAGGAAGAATAAAGGTGACGGATGGCACTGTTTCAAATTCATGATTATTCGTAGCTTTTTATTCATAAGCGATCGCTATTCAATCGTGTGCTTTATGCAAAACTTGTGCTTTATTATTGCTTTTCAAGGGTAGACAAACTAATATATAAGAAGTGCTTGGGGTCACTTGTATTCATCCTTCACCTAGTTTTCAACACAAGCCTTGAGCTTGGACCTCAATAGAGGTGGTGTTTCTTCTAGCACATGGGGCAGCCATGGTGCTAACTTGAAGCATGTTGAGGAGCAGCTATGGAGTTCTTCTTGGAGATTCTTCTTGGAGATTCTTCTTGGAGATTCTTCTTGGAGAAGATGAAGGGTGTGCTCACACTCTAGCTCATGGAGAGGAGGTTATCTCTTGTTCATGGAAAGAAGACTTGGTCATTAGCAGCTTGATGGCGAGGATCGGCCATCTACATGTTGTAGTTGAAGATTGTCTTCTACATGAAGATTTCGGGCTACTTCAAAGACATTGGATGGTGTTTAACATAAGATTTACATCTTATGTTAAGTATTCAGGTACATATTCTCTTTATGCACTCAGGTACTACTTGAAGTTTATGAAGGCAGTAGCATCCATATCAGAAGGAGTCCTATTCGGCATAGGTACAAGAGAATCAGTATGTATATGCTTTATGCATATTTGGATGAGGTGTTTGAGAAGGCATGTTCACATGAGTTTGAGGATTTCTGGCAGCAAACTTGTTAGCATTCTTTGCTACTTTTTAAGTACGTGATTTTTTCACACACGTATCTGACTTAGGGTCTTCCACAGCCTAAGGTTAGATGAGGGTTTGTTGATTATCAGTTTCACACTGATCCTTCCTCTTTCAGTCACTCATATTCACTCTTCTATAACCTATTAGGTCACACATCTCATGTATATTCAGATTTCTGCCCATACATCTGAATAGGTTTGTTACATTTGTACATTCACTCATTCATCTATTTCTCATGACATAGAGTGGTTGAGAGTTTTGCTCCCACGTTGTACATTGAACATTGGTATATATGATAGTGTGAGTAAGCCTTGGCTTACATAACACCTTACACATGTTGTCTAGTCTCTCTCTATCTTCGTCTCATCATTTGTATGATTAAATGTGGTATGTTCTTGTTTTGTCAATATTGGAAGATTGCTAGATTCTATGTTGTATATGCTGGACCTATGGAACCATGGACCTGTGATATGAGCTATGGGCCTACCTCATTTCCAAAACGTCTAACTCCAACAGATTGGGCAGAAACAATAGCTTTGACCACCCTCATAATGTTATCGTCATCAGTTTGCATCTTCTCGAGTACTTCGTTGTGTTCTCAGATCTGGTTATGAGCGCCTCGAAGTTCGTGCTATAGGAGCTCAAGTTTTTGCTTGAGTGTTACCTCGGGTAGTGGTGACTCACCGAAATCCTCCATGGTGTTTTGTAGGGTCCATGAGGATGTAGAGAACAAAACCCTCTTGCTAGATATGTAAAAACAATTTTTGACATTGTTTCAGTTAAAGTGTAAAAGGAAGGGTTGTTCTTGGGAATTGAAAAAGTAGTAAGAGATGAAAGTTGTGTTAAATATAAGAAAAGAGAACTAGAGTGACAACACAAAGAGATAGTGTAGTGGTAAAACTTCCCTTGTGTGAGTGAGGTTGTGGGTTCAAATCCTCCCACCATGATGAATATAAAACTCCTTATTGCCAATCATAAAATAAAATTGGTTTGTGCATAGCTAACGGCTGCCAAGGTCGCCAAGGTTGCCAAGGGAGCCTTGGGTGCCAAAGATGCCAAAGTAATGCCTTAGTTATGCCTTAATTTATGTGTAAGTTCTATGCCTTAGTCGATGCCTTGGAATTGGAACTCAAACACAAACCAAAAATTGAAACTGAAACTGAAAGAAGAACCGAAATCGAAATCGGAATCGGAATCAAAATAAAAAACGGAAATGAAAATGGAAATGGAAATGAAATCGAAAATGGAAATCGAAACCAGAATCAAAATCGCGAACAGAGAATAGGGAACAGTGAAATAGAGATCAATCGCCAAAACGAACAAAAATAGACTCCTCCATAGTGATGCGAGCAAGGCTCTGATAACACTGTTAGCAGGATCTTGATCACATGCACACAGAGGTTACGGATGCAAAAAACACACAGAAAAATAGACATGCCAAGAGATGAGTCAAAAAGTAGTATTGGATGCAATCTCCCCCCATGCACTCTATTTTGACATTCCACAGAGCGCATGTATTTATAGGAATTTTTTATTATGTCGAAATAGTGGTCACATGAGAGTGGCTTCAAAAAGCATACGTGAAAGCAAAAGTTGGTAGCTTCTGTAGAAAGCCTTTGCTTTCAATATCAAAAATTGCGGTCTACAATGACCCTTATTCTAACCACTACTTCTCTAACTATTTCTAACAATAGAACCTTCTACATGGGTTTATTTACAAACTAAATTATAAGTTGGATTATTGATATCCGCCCTAAAGTTGGATTATTAAGGTTCGCCCTTTCACGCATTTCATGCCCTCGTGAACCTTAAGATGCTATATCAAAAATACCAAAACAAATTAATACATTAATTAATTAACACTCCAACAATGCCTCGTTCAACACATTCCATAATTTATAACAAAGTTGGTGTGTATGATTGTGCTTTAAAACCTATTGTGATTGTCTCAATCATAACATTGATTCTTACTTTACAATAGTATATGGTTGTAGGTTTTATGTTACTTTCATTGATGACCATACATGCAAAGTATGGGTATATTTCATGAAAGAGAAGAGCGAGGTGTTCACTCACTTCCAGAATTTTAAAGCTATGGTGGAAAATCAGACAGGGAAGTACATTCAGACATTAAGATCTGATGGAGGAGGTGAATACATGTCAAATGAGCTCAGTAGTTTTCTAAAAAATCATGGAATTTGCATCAGTTTTCATGTAGGTACACACCACAACAGAATGGCATTGTTGAACGCGAAAATAGACATATTGCAGAAATAGCAAGAGCCTTGATGGCAGAGAAGAATATGCCTCATTGTTATTGGGCAGAAGCTATGCATAGTGCTATATACATCATGAACCAAACCCCGACTGCTGTTGTACATCAAGTTACACCTGAAGAGAAGTTTACACGTAAAAAGCCAAACTTATCACATCTGAAAGTTTTTGGCTATATTGCATATGTACATGTTCTAGATGAGTTGAGGAGGAAGCTTGATCCGAAAGTAGAAAAATGTGTCTTCATTGGATACTCCCTTGAGCAAAAGGGGTACAAATGTTATAACCCACTCACACGATAGGTGAAGGTGAGCAGAGATGTGGTATTTGATGAAATGTCAAGATTCTATGCAAATGCCAAAGAAGGACTGCATCTTGAACCAAATGACAAAGAAAATGCTGAAAAATCAAGTGCAAAATCTCAAGTTTTGAGTGGACCACATGCATCACCAAAAAATAGTTCCAACTCAAATCCATGGAGTGGAAGATTGCATTAAAATTTCAGACCAGCAAATTCATCAAATACATCCAAAAAGGGTAAATAAAAGCTTTCTGCTTGTAGTAAAACATGTGCAGGTTTTGAAGATGTTGATGGAGATTCAACTGGTTCAGAAAAGTCTTGATGAGGAACTTGGATTGCCCTCTATGAAGACTCCAGGAGTAAGAAAAGAACATGTAGATGATACAAGGAGAAGTGACCTAGGGCCAAGAAGATCTGGGAGGATGTGTAATTCAGTGCAACGATTGACATATGATAGTTACATGGCTTGCCACTGTGCTTACATGACAAAGGTAATACAAGATGCTGAACCTTCTTGTTTTGAAGATGCAATTGGTAATGCAAATTGGGAAAAAGCTATGGATGAGGAGATGGCTGCACTTTATGGAAATGCTACATGGAAGCTGGTTCCATTGCCACAAGGAAAGAAACCCATAGGCTACAAATGGGTTTACAATGTAAAGCATAATGTTGATGGTAGCATAAGCAGGTATAAAGCACGATTGGTAGCTAAAGGTTATGCACAAACATATGTCATTGATTATGAGGAAACATTCAGCCCTATAGCTAAAATGTTTATTGTCAGAACACTTGTCGCATTAGCTACAACAAAAGGATGGACTTTGCATCAGATGGATGTGAAGAATGCTTTCCTACATGGTGAGTTATAGGAAGAAGTATATATGGACTAGCCACAAGGATATGAAGATTCAAAGCATCCAGAATATGTTGGCAGGTTGTAAAAGGCTTTGTATGGGTTGAAGGAAGCCCCTCGTGCATGGCATGCAAGGATTGTTGATTACTTAACGAGCATTGGGTTCTCCATGTGTGATGCAGATCACTCACTATATGCAAGGAAGGTTGATGATGGCATCACTATTGTGGCTATTTATGTTGATGACGTGATTGTACGTGGTGATAATGAAGAAAGCATCAAAGAGGTAAAGAGACTTCTTATGCAGGAATTCGACATGAAAGATCTTGGTGTGTTGCGCTATTTCTTGGGCATTGAGTTTATACATACACAAACAGGTATATGGATGTTGCAAAGGCAATATGCCTTGAATATGCTGCAAAAGTATGGTATGGCTGATTGTAAGCCAATTTCTATGCCATTAGATCAGAATTTGAAATTGGATACTACATCAGGTGAAGCATTGGAAAACGCTACTATGTACAGGAAAATTGTGGGAAGTCTTATATATCTCACAATTACAAGGCTTGATCTAAGTTATACTGCTAGACTTGAAAGTCAATTTATACAGGTTCCCAAGAAGCCACATTTGGATGCTCTGAGGTGCACTCTACATTATGTGAGTGCTACTTTGGATTATGCATTGTTTTATGAAGCTGGTGTAGAGTTGCAGGTTCATGGATACACCGATGCAGAGTAGGCTGGTAGTACTCCAGATAGAAGATCTACTAGTGGCTATCTTTTCTCACTTGGAGGTGCAGCTATTACATGGAGTAATAAGAAGCAACCCAATGTTGCTTTGTCGAGTACAGAGGCTGAGTATAGAGGTGCTGCAATGGCAACATGTGAGGCATCATGGCTGGAGATATTACTTGCGGATTTAGGTGTGGAAGTGCAAAAGTCTATCACTATCTATTGTGATAATCTTAACAGCATACAATTAGCACGAAACCGTGTTTTCCATGCTAGAACAAAGCATATCGAGGTACATTATCACTTCATCAAAGAGAAGGTATTAGCAGGTGATATTGATCTTGTTTATGTGAGAATAGATGAGCAGGTTGCTGATATTTTCACCAAAGCACTTGGAGCTGAGAAGTTGAAGAAGTTTCGGGAGATGCTTGGATTACAAGATATGGCATTGAGCTTGAGGGGAGTGTTGAGATATCAAGCTCAACATGTGATGATCCACGATGACACGTACCAGTTTTTCATTTCTTTGACATGTATAGTGGTCATGCCGGTATATGTCAGGGATACTTCATTGAGCTTTATTAGATTTATCTACCGAGATTGATGGCACATTTGTTTCTTGCCAGCTCACTCATTCGCAGACATTAGGTTTTTCCTTATGTACTGATCTTTATATATTGCACTTATTGTATTCTTGTTTTAGGTCATTCTTGTACATTCCTTTTATGTAATAGAAGAAGAAGAAGAAGATTTTTCTTCCTTGCCTCAATCTGTGTGTGTGCTTCTCCTTGAGAGTGAGAGTGTGTGTGTGAGCTCTCTTCCTTATCTCCTTCCTCGTGACAATACATACATAAATACACATATACATACATGCATAGATACATACATACATATGTACACACATACACTACAATAGAATCTACATCTTTTTATACGTATTTTGACCACTTTCATTGGTTTAAAATTTTATGCACCAATCAACAATATAACATGGGGAAACATACACGACTCACAATATGCATCTAAAGGAACTTTCTGTGTTTGGTGCTACCATCAATTTGTTGTATGCATGTCTTAAACCACATAAGATAATTATTAAAAAAATAAGGGAAATTTCATATTAATATATTTGTCAGTATATTCATGTATATTGGAAAAAACATGCTTTCATGCTTGTTCACACTTACGTAGGCCTGCATATGCACATGTCTCTACAACATGAACTTGTAACCATAATCATAACAATAATAGCATAACCATAACTTTCATGAAGCAAAATAATATCATAAGCATAGACTTGTGCATTTGTACAACACGAGCCTACATAATCATAATCATACTTAACTATGCATGCATAGACATGTACAATATGAACATGCATAACCAAAAAAATAACAATAAATGTATAACCATACCTACATGAACTACAATAACATCTACATAATCATAGATTAATCATGCAGAACGATGCATGCATAGACATGTACCATATGAATCTATATAATCATAATCATAACAATAAATGCATAATTATAACCTGCATGAACTCTGATAAGAGCATAACCATAAACTTGTTTTATACCTATGTAATAACATCATAATCATAAACATGTGCATAGTGACATAGTAGAATAACATCATAATCATAAACTACATAAATATTAACAAAATATCAAATTTATAACCATAATCATATACAAACTACATAAACATAGTCAAAACTTGAGAGTAATAGAAATGGAAGACAACACCTCATGAATAAAATGATAAATAATACATTGCATCCATATGATACCAAAAAAGTAGTATGTATGTTTTTCTAGGTTGCATTATTTGTTATTTGATCATTTGATTATTTGTGAATAATATGGAATTTTTCAATGAATTCTCATTTATTCTGTCAAACTATTCAATGCACATTGCTTATTCGAAAAAGTTTGAATAATTTTTGCATGGAAATTTAAGGATTTTCAATGGAAAACCTTTTTAATCAAAAACCTTTTTGATCATCATGGCTTTTTTAATAAAATACATGCCCGTGTTATACAACCATAGAAGATTCCTTGTCTTCTATGAACTAACAATGTTATATGCAAAAGCAAAATGTATACTTTTTCTCAAAAACTTAGATTTTAGAAATTTACAAAATCAAAAAATTAAGATTGGATGTTTATAGAATTAATATTTAAAAATAGAATGAATGTTTGAAATTAAAATATATAGGACTACTTATAAATAATATTAACGAATATCTAGATCTAATAGCTAAAATCAGAAAATTTTAGGAATATTTATATTTAATTTATAATTTAGGATTTAAAATTTAGAAAATAATAGTATTTTTTAGAATTAATATTTAGAGTTTTGGATTTAAAAATCTAGTGGTTTTAGGATTTTTGAACTTTAAAGTATCATGATTGTTTGAATCATAATGATCCTTACTTCATGATAGTTTTAGGATCTCTCTAGGTTTATGATTTATTGTGACTATTTGAATCAGAAAATTGACTCTTACTTCATAATAGTTTTAGTGCATATGTGTATGTATTTGTATCACATATGTTTGTGTGTATGTGTGTCTATGTATGTTCTCTAAAAAGTATTATCATTATCTAAATCATAATAGCGATTCTTACTTCACAATAGTATGTGCATGTGTGTGTGTGTGTAACAGTATGTGTATGCGTACTTTTGTATGTGTGTCTCTATGATTTTGATTTGAAAAACTATTGTGATTGTCCAAATCATAGAATTGATTCTTGATTCATAATAGTACATGTATGTGTGTGTAATAGAATTTGTATGTAGATGTGCATGTTTGTGTCTGTGATTTTGATTTCAGCACTATTATGATTGTCTAACTCATAGCATTGATTCTTACTTCAAAAAAGTATGTGTATGTGTGTATGTATGTATGTGTGTGTGTATGTGAGTAATTTAAAAACTATTATGAGTGTATGACCCATACCATTGATTCTCACTTCAAAATTTATGTGTATGTGTGCATAATAGTATGTGTATGATAGTGATTTAATTTGAAAAGTAATGTGATTTTCCAACTCATGGCATTGATTCTGACTTTACAATAGTATGTTTATGTGTGTGTATGTACATTCATGTATGTAATTTAAAAATTATTGTAATTGTTTGACCCCTAGCTTGATTCTTACTTCACAATAGTATGTGTATGTCTATGTGCATGTATGTGTGTGTGTATGTATGTGCTTTAAAAAAAAATGTGATTGGCTAACTTATACCATTGATTCTTACTTCATAATATATATATATATATATATATATATATATATATATATATATATATATATATATATATATATATATATATATATATATATATATATATGCACACATATACATGTGTGTGTATGTGTTTATGTGTGTCTAATAGTATGTGTATGCATGCCTATAATTGTGATTACTATTGTCATTGTTTGAATCATGGCATTGATTCTTACTTCACAATAGTATATGTATATATGTTCTTATATGTGTGTAAGAATTTTTGTATGCCTATGCATGTATGTTTGTGTATATGATTGTAGTTTAGAAACAATTATGATTGTTTGACTCATAGCATTGATTCTTACTTCACAATACCAAGTATGTGTATGTGCATGTGCATTTGTGTATGTGTGTGTGTATGATCTTTATTTGAAAACCATCGTGATTATTTGAATCATAACATTGATTCTTACTTTACAATAGTATGTTTAGGCTTGTATTTATGTGATTGCTTGACTCATAGTATTGGTTCTTACTTCATAATAGTATGTGTAGGTTTGTGTGTATGATTATCATTTAAACACTATTGTGATTTTCTAACACAAAGAATTGATTCCTATTTCATAATAGTATGCGTAGGTTGGTGTGTATGATTGTGATTTAAAACCTATTGTGATTGTCTCACTCATAACATTGATTCTTGCTTCACAATAGTATATGTAGGTCCATGTTCATGGATGTGATTTAAAAATTATTTTGATTGTCTGGCTCATAATATTGCTTCTTACTTCACAATAGTATGTGTAGGTGTGTATGTGTGATCATGACTTAAAAAATATTGTGATTGTCTGACTGAAAGCATTGTTCTTACTCCACAATAGTATGACATTTTAGGTTTCTCTTTATGTTTGAGATTCAAAAATTATTTTAATTCTCTTACATATAGCATTGATTCCTATTTCACAATAGTATGTGTACATGTGTGTTTATGCATCTGATTTAAGAACTATTGGGAATGTATGATCATAGCATTGATTCTTGTTTCACAATAGTGTGTAGGTTAGTCTATATGATTGTTATTTAAAAAATATGGTGATTGTTTGACTCAAAGCATTTATTATTACTTCTTAATATTTTTTGTAGGTCTATGTGAATGATTGTGATTTAAAAACTATTGTGATTGTTTGACTCATAGCATTGATTCCTACTTCACAATAGTATGTACAGGTGTGTATGATTTAAACACTATTGTTATTGTCTAACTCATAGCATTAGCTCTTACTTCACAACATTATGTGTATATGTGTGTTTATTTCCATTAGATACATATATAGACAGATACATAGACACATAGATCAATAGATATAGGAATTTAAGAGATATATACATAGGGAGGTAGAAATATAGATGGATAGATAGATAGATCCATAGATAGATAGATAGATAGATAGATAGATAGATAGATAGATAGATAGATACATACATACATACATACATACATACATACATACATACATACATACATACATACATACATACATACATACATACATGATTATATATATGACTTTAATATGATGACATTTGAATCATTAATCATATGATATCATCACAACACTCCACATCATAAGATTTGAATAAGACTTTAGTCACATCAATCCGCATTATAATATTTAAATTAACCCATATGGTATCACCCACATCAATAACATTCAAAATAAAATCCCTATTGTAATAAAGGAAGTCTGTGATCCAATGGTCTGGCCGGTTCAGACAGATCTGAAATCGGACACCGTTTGGTCATCCGTGTGTATGACCAAAGATCTCGAGTTTAGACTTACTAGGAGGTCTTGTGCGCTTGTGAACAAGTGATCCACTTAGCTTAGTGGTTAAGTCTCAAGGATGTGAAGGAGGAGGTCTTGGGTTCAACCCCATGGGGAGCATGGGGAGAGTGTTTTGCACAAAGAGCTCTAGAGCCTCCTAGAAGCATCCTCAAGTTAACTGGGACACTTGGTGCACATGCAGTTAAATGGCCGACACATGGCTGGCTAGTATCCACCTGCCCAAGAAGGCAGTCCCCTAGAGAGAGCTATATATAGAGGCATTTGGTTGGGAGGAGGGTCATCTCTCTAGCACATGGTGTCGTAATTTTTCAATCTCTTGCACCTATCATGATTCATATCATGACACATCATAACTTTTGGAATGCATATAATCATTGTACATTAAAATCCATATTGTCATTGAACATTTCACCAGAACACTTAAACTTAACGTAACAGTTATATTACATTAACACAACATTGAGTTTGAGACCATCATAAAAACAAAGATGTTTGATTACATCAATGCACTATGAAATGGGTCTAAGCCATCAATCTCAAATAATTTTAAACCATATCTAGATGGATTTGCAAAAACTCTAAGTAAACCCTATACTAGAGTTATTTTAAGATCAAAAGATGGCCTTGTAAAAGAATCATATTTCCATATTCTCTCTCTAGAATAGAAAATAAACTCTTGAGTTCTCACTGTAAAAGGATTCATTTCTCAATATGCTCCATTTGGAAGATGGTACTAATGTCTGCATTCAGTTTTCAATTGCAGCAGACATTAGATTGAATTGCAGCAGGTAAGTACTAGCTCAATGCGCTCAATGGGATATCACACGCTCAATGTGCATGTTCTTTTCCTTTCTTTTCTCTGTGTGGAACTCTCCCTCTGTACTCTGAATTTGTGTATGTTCACGTAGTTCAACACATTTCAACTGTGAATGTACTTTCAACAAGTAAAGTGAAGTCCATGGCTATAACTATCTTGGTTCATGCTTGGATCAATATGCTACAATTTGGAAGATGACACTAATGACAATAATGAGAGTGTGTGTATGATCTATCTCAAGAAGGAGAATGAAATCTCATATGCCCATGTCTCCGTTTCATTGCAACCTTTTGAAAAGGATAAGGATGATCAAGCTCTACTACTTGCTTGAATTTCTTCGGAACTATCCCAGAAATGGCCGCAAAGCCTATCTTCTTTTAAGGCAACTACATGTTCTTGTTTAATGCCAGCCAGCACGATGGAACCATAGGTCGAACGCTTCTGTAAGGTGACCGCATTCCTCCACAGTTTGGCTTGCAAAGCCTAAGCACTATGGCAATAGTATCTGAGCATCTTCATGAGGTAGTCTTGAAATTATTAGTAAGAACACGTTCTCTAGACATTGACGTAGGGGATGGAGCTTTGCACTCGGAACTGTTTGAGATGGAGGTTCTCTAACCTTCATTCAAAAATAAAATAAATATATCTCATGACTAAAGAAAGCGGTTCCAGGGACATAAAAGCACTAGGTTAACCAAATTTAACCAAATTTTGATGCCATTAAAGACATGCAAGCTTCAGATGACTTGAGCACTTTGACACGAATAGAAGCAAGAATAATTACCTGATATGAGGTGGTTATGAAACCAGCTGCTACTTGACTTGCCAGATTAAAAGTACATCCAAGCATATGTGGCATTGATTCTTATTTCACAATAGTATGTGTAGGTGTGTGTTTAAGTATGTGACTTAAAAACTATTGGGAATGTTTGATCATAGCATTGATTCTTGTTTCACAATAGTGTGTGTAGGTAAGTGTATATGATTGTTATTTAAGAATTATCATAATTTTTTGAGTCAAAGCATTCATTCTTAATATTTTTTGTAGGTCTTTGTGAATGATTGTGATTTAAAAACTATTGTGATTGTTTGACTCATAGCATTGATTCCTACTTCACAATAGTATGTATAAGTGTGTATTTATGTGTGTGATTTAAACACTATTATTATTGTCTGACTCATAGCATTAACTCTTACTTTATAACAGTATGCGTATATGTGTGTTTATTTCCATTAGATACATAGATAGCTAGATACATAGACACATAGATTAATAGATATAGGAATTTAAGAGATAGATACATAGGGAGAAAGAAATATAGATAGATATATATATAGATAGATAGATAGATAGATAGATAGATAGATAGATAGATAGATAGATACATACATACATACATACATACATACATACATACATACATACATACATACATAGACAGTTAGATAGACAGTTAGATAGACAGTTAGATAGATAGTTAGATAGATAGTTAGATAGATAGTTAGATAGACAGATAGATAGACAGATAGACAGACATATATACAGACATATAGACAGACAGATAGACAAGCAGATAGACAGACAGATAGATAGATAGATAGATAGATAGATAGATAGATAGATAGATAGATAGATAGATAGATAGATAGATAGATAGATAGATAGATAGATAGATAGATAGATAGATAGATAGATAGATAGATAGATAGATAGATAGGTAGATAGATAGGTATATAGATAGGTAGATCGATAGGTGGATCGATAGGTAGATAGACAGATAGATAGAGAAGTAGATAGACAGATAGATAGACAGATAGATAGATAGATAGCTAGACAGATAGGTAGACAAATAGATAGACAGATAGATAGACAGATAGATAGACAGACAGATAGACAGAAAGACAGACAGACAGACAGACAAACAGATAGATAGATAGATAGATAGATAGATAGATAGATAGATAGATAGATAGATAGATAGATAGATAGATAGATAGATAGATAGATAGATAGATAGATAGATAGATAGATAGATAGATAGATAGATAGATAGATAGATAGATAGATAGATAGATGGATAGATAGATAGATAGATGGATAGATAGATAGATAGATAGATAGATAGATAGATAGATAGATAGATAGATGGATGGATAGATGGATAGATAGATGGATAGATGGATAGATAGATAGATAGATAGATAGATAGATAGATAGATAGATAGATAGATAGATAGACAGATAGATTTGTTTTGATTGTTTCAAGTATAATATTGGTGTTTATGTTCATAATAGTTTTGAGATATTTAAGATATATGTTCTGTACAGCATAAATGTTATTTGATATGGATTTATGTTTTCTTTTTCTACAGATATAAAGTTTTAGGTTTATGAATGCGTTATAGGAAAGTTATTCTTGAATAAAATAGAGTTTTATTGAATAAAATACAATGCTATTTAATTATTATTTGGTAAGTCTCGTTCAACTTGTACAAAGTGACAAAGTATCACCTTTTGTTAATCCCGTGTGTTCTAAGTCTAATAGGTTTAATGGTGCTATATCTTTTTCTCTTCCTATATTTCCAAATAGTGTGTCATGAACAAAATGGTTGGGGCACAAATTTTTGGCTTCATTCATAGGTAAAGATACTCACCCTTTGGTTCTAAATCTTGATGAAGTAGAAAGACAAACCCTATTTGACTAATTATGTATTTTGTTCGTCTAAAATTATTTGCGATTCAGCATGATCAAGTTGATTTCTCACATCTGGCATTCTTGCCATTTTTTACTTTTAAATGTGTAAAAAAATAACACCAATAATTTATACCGTTTTTATGATGACACACTTGAATCAATAATCATATCATACCATCACAACACTCCACATCATAAGATTTGAATAAAATTTTAGTCACATCAACCGGCATTATAATACTTAAATGAATGGATGTGGTATCACCCACATCAATAACATTCAAATTAGAATGCTTATCATGATTCATATCACAACACATCATAACTTTTGGAATCCATATAATCATTGTACATTAAAATCCATATCATCATTGCACATTTCACCACAACATTTCAATTTAAAGTAACAGTTATATAACATTAAAACAACATTGAGTTTGAGACCGTCATTAAAAAAAAAATGTTTGATTACATCAATGCACTACAAAATGGGCCTAAGCCATCAAAAGATGGGGCTTGTAAAAGAATCATATTTCCATATTCTCTCTCTAGAATAGCAAATAAACTCTTGAGTTCCCGCTGGAAAAGGCTTCATTTTTCGATGTGGAAGGGTTCATGCTTGGATCAATATGCTCCATTTGGAAGATCAATATGCTTCATTTGTCGATGTGGAAGGGTTCATTCGCTGCAGGTAACTACTAGCAGTCAATCAAAATTATGATGAATTTTACTATCAAGAGCATATTATTTGTTGGTGTAAGTTTTGCTATGGCTCGTATCAAAGACCGCGATTGAAATGTATTGAACATGAGGCAAAGTATGGTACTTTTTAGCGTACAGATTGAATGTTTGATTTATGTTTGCATTCAGTTGTATTATGCAGATTGAATTGCAGCAGGTAACTACTAGCAGTCAGTCGGGCTCAAACAAACAAACAGACACAAACAGACAAAAATAAACCAAGGCTCAATGCGCACGTTCTTTACCTTTACCTTTCTCTCTGTGTGAATATCTCCCTCTGTATCTCTGTATCTGTGTACGTTCAAGTAGTTCAACACATTTCAACAGATAACTACTAGCAGTCAATCGGGCTCAAACAAACAAACAGACAAGCAGACTGTGTACGTTCAAGTAGTTCAACACATTTCAACAGGTAGCTACTAGCAGTCAATCGGGCTCAATCAAACAAACAGACAAGCAGACTGTGTAGGTTCAAGTAGTTCAACACATTTCAACTCTGAATGTACTTTCAACAAGTAAACTGAAGTCCATGGCTATAACTATCTTGGTTCATGCTTGGATCAATATGCTACAATTTGGAAGATGACACTAGTGACAATAATGAGAGTCTGTGTATAATATCCGTCTCAAGAAGGAGAATGAAATTTCAAATGCACGCAGAAATATCATATGCCCATGTCTCCGTTTCATTGCAACATCTTGAGAAGGATAAGGATGATCAAGCTCTACTACTTGCTTGAATTTCTTCGCAACTGTCCTAGAAATGGCCGCCTAAAGCCTATCTTCTTTTAAGGTGACTGCATGTTCCTGTTTAACGCCAGCCAGCACGGCGGAACCATAGGTTGAACGCTTCCGTAAGGTGACCGCATTCCTCCACAGTTTGGCTTGCAAAGCCTAAGCACTGCGGCAATAGTATCTGAGCATCTTCATGAGTAGTGTTGAAATTATTAGTAAGAACACGTTCTCTAGACGTTGACGTAGGGGATGGAGCTTTGCACTGGGAACTGTTTGAGATGGAGGCTCTCTGAATCCATCCAGCACAGGCAACCAGCATTCCGCAAGCCTCTTTCTAACCTTCATTCAAGAATAAAATAAATCTATCAGATGACTAAAGAAAGCGGTTCCCGGGACATAAAAGCACTAGGTTAACCGAATTCTGACGCCATTAGAGACATGCAATGCAAGCTTCAGATGACTTGAGCACTATGACACGAATAGAAGCAGAAATAATTACCTGATATGAGGCGGTTATGAAACCAGCTGCCACTTCACTTGCCAGATTAAAAGTACATCCAAGCAAGAGTACCTGTAGGCTAGGAACACATGTCAACCAAACATCATCATTGAAAATCCTTAAGAGATTGGCACTGAGATCGGCCTGCTCACTCCATTCAGTTACTGCATCATCTGCAACCCCCAGTTCAATCATCGTTTCCAGAAGCCAGAGCAGACGTTTACTATTCACTAGAGTTGTATGCAGAGTGACCTTCTGCAAGTCTTCTATCTGAGTCTGTTGGCCATTCATATTTGGTTTTAAATACTCCTCCGCAGAGTCTTTCAATGTATCCAAACTTTTTGTGAATGTATCATCAAGAACAAGCTTCACTACCGAACGTGAAGGATGGTTCTTCAGCAAATTAGCCACAAATGTCTTTACATTAGCTCCATTAGGGTGGAAATGAATAGCTGCGTGCACAAGCTCACTAAGCATGTCTTTCACAGCTGTTACACTGTTGGGTTTGACCCTGGAAAGTAGCTCCTGTGGTCCTTGGAGCTGCAGAGGTGGTACTATATCCATAACCTTTTTCTCCTCTTCCCCCGTCCAAGGAACTGCTCCAAGGTACTGAACACATGCTGTAATGCAATCATCATAGAGCCATTCCGCTGCCACCGGAAGGGCAGACAACGCTTCTGACACATCCTTCAACAGTATTTTATGATCTTTTGCATATAATAACTGCAATACTAGAAGGTAAGCATCAATGGTACGTGATGCTGGTACAGTCATGTCAATGTGGATGCGCTTTTGATGATTCGGACCCTCGGAAAATTGACGAGAATCTCTCCATCGCTCCGACAAGACCGCTGCAAAATACTTACACTGCTCAAGAATGTAAGAGTGCAGAAAAACTCTCGTGATTGCATAAATATTTGTATCACTAGAAGCAGACGAATGAAAGGAAAGCACGACATCTGCGAAAGCAGGATCGTTGAATGCAAGACAACTGTTCGGCTCAGACTTCAATTCGCTATCCTTCCCAAGGTCCACATATTCTGCACTCTTCGATCCAGAACTTGTATGCTGCGATACGGGAAACGGAGTATTCTGGAGAATGAGCTTCGTGAACCCACAGCTATTGTTGAAACACGACTTCTTGTTCCCTGAGGACATCGAGGCTTCCTTCCCTAGATTTCGGATTACAATCTAATAGAAAAAAGCCGAAGAAATATTTTCTGCTGCAGCGAAAGTGCAGCAGAAATGGCGTTCCCGATTACTATACTATCCGTTCAAGGATGACTGCAACGTTTCTGTCGGGAAGTGGCCCCGAACCTCCTGCCTGCATCAGCTGTCAGAAAATAGCATTTGATAATGAAATTAAACTAGAGGGAGAGGGCTGGCTAGCTAATGATCCTCTTATATACTAAGCAAACGCAAATTGTCCCGTTGGATCCATTTTCTTCAAAGAGTGTCTCCCAACTTATAACTTTTGCCAATATGAGTGACTACTTTGTGATAGGGTAACTTCTAACATTCACACCAACTTATAGTGTTCCTTCTCTTGGGCATACTCTAGGAAAATGCCATCTGCTGCTTGCATGTGTGGCCAACAAAGTATCCCAAGTTCAGCCACTGGTTGGGAGTCAGGTGAACCCATGCAAATCTTGTCAAGGGATGATAGAGACTAAGACAACGAGAGTGTTGTAGAGGACTAAAGACAACAGAAACAGAGAAAAGAAGAAGAGGAAGAGCATGGCCATAAAATTTTCAAGAAATAACCACTTTTCTTTTCTTAAATTCGACCATGTACATTGAGAAGCCTTGTAAATGCACTAGAGGAGCCCTCTAGATGCATACTGCTTGAGGTTTGTGAAAACATCCTTGTACAATTGTAGAAATTTAGATATTTATAGAGAAAGTTTCGATCTCTTGTGTGAAAAGACCAAATTTAAGGCACATGTGTATAAGTCACTTTGTGACTCATTTGAAAAGAATTTTTGCCATAATCAAGAGCTAATGTCAAGAATTCGAATTGGCTTCTTCTTGCTTGTGTATCTTCTTCTTCATGAGTTTCTATGTGTGGTTGAGGTGTGAAATGTGTGTCTTGAGGTGTTCTTTATCCCTTCCCCATCTCTTTTTGTTGATATTGTGTGTATGTGAAGTGTAGGGAATCATTAGAAAGAAGTGGGTGATTCCCACCACTCTATTTTTTAGGCATAAGTTGGAGCAAAAAAGTTTGGCCAAGCTAAAAAATATGAGCGTTCGATGCATCTCATCAAGAGCTTTGAAACCAACCTAGTATTTACTGTGTTTGGGTATAAGAGGTAGGAGATATCACTTGATTTGTCTTTATTGCTTCACCAAGTATCATGATAGACACTTCATGTGTGTGTGAGAGGTGTTGTGTGAGGTGGATATTATCTGTTGCATGTATTACTCGCCCCTTCCCATATTAACCATCATTTAAGCAAATGTTTCCATGCACTTGACCAGGTCATACTCTTGGTTTGATAGTTTAATGTGTGCATCAAACCACCACTATGCTGGGTTGCATTTATTCAATCGAATAATAAAAAAATACCAAATATGTTTGTTTTATTCATGGTTTTTTGAATAAACACCGAAAAAAAATGGATACGGATACTGTTTCGATTGAAAAATTTTCGATCAAAAGCGCTTTCAATCGAAATATTTATCGATCAAAAAAGCTATCGATCGAGAAGTGTTTTCTAGCAAAAAAATATATATTTTTACACTCGATCGAAAATTGTATTCCGCACGTGATTCATTGATATTCTGGAGAGCTTTAATCCTACAGTTTTTATTAATAGAGAGCTTCCTTCACCATATCATTGAAGTATTGTTTTAATTTTTATTTATTGTTTTGTAAATTTTATCATGCATATTGTCTGATTTGCATATGCATCTCTTACATATGCTTGATTTTTATTTATATAGTTTGTTTTTTGCCTTTTAATCATCAAGTGTTTATACATGTTTGACTCGCACAAACATTTCTTACTTGTATACATCGATGAAAAACATTTAAAAATAAAACACTAATGTGATCGTGTGACTCGCTACATCGATTCTTACTCTCACAATAGTACATAGCAATAGATCTATTGAGATTGTTTGAATGGCCACCTCGATTCCTACTCTCTCAATAGTATAGGGAGTGTGTAGGGACTATTCTGATTGTCGGATTCTTTGACTCTTATTCTCACAATAGTCACTTAGATTCCGATGAGAACACTTAGTGTAGGTCACAAGGTGTATAGAAACTATTGTGGTTGTTTGATTCTTGAACTCTTACTATTACAATAGTCACTTAGATTCCGATGAGAATACTTAGTGTAGGTCACAACGTGTATATAAACTATTGTGATTGTCTGATTCTTTCACTCTTACTATCACAATAGTTATATACAATTATGTGATAAAACTCATATATAGTATAGTGAATGTATATGAAATATTATAAATGTCTGATTCTTTGACTATTACATTTTTAATAGTTACATAGATTCACTTCAAGATTATAATTACACTTTCTATTTAATTATAAATCTACTTATTTAACTATGCATATGTCTATCATTTGTGTACACATACTATTGATTTATTTATCCATCCACTTACTAATATTCTATTTTTTATTTTTGCATAGATGGAAGGTAAAATAAACAAGCAAGAGCGAAAAATTTTAGAAGAATTTGTGTGCTCCTACATGTATCAAATGAGAGAAGATGAAATCACTAAAGCCACGGACACATCTAGCTACAAAGATTTCATTGTGCAATTATCTAGAACAACATTTATTAATATTGACGATAAATTTGGGAGTGTGTTCGGTGGAGCACATGTGTTAGATGAGGAAATGCCAAAAGATCTTACACGTATCTTTGGACAAATCATCAAAGTAGCAGATTCATTGGTGATAGATATCACCACTATGCATAGATTCATCGATAAAATTAAATTTATCAATTTACATTATCAGACTATGAAGAGAGGAAAGCGATCAAAATAGAACACAACTAAACACCTTGTGAGAGCATAAGTGATCCAAATACAAGAGATGCATATGTGAATATGGGAGATCAATCATCGAACAATCTTTGTTTGCTCCCATATTCCTCTATTCTTTCTGAAGATGCAGCTCTCGTGGGGGAAGGACAATATGGAATGATCCATAAAGTCAAGATATCCAACCCGAGATTCAACAATGAATTATTTGTGTCCAAGCTATTCAAATTATATGGTGCTGACATACAAACACGAGAAAATGAAGACATCAATGAAGCCACAGTGTTATCTATTACGCACAGTGGAATTATTAGTCCACTTGGTTTAGCTAGACACCATAGCAAAAGTCTGTGCCTCATTTTCAAATTCAGGAATGGTGGTACATTAGACTGTGGCTAGCAAGAATGAAGAAGGAATACCTAAATGTACCACAAAGAAGAGGTGTGAAGGACAGAGAAGGAGACATAACAACCATGAAAACAAACATTTGGAAGCTGATCAATGGCCTATTACAAACAATATCATTTTTACACACTTGTAATATATCGCATAACGATCTCCATCCAGGCAACATTTTGTTGCATTTTGAAGATCAACATGGTTACATCGGATTATGTGATTTTGGTAGAGCGACATATTTACCAACCAAAAAAAGTTTTCTGAAGCTACCTAATTTAGAAATATCTACTAGAAATGAGTGGATTCGAAAGTACTGGTGGATTGCACCCGAATCCATATCCACTAGTCCTCCACCTTTTAATAAGAGTCAGAAGATATTTACAATTTCGATACTCCTGTTATAACTCTTGAAATATATAGAGTTCAATAGTTATCCCATTGATAAGAATGGGATTTACAAGTTCAAATATTGTTTAGAATTAGCTTCTGACAAAGATGTATCAAAAAGAGTAGACGCACATGAACTGCTTAGAGTATTCTCACATCTAACTCGATATTGTTTAAAGATATCCATGACAGATGGATTAAGACCATATTGAAAATGATTTGTATTCATTTGAACTATCTGGATTAAATGATATAGGTTCATTTGCATTAAGTGGAGTAAATGTTGTGGTATCATTGAGTTAAGTGGATGAAATGAAGTGTAATCATTTGTAATATGTGAATTTAATGATGTGGATTTATTTGAATTATGTGGAGTAAATGAAGTGCTATCATTTGAGTTATGTGGATTAAATATTATGGATTCATTTAACATATGTGAATTAAATCTTGTGGATTCATTTGAATTATGTGGATTAAATGAAGTGTTTACATTTGAGTTAGCTGGATGAAATGAAGTGGATTCATTTGAGTTATATAGATTATATGTTATGAATTCTCTTGAGATAAAATTAGTGTTTTTATTTTGCAAATTTGAAAATAAAACACGGCAAGAATTCCAGATGTGAATGATGATCTTGATCATAGTGAATCTCAAAGGATTTTATCTGAGCAGAATGCTCAATTTGCACAATCAGGATTAGCATTTTTATTTCATCAAGATTTAGAGCCAGAGGGATTAGAAGGAGAAGCATTATCAATGAAAGAAGTAAAAAAGCTATGTCCAAATTATTTTGTTCATGATGTTCTCTTTCGGGTTACAGGAATGGCAAAAGAAACAACACCCTTAAAGCTTTCAAACTTACAACATAAAGGATTAGTAGAAACACTACTTTGGCACTTTGTACAAGTTGAGAGATTATTACCAAATAATAATCAAATAGCATTATATTTCATTCAAAAGGTTTTTGTACAAGATATTCTTCATCAATGTGTAGATTGGGATGATCGTCCGAAGAATGTAGGTATCGGTTTGGGTCGTCCTCAAAATCAAGCAGAATTTGGTAATCAAGGAAACGAAGGCCCTCTTCCTCGAAAGCAGCCCTACATTTTGCTACCTGAAGAACATAATCTTATACATGATTTGTTGTCACAAGGGGAATTATACAATGAAGGATTAACAATTCTTGCATTACAAAGAACAATACATGATCAACAAAAGAGGATTGATGATCTAGAAAATCAAGTGAAAAATTTACAAATTTCTATGGATGCTTATGAGAGCAAATATGGAAGACTCTTAGAGGCATCATCATCTTTTGATCGGTTTACTGCCGATGATTTATTGAATAAAAAAACACTAAATAGGCAAGCTTTTTTTGTAATCAAAGACATGGCTTATTCGATTTTGCAAATGAATATAATCATAGTATTCATAGTACATCATTTTCTTCATTTTGAATATCATCATCTATGACAGGTACCATGTCACCTATTTCTTCCATGTCTGAACCATCATTATGATCTACATCTAAATCATGATCACTCCATGAATCATTTGTTAAACTTTCATGAGTTTGAAATTCTCCAAAAGTTTGTTGTTATGTTGTAGAAGCTATCTTGGTTGGAGCATGTAACAAATGCATATTACAAAACACATATACCGAATCATTAGCACATGATACACTTAAGCGATTTATTTGTTTTGAATGAAGAAAATCGTAGGCACTCCAATTACGTTCACAACTACCACTTAAAGCTACTACTGAAAGCACTCTCATAGCTATATGTTGCAACTCCACTGCTTCACCTCCATACTCTTTCCACCAAATAGGAGGTGGATGCTTTTGAATTGCTTCAATGTGCCATAGATCTCCAAAAGATCCCTCTTGATTTACATATGTTACTCTTTGGTGGAATGCATCTCGACCATGTGTACCTAGAAGTAATAACTCACATGTGGTTTTGAAGTTTTCCATGACTTCTTTGTTTGACGCTTGACCATTGAGTTGAAATGTTGGATCAAAAACAAATGTTGTTCCATGCAGATGAGTATGCGTTTGCGTCCATCTCTTCTCTACTAATGATACAATCAGTTTTTTCTCTCATAATCCAATAAACTTTTCCAATCAAAAATTTATCAGTATCAACTGTTGCACAAAAGGTGTAGTGATACCAACAATTTTTTCAAGATTATGCCAAAAATTTTGTGATTGTATTAGACACATACATTTGGATGCTGCAACTCGGTAAGAAGGATACTTCTCTAGCCATGCCTCCCATCTTTGATCAACAATCATTTCTACAAGAGCTGGCTTAACTTCTAATAATCCATTGAGCACAATGTAAGCAGTTGCAAATCGTGTGGCATAAAAAATTTGAAGTGGTTTATTGGGAGATTTTGATCGAAAGAGCGAATATGAAAATTGATGCTCTTTGATAAATTTGACCACATGATTTACATCTAATAAGCTTTATTTAATGAAAGATAATCTACCTATATCTTTCAATAATAAATTTAATGTATGAGCTGCACATGGAACCCAAGTAATGCCTTCATACTTGTTTTGAATTGTAATTCCAACACTTCAAAAATTAGAGGCATTATCTGTCACTATCGCAGTCACATTCTTCGCACCACCCACGTGCAATATAGCATGTTCATATACCTTTACAAGAAAAGCCGAACTTTTCTCTTTAAGAGAAGTATCAAATGTATAGTATTTTCTGATTTATTACGGACAAATCATGGTGACAAAGTATTAGATCCACCATTTTTACTACATTCACCAACTCCACTCTTTTTTGATGCAGTTGGAGAAAATGGAGTACATGTATCTTGATTATTCTCAAAAATAGTTTGAGAGACTTGAGTAGAAATATCCTGATGATCCTCTACTACCATCGATGCATCTACTTGTTCTTGCTCTACACTTGGGCTACTTCAAAAGTGTTGTGAACTACTCATGCTTTTGAATCTTTTTGATGTGATACCTTGAGATTTACATTTATTTGCATAACTTGCAAAATGTACCCATATATCACTATCGGCACATTATTACCTGTACTAATGAGAGCATCCTGCCACATTACTACCTATACTAAAATGAGAGCATCCTGCCACATTATTACCTGTACTAAAAAGATGCTCTTTTACTCGAGTTGCATTTCCTACATAACGATGCCCACAACATTTGCATTGTATTGTGGATACTGTTTTACCCTCTTGATTAACAATCACATATGAACATTCTTTTCCCTTTCCCATAGTGCTTGCAAATTGCTTTATGAAGACTATACCTACAAAAAAAAAACAATATAAATCAATATCAAATAAAATATTTCAATCAATGTTGAGTCAAACAATTACGATAGACTTTAATTCTCAACCATACACCATATACAATTACACATACTATTGTGAAGTAAAAATCATTGTTGAGTTAAACAATCACAATAGATTTTAATTCTCAATCATACACACATATACATTTACACATACATATACTATTGTGAAATACAAATCAATATTCAGTCAAACAATCACAATATATTTCAAATTCGTGATCATATGCACATACACTTACACATACTATTGTGAAGTAAGAATTAATATTGAGTTAGACAATCACAATAGATTTTTCATTCACAATTATGCATTCAAATGCATACACATACTCATACACATACATACATATACTATTATGAAGTAAACCTCAATGTTAATTCAAACATAGTCTACCTATATCTTCCAATAATAATTTTAATGTACCAAAATAGATTTTAAATTCCTAATCATATGCACATGCACTTACACATACTATTGTGAAGTAAGAATCAATGTTGTATCGAACAATCACAATAGTATTTAAATTCCTAATCATATGCACAAACATTTACACAAACTATTGTGAAGTAAGAATCAATAGAGTGAAACAAGCACAATAGATTTTTCATTCACAATTATACACTCATATGGATACACATACTCATACACACACATACATATACTATTATGAAGTAAGAATCAATGTTGAGTCAAACATACTCTACATACATCTTTCAATAATAAATTTAATGTATCACAATAGATTTTAAATTCCTAATCATATGCACATACACTTACACATATCCTGGTGAAGTAAGAATCAATGTTGACATTTACACATACTATTGTGAAGTAAGAATCAATATTGAGTCAAACAATCACAATAGTTTAAATTATTTAATACTTATAGCAAAAAATTATACCTTGTTCTCTCTACGACATTTTAAGTTCGTAAAGAACAAAGTAGCTTTTATGAAAAATGAGTAGGAATCAATCATAATAGATTATATACTATTGTGAAGTAAGAATCAATGTTGAGTCAAACAATCATAATAGTTTCAATTATTTAATATAACAAAACTTTATACCTTGTTCTCTCTACAACACGTTAAGTTCGTAAAGACAAAAGTAGCTTTTATGAAAAAATGAGTCTACTTCTACTGTTTTATAAAATATTATTCGATCAAAAATTTTTTTATCGATTTTTTTTATTGAAAAAACTTCGAACAATTATCGACCGAAAGCATTTTTGATCGAAAACTATTGAATTCCCATGCAAAAACTATTCCGGCATGTCTGAATAAGCTGACGTGTCATCAAATAATTAAGTCGAATAATAAGAGTTTTTCGTAAAATTCCGTAATTATTCATGGATAAACGAATTGTCGAATAACGAATAATGAAACCTCGCCACTATGTGCACTTGGTAGACGTGTGAGGGCTAATTAATCTCACTTTTCATGAGTGCCTCAAACTTTTTGAGTCGGAGGCACAACTTTCTATAGATTTCCTCACTCAAGAATGCTCCACATATGTCCTTATATACAAGTTTCCCACCAAGTGCACTATTGCTAATAGCTATGCAAAATGTATTGCATGATGACGGTAAGGTGCATAGCAACAAAAGTGCTTTCATTTCATTATCCATGTCTATTTTTTGAGCCTATAACTAAGTGAATATAGCATCAAGCTCATTGAAATGAGAAGCAATACTATTTGTGTCCTTCATGCACAAACAACCTTTCTCATCAAACAAACTTTATTTGATGCTATTTCTTTTTCATATGTATTGCATAACTTCTTCCAAAGCTCCTCTACACTTTCACAGTGCAACACTTTAAAGTAAACATTATCTACTAGGTGCAATTGAATGGTAGACCTAGCCATTTCATCCAACTCATGCCAATCATCATCATCGATATCAACAAGCTTCTTTGAGATTCCATTTACTAGCTTCCATTTCCTCCTTTGATTCATCACATCTTTTAATCTGATTCTTTGTGCCATCAGGTTTTCAATTCTCAAAACGATTTTTGCCATGAAAGTTAACTCCTTTTGATATTGCAACAGAAGTTGATGTTGAAGTTGTCCATTCCACAATTGCTGCTATTATCTGGCCAGATAGGATGATGTGGCAATTGCCTCTTACCAAAAAGAGTGTGGAAGTCCAACAACTTGAACCATGCTTCTATGAGCATCCATTATGCCAAGGATTTCTATGGGAGAAAAGCCTTGAATGCTTCAGCTTTGTTTTCCAAACAAATATATCATGATTTTTTATCCTTGTGAAGAACCTTATTCCTTGTTTGCTTTCCATAAATACAAGCTTCACATAGAGAAAGGTGACAAGCCAACAATGCCATAATAATGACAGCCTTATGGTTCATGGGCTAGGGCATGCTTTCACAATTACTATTGAGCATGTGTGGCTCAGATGCCTTATGGTTGATTTGGGTGTTGGTTAGTCTTCTGTCACCACCATCTTCACTCACAGTTAGAGTGCATTGATTGTTGCAAGGAACCCTATGTTCCATGCTCACACTAATCACATTGAGGTGCACTATCACTATGTGAGGGAAAGAATCTTGCTGGAGAGATGAGTTTGGCATATGTGCCCACATAGGAGAACATTGTAGACCTTTTCACAAAGGCCTGCCTAGGGAGAATTTTGAAGCTTTCTGCAAAGCTTTGGGCTTACTTCCTTTTGTGGATTGATTCCACATAGCTTGGCACTTTCGTATACATGAATGCCAACTCCTTTTTTGCTGCATCGCTCCCAAGGGGGATTTGTTGATATATTTTGACAGTGATGTGTGTGAATACTCTTGGATGACCAGGGAACTTTTCGCCCTCTTTAGGAGGTTTTTTCCCCCGACTTGTATATGCACCTATAACCCTAACATATCACTTATCTTTGTATATTCTTTTGGTAATACATTCAATATTGTGTGTTGTGCTCCAAGCTTCTTCTTTTTCTTCATTGTGTTGTTTGCGTGTTTCTGCAAACATCAAACTCCAACATTGTATGTATGCCTATAGCCCTAACTGGTGACTTATCTTTTTACATTTCACTTATTACTACATTCAGTATTGTGTGTTATGCTTCAAGATTCTTCTTCTTCCTAGTGTTGTTTGCATGCTTGCGCAGACCTCAAACTCCAACAATTGGTATTAGAACAAGTTAGTGCTTCATGTAGGGCATCGCCGACACCCCTCCAGTCATAGTCTCAAAATCATACAACGATTGGTGCACATACTCAAGCCAATTAGGAGTTAAAAGTAGCTTCGTTATGTGGTGTTGAAATTTTGATCTAAGCTCATTTTGGCCTCCGAGCACACTATCACAGTGGTTGTGCAAGGAATTTTGTCCCTTTGTGCCAAACATATATACAAGTTTTAATCCACTAGTACAAGTGCTTGGAACTCTGCTACAAGTTTAGCACAACTCGATAGGGTAGTTTTGTTCAACTTTTTGAGATACATTCATTTTTTTGCATCAGGGTATTTTAATCAATGGATATTGTTGAAAGCAATGATGTATTTTGTATGTTGGCTACTGAAGAGAAGTTCAATGGTACCAATTACCCATTATGGGCATATATGATGCGTCATGTATTGGTCACAAAAGGACTATGGAATATTGTGCAGGTTATTTAAAATCACCCTAGTACACGTGCGAATATAGTTATTGAAGGTGATGCAAATGGCATTGAAGATGATGACCTTTAGGTTCCTGTTCATGCTGCAGTTTGTATTGCATCTATTGTAGAGCAACTTTGTTGGGATGGCAGAGATGCTCATGCACATGCATTGATAGCTTTGTTGATCAAACATGCGATTATCCCTCACATTCATCCTTGCAAAACATTAAAGGGTGTTTTGGATGCACTTTCCACTTTATACCATGCAATAAATGAGATCTCATGTTGCTTACCTTTGAGAGTAATTGGAGAGTGAGAATATGAATGAAGGAGATTCTATGGATAATTTCTTGACAAAGATCAAAGATTTAAAAGAGCATTTGATTTCTACAAGATGAAGTCTTGCCAGATAGTTCACTTATGCACACTGTTCTTAATGTTCTTCTTGATTCATAAAAAAGTTATGTGTATACTCTTTGATTGATGATGAGACGCAATCCAGATGCCTTAAAATTTGAGAAGTTAGCCTCTATTTTATTGCAAGAAGATCAGTCTAGACAAAATAGGTCCATTATGCGTGTTGTAGATCAAACATTCTTAGCTAGTCAAAATGGCAAAGGTAAATGGAGCTCATCTATTAGTAAGTAGAAATCTGCTACTTTTGCAGTGTCAAAAAGGGAAGACAAATATGAGAAGAAAATAGAAAAGCAAAAATAGTTCTACAAATATTGTAAAGGAAATTATCATGTCATAAAGAGTTGTCCAAAATCGGCTACAAAAGAGGCAAAGAATAAAGAGGTTGGAATGGTTGTTGTAGAGGCCTCTATACCTAAAAGAGAGTCTGCCAATCTTGTACAAAATGAAGAATGGGAATTTATTGTTGTTTGCAGCTATGAACCATCTTCTCATAAGCAGTGTATGTCTATAATAGACTTGGATGTTTTGTACTTTGACAGTGTGGCAACCAAACATATTATCTTGTAGTATAGTTTCTTCAGTTCACTTGAGCTTGCCCCTACAAAGAATACTATCACATGTGCTAACTCCTCTTATCATGTAATGGGAGTTAGTAAGATCATTCTAACTACTGGTGATGGCAGTTCTTTCACATTCTCAGATGCTTTGTTTGTGCCAAGGATCAATAATTTTTTTTTATCAGTTTCAGTATTAGCCAAGATCGACTTGGTTAATTTGTTGATGATCGATGTACAGTTTGTCAAATGGAAATTTTATTATTGCTCCTCACATTTTATGTAGAGAGCTATATAAGCTCATAAAATATATAAAATATGTGAATGATTCACCATGTGCAACTTAATATTCTCATGCTATCTCATATGCAAAGCTTTGGCATGCATGATTTAGTCATCTGAATTGTGCTAGTTTTCTACACCTGTAAAAAGCTGAAATGGTGTCCTCTTTATCCAAAATTGAGGCACCTAGTAAACATGTTTATGAAGGCTGTATTTTGGGCAAAATGCAATGTTCCTCCTTCCCAAAACATGGTTCAATAGGAGCCACTCAGAAACTGCAACTTGTTCATAGTGATGTCTATGGTACTATGTAGACACCTTCTTTTGGGAACTACCTTTACTTTGTGATTTTTATTGATGATTTTTTTGAGGCATGCATGCATGTATCCATTCAAAGCAAAGTAAGAATTCTTTATGTGCTTCAAATAGTTTTTGGTTTCTACTAAAAATATGTCAACATGTAAAATGGGCACCCTCCATTTTGATCAAGGGGGGGATACATGTCTTCTCATTTTAATGCATTTATGGTTGAACATGATTTAAAACATCAGTGTAAAGTGATGTATACACCTCAGTGGAATGGACTTGCTCAAAGAAAGAACAAGTATCTCAAGGAGATGGCGAGATTTATGGTCAAAAGTCAAGATTTACCACATAGCATTTGGCTTGAGGATGTTATGTGTGCAACATATAAACTTAACAGGTGTCCCACCAAAGCACTATGGTCTATCACTCCATATGAGGCTTGGCATGGTCACAAGCCATATGTTGCTCATCTCTGTGTCTTTGGTTTTTTGGCATATACATTAGTGCATGAACAACAATGCTGAATTGGATGATAAAGCAGTAAAATGTAATTTTGTTGGATACAATTATGAAAGCAATCATCTTTATCATTCATAGGATAAATGCATTTTGGTTAGCCGTGATGTTGTTTTATGGGGATGCAATTTAGTCATTACTTTCATGTACTAAGGAGACAATAGTTAGCTCCAAGGATGTGTATGACACTTTGCTTCCTTTTCTTATAGGTGGACAATCGATTGCTTGTCCATATGAGGCAATTTCATACCCTTTGTAGGTTTCACATGATGATGTAGATCATTCCATTTTTAATGCATATTTACATGATGCACTTGTTGATGAGAGGGTGAATATAGAGTCGTCAAAAACTATGCCTAATAGCTGGTATAGCTTTTGTGAGATAGCAAATTAGATGCACCTCTTTCATATCATACTCGTTCAGGCTCTCATAGTGCTTCTTTTGCATCACATTGCTATGCTATGGATGCCTCTAGTATTTGTGATGAGAATGAGCTTGTTTCTTTTTATGAAACATACAATTTAGAAAATTGGATGGCTGCTATGTGATTAGAATATGATGCTATTATGAAGAATGGTACTTGGTCTTTATGTGATTTGGCTCTAGGAAAAAAGGCCATTGGCACTAAATGGGTATGCAAGTTCAAGCATAAACGTGATGGAACAGTTGATAGGTATAAGATTAGGCTTGTTCCAAAAGGTTATGCTCAAGAATGAGACACTGATCTTGATGAGACCTTTGCACCCACTTGCCAAATGACCACCATTCATAGCATATGTGCACTTGCAGCTCATTATGGTTGGAATGTACATCAAGAGAACATTAAGACTGCATTTCTGAATGGTGAATTATATGAAAAATGTTGGAGTTAGACATGTTGAGAGTTCCATGCTCCACCCTTTTGTCCCAAGTCCACTTTCATTCTCATGCAAGAACATATATCCCACATGCAAGGGAATTCTCCCAAACTCCATATAAGCAAGGCCTCCCTTCACTTCTAACAAGCAATTCCACTCTAGCTCATTGCCTAGGGTGTGCATCCTCTCCTTATGGAGTCACCATGCTCATAGAGCATCTCATGTAAGTCATTTCCATTTCTATTTTAATTCATTCATCATGTTTTGTTATCTTTTGTTCCTTCCTCCTTAGCTTGTTAGATGTGTGCATGTGATGTAGAGTAGGAGTAGTCCTTTTTTTCATTTCAACGTGGTATCAGAGCATAGGTTAATTGTTTTTCCTTTTGAGTTATGTTTCATGTTATCTTCGTCATGAGTTGGTATTTCTTTTTTAATCCCTCCCTCCCTCCCATACTTTCTTCAATAAAAGTGCTTCTATTTTTTCCCTCTAATTATCATCCTCCCTCTATTTTTTCAACGTTGCACTATTACTTAGTTAAACTTCAATCTCGTAGTCCTTTTTGTTCTATTCCATCATCATCATAATAACAATGCTACTTATGAGCACTCTCAGTCTACTCTCTATTTTAACAATATCATCAATAATAAAAATGTTGGTTAGCCTGTGGAGTATCTTCTATATTTGTCATTAGAGCTCCATAGTTGCCGATGATCATCGAAGCTCCACAGTCATCGAAGTTCATGGAAGTGAAAATGTGGAGCACAAGGATTAGAGCGTAAGGTTCCACCGTCATCAACAATGAGTGCTACAGCTCTGCTTCGATCTGCTTCAAGGCTTGCTCGTCAATTTACATACCAGTTCACCACTTCATTACACTCACAAAGTTCCAAATTGTAGACAGGGAAGGTGATGAATGTTTGCTTGTTTTTTGCTCTCTAGTGAAGGCATAAAACGAGACAGTAGTTGAGCATGGCAGTAGACTCTGTTTTTGAATTCTATTACTATAGAAAGCTGCTCTCTGTATCTTCATTGTTCTGCATGCAGACATCTGGACAGCTCCCATGCGGGAGAAGCTGAAGAAAAGCATATGCATCAACAAGATGAGTAAATCCACAGGCATGGACAAGATTGTTCTTCTTAGTGGCTATTATGGACGCTGGTAGAAGAAGAAGGCAAACTGCACATATTTATCTAGTGTTTTTTCCCTCTGATCGTAGAGTCTGTGTCATGCAGAGGTGTAGTGAAACCAAAATGACGGAGGCCTCCTAGTGAAAAAAATTAAAATAAAATAAAATAAAATGAATGTGCTACGCTCTATTTCCGTGTGCACTACTTAGTATTGAAAAACATCTAGTCCTTTGAACGGCTACAAACTGGGTGGCCTTTTCCAAAATTCCATGTATAGTACTCATTTCACGTGAGACTTCACTCATAGCTTATGTCATAGAAATCATGGCAAATTCTGCCATTTCACATGGCCAATTCTGCCATTTATGAAAAATCCATGTCTAGTTTTACTCATTTCACGTGATTGTACAGGGCAAGAAAGTAACTTAAGCAATGTCATCTTATGTATACTCATATGGCCTCATATAAAGGGACTAGACATTGCCACCCAAAGAAGTGGTAAGACCTTCCCATATATTCTTCTAGCTCTCATGGCCCCTTGTAAGGGATTAGACACCACCATGCTTAGACATGGTAGGACCTTCCCAAGGCAAAGCACAACTATTAATATGATGCCACTAAAGTGAAGGAGGTTCAATATCTACATTTAAGAAGCATAAAAAAGACAATCTCAACTATAATAAAGAGATGCAAAAAAAATCGCACCAATTGATCATAACAAGGCAAAAGGAGTACTCAAGAGGAATATGCAAATGGTTCCATATTAAGCTACCTACCCCATGATGTAAACCCTTTGTATGTCTAGGGATCCCATATGTCCCTAGATCCCAAAAACCATGGATCCCATCTGTCCATGGAACAAAATCCCAAGGGATGCCATATGTCCCATACTTGGATCCCATATGTCCAAGCTATGTCTAAGGATCCCATATGTCCTTAGATCCTAAAAAACCAATGGACTAAGTGATCCCATATGTCACTAGTTCCCATATTTAAAACAAAAGGGTCATCACATGGAGGGGGGGTGTTGAGAGTTCCATGCTCCACCCTTTTGTCCCAAGTCCACTTTCATTCTCATGCAAGAACATATATCCCACATGCAAGGGAATTCTCCCAAAGTCCATATAAGCAAGGCCTCCTGTAGCTCAGTGATGAGTAGCACCTCCTTTAATGTCAATCCAGGAAGACGTGAGGATGGTATGAAGACCTCGAGCAAGTGGAGACACAAGTGCGTGAGTGAGAAGCACACAAACATGCACACACATACACACACACGCGCACACACGGCAAGACAAAGAGTGAGAAGCAATGGAGTTCTTAGATTACTTTCAAAAAGCTATTACCAGTTCATTTCAATTACAATCTAACCTCAAAAATGAGCTCTCTAGCTCTATTTATAGTTTTTGACTAGGTTTTGGCCCTGTCTAGACCTAGTGTCCGGCCTAGTTAAAAATTAGGTTCCAGGGCCAATTTGAGGGCTTAAACGGAGTCTAAAAAATACAAAAATTGATATGTAGGCACTTCTAAGGCTCCTCAAGCTCAAGGACTCCTTGGCTTGCACAAAATGGAGCTACAAAAATATGAAATGGTATTTACAATGATTGTTAGTGATAAGAATCACTGTTATAAAGATGTTGATTTGGAAAAATTTGAAGGGCCTATCTGCCAGATTTGCGTCGACTGCTTTGTCTACTTAATCCTTCACCTCGCTCTGACTCTCTCCGCTGGCTTCCTTGTCTAGTCAGTCCTTGGAAAAATTTGAAGGGCCTATAGTAGACGTGCACGCCAATTAGGCTGGAAAATCGAGCCCGCACGCGCATCTGTCGATAGTCCTCTGGCTCAAATTGAGTGGCAAATGTGGGCTCCTTCCCTATATGTCTTTTAACTTCTGCATTATAATCATGTAGCAAGACAAAATAAGGCATGTATTGCGACTCTGATGTTGTGATTAACCGTTGGTGGGATAGGTTCTGAAAGTAAGAAGACCGAAGGACAGTTTCTTCCAGATTTGTGAGAGATTGCATTTGCACGGCAACGCGATCATCATGTGTCTTACCCACTTTCTCAACCCTTTTTACCCAATCTGGAACTTGAATTTCTAAAGTGTCCTGTCCTTCCTCTGTAGTCCGACCGTCGGGTGTTGGCATTGGCTCGTACGGCTCTTCATAGCTGTCATCGACGAGGATTTCCACTACTGTTTCAGGTTCTAGTTCTTCAGTGGGTGAGGGTGGCCTTTCATATGGTGCGAGGCGTGCTTGGAGTTCTGCCACCTGTTTCCGGAGGGTCTCTACTTCTTCTGTAGAGTGTTGCAAGATTACCGGCTCCTATTGAGCTGTGGGGGCACTGGCTATCTATTTCTTTAGGTCTGCACATTCAGTCTCTAACTTTTCATATGACTCCAAGAAATTTGCATGCTCCTCAAGTAAGATGCGAATGTCTTCCGATGGGACTGCTCTATACTTGGTAGGGCTAATGGTTGCTCCTGCAGTTCCTTCCATAGCCGCTTCAAAGTTGTCTTGGTTTTGTTGTTGAAGCCTCTTGTTCTCTTCTAGTGCTGTTGCCATATGCTTCCTTAATAGCCCAAGGTTGCGTCTGAGTGTAGCAGTAGATATCATTTGCGCTTGGAGCACTGTTTCTAGTTCCTTGACTGCTTGATCATCTACTGTCGATGTCTTTGATTCCAATTCGGAGTGAGCCTGCTGTAAGGTGGTATGCTCGGTTAGGAGTGTTTGGTAATTAGCTTCAAGAGTGGTGACTCTAGCTTGCAGACGCTGAGATTCTGCCTGGAGGGCCGTAGTGCGTTCTTCCAATTGATGGTATTCTTGTTGTAGTTGATGTGCACACTGAAGTAATGTGTTGAACGTGCTATTTACATTATGAGATGCAAGGGGAAAAGTTTGAAATGCAGGGGAGGTGGGATTGGGGAGGGAGGTAGTGAATGCTGTGTGTGCCAATGATGTGGTGAGTGGTGAGGTGGGGGGTAGTGGAGGGGGAGATGGTGGAATCGTGGGGAGAGGTGCTGTGGTGGGTGAAATGTCCATTGGATCAGACAGAGTGGTGTGTACAGGGGCTACCATGTAGGTGGGTACGGTAGGTGAAGTGAGTGTGGTGTTCGTGTAAATTGATGTTGTTGCGAACAGCGGGGAAATGTGCCTCTGAAACATTGGAGAGCGGATGAACTGCTCCACAATGGACGGGTATTGGGGTGGTGAGGTTAGGTTGAAAGAGGCATAGGGGTCAGATGGGAAGTGAGAGTCATGGAATGGAGGTATCCGTATTGGGGGATAGGCTGGGAAACACAGGGTGCCTTCTGTGGGTGCAGGGTTTCCAACCACACTTGGGATTATGGGATGACCCATTATGGGTTCGGAGGATAGAAGGTTTGAAGTGTACAAGGGATTGGTGACGAAAGAGAAGAGGGTGTCTTGTGAGGTGGGTTCTCGAAAGGAAAATGATGTGACTAAGGGTGGGTTATAAGTGAAGGTAGAGGTGATGACTGGCGTTTCTTCCATGGTGGGAGGTGGTGGTGGGGGTGGAGAAGGTGGTGATGGGGGATGCTGGGGTGAGATGGGTGATGTCTGAACGAAGGTTTCGGCAGAGAGGTCAATTGTGGTGGAGGGGTTAGCTGTGGCTTCAATGGTTACCTCTTGTTCTGTGACAGGCATCCTGATAGTCTTACCTGCTCGTGGTAATGTGTCGACTCTGCGTTTGTCATACCTCACAGACTGGCGGACTGCAGTGTGGACAGCCTCCGGAACTCCTAAAGACTCTGACACTAATTTGAGGGTGTCAATGAAATGTTGATCCACCCCATCATCTGATAGCATTTCTTGCATCAAAGCTTGACCTGACACAAGATAGAGTTGATGCCTTTCTTGCACTGCTTTGATTGTGTCGTATAACCTTTGTAGTTGAGCTGTATATGCAGGTGCACCTACAATTTCTGGCACTTCTTGTTGCTCATCCTGATGCTCTTGATCATAATCCTCCTCATCTTCCTCCTGTTCTTCATCTTCATCATCCTCTTCATCCACTTCAACTGTGGTGATAGGTACTTGGGCGGTTGTTGCTTTCGTTTGCACATTCTCCACTTGTTGTGCCTCTTCTGCCTCTAGCTCTACATCTTGTAATAATTGTTCGAAATCTTCATTCGTGAGTTCTTCCAAAGGTGCACCACTAGGAAATTCAAGATCGGTTGGGATGGGAGGGAATATCAAGGTAGAACCATCGGTGCTGCGTCTTGGAAGTCGGAGTGTGAATGGTCGGACTCTTCGGGGTGGAGGGGTGACGCCTGGTGTTAGGGTGGCTCCACGTGGTTGAGCACAAGGGACTTGGACAGTACCTCTCATCTTCTTAGAAGGGGGTCCAGTGGATGTCCTGCCTCTAAACTGCTCTACACGATTCCACATTAGGGCCCGTTGAATAGGAATGTCATAAGCCAAACACCTATAAATGATTCTCGTCAGAGCACAGCAACCATATAAAACCTGTTTCCGTGGCCATCGTTTGTGAGCTAGGTGTATCTGATCAATTATCCAGTGGGGTAAGTTGATGGTGAGGCTCTGTGTCTCTGCCAGATACAAACTAAACCAAATCTTTTTGGGCGGCATGGTGAATCTATCTTGTGCAGGAAAAGCAAAGTGTTGCATGCACATGCGAAGGTGTATTGCAATATTAGGCGTCATGGACACCATGTCCTTGAGTTTGGTGAGGCTTCGATTCTTCATGTAATCAGGCACTAGGGTCTCCTTCTCGGTAGGAATATGCATTCTGCGCATATCTAGGGCCTCTCTCACCAGTTGTTGGATAACCTAAACCTCTTGAGCTCATTTCCTTTTGTTAGAGATGGGATCACAAATGAGCTTGCACATTTGGGTTCTTGTTTGGAGTCAAGGTGTTGATGAGATAGTAGCATCACATGAAGTCAGGCTTTGGGAGCCGTGCATTGAAATATGCATCCAATCCTGCCTTCTCCCAAATCGAACGTAGACCTTCTGCATTTTGTAACTTCTCGAATTCTCTTGTAAAGAAATGGTATTTACCTTGCTTCCCATTGAAGTCCAACTCTGATTCCCATAGGTACATTCCCTCTCCCAAGGGTCCTGCCACTTCACTAAACCAGTGGGAAGTTTTTGCTACGGGCATGGTATGGCCACTGGGAGGGTCTGCAATAGGTATGATTTTGATGGCCTGCAATTCTTCTAGTCTTTCATTTGTCTCAGGCAAAACGGGTAAACTGTCTAAGTCCACCACTTGCTGGCTCGTTTTTGTTTGAGAGCTAGTTCCTGCTGCCTCAGCCATGTTGAAAACTTCGCAGCTGGTTCTGTGAGAATATATGAATAAATGTTAACATTGCAATGGACACAAAAATGACACTGTGTCCCCTGGTACAACATTAACATGAGGTTCGGGAGAGGTTAGGGGGTTAGTAAGTGCTCGGTGCTTGTGTGTGTAGTTAGGAAGTGGGTAGACCTAAGAGCTAAGTGGAATGATGTGGTGTTGAGAGTGAAGTAGTTAGTAGGTGGACATGGATTTACAATTGGGGTCCGGGGGTTTATTACAAGTTTTAGGTTGCCAAATGCAATGGATAGGTTTTGATTTTGACTTTGTGGAGGCTCTGGAGAGTGTGATAGGGTATTTACTTGAAAAATGGGGCTTTTTAGGGACCCATTTACAAGTGATTCTACTTGTGCTCTTGGAAGAATACGTGTTAGTGCGTGATGTGTAAGACTGGGCCTCAGATGTTCGCGTGAGTGAAACATGTTGTACAGGGTTTGGCCTTGGTGTAGCTATTTGAGCCCGCAAGCAAGCCTTAGGCACCCAGATTTGTCGTGATTGTGGGCTGGCCTTCATTGACTTCTTGGGTGCCCAAATAGACTTCACTTTCGCAGAAGAATGTATGAAGGACTTCTTATTAGTGTCATGTTGTTGATTACTAATAAGAGGTTTTGGCCGTGGTGTTGGCCTGGTCGGAATAGGGTGTTCGCCTTTTCGCCTCCATACTTGTTTCCTCGGCTGAAACAATCTGCTTTGCTCCTTTTTTTGGCCTCCAGTATAGGTAGTGTTCTGCTTCTTCTGTATTCGATCTGCCTTTGGTTGCTGCATCCCTCTGGCCTTTGGAACAGAAGGGAGTGCCTTCTTATCCTTGACTCCGTTGTTGAGACAATCCTCTTTCTGCATCATACATTTTTGGACAAGAATAGCATTGTCAACTTCATGTGCACCCCTGGAAGGACCAGGAGTTCGTGCCTTACCTAGTTCCTTGAGTGCCTCATTTTCCAATTCAACTGTAATTCGACTATGATTTACCCATACCTGAAGAAGTCCACTTCTTAGGTTTAGGGTAACTGCATGATCATAGATCCAGTCCTGACCCAAGACAAGAGGCTCAATGAGGTCCTCATCTTGACACACTAGTACTTTGACTGTCATTGCTTCGTCTTGAATATAGAGGGGAAGTTCCACCTCGCCCATGCAAGGGGTTTCCACACCTCCCAATCCTATGAGATATGCTTCTATAGGATTAACAGTTAATTTCAACTCTTGACAGTAAGACAATTTTACAGCACTAGTGGCTGCACCTGAGTCAATCAAGGCTCTTACAGTCCTTGCACTCTTTCCTTGTCCTATGTCTAAGGTTATAAAAGGACGTCGATCAATGATCCTATGAGGATTGATACATGAAACTTCACACATAGCCATGTGATATCCTTGGTCTGCGTCGGCATCTGGCCTAGGTTGCTCTCTACCTCTCCTTCTTAATTTCATTCTCCGGATGCATTCTAAAGCTTCTGCTTGGGCCTCTTCTCGAATTCGCTTTTCTTCTTCTTTGCGTTTCTTAGCAGTATTGAGTCGGCTTAGCATTTCCTCTGTGAGAGGTTCCTGATATAACTTGACCCTGCATCCGCTTATGTAGCTCGGGAGAACGTCACCTTCTAATGTGGCTAGTTGTACTGCTCCACTTGTTGAGATTCTATTAATGATCATGGGTCCGTAGCCTCTCTTCTCTAGTTTCCTCGCATGTTGTTTCAACGTGTATACTAGTACTAGGTCGCCAACCTTCAAACCTTTATCCTTAACATGGGCGTCAAAATGTGCCTTCTGTCGTTTCTTAGCTGCATATATCCCTACAGCTGCCCTCAGTCTTGTTTCTCCTAATCGTTCAAGGTCAAAAAGTCTAGAGGATAGTTCATGACCCGTCCATTCGTGTTCTTGTGCCACTTTCAGTGTAGGTATTAGGAAGTCCAATGGTAGCACTACGTTTTGGCCAAACACCATCTGAAAGGGGGTGGCTTGGAGTACCGTTTTGTAGGCGACTCGGTATGCCCAAACAGCATGGTGTAGCTGTTTATCCCAATCAGAGCGTTTATTGTTCACTAATTTCATCAGTACATTGCATAAGATCTCGTTGGTGCTCTCAGCCTAGCCATTTTCTTGAGGGTGATAGGGGGCAGACTTCTTATGCACTACCAAGAATTCTTGGAGCAGATTTTCAATAACTTCATTCAAGAAGTGAGTGCCTCTATCACTAACTAGCTCTATAGGTAGCCCGTATCTAGTGAACACATTCTCAAATAAAAACTTAGCTGTTGTTTGAGCATCGTTCTTCGTTGTGGCTTTTACCTCTACCCACTTTGTTAGATAGTCCGTCGCAACAATGATATATTCTGCATGGGAACCCTTAGCTGGGGGATTAATAGGACCTACGAAGTCTATTCCCCACTTAGAGAATGCACGTCCACCCATCATAGGTTTCAGTGGCATCTCATCTTTACGTATAGGATATTGAGTTCTCTGACAGACATCACAGCGTTTCACATAGGTATGTGCATCCATGTGAAGGGTCGGCCACCAGAAGCCCGCAAATAGTATTGCCTTGATTACCCGATCTGGTCCAAAGTGTCCTCCTGCTACACCTTGGTGAGCAGTGTCCAAGATCTTGAGATATTCACTCTCATGGACACATAGTCTCAGGTAACCATCCTTACCACGCTTGTAGAGATTATCACCAATGAGTGAGTACTCTAGGGCTTCTTGTTCTAGACTTCTTTTCCTAACCAGAGTCATGTCTGGAGGGAATGTTTTCGTGCTCAAGAAGGATACTAATGGTTCACTCCAATCTGGCACTATGGATACTTGATAAAGAGTGGCATGTTCCACAGGTGGTTTAGTGCAGCAGATTGGGCATTCCTTGCACAGCTTTTGGACATCAGCTTCCATAGTCGGCCAATGCACTGCGAGTCTCCTTAGTGTTTGTAGGGTTTGTTGCTTTGAGTGGTGTTGCTTTAATGCACCTACATGTGCTAATTGCAACCATTTAGCATACTCATCCTCTTCCACACAACAGGCCAAGATCCCTTGATCCGTGTGCTTGTACATACTTCCTGCCATGATGTGATACTTTTGGGCTTTTACTACCTCTCTATCCTGCGTGTTTATTAATGGATGGTTAGGCCCGTATGTCAATACTGGTACCAATGGCTTAGCCCACTGTGGTACAACTTCCAAATTAAACAAGTAAGCGTCAGGAAGGTCATCTGACACTCCTTGTGGGGCTTCTCCAAATGTGAGCCTAGAGAGATGATCCGCTCTCAAGTGAGTCTTCCCTTTCCTTACTACAACCTCGAATTCATATTCCATTAGCAAGAGAAACCATCTTTCTAATCTTCCTGTATTACATGGCTTGTTCACGAGATATAACAATGCTTGGTGGTCAGTAAAAAATTTAAACTTGTTTGCAAGCAAATAGTGTCTAAATTTCTTAACTGCATATACCATGCCTAAGCCTTCTCTCTCAGTAGTGGTATAATTTCGTTCAGCTGCATTCAATTGTCTACTAGCATAGGCAATTGGAAGATCCATATTACCTTCACCTGTAGGTTGTGCGAGTACACATCCAATAGCATAATTGGATGCATCCACATGAACATGGAATGGCTTGTTCCAATCTGGTGTGGTCAAGATTGGTGCTGAACATAATCTTCGTTTAAGCTCTTGGAAGGAACTCTCACATTCGTCAGTCCACTCAAAGTTAGTCAAAAGTCCGTACATGGGCTTTGCAATGACAGCATACATGTGAATGAACCGGCGGTAATAACCACAATGCCCCATGAAGGCTTGCACTTCCTTGACGTTCTTTGGCCTAGGTAACTTGGTTATGGCTCTCACTTTCTCTTCATCGGTGGATATGCCATTCTTTGACACTATGTGTCCTAGAATCTTGCCTTGTCTGACCATAAAGACGCACTTTTCTGGGTTTAGGCAGACTTGATATTCTCTACATTTGTCAAAGATTTGTCTGAGTTCGGGAATATGGGTTTGCCTAATGTTGGAATGAGCACAAAGATCATCAACATAGACTTCTAAGTTCTTCCTCAGGAACTCTTTAAATACATGGCACATCAGCCTCTCGAAGGTAGCTGGTGCATTGGTAAGCCCAAATGGCATTACTCTAAAGGCAAATATGCCCCATTCAGTGGAAAATGCCGTCTTATGCTGATCTTCTGGAGCTATGGCTACTTGGTTGTAGCCAGAGAATCCATCCAGGAAGCTGTACACTTCCTTGCGTGCTACTCTTTCTAAGAGATGCTCTGTGATAGGAAGCGGATAGTTATCTCGAATTGTGGCTGCATTAACCTTCTTCAAGTTAATGCATACACGCAGCTTTCCATTTTTCTTTGGCACCACTATGATGGGGGATACCCACTCGGTGTGCTCAATTTCATAGATGAATCCAGCTTCAACCAGTCTATCTATCTCTTCTTTGATCTTGGCCGCATAATTATCATTATATGTATAAGGCTTTTGCTTAGAGGGTTTGGCATCCGAGGTCATGGGGATAGTGTGTGAGCATATGTCAGGGTCCACTCCTTTCAAATCCTTGTAACTCCAAGCAAATACATCTCTGTATTCTCTTAGCAAGGCTATTGGCTCTTGTTCTTCCTCTTCTCTCAGGTCATGGCCTATGTACGTGCATCTCTCCTCTCCTTCTTCCAGAGCTACCACAATTTTCTTGGTGGTTTCTTTGTTATCATAGGCCTCCCCTGATTGCGCCTCTCGTTTAGGCATTCTGATCATGACTCTCCTGTCATCTATCTCATACTTCTTAAAATTTTTCGGGACCTCAAACAAAGATTCTTCCTCTTGTGGTGTGACTTCTCTCTTCTTTCTTTTCTTTCCTTCTTCCTTCGGGGTCACATGTGTGGCTAGCCTTACATCATTTGTAAGCTCTCCATACCTCTGGGGTAGAAATTCTACTTCATAGAAGTATTCTTCATCTGATGCAAAAGGTGGGTCCATAATGATTGACTCTAGATCGGAGTCACTTACATCCTCAAATGCATCAGGGCTAGGTTCACACTCTTCTAACACTGCCTCTCCCATGATTGGCTCTATGGAGAAGACTGAAATGTCAAAGCCATCCTCATCACAGTGGGGTGTCCATTGTTCTTCATTGATGGCTACATCCATTGTTGCTAGGATTTCTGCCCAGCCGTGGGGTTCAAATTCTTCGTCAGGAAAGACTACAGGTGCATAGGCTGGGTCTTGAATGGATCTATGGGTTTCTTTTGCACCTATCTCTTTGGCTTTTTCTCTCTTCTCTTCTTCTACTGCTACTTTGCACATCCATAAGTGAGTGTCTTCATGCATCCATGAGGATCCTGATCCTATGGAATGCACCGATTCTGTATCATCTTTGGCTCTATGGATGGGATTCCATTGGATAGGAGGGACATCTCTATGAGAGTAATCTTTGAGATTCACTTTGGTCGTAACACCTAAGTGTTGTAGGTACAAAGAATTGGTTCCCCAATCATGTACCACTTGCAACTCTCGCATAAAGGGTCTTCCCAAAATCATCTCATAGGCATGATTTTTCCTAAAATCGCATATAGCAAATGTGTGCTCGAACTCAACACCACAGGTGGTGAGAGTTATTCCTTCTAACAGCCCTAGGGGTCTCTCTATGTGACCATCGACCATTTGCAGTTTCATCCTCGTGGGCCTGAGTGCTGGCTTGCCCCAACGCTTCCATAAGGAAGTGGTAGCAATTGCCACACCTGCGCCTGAGTCTAGAATGGCCTTGGTGGTATATCCTTGATGGGTGATAGGAAGATATGTGTTTCCCTCTTTGCCCTCACTCATGTCTCCTATCATGTCCAAGGGTATTTCTGGCACTGTTCTCTGGGATCCTACCTGGGAACGAGGTTTTGCTATATCTGGTACTTGTTTGGCTACATGTTTCCATAGCTCTGGCCTTACTTTGAGTAGCTCTTCTAAGGTGAGGTTGCATTGTACTTTAGTGTTTTTCACTGCCTCTGTGTTCCTAGGTATGATCGAGTCTTCGTTTCTTACCATGACCGTGGGTGCTCTCATACAAGTAGACTTAGCTTCCCATGGGCCTGTGAAGTGGGGTAATTCTTGTAAAGAATTAGACTCAAGGTCTAGTCTTTCCTGAGATTGGGTGCTCTCCTGCTCCTCATAAATGGATGGGATGTCTTGTGGGAATTGGTCATGTGCATCATCCACAAGTTCAATGGGATGAGGGACTTCACTTTCCTTAGCCCATTTGTCTTCTTGAATCTCTCGTAGGAATTCTGGTGTGAACCGATTCATAGAAGATGATGTGTCTGGCTCCGTAGAGTTAGGCACATAGGCTTCAGGCACATAGGCTTCCTGAGCAGGAATGTTTACTCTTTCACTTGCCTTGTCCTTGTGTTGAGAGGCGGGTTCCTTTTCTGATTGTGCAATCAGCTTCTCTATTCTTTCTAACAGTCCATCAAAGTGCAACTGTGTCTTCGCTGAACTAGAGATGTTAAATAGGCGACTTGCTTCAAACATGGTCTGAGCCAATTCCACCATCTTAGCACAAATTTTGGTTCGTTCTAGCTCTAGTTCTGCTCTTGGGTAACACTTTTCATGATCAGTTACGTTTGGCCCTTCTTGGATTCTGGCCTCATAGGCTTTAAGCATCATATTAAGGTCCTCGGGAGTGGGATCTGCTAGGACTGATCCTACTCTAGGGGGTGGTGGAATTAGGTGAGGCGGGTTGGAAGGTGGCGGGTCGGATGGAGTTGGGAATGGTGGAGGTGGGGTAGTGTGAGAGGGAGTTTGAGATGTGAGCTCAGTTATCCTGGCCTTTGTTTCTCTGAGGCTTTCCTCGAGTTCACTCATCTTTTTTGCCCATTGCTTTTTCATTCTTTCACGACTATCTCTCCAAGCTCTAGTCCTCTTCTTTGTCATGCTCTCCGTTTCACTAACATCTGGGCTCTTTTCCTGACCTACCCCTTGGTTTTGCTGCAATGCTTGAGATCTAGTGACGACCTGTACTGGTGCAGTGGAAGTGACACTTCCTATGGAATCTACCACTAACCCAATAACGTTAATGGGAGTGATTTTTGGCATATTGCTGGGATTCTTTGGACAATCTCGTAAGAGATGCTCCTTTCCACATCCTTGGCAAAAGCCCTGGATCGTCAGTGACTGGGGTTGTGTAGGTGGAGGCAAGGGACAATCACGAATGAGATGATCTCCCTGACATCTGTAGCATGGTCCTCTAGGGAATGGGGGTCTTACTTGTCTAGGTTGAGGTCTAGGGTTGGGGTTTGCATACATGACATTTGTGTAATCTGACTCCCGACTAGGTTCATTTGGCTCTTCACTATAGTAGGACTCACCATGTTCAGGAGATTGCATGTAGTAAGCCTGGGGACTATCAACATGTGTAGAATCAAAGCTATGGTCACTGGGGGATCACTTTCTGAAAGCAATGGTGTTACGGGGACTATAGCTCTATTCAGGTTTTCTTCTGCAGCTGCATACTTTACAGGGATCACGTTGGATGGAGCTGGAGGTTGTTGGGTTAACACAGGCTGAGGCCTTTGCTGGGCTTGATATTGTGGTTGGTAGGTTTGTTGAGGCCTAGCATACTGCTGTGGTGGATATTGGTTCTGATATCTTCCTTGTTGAGGGTATGTCTGAGGGTAGGTTTGTCTAACTGCTTGCTTGTTGTATGGGCAGTCTTGTGCTGTGTGATTTGTGTATCTCCGTTCTATGGTGCAGTACTGGCTTCTAGGATTTACTTGGGGTTGGGCCATAATGGGACATACATTCGCCATGTGGTTGCCACCACAAGTATAACATCTTTTCACAGGGGCAAACCTTGGGATTTGTTTGCTAGAGACGCCTAGTTTTTGTGCCACTTTCTCAGCGAGTTCCTCAATTGATGTGGATTGAGTGGAAGAGAGGCTAGAGGCACTATCAGAATCTTTGTATATTTTGGAAAGCTCTAACTCCTCCCCTAGGTTATCCTCGATGTCAATGCACATGCGTACACACTCTTCTATGGTCCTAGGGTCCTTCAAGTACACATAGGATCTTAACTTTGTACTCAGCAATCCATCCAAGAATAAAGCCACTTGCTTAGCTGGTGTGGGTAGCTCCGAAACAAGGCATCTTTCTAAGTATTGCCTAAATCTTCTTCCTGCAAGTCTCACGGTTTCTTGAGGGGTTTGTTTGAAGCTGTGAATCAGTGAGGAGGTATTATGTCTTATACCACTCTTAGAGAATTCAATAATGAAAGCCTCTAGGAGTTGGTCTATACTCTTGAATTGTCTCTCATTCAATGGTTGAAACCACGTAAGGGCTGTGTTCCTAAGGGTTAGACCAAAGGCATTGTACTGCGTGAATAGATCCTCCACTTGTTCAGCTCTCAAGACTTGCCTAAACTCTGCCACATGATCGTATGGGTCTCCTGTGCCATCGAAGTAATTTTTCATGGACTTGACTAACTGAGTTGGTCTCAAAATCCTGGTGTGTTCTCTAGGTCGTGGTAGAGGGAACTCATCCGCATTTCTTTGATTCCTGGGAGCTCTAAGTACCTCAGGTTCTACTCTGTTTGTCATTCTTGTTCTTTCTCTGCCCCCTGGGTTGGCAAAGCTTACTTCTGGTCTATCTCTACTTCTGTCTCTTTGAATTCCATGAGCTTGGGATGTTCCAGCTCCAGGGTGACCATAGGATACATTCGATCTTGGTTGGGGGAAAACGAATTCACCCTTCCAAGTGTAAGCATGTCTATCATGTTTTGTAACCACAAAGATCCTCTCTGAAGCGTGATCCAAGTAGGTCACTCTGCCTGGGCTATCAGGATCCTTAAACTCATAGATCATGATTGTTCCTATATCAATTGGCCAATCAGATTTATACCTCCAAAAGGCTTCGTCAGTCTCTCGATTGAGGAGCAAATCTATGCTCTTATTATCTTGGGGAATCCACTCTGGTGTGATAATCCTAGTGAGAACCGATTTGCCTCGAGGGGTTCTAGGTTCTGTACCCATGTTTCCTTGCTCTAGGTCACCTAAGTCCGCTTCTGGGATCACATTTCCAAATTCGTCCGTCCTGTCCCAAGACGCCTGGTCTAGTGGTTGAATCCCTCGCCTCTTGAGGCGGGGGCGTGGGTTCAACCCCCCAGTGCTGCGGGACATGTATGCTGCCTTCGGGCGTGTCACTCTGCTGTGCCTTCGGGCCGTTTACCCCGTTGTAAGTCCTTCCCGGTCTGTCTAACCCCTGTTCTTGTGGGATAAGGGGGGTCCCATGGGTACTATGCCCTTCCTTGTACAGTTGTAATTTCAAAGTTAAAGCCCGAGGGAGTAGGCCTCGGCCGAACCTCCATTTAAAAAAAAAAAAAATCGTCCGTCCTATCTGTGTGACTGGTGACTACGTATATGGTTCCTTCTTTATCCAAGTATGCTCCGTTTTCAAACTTGACAGCTGGGTGCTCTAATCCTATGGAGTGGTCAGGGTTTTTAATCTGGACCACAGATCTTCCTAGGCCGTCCTCATAGATGCTAGCACCTAATCAGTTGGTCCTAAGGTATTCCAGCTGCGTCTTGTACGGGCCTTCTACCCTGTGCAAGTATGGCACTCCTGAACTTCCCGTAGGTCGGTCCATGCCTTGAGACATCTCTGATTCACTAGTCTCAGAGCTAGGGTAGTATGAGTGGTGGCTCAACTGCTGGGCCCAAGACCTAGCAGTGTGGTTGACACTAGCCTTTGAACACCTAAGACTTTTTCTATCTCTCCCTAGATGTCGCCCTGATCTAAGGTTCATAAGCCTAATTGAATAGCCCAATTTTGCCCAAGTACAACCTCCTTGCTGAGTTCTTTTGTATCAGTCACTTGATTCCTTTTTAGTCAATTATCGTGTTTATGCTCTAGTCAGAAATCACGTCGCCAGGAATATTTGAGTTAATTTTTCGCACTGTAAGTTGATTGTTCCACATTAGATTCTTTCCTTTAAGGTTATCGCATCACGAAGAGATTATGTTTAATCTTGAACTTGAGTGCATAGGTAGTCTTCAACTTGATTGATGCCTATCGTTGCCCTGACTTACTCCTATCACTAGTCGTTCTTAGCCTAAGCTAGGAATTGACACAGGGGGTTGAAAGTTTCCAACCTTTTGTTTCCTGCTTGGTTGCCCTTGAATGCCCAGGAAGTGTGTTCCCAAGCTTGCACTTACACTTGCTTAGAACGCCTTTCGATGCTCTCAATAGATCTGTAAGAGTTCCAAAGTTAGCTTTAAGATTTAAATTTCAAAGAAAGAACCAATGATTCTCATTCCTGTAGCACAAATACTAATTTGCATAGTGATTTTTAGGAAAACAATTCTTAAGACCCCTGACTTTGATCTCCCTGGGTATGGTCAACTTCAAAATACCCTAGCTGAAAATCAACGCATTATCTTTATAAAAAACAGTTGAGGGCGTGTAGTATATGCCACAAGCTTTCCAACAAGCCCTAGAGCTCAAAAAATGGATTTTGTATGAAAAAGTTATGACCGTTCAGGGTTCTAGGGTTAAGACAGGGTTCAAACAGGATCACTGTGCAACAAGTTTTCCCCAAGTTGTTTTCCTATGGCCTCCTTATGTGCTCTAGAGTAAAATGTTCATGCCCAAAATTAGCCAAACTCTTCAAATTAAAAACCCTAAAAAATTGGCTAAAATTGGCTGTCAATCGTGATGGACAGGGCAGTCAATCGCGATGGACAGGAGTCGATCGCGACGGACAGGCAGTCAATCGCGATGGACAGGCAGTCGATGGCGATGGACAGGAGTCAATCGCGACGGACAAGGCAGTCAATCGCGATGGACAGGAGTCAATCGCGACGGACAAGGCAGTCGATCGCGAGGGATAGGCAGTCAATCGCGACAGACAGGCAGTCAATCGCGACGGACAGGCAGTCAATCGCGACGGATAGGCAGTCAATCGCGACGGATAGAGCTGTCGATCGCGACGGACAGGCAGTCAATCGCGACGGACAGGCAGTCAATCGCGACGGATAGAGCTGTCAATCGCGATGGATTGAAATTTTGCAAATTTTTCAAAATTTTTTGTGGAAATGTGGTGTGCAGGGTCTCTAGTCCACTGTGGTGCACTCAGATTTACCAAAAGGTGAAAATTTCTGTCAATTGCGATCGACAGAAGTCGACGACTGCGAGACAATTCTGCACATTTCCGTACCTGCGCGACGTGCTGGAGGGGATGATGATGCTGAAACCTGCAAGAAACTCCAAAAGCATGCAGAAAATAGCACACAACAGTTTGCTCTCTCGCTCTCTCTCACAAGTGAAATGAGGGAAATGAAAGGAGCAAGGGGATATAGTAAAAAACTGAAATTTTTGCGATGATGGAGATGGAGGTGGGAGATGGTGATGATGATGATGGTGATGAGGTAAGGAAAAGAAAAAAAGGAAAAGTGAAGAAGTTACCTACAACGCCAACGTCCCAAATCTACGTCTTACCATCACACGCTCGTCCTCAAAGCTCGATCCCCGGCAACGGCACCAAAATTTGGTGTAGCTCAGTGATGAGTAGCACCTCCTTTAATGTCAATCCGGGAAGACGTGAGGATGGTATGAAGACCTCGAGCAAGTGGAGACACAAGTGCGTGAGTGAGAAGCACACAAACATGCACACACATACACACACACGCGCACACACGACAAGACAAAGAGTGAGAAGCAATGGAGTTCTTAGATTACTTTCAAAAAGCTATTACCAGTTCATTTCAATTACAATCTAACGTCAAAAATGAGCTCTCTAGCTCTATTTATAGTTTTTGACTAGGTTTTGGCCCTGTCCAGACCTAGTGTCCAGCCTAGTTAAAAATTAGGTTCGAGGGCCAATTTGAGGGCTTAAACGGAGTCTAAAAAATACGAAAATTGATATGTAGGCACTTCTAAGGCTCCTCAAGCTCAAGGACTCCTTGGCTTGCACAAAATGGAGCTACAAAAATATGAAATGGTATTTACAATGATTGTTAGTGATAAGAATCACTGTTATAAAGATGTTGATTTGGAAAATTTTGAAGGGCCTATCTGCCAGATTTGCGTCGACTTCTTTGTCTACTTAATCCTTCACCTCGCTCTGACTCTCTCCGCTGGCTTCCTTGTCTAGTCAGTCCTTGGAAAAATTTGAAGGGCCTATCTGCCAGATTTGCGTCGACTGCTTTGTCTACTTAATCCTTCACCTCGCTCTGACTCTCTCCGCTGGCTTCCTTGTCTAGTCAGTCCTTGGGTGCCCATACTGCTCTCAACACCTCCCTTCACTTCTAACAAGCAATTCCACTCTAGCTCATTGCCTAGAGTGTGCATCCTCTCCTTATGGTCACCATGCTCATAGAGCATCTCATGTAAGTCATTTCCATTTCTATTTTAATTCATTCACCATGTTTTATTATCTTTTGTTCCTTCCTCCTTAGCTTGTTAGATGTGTGCATGTGATGTAGAGTAGGAGTAGTCCTTTTTTTCATTTCAACAAGACATCTATGGAAGCATGCGAACAACACAAGGAAGAAGAAGAAGCTTGGAGCATAACACACAATGCTGAATGTATTACCACTAGAATGTACAAAGATGTAGCTCATTAGGGCAATTGGTGTATATAATGGTCGGGGGAAAAAGCCTCCTAAAGAGGGAATAAAGTGCCCCAGCGGTCCTAGAGTGTTCACACACATCACTACCTAAATATATCAACAAATCCCCCCTGGGAGTGATGCGGTGAACAAGGAGTTGGCACTCATGTATAAGAAAGCTCCAAGCTATGTGGAATCAATCCACAATAAGAAGTAAGCCCAAAGCTTTGCGGAAAGCTTCAAACTTCTCCCTTGGCAGAGCCTTTGTAAAAAAGTCTGCAATGTTCTCTTGTGTGGGCACATATGCCAAGCTAATCTCCCTAACAGAAAACCTCTCCTTGACATAATGATAATGCATCTCAATGTGCTTATTGCGAGCATGGAACATAGGGTTCCTCGCAATTGCCAATGTGCTCTGACTGTTAGTGAAGATGGTGGTGGCAAAAGCCTGATCAACACCCAAATCAACCATAAGGTGTCTGAGCCACACACACTAAACAATCGCTATGAAAGCTGCCCTATACTCAGCCTCACAACTGGAAGTGGCCACAGTAGGTTGCTTCTTGCTCAACCACGGTATACATGAGCTACCAAGAATGTCGGATGCAGCCACAATCGAAACAAGGAAGGAAAATACATGGGGTAGTTGAGTGCATAGAAATTCACCCTTGGTAAGCTCTTTCACAACCATTTGGCATTCCTAGTGAATGCAACGGAAGTAGAGTAGTGCCCAGTTGATGGGCTCACATGAAGCCACATCAACAACCAAATAGATTGGCTGAGAGATTTGGTAGTTACGTTTTTGTAAATTGATGGCCGACACAAGGAATTGTAGGGCATGATACTCACGGGCAAGGCGACACATGATAGTATTCTCATTGGAGGACTTGGAGGGAAACAAGTGATTCATAGTGGCAATCGAGAGTTGGGGGTGTTGACGATATGATTTCTCCTACATCATTTACATTTGTATCCGCTTGAGTGCATCTCCATTTTGTATCTAGGAGACACTCTATTTCCAGTTTATTTCCATTTGTATTTGTATTTGGATACCTTGCCATGTGCTTCTACCAGTTGTATTCATTCTCCTTTCAGGAGACTTATCCCACATATGATGTACTTTTGAGAGCCCCTCCCAAATCTATATAAGGAGGGCCTCTCCCCTCATTTGTACTTGGTTAGAAGCTTGAAGAGCCTACTCCATGCTCTTGGCAAGCTCATTTCTAATCCACATGAGTTTACCCATTTCATGATCTACTCATTTTGAGTCTCACACACTCTTTGTTTTGTGAGTACACTGTTCTTTTCATTTTGCTTCCGCACGTGTACTCTCTACATGGTATCAGAGTGCTAGGTGGAGGTCTTAGTGGTGCGTTTTGGTGGTCATTTTGGTGGTCATTTTGGTGGTGGTGGTGCTTTACTTTGGTGGTGTGCTTTCTCCTTATTTAGAGAAGCCTTTTTGCCATCAATTTTTGGGACTCATTTCACCCATTTGCCCACCCTCCCACCCGTTTCTTCATCATTTTGTACACCTTTTACCCCATTTTCCCTCCCACCCACCCTCTTTTGTGGCACACGTTGCTAGACGATTTTATTTGTGTGCCTATTTTTATACTTGTTCTCAATAGTCGATGAAACATCTCAAGTTTTTGTAGTGTTATAAAAATTTTTGTGTTTGATGACACTTTAATCATCACCTTGTAAAGTCTTCATAGGTTTCAAGTGTTTGTTGTGTTTATAAACACAAAGTTCTCCTCGTTCATGGAAATTTCTTGAAATTTGTCTCCTCGGTCTTTGTATATAAGCACTGACTTCTACTTTCTCTACATATGTCGTTGCTGCATCACCAAACGGTGCATGATAATCTGTAATGATCATCACACTTGAGTAATGATCATCACACTTGTTCGGGATTGCTCATCATCTACAGAACCGACGAACTACTCTCAGAATCGGCTCCAGTGCCAATCTCTATGCTAGAGAGAGAGAGGGGTATAGAGAGCATTGCTCTCATCTCGGTGGTTCTCTAGCTCCAACACTTGAGAGTGTGCAGATAGAGCGCAAGAGAGAGATAGCAGCACACCTTTTGCTTCAGTTCGAAGGCACCTACATCGCTGCATCTTCGGGCTTTTTGGAAGTCGTCTGCTGTGACATTAGCTAACATCTATACACAGTGACGCGAGGCCCTCCAATATAGCCATATCTTGCTACTGAGTGTGATCACTGGAGGTGTTGTTCCTATTGCTATCAGTGGTGCTGTAGCAGCTGTTTCTACCTTTGACAGAAGTCCTCGCTTGTAATCAAATCTCCTGCACTCGACATAGAGAGAGAAAGAGAGAGAGAGAGAGGGAGAAACCCTCTGCTGCTTAGAGAAATCCTACCAGCATTGCGCTCATCCCTTTTAACACAAAGCATTAAAGAGCAAGGGTGCATTGCGCAATCCCTGGAGAGAGAGAGAGAGAGCATCCTTCTCAGTGTTTTGTTGGTGGCCTCTGCCATATCCAGCAACCGTGCCCATTGCCACCCTCTCTGTTTGCCATAGGGAGAGAGAAAGAGAGCGATAGATCTTCTGTGCTGCTACTCTGAGCTCCTGCATCTGGATATGTTCTTAGTTATGCTTTTGGGAAAACGAACACTAACCTCTTTCCACAGTGAAGAGAGTAGCCCTCCATATGCTACGATAGACTGAGAGAGAGCGAAAGCACAAAAGCTTGTACTTGTTGCGCACCAACTTCCAAGTGATGATCATGTTCAACCACGGAATCCTGACACCCAGAAGGCTGAACACACACTGCGCTCCACTCCAGATAATGAGCAAGTAGCACTCATACTTACAAGGCGGCACCACATTCATTGCTATCTTCCAATCTTGGAGCGGAGTCAGTGCCACATATAAAAGAATTCACGTGAGTCGCGACTCCGCGACAGCTGGGTGAAGTGTCGCGACACCTGGACTATCGCGACAGCTGGAACGAGCTCGAATTATCGCGACACCCGGCTCGGGTTAGAAGATCGAGGTGTCGCGGGGACGGAGGATCTGCGTGGTCAGAGAACTCTCCACGTGGCCTCGGAGAGCGCTTTCGAAGTGTCGCCGGTGTGTCGCGGGCAGGGGTTTCCGAGCGTCGGAGCCCGAGTGTCGCGGGGATGATCATTGCCTGTCAGGCCACGTGGCGGCCGCCGCGTTCTCGTCCCTCTTGGTTCTAAAGCGACGAAGTGAAAAAAAAAAGAAAGAAGAAGAAGAAGAAAAAAGAGGAAGGAAAAAAAAAGAGAGAGGAAAAAAGAAGAAAATAGGAAAAAGAAGGGAAAACGAATAGAAAAAAAAAAAAAAGGGGTGCTACCCAAAAAAAAAAATCTTTAGCGATTTTTCCGGCCTCTATGGAGACTGCAAGTAGGGATAGTGGTTTTGTAATTTTGAGAAAGAGTTAAGCAGGCTTTGGAGCTGGACGTACTGGACTTTGTGGCTCCCCCTCAGTCCGTGTCCCCCCTTGAGATGGAATCTGTCCCAGTGGACGTCGCGCCCCCAAAGGTCTCTTTATGCAAGGAGTCTGTGGCGGCAAAGCAGGAAGAACTGAAGAAAACTTGCCTGATCGGTCAAATGTTTGGCCCCAGGCCCCCTCTCGAAAGTGTGAGATCTTGGCTTCGCAAGGAGTGGTTCCCACGCGGTTTAATTGTGACCAAATGTCAATTCCTGCCGGCGAATCACCTGCTTCTTGTATTTGAGAACGAAGAGATGGCTTTCCAAGCCCTACAGGCCGGCTCCTGGCAAGTGGGCCGGTCCACCCTTTGCCTTTTTAAGTGGACCCCAGACTTTGTCCCGAACAGATCAAAGCCTCTCCGTTACCCACTTTGGGTGGAGCTTCCCAATCTGCCTTTCTTCATGTATGGATTTCTCCGCGAAATCGTCTCACCGATCGGTCGCCCGATGGCCGCAAGACAGGATGTTGGGGGGTTAATCTACGATGGAGCTCAACATTCTTTCAATGCAAGATGGCATCCTCAGATCTGCGTTGAAACAGACCTAAACCAGGTCCTCCCCTCGAAGATCTCCATAAACTGTGGAGATGGTAAGACCTGGACACAAGAGGTTACTTACAAGAATTTGCCAAACGCGTGCTTCCGGTGCGGACTTCAAGGTCACAGGATCAAAGACTGCCCTCTGAAGAAAAGTACCAATAAAAACAAGCTTAAACCAGATGGGATCCTAGACTCTCTCCCCCAAGACGACACCTGGGGTCATCCCCCTCCTTTGGAGGAAGAAGAGGGAACTCGCGTTGCTGAGACGGATTCAGAAGGTTTCACTGAGGTGAGACGCAAGAGGAAAGTTAGCCCTCGAAGACCAAAAACAAGGAATTCTTCGACAGCTGCCCCCACGAACAACATATACTGTAACTTAGAAAAAGAGATTAATGAGCTCGACTTCCCAGGGGACAGCCTCTTTGAAGGAGACCCCACTGATAATACCCTTGGGTGCTCTCCCAGCAAAGAAGATAACCAAGAAGGTTACACCACGAGTAAAGAGGAAGGCTTCACTACCAGCAATGAAGATAACCCAGACAGCGAAAGCTCCGCTCTTGGTCCTACCCTCCCGGTATGCTGTCCAAGACTACCACAACAAAAGTCCAAGCTTAAAGGTAAACAACCTTCCGGCATGCCTTGGAAGAGCCCCCTCAAGAGTAGGATCCTAAGTCAAGAAGTAGGGAGGAAAAAAGAAGAGCTCAAGAAGAAAAAAGATCGGGTCCCTCCCCTCAAAGAGGGCAACCATCATCAATGAAATTCACATCTCTAAACGTTAGGGGTCTGTCTGACCCTTCAAGAGCTTCGATTCTTGGCCAGTGGTTCAAAGACATGTGCTTCGCCCCTGACTTTATTTGCTTACAAGAGATTAAAATCAACGGAGAGGATCTACAAAAACGACTTAAATGCATCTCTCCGAACCACCTTTGGTTCTCCACTTCTCACCCTAGAGGGACGGGGGGTGCTTCTATCGGTATCAGTCACGCCTTGTCTAGCAATGTGACCTCGACTTTTGAAGGCCGGAATCATCGCTGGATTGCGGCCTCTTTCGGGTCTCCCTTCCAGCTCACTGTGGTCTCAATCTATGCCCCTAATGGCGAAGCAGATAGAATGGATACTTGGGCTTCCCTTGACTCCCTTTCACACAATGTCCTGATTTGTGGGGACTTCAACATGGTTGAGTTTCCTGAGGACCGATGGAACAACAAAGGAGAAATTATTGACGGTCAGGAGAAGGAGATTTGGGATAAAATCAAGCTCCATCTCGACCTGGTCGAAGTGAAAGACAGGTAGGGGTTCTCCTGGTCTAATCTCCAGTCGGGGGACTCTTTGAGGAAAGCAAGGCTTGATAGATGCTACATCGATCAGAACACCATACTTCAGTGGGGTATTCCTTCGATTTCTCAACACATGGACCTCACTATCTCAGACCACTATCCGATTACTCTGTCCTTCAAACCGATTCCCATGCTCCAGAAAGCTCCTTGGTTTCACGCTTGTCAGACATCTTTTTCCCTCCCCTCTGTACACCAGGAAATTTCTGAGGTGTGGAAGGAAGCCTTTGCTTACTGTAACGAACCGGCTAAGTGTTGGAGAAACGCGGTAGAAAGGACTCGTAAAATTCTAATCAGGACCCAAAAGGCTATAAGAGGAATTCGAAAAAAAAGAAGAGAAACGGTGTACCGGAGGCTCTCACGGCTTGAAGAAGAGGTGAACAAAGGTAAGCTACATTGCCAACAGGGTCTTTTGAAAATCAGGGGTAGGCTAAGATTAGAGGAGGAGGTCCAAAGGAAAAATCTCCAAATTTTCTTCAAAGATTGGTGGGCAGGGAAGGCAGACAAACCAACGAAAGAGATGTGTAACATCCTCAAAAGGAAACAAGCTAGGGAATCCATCCCCCTAATGGTCGATAACAATGGAATTGAATGTTGCACGGAAGTGGAGAATAGAACTATCATCGTCGAACATTTTTCCAACCTTCTCGGGGTCTCGACTCCTCTTTCCCCCCACAGGCGCGACTCCATGGCAACCATCTCAAGGGTTGCTCAAACCAGAATCCCACAGAACTTGATTGCTCTACTGGATGCTAACATCTCCGAGAATGAAATTATCGAGGTTATTGATGCCCTTCCCAATGGGAAAAGTCCGGGTCCAGATGGCCTTACCAATGAGTTTTTTAAGTCCTTCAAACTGCAGGTGGCCACCCCTCTGCGCCTCGTGTGGCAAGAGGCTCTCTCCTTCGGTGCCCTCCCTGAGTGCCTGAATAATGGCGTCATCAAGTTAATCCATAAACGGGGAGATAAAAACAAAATTGAAAACTGGCGTCCGATTACCATGCTACAAACTGGATACAAGATAATTGCAAAAGTTATCGCCAACAGAATCTCCTGTCATTTAAAGTCTTGGCTGTGCGAGGACCAAAAAGGTTTTATCAAAGGTAGATCTATACTTGAAGCAATTATTGATATTTGGGAAGGCCTTGCTTTTGCTGAGGAGTCGGCTCAAGATCTAGTGTTCATTAAGATCGACTTCGACAAAGCGTATGACAGATTGGAATGGGACTTTATTCTTCAATCATTGAAAGACCTTGGATGCAGCCAAAAGTTCACGAAGGTGGTTTCCACTCTTCTGGGAAATGCTTCAACTAGAATAAACATCAACGGTAAGCTCTCTGAACCCATTCGTTTAAAAAGATCAATTAGGCAAGGCTACCCTCTTGCTCCATTACTATTCGCTATCGCCTCGAATGGACTCAGCTGCCTATTAAAGCATCACATGGACGCTGGCAATCTCAAGGGTCTCTCCTTACCTCTAAATCACGGCCAAATGGCTGTGAGACTTTTTGCTGATGACATGAATGCCTTTGTGCATAACGATATTAACAGCATAGAGGTGTTCTGGTGGTGCCTCCACACCTTTTGTGTGGCATCAGGCTCAAAAATCAACCATGCTAAAACTGCTTTTAGAGCGATCAGCGGGCCTACTCCCCAATTGTTGGTGGATCAGGGGTGTCAAGTTATCCCTAGCGGTCAAGTTTTCCGTCTTCTCGGCATTCCGATGGGTTTCGACATCTCAATGGACCAACGATGGAACTAGGTGCTATCCAAGTTGGATAGCAAGCTGAATCAGTGGAAAGGTATGCAAGTCAACCTGGCAGGACGTGCTATGGTTATTAACACTTTTATGTTGTCTACAATTATTTACTTTATCTCGTGTTGGAGACCTAAGGAGAAAGACTTGGCCAAAGTAGAAAGAATCTGCAGGAACTTCCTCTGGACTGGGGACCCCAACAGAAGGGGGGTTCCCAAAATCAAATGGGAAACTTGCATTAGCCCTAAAAACTCAGGGGGCTTGGGTATTTTGGATATTACTGGTTTAGCTGACAAGCTGGCGGCTAAATGGCTTATCAAGGCCTGGAGCAATAGGGAGTCCTCTTGGGCTAAATTGATCTTCAGAAACTCGGAAGACTTTACCTTCGTCGGCCTCCCTGGTTGGAAGGACATAGGGATTCTAACGCTTTTGTTCTCCCCCCACCCGGTCTGCCCTAAAGGCTCTAGCCTAGTGTGTTCCTTATGGAAGAATTGGAACAAGGCCAAACAGTTCATCAGAATCAGCGATGACTGGAAGTGGGCTGCTGGCATAAGACAAAATGACTCTATTTGGTTCCCGATCAGTGGCATTCGGGGAGTGGAATCTTGGAACCTCCAAACTGCAAGGCGGTTATGGAACAAGGGGTTCAAACAGTGGAAACAGCTCTGGAAACAAGAGACCAGCCAGTGGATTAGGTTCGAAGATTTGGATCCGAGACATAGCATTACCTTTGAGGAATGGACTCTTCTTCAAAGCAGATGTTTAGCCTGGGACCGCTCAAATACCCGCCTTCTATGCGGCCAGGATCTTCCTTGCTCGGAGGGCCTCAAATGGAGCAATGGTAAGAAGCTTTCCGGAATCCCGAACTTCAAAGGGGACTTGGATGTTCACCACACCCTTAACAAGAGGTGGTGCCTTGCTTGGACCAAACTTCGGTGGGAGCTAAAATTCATGTCTCTTTGGCACCCCCTAATTGAGGTCAAAAAGTCCGTTCTAATGTGGCAGGTCTTGCATAAGGGAATCTGGACCAATGCAAGGGCTAACAAAATCTGTGGTGTGCCACCATGGTGCAAGCGTTGTCATCGGTGCATCGAAGATTTAGCCCACCTGTTCTTCGACTGCCCCAAGTCCCGTGTCATCTGGCATCACGTGTCCCGCGTTTTGAGACTAACGAGTCAAATCAACTGGCAACAAGTGATGTTGGGTGAGGCGATCGGATGCTCTTCGAGGCTATGGAATGCCATCAGAGGTGAGGCCCTCTGGAAGATTTGGAGAGAGCGTTGTGCCGTCAATTTCGGCCAAACTCCTAAGGAATGGTCGATCGAGAAATCCTTGTTTCTCCTTGGTAAAAGAATCTCCCGAGTCAAAAGATCACCACCATTTAGACATCACTGTATTTATCTCCTCGAAAACAACAAGTTGAAACCCAAATGGGTCCCACATGAGGGTGATGGTAAGGTTATCCGCCTCATTTGTAATGCCCTGTAGCTTGCAATACTCCTCCCCTGCGTTGTGGGATTTGGGGGATCCCATGGGCACTAGTCCCATTCACTTGTAACTTTTTCTCTTTAATATAATTAAAGTCCGGGAGATTAGGCTAAGGCCGAACTTCCTTTATTAAAAAAATAAATAAAAAAAGGACCTGAGAACAAACTTATTTGCACCACTCATTTAGTTTCTGGAGACAAGAGGTGATGATAGATGTATGTTCCGCCAAGATCATGTGAGTTTGCAGAGATTTAGGCCGTTCTGTGAAATTTAGGCCATTTACACATTGCGAGTTCTGCATGCATTGAAGACATCCTGCATGATGTCAGAAATAAGAACGGGCATCCATGCATACAATTATGTTTTATGAGAATAGGTAAATCAATGCATTTTTTTTTTTTTTTTGAGCACAAACGGAAAGTATAGTATTGATGCAGGAAGGAAAATTACAAGAGCACTCCCACAAAATAGTTGGGAGGAGGACACCTCAGAAAATACTGTAGCAAAGATCAGGGCCAATAAAGCCCAAGCAAGCTAACACTTACTTCACATAATTTCTTATGTACCAATTAAAGAAATTGATCATATTGTTTCTGTCCCTAGAGTAAAACTGAAGCAATTTGTTCTTCCAAGTACTAAAAGGGAAATTTTTTACTACATACAAGGGGTTCTTATCTAGTAATTTCTCGTTGAGGGGAATGTTGCTACACCTGTAGGCAATTCTTCTAATTCCAATAAGACAGGAAAAAAGAAAATTTTTTCCATTTTTGTCATAAATCTTGCTGTTTCTGCTTTTCCACACGTACCAAAGGATATGAGCCCTCACAATCTGCCACAATGCAATGTCCATCCTGTAAGTTTCCCCAATAAGCAGCTCCTTGACTCCCAGAGTATAGATCCCAACAGTCTGGCAATAGAATTGTATGATTTTCCAAAAAGCTATACTGGCTTTACATTTAAAAAAAAGGTGTTCCAAATCTTCAACCTTGCCACAAGATTTACACAATCCTGCATCAATATTATATTTTCTAGCTCTGCTCCCAGTCCAGACTCCTTTGTGCAGAATCAGCCACATGAGACAGGAATGTTTGTTAGCCATAGGATAAGCCCAGAGGCTTTGAAATCTGTAACTCCATTGATGATTGTTCCAGGACAGATCCCATTTTTTGTTCAATCGACCACAAATGTTAGATATGCTGATGTAGGAAGACTTGTAGCAGGAATACATATCCTGAGCCACCACAGACAATGCAATATTTTTGTCCCAAAGATTTTCTGCCCTCAATCTCAGCAGCTGCAATTTCTTTTCCTTGATTATCTGTTTGCAGGACATAGACAGGTCATTAGTATTCAAAATGTGACTATCCTCAATCACCTGCCCATTTCTCAACAAATCCTCCCATTTATTAAAACCATATTTTTTACATTTATGCCATCTTATAGGCAGGGAGGCATCCCTATAACAGGAGAACCAGCCAATCCATAAAGAATCCTGTAATCAAAAAGAGTGATTCTTAGCAAACCAGATGGGAAGCTTGTACTCTTCCTTGATAGACATCCAAGCCTTCCAGAAGTTATAAACCAGCTGGCTCCCTTTGGGGATGAAAATGGCAGGGGATGACACAATATCCCAAAGAGAAAAATTACACCAGTTCTTATTACTTCTCAAGCAAAAAGATTTGATATTTCTTTTAATCAAGCAGGCCCAAAAATCAGAAGAAGAAATAGCCCTTAAAATCCATTTTGCTGCCATTTGGGTAGCCATTCTTGAGGGACATAGCAGGCCAAGGCCTCCCTGAGACTTCTTCATACAGCATATCTTCCAAGCAACTTTTGGAATTTTGGAACTACCCCATAAGAATCTCCTGGAAAGGGCAATGACTTGAGCCAGCTGCTTCTTGGTAGGCTGCCAACAAGCAAGGAAGTAAGTAAGACCAGGAAGAATATAATGCTTCAACACAAACACTCTTTGGGAAATATTGGACTGCATATCCATCCATTTAAAAATCTTTAGTCTAAATTTGTCCAAGACCCAGTCCCATCTCTGTTGAAAGGTTATATCAAATCCCATAGGGATGCCCAATAACCTGAAAACAGAACCCTTTTTAATGATGTCACATCCTGCAGCAACCACACAGTCCGGGATCAAGTCATTAGAGGAAAAAAAACCGGTTTTGTGATGATTAACAACAGACCCACTAGCCAGACAGAAGGTCTTAAGACAGTTTAAGAAAGTGTTAGCAGAAGTAGGATCAGCCTTCATCACAAGGTTTGTGTCATCAGCAAACATCTGCAAACAAAGCATGTCAGTAGCTTGAGGAATTTCTAAACCTTTTAAAAGACCTTTATTAATACAATCTTTAACAAGCCAGCCCAGAGCATCACTAGTAATAGCAAAGAGTAAGGGGGCTAACGGGCATCCTTGTCTCACAGACCTACAAAGTTTAAAAGGGGAAGACAGGTGACCATTCATGGCAACTTTGGAATGAGCATTGCCAAACAAAACACTAGTGTATTTAATAAAGTTTTTCCCTGCACCAATGTCATGAAGAGATTGCAGAATAAAGTCCCACTCAATCCTATCATAGGCCTTGTCAAAATCAATCTTAAAAAAGAAAGTGTCAATGTTATTATCCTTAGCAAAGTCCATCCCTTCCCAAATAGAGATAATAGCATCAAGAATAAATCTTCCTTTAATAAAACCTTTTTGCTCAGGAAGAATAATGGAATCCATCAAAGGACTCAACCTTCTAGCAAGGGAGGAAGCATAGATTTTATACAGAGAAGTCAGACAAGAGATAGGTCTCCAATTATTAAGATCATCCTTAGATCCTCTTTTATGGATAAGTTTAATAACTCCAGTATTAATGAAAGTAGAAAGAGACCCTCTACTAATGGCTTCTTGCCAGATCCAGAGAATAATGGGAACCAAAATTTCTTTGAACTCCTAAAAAAACTCATTAGGAATACCATCATGTCCTGGGGATTTACAGGGCTTCAATTTACTAATGGTTTCTCTAACCTCACCAGCAGAGAGGGGGAGATCAAGGAGGGAGACCAAGCCCTGAGGAATCATTTTCTTCCTACAAAGGGCAATGGCAGCTCTTGCACTCCAGATGTGGTCCCCTCTCTTGGGAGGCAAAGAGAAAACATTGGTAAAGAAAGACACAGCCTCGTGTAAATTCTCCTTGATATTAGTGGCAACCTCACCATTGCTTTTCCTTAAGAAAGGAATGAAATCTTTAGCTTTTTTTTTTCTCATAATCTCATACATATGCTTATTAGGTTTATCAACTTTCCCAGCCCAGAATTCTCTGGATGTGGCAAGGGCACCCCTAGCCAGAAGGTAATCTTCATACCTCACCTTTTCCTGGAGCTCCAGGATCTTCTGAATCTTAACATTACTACTCAAATTAGAGTTTTCAATTCTGTCTATCTCCTTAAGATGCATCATTCTTCTGTTGTATCTGATCTCCCTGGCTTTTTTCTTGAAGAAAGCAAGAGCAGATTGAACATCTTTAATAGCAGCCTCCCAGGCCTTGAAAGGAGAACAACCCCGAATAAAATGATTTTTAAAAATATTGCTGATTTCCAGCTTAACCAAAGGCACCCTGAACAAAGACGTATCCACATGAGGCCAACCAGCTCTGTAAGTCGGATTATTGTTAGCCAGTTTAACAATCAAAGGGAAATGGTCAGAAACCTGAAGGGAGGGGTCACTGGAGCAACTACAGTTCCACAAATCCTAAAATCTGGAAGAGTTCATATAGATTCTATCTAACCTGGCCGAGATTCTATTATTAGTACACCTATTATTCCAGGTATGACCAGTACTAGACGAAATATCAACCAGATTATGTAAATTCACAAGACTAAACCATTTATTTTTTTCACTACCAGCAATCACATTGTTACAATTACCGATTCTGTCAGCAGAATTAGTGACCATGTTAAAATCACCAGTGAGAATAAGATCACCATCAAGCTTACCAATCTCCTCCCAGCATTTAGACCTGTCTGTAGGATTGGTGGAGATTCCACTCAAGATTGGTGGAGATCAACTTATTGCCAATTTGAAGGTTGTTTCCAGTAATTCCATCTGGTTTTCCACTAATCATAGTGGAAAAGGTGGTAAATCTATGCATTGTAGAAGTCGACGTTATCAGTTTGTCCCACAAGTCGCTCCATCAATTATTAAAGTTAATTACTTAATTGCTACAACTACCATCGAGTTAACTCGTAGAGGTTCTTGAAGTGAGTTGAATCCAACCCATTTTGTCGTGTATTCCAAGACCTCTCAAATTTGGGAATTTTGTAATATCGTTAGGAATACCACAATCATCATCTTGGAAAGTTAGCTTCACCGACATTATATCACCTTTGGCTCTCTCTTTTGGATTTCTTCACAAAGATCTCAAAGCCTTAACTTTCGCACCCTTTGGCACTAAGTGTCTCTTCTTGTAACTTCAAAATATAAATCGAGGATCTTGTGTGTGTCTTGGGAGGCTACTCTAAGCCCCGAAGTGTGCCCTTCTTTGTGTGCAACGGGCTACTCTAAGCCCTCCTCTCGTGTCGACTTATCTTGGTGTTGTACAAATGCAGGGCTACTCTAAGCCTCCCCCCCCCCCAATTTTTTGTGAGGTGTCCAGTTGTTCATTTCAAGCTTTGCAATTATTTTGAAGCGGTACTTTTGGCAAGTGTCTTTGATAGTGTTTCTAAACACTTTATCCTCAAAGCTTTGTAATGACCAAAAGTGAAGGTACCTCATTATCTATGGCTAACTTCTTACCCTTCTTCACCCCTATTTTTATGCCTAAGGATGAACGCCTCAATGGACAAAATTACAATCTATGGAAAGATGTCATGCGCGCATATCTCTACACGAATCTCCTTCATTAGGTAGTAGATGGGTCAGACCCGGAACCCAATAGGGATATCAACTTAGACAATTGGCATGTGTGGAATGTCAAGGACAAACGAGCTTTAGGTCAGCTGTTACTTGCTTGTGAGGAGCTCACAAAAGGACATATCACGGCCTGTAAGACGTCCAAGGATGCTTGGGATATGTTAGCCGCTTTGTATGAAAACACAATTACCAAGGTCATAGCTCAATTTGAGGACTACCAACATAAATTAGCACTATGTGGTAGGAAGATTTCTAGTGAAGACATGGCCATTACGCTTCTTAACAATTTACCTAAGTCATATAAGACATTTGTCACAACTTTGTATAATCGCGACCAAGTCTTAACTTGGGAAGAGGTTCATCGACTATTGCTCCTTCATGACTCGCGAGCCAAATCGACTTCTTCCCAAGAGTCTGCCATGAAGGCCAAAGGCCCATTCAATAAGGGCAAAACCACAAGTCATCATGCTAGCAATGGATCTAAACAAGGATGGAATAATTCATCGAAGAAGTTCACCTGTAATTTTTGTGGAAAATTTGGACACTTAGAAAAGTTTTGCTATAAAAAGAAACAATCATCGAAGGCTTCTACATCTAGGCAAGCATCCAAAGGATCCCAACATAGATCCCACTACTCTAGTGAGGAACTCTTCATCTCCACAGAAGCCAATGCCCTAGTTACTTCTAGCTCCCCGCATGAGTGGATCTTTGATAGCAGAGCTACCTCCCATATGTGCAAAGACAAGGACTCCTTTCAAGAACTCAAAGAGCACACGGGAGACGTCTATCTTGGCAACAACAAAAGTTTACCCATCGAAGGAAAAGGAAAAGTTCAAATTACCAATATTCAGGGGGAATGCGAATCTTTATCCAATGTTCCTTTTGTTCCAAATTTATGTATGAATCTACTTTCTGTCAAGGCCATTATAGATCAAGACAAACAAGTATGGTTTGATAACACCTCAGTTAAGGTAGTTGATCCCCATACAAAGGATGTCATTGCTCAAGGTATTGAAGAAAAGGGACTCTATAAACTATCTTGCTTTGTATCCAAAGAATCAACCTCAAGTTTGTGGCACCAAAGATTTGGCCACACCTCTTACTTATCAAAAATCTCTTCATCCCAACTTGTGAAGGGATTGCCAAAGATAGGGCACCTTACTGATGTCTGGCAAACTTGCACCCAAGGCAAGCAACATAGGGCCGAAGTTCCCAAGGAAGCTTCAACACGAGCGAGGAACCCTCTAGCCCTTATCCACATGGACTTGTGTGGACCCATGAACACCCCATCCCTGAGTGGATCCCTCTACTTTTATCTTCTAGTTGATGACCACTCTCACTATATTTGGGTGTAATTTTTGAAGTCAAAGGTAGACACATTCTCTAAGTTTCAAACTTGGATCAAGGAAGTTGAGAATGAAGCTTCGACTAAAGTTAAAACCATCAGATCAGATGGAGGTGGTGAGTTTATCAATCATGATTTTGATAACTTTCTCAAACAAAAAGGGATCGAAAGACAAGTCACTCAGCCTCATACTCCATCCCAAAATGGAGTAGCTGAAAGAAAGATACGCAGTGTGATGGAAATGGCAAGAAATATACTTCATCACAAGGATCTACCCTACAAGTTCTGGGCAGACACCGTGCATACTGTCATTCACATTCTTAATCGAGGGTTTACAAGTGCATTACACAACAAAACACCCTTCGAAGCATACTATGGAAGAAAACCAAATGTGAATTACTTTCGAGTATTTGGTAATGAAGCTTTTGTCCATGTACCAAAGGAAGATAGAAGCAAGTTTCAATCAAAGTCCAAGAAACACACATTCATAGGGTATAGTGACCAATCAAAGGCATACCGTCTATATGATATGGAAAACCACTCCATCACCATTTCGAAGGATGTGATCTTCAATGAAGCTTCCTCATACTCAAGAAGAGATTCAAGTATAAGTCTTAGTCCACCTATCTACACTTTGGAGGGGGACACAAGTTTTTCAAAGTAAACATCAGAAGCAAGTACTTCAAGCATCCGAGAAGATCTCAAAGACTTATTGGGAAGAGATGGATAGGTATGTGCTTGAAGATGAAGAGGTGTTGCAAAATCCTTGATCTACGCCAGCCAAATGAACTCCAATAGTATGTGGTGGGCCCTTATAGCTTGCCAATGGATGTATTAGACACCCTATGTACCTTGGAAGATCACTCTAAAAAAGATAGATCAAAACAGATAAGTTGGAGTTAGCTCAAAGGTGAAGAACTTGCTATTTTGGTTCATACACATGTCCAGTGTTTTGCATAATTCTTTGAGCATAGCAGAAATTAGCTTAATTCCTCTTGGGGAAGTCTAGTTAACTTAAAGAGCTAACTTTCAAGAGTAATCTCATAAAAAATAATGGGGCACTAAATCCCAAGTGTTGTTTTCCTCAAGTGCTTCAATCTCTTCCTTCATTGCATGCTTCCATTCTGATTTTGCTTTGGCCTCTTCAAAGGATGATGGCTCTTCTTGATTTATGTCCTGTGCTATGTAAATAGAATGTTTAGTTACTAATGAGGTGTCAAACCCATACCTTTCTGGTTTTTTTCTTTCCCTTATAGATCTTCTTAAGCCATGTTGTGATGATTCTGCCTCATGTCCAAGTTCCTGCAATTTTGCCTTACCTTTAGACTTCCATGCTTTGATCTTTTCCATCTGAGATTCTTCATCATCCTCTGAGGTGTCTTGTTCTTCAATCGTCGGTTGTTCTCTACCAAGCTTTGGAAAATCTTCTTCAAGATCATATGGTAAATTGACCTTCCTGCATGAATCTTCATACCATGAATTGTTCTCATAAAAAACTACATCTCTGCTTACCAAGAATCCTTTGTTGGTAGGGTTGTATAACCTGTAACCCTTTTGATTGTTGTCATATCCAATAAATACACACCTTTCTGCCTTTGGATCCATCTTGCCTCTAACCTGTGAAGGAACATGAGCAAAAGCCATACATCCAAAAATTTTACAATGATCTAAGCTTGGTCCTCTTCCATTCCAAGCCTCATATGGAGTCATCTGATCAAGGGATTTTGAAGACAACCTGTTAATCAAGTAAGTGGCTCTAGATACAACCTTAGCCCATAGATAATTAGGCAAATGCTTTTCATTTAACATGGACCTTGCAGCTTCAACAATTGTCATATTCCTCCTTTCTACCACTCCATTTTGCTCAAGAGTGTACCTTGTAGTTACCTCTCTTTTGATTCCTCTTTCTTGAAGAAAAGAATCAAACTCATGGGAGAAGTATTCTCCCCCTCCATCTGACCTTAGCCTTTTTAGTGATTTACCTGTTTGATTCTCCACAAGAGCCAAATATCTTTTGAAACATGAAAAAACTTCATCTTTGTGTTTCATAAAGAATAGATAGTCCATTTGCTGCAATCATCAATAAAGGAGACATAATACCTTGATCCAGATATTGATGCTTCCTTGCTAGGTCCCCATACATCTGTATGAACCAACTCCAAGAGATCTCCATGCATATAACCTTTCTTCATGAATGGTAACCTGTGAGAGTCTCCAAATTGACATGCACTACACTTATAAATCATATGTTGTTTTGACAAATTAGGGAGTCCAAGTACACTTTGGTCCCTGCAAATTTGCTTTAATGACCTTTCACCAATATGTGCTAACCTTTTGTGCCATACTTCCAATTCTGTGAGTGTCTAACTACCATAATTAAAGAGAGCAATGTTTCTAGTGTCTTGTAATTCAAATGTGAACAATCTACTTTTGCAATTCTTCTGAATCCTTGACTTGAATCTTCAACAAATGCTCCTGCTTTTGTGAATCTCGCTTGCAACCCTTTCTCTACTATCTGCCCAACACTTATCAAATTCTTTGTAATGGTAGGGACATAGAGTACCTTACTCAGCATCAGGTGCTTTGACATTTCCTATTTTCTCCACAAGATGTCTGGTATCATCTCCTATTTGTACCTCATGCTTGTTCCTTGGATCTTCTAAATCTGATAGGAATGCCACATTTCCTGCCACATGATTTGAACAACCTAAATGTATATAGAAAACATGCTCATCAGATTTACCTTGTGGCATAGCCATGTTCATGATCAATAATGAATCCTCTTTGTTTGAGTCTTCTGTGTAGTTATTGAAGTCTCTCCTTCCTTTGTAGCCTCCTTGATAGTTTGAATGATTGTAGTTGTTGTAATTGCCATGGTAGTTGTTGAACCTTCCTCTTGAGTAGCCATAACTTCCTCTATTATATCCTCTACCTCTTTGATTCTTGGAATTCCTAAAGCAATTTTCAGTTGTATGATTAGTTAGTCCACAAATAGAACATGGGTTGGAGTCTTGGGATCTCCCCCTGCCTTGTCTACCTCCTCTTCCTCTACCTCTGCCATGTCTTCCTCTACCTGCATAGTTAGCTTGATATGTACCTGCTTCATCATCCACTTTCTTTGCCTTTCCTTTGTTATCTTTGGACTTGCTTTTATCAGTGTGTAAAGCTGAAGATTGATTACATTTAGAGCTTTCTCCATTTTTGATAAGCTTTGCCTCTTGAGTAAGTAGTTGTCCAATGAGTGTATTGAAATCAGGTACATGCATGTCCATGTACAAATCCATAGCTGTGGTGAATGCTTCCCACTTGTCATCTACCTTCAAGCCATTGATGACCTACCTTAGAATTTGCTCTTCATCTATTACCTCTCCAATGCTTCCCAACTGATCTGCTATGTCCTTGAGCTTTGTGACAAAATCAGTCACATTTTGTTTGGGAGCCTTCTTGAGAGTTGTGAAATCCAGCCATAGTTGATGCTTCCTAGCTTTGGTACTTGAAGAGAAGAAATCTTCAAGTGCATCCCACACTTCCTGAGATGTCTTACAACTTCTAATGTGAGGCAACAAAAAATCTGAGATAGAGTTGAGGAGATAAGGCCTTGCAAGTGCATCCTTGGAGCACCATGTGCTCAATCTTTCTTGCTCTTCTTGTGTTGGTTGACTTTTGTTCCTGAAACTTGGCATAACTTCATCTCCAACCACATAACCATATAAACTTCTACTTTGGAGATAAGCTTCCATCCTTAATGACCAAGCTGAGTAATTACCTCTATCCAATTTGTCAATTGATGAAGGAAATCCATCTGCCATGTTGTCCAACCTTGCTCTAATACCACTATGAAGAGATGGATAGGTATGTGCTTGAAGATGAAGAGGTGTTGCAAAATCCTTGATCTACACTAGCCAAATGAACTCTAGGAGTATGTGGTGGGCCCTTTTAGCTTGCCAATGGATGCATTAGACACCCTATGTAACTTAAAAGATCACTCTCAAAAAGATAGATCAAAACAGATAAGTTGGAGTTAGCTCAGAGGTGAAGAACTTGTTATTTTGGTTCATACACCTGTCTAGTGTTTTGCATAATTCTCTGAGCACAGCAACAATTAGCTTAATTCCTCTTGGGGAAGTCTAGTTAACTTAAAGAGCTAACTTTCAAGTGCAATATCATCAAAAATAATGAACCACACACTGAGAATGATGTTTAACAACTGATGACATCATCCCGATTTTCACGGGCTGCTATAGTAATGAGACTAGTGAGCAGAAAAATAAACATAACTCAAGATCTAAGAATCCAATGATTATGAAAATGTGTGTGCTAATACTAGACAGTATGATGAATCCAAAAAGCTTTAAATCATTGAATTTGGGTAACTACACACTGAGAAACAGCTCTGACAAGATGAGTAAAAAAGTCGGGTACCTGATAGAGAAGTGAAAATGAATAGATAGGGTTGACTTCAACTGAAAATAACTGAAGATTGAAACACCCAAATGACATGAAAATTGGTGAGAATATATTATACTTGTAGAGCTAGCAGTACCAAGTTAAATCACTGAAAATGATGCACCAAGCTTAGAGAAACCATCTCTGCAATCTGACTAAGAAAATTGAGAGATATGGCAGTGAGTAGTACACTTCACAAGAACATGGAAATATGAACTCAAATGATCATGAAAATGAAAGTATATTGATTTTACAATACAATGGAGTTACTGATACATATTTGTGCCTTGGAATCACACCTTGATATGGCATAAAGCTCAGCTCTAGGAGGTCTTCACATAACCACGACTAAGACTACCATGTATTTATAATTGATCTTGGGAGGCTAACTCCTCTCAATCACTCTACAATCAATTAGTGATTGATTTGATTCTCTGTCTACCACAAATCACGAATTTGTGGCTCCTCTTTCCCCTTTTGATAAAGTGGACTCAACCACTTAAGATTCTTTCACTTTTACATTAAGTAAAGTCTTCAAAAGTTATAAGAGGTAGTTCACAAGTGAACTTTACATTGTCTTCATTTTAAGGCTTCTTCTATGACTTTGTGGGAGTCAAGCCAATACTTAGGCTTGTCATAGACTTGCTCCAACATTGACAAGAGACAACGAGAACAAGGTCATTATGTTAATTATGCCTTAATGCATTAGATTCAACAAATCCCAGAACCATCTAATTACAAAGAAGCTTAGGGACAACCTGAGTGGGAAGAAGCTATGCAAGTAGAAATGGATGCCATCGAGAAGAACAAAACTTGGACTCTTGTACCTAAGCCCACAAAACATCAAGTCATAGGAGTTAAGTACAAAGATGACACATTAGACAAGTACAAAGCAAGGTTGGTAGCTAAGGGATACAAGCAACAACATGGCATTGACTATGAAGAAACCTTTGCTCCTATTGCAAGATTCACAACCATAAGAATCATCTTAGCACTAAGTGCTCATTTTAAGTGGCCCATTTACCAGTTGGATGTCAAAAGTGCATTCCTCAATGGAGATCTTCAAGAAGAAGTATATGTTGAACAACCTGCAGGCTTCAAGATCAAAGGAAAAGAAGATCAAGTATACAAACTTCACAAAGCACTTTATGGACTCAAGAAAGCTCCTAGGGCCTGGTATGAAAAGATTCACAAGTTCTTTGAAGACAAGGGATTTCACAAAAGCAATGCTGATGCTAATCTCTATATCTATCAAAAGGAGTCCTTAGTAGCCATCATCATTCTCTATGTAGATAACTTGATCTTGACAGGCTCAGACGAAGAACGCATCCAGTTTATCATCACGCAGCTTCACCTTGAGTACTCTATGACAGATCTTGGATTACTACACTACTTCTTGGGTATGGAAGTTTGGCAAACAAAAGAAGGTATATTCCTATCACAGAAGAAGTACTACTCTGATCTACTTTCCAGATATAACATGGACCAGTGTTGCTCAGTTTCTACACCACTTGATCCAAACATCAAGCTTACATTGGAGGACTCATCATCACTTGTGGATGTGCATACCTATCGATAGCTTGTTGGCTCATTACTCTATCTTGCCAACACTAGACCAGATATTGCTTATGCAATTGGTATGCTCAGTCAGTTTGCACATCAGCCTTGTCAGACTCATTGGGATGCTGCTCAGAGACTACTTCGATACCTTGCCCTCACTCGACATTATGGTCTTTGGTATAGAGGGGGCATCGAACTTACCGGGTATTCAGATTCAGATTGGGCTGGTGATCCTGATTCTCGATGCTCTACTTCTAGGTATATATTCTTGCTTGTCTTAGGACCTATCTCTTGGGGAAGTAAGAAGCAGCCTACAGTTGCTCTATCATCTACTGAGGCCGAGTACCGAGCATCTACTTTGCAGCATGTGAGGCCATCTGGCTTCAACATTTATTATGTGACATTGGTGTTTTGAAGGATACTCCGACAAGTCTTCGCACGAACAGACAGTCAGCCTTGGCCATCACCCGAAATCCAGTATTCCACGCTCGGACGAAGCACATCGAGATCCAGTACCACTTCATCCGCGAGAAGCTCATATCTCAAGAGATTACTTTGGAGCAGTGTACCTCTCGAGAGAACCTGGTGGACATGTTCATGAAGGCTCTACCTCTAATTTTGCTCCAGCGCTTGGTGGACCTCTGCAACATTCAACCACTCCAAAATGGAGCTGCAGAGGGGGTGTTGACGATATGATTTCTCCTACATCATTTACATTTGTATCCGCTTGAGTGCATCTCCATTTTGTATCTAGGAGACACTCTAATTTCCAGTTTATTTCCATTTGTATTTGTATTTGGGTACCTTGTCATGTGCTTCTACTAGTTGCATTCATTCTCCTTTCAGGAGACTTATCCCACATATGATGTACTTTTGAGAGCCCCTCCCAAATCTATATAAGGAGGGCCTCTCCCCTCATTTGTACTTGGTTAGAAAAGCTTGAGGAGCCTACTCCATGCTCTTGGCAAGCTCATTTCTAATCCACATGAGTTTACCCATTTCATGGTCTACTCATTTTGAGTCTCACACACTCCTTGTTTTGTGAGGACACTCTTCTTTTCATTTTGCTTCCGCGCGTGTACTCTCTACAGGGGGACCTCTGTTTTGCCTTCGTTGGTGAGATGGAGATTATCCACAATAGTGGAAATAGTAATGTGTGTGGTAATAAATGGGGTAACAATCGGCCATGCAGTAGCCACAAACAGACATGCTGCAATGTCCTGGGTGAGGGTGAAAGATAAGAGGTGAGTCTACACATTATGCCATGGTAGTTCCGCAAACTGAATCAAACCACATACCCCAAGGTACTCAGTGAGCTTGTCCGAGATGCCATTGCTAAAGGCAGTAATGTGTGACAGAGCCTCCACGGCCCAAGCAAACACGAGCACGATGGTAGAGAAAGAAAGCAAAAATCATAGGTTAAGTAATGGACAGTAACACACAACATGCACTATGTTGAAGAATCACTCACTAATTAGACATAAAGACATGAAGACATACAAAGGATGAAGGAAGACGAAGAGAAGAAGAAACAAAACATTCAAAAAAACAAGCCTTAGTGAAGGGACAAATTCACAACTGTAATATAGTTCATAGAAACTTCCAGAATCACGAGTTTTGAATCTCGGAACAAACTTGTATATATATATGAGTTAGAAGATCATAATAAGAGATATGAGAGGCCATAGTAGAGCCGGAAAGGAAAGAGACAGAAAGTCTGAGATAGCTGGAGAGAGAGGCTTAGAAAGCGCACATATGTAAAGATGAATAGTAGAACCTGAACAGTCGGGTATTCATCTGAGAGAGAGATGATAAGGAAGAACTACTCAGAATAGGAGAGTTTTCCATGGCTGTGAGCAAAGTGAGGCCAAGCCATTCTGTACACATCTTCTCTAATAGAAAACACATATTTATGTGGAAGGATTTGAGCGCATTCTTTTTGTGTGAAGAAATCTAAGTGATTTCATGTTACTGTGAAAGTTAGTTAACAGTTACAGTTTTCTCAGTACACATTTTACAGTATCTCTATGACAACATAACTCAGCTTGATATTCCAAACTATGGCTCCAACTCTAAGCTATAAAAATGGATCAAAATCGCGCGTGATGTAGAGCCCAATTTGGAGATCATTTGAGAGGGGTCTTTAGTGTTTAGTGAGCTCATTCTATAGCTCCACTACTTCCCTCACATTATGCAATTACACATTGCCAATGTCTTTTTAACTCTATGTGACTTAATACATATACATTGATCAATGATCTCTACTTCATTTCTCTCTTATGTTCATCTTAGAAGGGTGAACTTCTGTGACTTAGTTCTCAGTGCACACTTGATCATTTGATGTGATTTAAAGTGGTATAGATTCAGCATACTATCTATTTTGATGTCATAAAATTTCATTTTCATTTCTTTACTCAATCTTGAGATATCATTGAAACTTTTCTCACTGGTGTGCACACAATGGAAGCCCGAAAATGTCGGGATGGTCATCTATCTTGCTAAGCATAATTCTTAGTGTACAATGAATCGTCTTTAGTGAGATAACTTGTGATTGGTAGATATCTAAGTCAAGTAGATACTCCAAAAAGGAATTTGATCAATTGCTAGCAGGTTGAGAGCAATGCTCATTTTACTGAGCATGTGTAGAGACCAAAATAGGAAGTCTTAGCTCATTGTTGAATCTCATACTCATTTATTTTGATCCATTGATTAGGGGATCAAACTCCAAACCACTTAGGTGATTATTTGTAGTTCCTACGAAGCTCAAGGGTCTATGTTACATTTCTCAACTTGGTCTTGGCTGCTGTGATGCAGGGATTTGTAGCACCAATTCATCTCTAGAATCTATTCACCATCTCATCTAACAGTGGTATCAGAGCAACATCAAAGCAAAATGGGAGATGGATTTCCGTCATTCATTGATAAATTGGACAGGGGCAATTATCCATCATGGTTCCTAAGGATGTAAACTTACCTTCAAGGAAGAAGTTTGTATGGATACATCTCTAGCGATGAAGAAGTGCCAATATTCAGAAGCAAACATCAACCTACAAGAGAAGAGCAAGAAAGACTAGCTGCATGGTGTGCAAAGGATGCTCTAGCTAGGTCTTATATACTTGAATCAATATCTGGTTTCTTATTACCTCATATTAGGAATTGCAAGACCTCCCAAGAGACTTGGGAAGTAGTTTCTTCATACTTCTCATCAGATACAAGGGTTAGGAAGAACCAGCTTTGGATGGAGCTCACAACCTTGAAGAAGAAACCAAAGAAAAGTGTAGCTGACTATGTGACCAAGATGAAGGATGTAGTTGACCAACTTGGGAGCATTGGAGAAGAAATAGAAGAGGAGCAAATAGTAAGGTAGATCATAAATGGCATCAAGGCTGATGACAAATGGGAGTCCTTCACCATAGCAATGGACCTATATATGGACATGTAGATATCTGACCTCAACACATTCATGGGGCAACTCTTCACACATGAGACAAAGCTCAATAAGAATGGAGATAACTCTAGAGGTAATCAATCTTCTTCCCTTTACATAGATAGAAATAAGAGTAGAGATAAAGGCAAAGGTAAAAGGAATGAAGAAGAGGCAAGTACCTCTCAAGTAAACTTCACATGTAGAGGAAGAGGTACTAGAGGAAGGGGTAGAGGAGGAAAGCAAGGCAAGGGGAGATCATACAACTCTTCACCTTGCAATATCTATGGCTTGAACAATCATACCACAGATGAGTGCTTTGAGAACACAAAGAATTAGAGAGGAAGAGGCTTCCACAGAGGAGGCTATGGACAATCCAAAGGCAGGTTCAATAATGGAGAAAGCAATTACCATCGTAATTACAACCAAGGATACAACATCTATTAAGGAGGCTTCAGAGGTAGACAAGACTACAATAGGTATACATAAGACCAAGAGGATTCTCTATTGATCATGAACATTATTATCTGATCTTGAAGAACCTAAAGAAAAACATGAATTCCCGATAGGTCATGACACTAGGAACTCTGTTAAGAAGATTGGAAATGTTAAAGAATTTGATAGTAACATGTGTTAGAGTTAGACATATGTGAAAGTACGCGAATAGCACAAGGAAAAAGAAGAAGCTTGGAGCAGAACACACAATACTAAATGTATTACCACTAAAATGTACAAAGATAACTAGCCCATTAGGGAAATAGGCGTATATACAAGCCAGGGGAAAAAAACCTCCTAAAGAGGGAAAAAAGTGCCTCGACGGTCCTAGAGTGTCCACACACATCACTACCTAAATATATCAACAAATCCCCCGCGGGAGTGATGCAGTGAACAAGGAGCTGGCAATCATGTATAGGGAAGTGCCAAGCTATGTGGAATCAATCCACAAAAGGAAGTAAGCCTAAAGCTTTTCGAAAAGCTTCAAACTTCTCCCTAGGCAGAACCTTCGTAAAAAGGTATGCAATGTTCTCCTCCATTGGCACATATGCCAAGCTGACCTCCCCAGCAGGGAACCTCTCCCTCACATAATGATAATGCACTTCAATGTGCTTAGTGCGAGCATGCAACACAGGATTCCTCGTAATTGCCAATGTGCTCTGACTATCAGTGAAGATAGTGGTGGCAGAAGACTGACCAACACCCAAATCATCCATAAGGCATCTAAGCCACACACACTCAACAGTCACTGTGAAAGTTTCCCTATACTCATCCTCACAACTAGAAGTGGCCACAATAGGCTGCTTCTTGCTCAACCAAGATATACATGAGCTACCAAGCATGAAGCAAAAACCACTGGTGGACACACGAGTGTCATAGCAACCAGCCCAATCATTGTCAAAAAAAGTAACCGCCTGCCAATGCTTGACACCTGGGCAATTCATAAACCTTCTCATTTGTGAGACAACAAACAGAATATCTCGCCGAGTAATGCATAAGTAAATCAAGCATCCAACAACTTGCTGATAGACAATAACATCAAATGCATCTCCAGCATCATGAAGACTCAATCGTAAACCTATCTCCATAGGAGTGGCAATAGGCTTAAAACCATTTTAGATTTCTGCAGGCATAGCAAGCCAGCAAAATTCAGATGACCAAAGCATGCATGCCAAAGCTTTGCATCTAACATAGCTTGAGAATCATGTACTGCACATGCTGAATCATTTAGAGATCTTTCATAGTCTATCAGCTTACACATCCCATGACATAAAATGCGAAATGCAATAATGACATCACCATTTGACAGATCATGAACTGTACATCTATCATCAACAAATTTCACAACCAAGCCAATCTTGGCTAATGGAGAAACTGATAACAGATTTTTCTTGATCCCTAGCACAAGTAAAGCATCTGACAAAGTGAAAGAACTACCATCAAAAGTAGTCAAAATGATTTTACCAACTCCCATAACAGGATAAGGGGAGTTGTTGGTGCATGTAACAGTATTCCCTGTAGGGGCAAGCTCGAGTGAAGAGAAGAAACTGCACTACGAGGTAATATGTTTGGTCCCCCACTATCACAGTACCAAACATCTGAGTCTACTGCAGCCATGCACTACTCATGAGAAGATGGGTCAAAACTGCAAACAGTAGTAAACACCCATTCTTCATCTTGCACAAGATTAGCAGACTCTGTTTTCGGTGTATTTCCAACAACCATTCTGGCCTCTTTCTTCTTTGCCTCTTAAGCAACCAATTTTGGACAGCTCTTAATGACATGATCATTTGCTTTACAGTATTTGCAAAAGAATTTCTATTTTTTTTATTTCTTCTCATCTTTGTCTTCCTTCTTTGAATGTGCAGCATTTGCATATTTCTTCTTACTCGTAGAAGAGCTCCATTTTCATTTGCCCCTCTGGCTAACCAGGAAAGCCTCATCTGCAACACGCATAATAGACTTGTTCTGCCTAGACTCGTCTTGCTGCAACAAAATAGAAACTAAGTCTTCAAATGTTAAGAAATTTGGATTGCCTTTCATCATCAAACAAAGAGTAGAAGCAAAACTTTATGAGTCGGGAAGACCATTTAGAACAGTCTACATAAGTGAAATGTCAAGAAGGACTTCATCTGTAAAAATCAACTGTTCCTTCAAATCCTTGATCTTGGTTTGAAAACTGTCCATAGAATCACCTTCATGCATGTGCTCACTCTCCAACTGTTTTCGGAGGTAAGCAACACGATCCTCATTCCTAGCCTGGTACAATGTGGTAAGTGTATCCCCAAGCATCCTTGTCTATTCTACAAGACTGAATGTGAGGAATAATGGCATGTTTGATAGAAAAAGCTATCAATGCATGTGCCTGGGCATCTCTGCCATCCCAACAAATTTGCTCTATAGTAGGTGCAACAGAAACCGTAGCACGAACAGGATCATCATCTTTGACACCTTCTGCATCAGCTTTAGTACCTACAATTGTAATAATTGCAGGTGTGATAAGATGTTTCTCAACACCCTGCACAATGTTCCACAGTCCTTTTGCAACCAATACATGTCGCATCATATAAGCCCATAACGAGTAGTTGTTACCATCCAACTTATCCTCAATAGCCAACATACGGAATACATCACTACTTTCAGCCATTAGGAAAAAAAGTGAACCTTGCATGGGCCTTGTAAGGATTCCTAATTTTTAGGGATTAAAAAGCTTAATCTAGGAGATTTGGGGGTTATAGAAAACCACTAGTGGTATTCTCAAATAAAATATTGATTGAGAGAACTATGTGTTTGAATTTAAAGAAGGAAATTTTTTCTGGCCTTTGGATGATCCAATTTAATGGCTAAGATTGAAAGGTTTGAAGCACTAGAGAGAGAAGATCTGACATGCGTGGAGCTAGGATGGATCCCACGGATTTTTTTTGCACATTCTCTACATGTTTTTTGACCCTTGGATGGGAGAAAATCCAACGCACGCCCGGATTTGGGGCTGATCTCATTTCAAAAATGTTTTTGAGCCATTGGATGAGATGAAAGTCTGATGAAGATCCACAATCAGGGCTGAGAACAAGTTCATGGTGATTTTGGGCCGTCCGATGCACCTATAATCGAAGGGATCATACTTAAATGCACCTTTGCCTTTTGGATCACATCCTCAACCTTTAGATCAAGTGTAGATCCAACGGCCTCCATTTTAGGCACCTCCATTTCGCAGGTCATGGGAATCTTTATGCATTTTTTTGGACCGTAGGATTTTCATCTATCCAAAGGCGCACCGCAATCGGCACTGATCACTGTTCGAGAGGGCCTCAAAGGCGTTAGATAGACCTATAATCGGATAGTGCTGGTCAAATGGCACATGCCAATCTTGGATTAAATTGTGGGAACACATATGAGCCATAGGATCCTTGTGCAATCCAAGGGACATGCAGAAATGGCACCAATTCGCAATCGAAATTCATATATGCCCTCCGATCGAGAGACAAATCTAATGGCCTACAATAAAAGGCGCTTTTTGGGACTCCATCAAATCTTAGCTGTGCATTTCAAACTTATCCAAGGGCCCAAATTTAATGGCGTCTTGCTCTTTTTCCATTCAAAACCATTCAAATGCACAAAAGCAAGATCTCTAAGTGGTTTTCTCCTCTTTGACCACACAAAAACAAGGGAAGCCTATGCCTCGCCTATGTGATTAAGGGACTAGACTGTGTCCACCACCCTCTTCTCATTGGTCGATCACTAATCACTACTTAAGCCAAAAGGCCCATGCAGGGTTCATTTTTTCCCCTAATGGCCATGGCCGGTGACTAAAATACCTTGATGCAAAAAATTGATTATATCTCAAAAGTTGAACATAATTGCCTAGATGAATTCTTCTAAACCTATAGCAGACTTTGACATGCTTATACTGGTGAACCGAAATTGGTATATACCTTTGGCACGAAAAGACTAAATAGCTTTGGCACAGGCCGAAATGAGCTCAGATCATGTTTTCGGCACCACATAGCAAAGTTGTTTTGATCTTTGAAACATCTTGAGTATGCTCACCAAATTTTGTGCGATTCTGAGACTGCAACCGAAGAGGTGTCAATGACGCCCTAGATGAAGTGATGACCTACTCTGATACCGATTGTTAAAGTTAGAAGTCTACGGAAGCACACAAACAACACGACGAAGAAGAAGAAGCTTGGAGCACAACACACAATACTGAATGTATTACCACTAGAATGTACAAAGATAAGTATCCCATTAGGGCAATAGGCGTATGTACAAGCCGAGGGAAAAAACCTCTTAAAGAGGGAAACAATTTCCCTCGTGGTCCTAGAGTGTTCATACACATCACTACCTAAATATATCAACAACATAAACCTCTTAAGTAAGGTATTATATGTGCCAACCATAACAAAAAACCTAATTAGTGTTGGGAAGATTGTTGAGAAGGGCTTACAGGTTAGATTCACAAGGCATGGAGCATATGTGGAGGACTCTCAACAAGGCTTCAAGAGAATTGCAAAAGGTGAGAAATTTGGTAGACGTTTTACATTTGAAGTTGAATATACCAAAAATATTGCTCTCTTCAATTACAAAGATCAAACCCTATCTAAATGAGAGATATGGGATAAGAGACAAGGTCATATAGGAGAAAGGACACTAAAGCAAGTATGCAGGGATTAGAGTGTGCTTGGCATTCCAAATGTGTCTAAGCAACACATAATTTACAAATGTGGAGCAGGCCAATTGGGCAAAAGACACAAGCAACCATTCAACAGAAAAGGATACATGTATGAAGACTACTTGGAGTTGGTGCACACAGATGTGTGGGGTCCTAGCAAAGAGCCATCAATCTCAGGATCAAGGTACTATATTTCATTCATAGATGACTATAGTTAGATGGACAATACTTTACTTTATGAAGCATAAAGATGAAGTCTTCACTTGTTTCAAGAAGTAGTTGGCATTGGTTGACAATCAAATAGATAAAAGCTTGAAGAGGCTCAAATATGATGGAGGTGGTGAGTATTTCTCACATGAATTTAACTCGTTCTTACACGATAGAGGCATAAAGAGAGAGGTTACAACAAGATACACTCCTGAACAGAATGGAATGGTAGAGAAAAGAAATAGACTAATAGTAGAGGCTGCAAGATCAATGTTGAATGAAACAAAACTTCCAAATTATTTATGGGCAAAGGCTATTTCCACAGCCGCATATTTAATTAATAGGCTTCCATCCAAGTCCTTGGATGGAATGACACCTTATGAGGCATGGAATGGCAAGAGACCTTCCCTAGACCATTGTAAAATCTTGCGGTGCATTTATTATGCACATATACCCTCACAGATTAGAGGAAAGATTGATCGAAAAGTTGAAAGGTGTATATTCATTGGCTATGACCAAAATCAAAAAGGATATAGGTTGTATAATCCCACTAAGAAAGGATTTATAGTTAGTAGTCATGTGGTGTTTGATGAAAATAACTCCTTGTTTGAAGATGATTGTAGGAAAATAAAGCTACCTTATGACTTGGAAAGTGATTTTCCAAATCTGATTCAAGAAGAACCACAAATATCACAAGATTCCAACTCAGAAGATGAAGAGTAAATTGACTTCAAAGCTTGGAAGTCCAAGGGCAAGACAAAATTCAAACAATTGGAAGACATTCCATAGTCATCCAATCAAGCACTAAGAAGATCTCAAAGGAAGAGTAAGAAACCAATAAGGTATGGCTCTAAAACATCACTAGTCACCAAGCATACTATATACATGGCTAAAGATTCTATGTCAGAAGAGCCTTCTTCATTTGAAGAAGCCAATAAGAAGGACGATTGGAGAGAAGCTATGCAAGAAGAAACTAAAGCACTTCAAGAGAACAATACTTGGGATTTGATCCCCAAGAAACCAAGCATGAAGGTAATATGATCCACATGGATTTACAAAGTAAAGAAGAATTCAGATGGTTCAATCAAGAGGTATAAAGCAAGTCTATTAGCAAAGGGTTTGCTCAAACCCATGGAGTGGATTATGAGGAGACCTTCTCACCTGTGGTTAAGATGCCAACAATCAAAATTTTAGTAAGTGTTGTTGCTTCAAAGAATTGGAACTTGTATCAGTTAGATGTTTAAAATGCATTTCTAAATGGATGGATCTCTCAAGAAGTCTACATGGCACAACCACCAGAATATGAAGACAAGGACAAACCAGATTATGTATGAAAATTAAGGAAAGCACTTTATGGTTCAAAACAAGCTCTAAAGGAACCATAAACTAGTCACATATTTGAAGGACCAAGGTTGTGTTGCTAGCAAAGTAGATTCTTTTTTGTTCATAAAGAAGACTAACTCAGAATCCATCTGTTTATGTGGATGACATTATCATTACAGGGAATAATGCCAATGGCATCAAGAAAATCAAAGCTCAAATGATGGAAGAGTTTAAAATCAGTGACCTTGGATTGTTAACATACTTTCTTGGATTAGAACTTGTATATTCAGATTCTGGTATCTTTATTACTTAGAGGAAGTACATTCACGATATGTTGGTTAAATTCAAGATGGAGAACACTAAAGTTTTAGGTACATCCATGGAACTAAATCACAAAGTTAGTTCTCATGAGGGAGAATTACTTGAAGATATTACAAATTATCCAAGGCTTGTTGGGAGTCTCAATTATGCAACCCTAACAAGAGTGGACATATGCTATGGAGTAATTACATTGTCAATTTAGGCATACACCAATAAAACCTCACATGGAAGCTACCAAGAGGATCTTAAAATATCTAAAGGGTACTGTAAATGAAGGGCTATTTTATCCATTCACATCTGAATTGGATATCAAGCTATACTCTGATGCATATTGGGCTGCCTCAAAAGATGATAAGAAGAGCACTTTTGGCTACTTATCATTTGTAAGTTCAAAGTTGATTTCTTGGAGATCAAAGAAACAACCAACTGTGGAATTATCATCAACTGAAGCTGAATATAGAGGCCTAGCAAATGCAACACAAGAAGTAATATGGTTAAAGCTACTCTACTCAGAATTGGGAATACATACCTACAGTCCAATGATCTTTGGAGATAACACTTGCTCACTTCATTTGGCTTCTGAGCTTGTATATCATGCAAGGATTAAGCACATTGAAGTGCACTATCATTATGTGAGGGAGAAGATACTTAGCAAGGACATCCAATTGTCCTATGTATCAGCCAATTTGCAATGTGCATATATGCTAACCAAATCTTTCGATTGACTCAGATGAACACATTCAATATGATGATTGGATTACAAGAAATCAAGGAGAAATGAGGACCAAGCATGTTAGGCTTGAGGGGGAGTTGTTGGTGCAAATGAATCCAAGCCTACATACTTGGATAATTAGTATTCACTTCATATAGTCATTTAAAGTCACATATGACTATTCTCCTGTAAAAGGCATTTACTTTTATCCTTGTAAAAGTGCATAGCACTTACTCTCACGTGGAGTTAGGAGGAATCAAATCACAAATCATTTGGTAGGTGATTGATGAGAAAGCAAGTCCTAAAGTTTAGGATTCACTTATGGTAAGAGTTTGAATTTCAATTCAAATTATGGATCCAACTCTAAGCTATAAAAAACGGATCAAAATCTCGCATGATCTAGAGCCCAATTTGGAGATCAATTGAGAAGGATCTTTAGTGTTTAGTGAGCTCATTCTATAGCTCTATCACTACGCTCACATGTAATCCTAAATTCTCATATGTATAACATCATCATCTATATTATCACTTTGAAACCATTGGGGCTTGATACAAATGCACACTTCTTAAACAAATAAAATTGACAAGCACCTAAAAACTAGATGATTTACATACCTTTGCACAAGAATGCAAAGCAATTGATAGATATTCACCATGTCAGCATAGTCCATTCTAATAGTATTCAACATCATAAGAAGGCAAAGAGAATTTCATTACAATGCATTATAGAATATCCGATAAGCTTCTCTCCTACCTTCCCTTCAAAACGAACTATTCTTATGCAAGAGGCTCTCTGCAAAGGGCCATTCCTTCATTACCTCAGCCCCTATTCCCACAAATTTGAGCTAAAGTCCGAATGCATTGTTTCTTATGGGTACGGAGGGTGAGATCCATTGAATCCATTGCAAGTGTATATAGAAAATATCCATATCAAACCATGAAGCTTTTCCTATCCCTGATAGTTTTTTTTCACATTAGTGCCTTCTCTTGTAGAATTTCACATGCGCCTCTTTCGAGACTAGAGGATGGCCACCCTCTCTCTATCTGAACCATGAATAACTCCTTAGATTGTTCCCTTCTTAATGTGTAAGGGTGTAAGGCAAATATTCACTTTTTGATGTATTGCAACCAATTCCCCTTTGAGACTACACCCTCCATCTTCCCTATTGATATATTTAGGTAGTGATGTGTGTGAACACTCCAAGACTAGCAGGGTACTTTTTTCCCTCTTTAGGAGGTTTTTTCCCTTGGCTTGTATATATGCCTATAACCCTAACAGGTCACTTATCTTTGTCCATTCTCTTGGTAGTACATTCAGTATTGTGTGTTGTGCTGCAAGCTTCTTTGTGATGTTCACATGCTTTTGTAGACCTAAAACTCCAACAATTGGTATCAAAGTAGGTCACCGCTTCAACCAGCGCATCGTTGACACCCCACCCAATCACAATTGAAGAATCCCATGAAAATTGGTGAGCATACTCAGGGTGATTAGGAGTTCAAAACAGCTTTGCTTTGTGGCCTCTGAATGCATGATCATAGCACTTCTGCATGCAATTTCATCTTTTTGTGGCAATGATATATACAAGTTTTGGTTTGTCAGTATAAGCACCTTGAAGTCTGCTATAGGTTTAGTGAAACTCGATAGGGTATTTTTGTTGAAATTTTTCAGATGCAATCATTTTTTTGCATAAGGGTATTTTACTTAGTGGCCATGGTTGAAAGCAATGTTGTATTCTATATGTTGGGTGTTGAGGATAAGTTGGACGGTACCAATTACCCATTCTGGGCTTATATGATGCATCATGTATTGGTTGCAAGAGGAATATGGAATATTGTGTAGGATGTTGAAAAAATTCCTATTACACTTGTAATACAGTTACTCAAACTTATGCAAATGACATTGAACATGGTGATATTCTTTAGGTTCCTGTTCGAGTTGCGGTTCCTGCTACACCTACTATAGAGAAACTTCGTTGAGATGGCAGAGATGCTCAGGCACATGCATTGATAGCCTTGTCTATCAAATGTGTCATTATTCCTAACATTTGCTCTTCCAGAATAGCTAAAGATGCTTGGGATACACTTACCACTCTATACCAGGCAAGGAATGAGGCTCATGTTGCTTACCTCGAAAAATGGGTGGAGAGTGAGCACATGAATGAAGGAGATTCAATGGATAGTTTTTTGAAAAAGATTGAAGATTTGAAGGAGTAGTTGATTTCTACTAATGAATTCTTTCCTGACAGCTCACTTGTGTAGAGTGTTCTAAATGGTTTTCCAAATTCATATTAGATTTTTGTGTCTATTCTTCAATTGATGATGAAAGGCAATTCAAATGCCTTAACATTTGAGGAGTTCATCTATGTTCTATTGCAAGAAGATCGGTCTAGATAGAATAGGTCCATTATGCATGTTGTAGATCAAGCTTCATGGCTAGTCAAAAGGGAAAAGGTAAATGGAGCTCGTCTACTAGTAAGCAAAAATTTGCTAATTCTACACAATCAAAGAAGGATGAAAAAGACAAGAAGAAAACAAAAAAGCAAAAATTCTTTTGCAAATATTATAAAGTAAATGATCATGTCGTAAAGAGTGTCCAAAACTTGCTCCTAAAGAGGCAAGGAAGGAAGAAGCTGGAATGGTTGTTGTAGAGGCCTTTACATCCAAAATAGATTCCGTTAATCTTGTGCAGAATGAAGAATGGGCAATTACCACTATTTCTAGTTATGACCCATCTTCTCATGAACAATGTATGTTTGTAGTAGACTCAGATGTTTGGTACTTTGATAGTGGGGAAACCAAACATATTATCTCATAGTGTAGTTTCTTCACTTTACTCGAGCCTGCAACTATAGGGAATACTATCACATGTGCCAACAACTCCTCTTATCCTATCATGGGAGTTGGTAACATTCTTGTCTTACATTATCAGATGCTTTATTTGTGCCAAGGATCAAGAAGAATATGTTATCAGTTTCAGCTTTAGCCAAGATTGGCTTGGTCGTGTGGAAGATGTTATTCAGCCATTACTTTCATGTACTAAGGAGACATTTGTTAGCTCCAAAGATATGTATGATACTTTGCTGCCTCTTTTTATAAGTGGAAATTCCAGTCTTGATCTGAATGAGGCAATTTCAAAGACTTTACAAGTTTCATGTGATGATGTAGATCATTCCATTTTGATGCAGATTTACATAATGCAATTGTTGATGAGAGAATTGATATAGAGGAGGCAAAAACTATGCCTAAATGGCTTGTGCAAACTTTGTGAGATAGCAAATTAGATGCACCTTTATCATATCATACTTGCTGGAAAAAGTTCATGGCAAGTCTAAGCAAAGGCTTGAGTCTTCAAATGTCATAAAAAATTATGCTATATTTGAAGCAAATGCTAAAGCTTTGAACAGTTCACTTATGAACTCACCCTTATAACTCCTTGAGTATTTACTTGATATAAAAGTGAAGGAATCAAAAGTGGTTGAATCCACTTGATGTGAAGGGAAAGAAAAGCCACAAACTCGTGTTTGAGTTAGTTGACAATCAATCATTAAGAATCTGGAAAGGTGGTTTAGGTGAGCAAGATTCAAATTCAAACCTTGGCTCTAAACATGAGTATAAAAAGGGGTTCAAAAGACCCGTGTATCATCTCGAGCCCATGGGATCACTTTGAGTGAGTTTTATTGTGAAGTGAGAGCTAATCTCATAGCTCATTCACCTCTCACACATTGAGCAATGTATGGCTGCCAATGACATTGTATTTGTACATGTTTTAATACATATATGATCATTACATTCACATTTTCCTTCTCTCTCAGTACTCCATCAGAACAGTGACTTTCTAAGGGCTTGTTCTCTTTGTGCAGTTGATCATTGTCCATGATTTAAAGCATGATAGAATCAGCATATGTCTACTATAATCCAAAATATTTTCATTAGCATTGTTTCTCGGGATCGTCACATATTAGCATATCTTTTCCCGCTGGTGTGATGATTGTTGTAGCCCGTGAATGTTGGGATGGAGCTGTGACGTGTTAAAATCCTTTCTCTGCATGTAGTCCATCATTTTTTTATGAAATCACTCATGATTGTTATCTTACTAAGTTAATTAGAGTTCCCCAAAAGGAATTAAGCCAATTGTTGTTGTGCTCAGAGAACTATTCAAAACACTGAACAGGTGTAGGAATAAAAATAGCAAGTTTTTTACTCTTGGATCAAATCTTACCTATCTCTTTTGATTCATCTTTTTGAGAGTGATCTTCCAAGGTACATAGGGTTCTAATATTAGACACATCCTTTGGCAAGATAAAAGGGCCCACCACATATCTTTGGAGTTCATTTGGCTGGTGCAGTGCAAAGTTTCTACAACACCACTTCATCTTCATCAAGTACAAATCCATCCTCACAATATTCGTTCAGGATCTCATAGTGCTTCTTTTGCATCAGATTGCTATGCTATGGCTACCTCCAGTCTCCTTGATGAGAATGAGCTTGTTTTGTCTGATGAAGCATAAAATTCAAAAAATAGGATGACTATTATGAAATCAAAATATGATGCTATTATGAAAAATGGTATCTCGTTTTTATGTGACTTTCCTTGCAAGTAAGCCATTGGCACTAAATGGTTATACAAGTTAAAGCATAAGCCTAATGGAATAGTTGATAGGTATAAGGCTAGGCTTGTTGCAAAGGGTTATGCTCAAGAAAGAGGCATTGATTTTGATGAGACCTTTGTTCCTACATGCAGGATTTGCTCCTAGCATTTGTGCACTTGTAGCTCACCATGGTTAGAACAAACATCAGTTGGACATTAAAATTGCATTTCTGAATGGTGACTTGCATGAAGAAGTGTATGTTTTTCAGCCTTGTGGTTTTGTGCAGAAAGGGCATGAAAACAAAGTGTGCAAGTTGAAAAAGGCATTATATGGTATGAAGCAAGCACCACGTGCTTGATATGAAAAGATACATGCCTACCTGATTGCACATGGTTTTGAGAACAACCCAATTGAGAGCACCTTATATGTTAAGCATGAAATGATGTGCTTGTGATCATTGTTGTCTATGTTGATGACATGATGCTCACTGGTCCTCATGAGAAGCATATTGCTGATTTTAAGGTTGATCTGCATGCCTCATTTGAGATGTCAGGTTTTGGGCATTTGCATCATTGTTTGGGCATTCAATTTATGAAAGTTGATGGTGGAATAGCCTTGTGTCAAATAAAATATATTGACACATTATTGCAGCATTTTGGCCTTGAAGATCGCAAACCTATTGCCACTCCTATGGAGATAGGTTTATCATTGAGTCTTCATGATGTTGGAGATGCATTTGACATTGTTCTCTATCAGTAGGCTATTGGATGCTTGATTTACTTATGCATTTATCAACTAGATATTCAGCTTGTCATCTCACATATGAGTAGGTATATGTATTACCCAGGTTTCAAGCATTGGCAAGCGATTAACTGCACCTTTTTCTACTTGAGTGGTACTCAACTAATTGGATCGTTTTATCCCAGGGGGAGGATCACTGTTGCCAAATTTACATGCTTTTCTAACTCTCACTGGGCTGGTTGCTATGACACTAATGTGTCCACCAATGGTTTTTGCTTCATGCTTGGTACCTTATGCATATCTTGGTTGAGCAAGAAGCAGCCTACTATGGCCACTTCTAGTTGTGAGGCTGAGTATAGGGCAGTGTGTACCTAAGTCATGAAGTCTTAGGGACTTGTGTCAAAGAGACTAAATCTCATTTGCCACACAAGTGCATATAGTGGTGGATTGACATACGGTTAATTATCAATCTGAAGAACCGCAGGAACCAAGTGTATGAGGACATGTGCACACATGATGGATAGTGAAGTGGTTCAGCTAAAATGCATGAGAAAAGACTAAACTACCTCTCCAACTCACTCAATCTCTAGAAGTATCTGCCGCGATACCACTTACAATAGTAAATACAAATTCAATGTTTCTCCTAGCTCCAAACTCTAAATATGGCAAATACCAAGTTCATTTCGAAGCTCTCGACAAGACACATCTACTAGTGGTGTTTTCACTCAAATCTGACAACTGCTCTTCAAGTTATGGCCAAAACACTGAATGGCAAGAAACACCTTCACTCACTCCACAACTCGTACTTGCTCACACACACACTACAGTAGTTCAAAAATGATGGGGAGGGGTAGACAACAGTCCTACATACACATTCCAAGCTTCACACACACACACAAGGTCATAGGGAAGATGAAAATCAGCAGGAAAGAAGCAAATTCAAAATGTTGGCTCTCCTTCTTCACAATGGCAAAAAGTCTTTACAAAAAGTCACAAAGTGACTTATATACATGTGCCCTAAAAATGGTCCTTTCACACAAGTGACCGGCACTTTATTGGCTAATCTCTAATTTCCTACTATTTTACAATAAATATTTTACAATGAGTTGGGTTTATGCATCTAGAGGACTCCTCTAGTGCATTTACATAGCTTTGAGGGAATTTCCCAGGATTTTGAAGAAGAAAATTATGCTCATTAATTTGAAAATTTTGGGGCTCCCCTTTTTGCCTCTTTTCTCTGCAACACTCTCCCCCTCTTTGTCTCTGTCGTCCCTTGACAGGCTTTGCTTCTTGTTTGCAGCTTGTATATGGCTCCTGAATACACGCACCTAGTGGTCGAAGAAGCACTAAGGACTATAAGGCAGTTTGTTACTTTATCCAAGATTAGTCCTTTGCTTCTATAATCCCCTTGGTATTCCTTATATCACAAGTCTGGGTTGTTGTATTAAGTCGGGCTATCACACATGCCATCAGTGGGTAAGAATGTGATATTCTTAGTCGCTCTCTTCAACTTCTCAACCTCTGCCTCTTTCTAACTTTTGTTCTTTTGATATGTCTTTGTCTTCACACCTCTGACCCTGTTGTATTGCTTGGAGCCTGTCTACTTCTTTCCTGTCGCACAACTTACTTTGCTGACCTTTACTCTCTTTTAAGTCAGCATTACGTTTCAAAGGCCATGTTCTTGAATCTTCTTTGTCATCCTCTGGGACCTGACTCATTTCTTTCCACCGCACGCATCCAATGGACGAGGAGGCAGCTAGGACCTTCAGACAATTGGTTATCTTATCCGATGAAGAATCCTTAGTGTGTTGTCTCTCTTCCCTTCTTGTTTTGCTTCACCGCCTACTCCTGGTGGATGAGGAAGCTGTGTGCAACCTCCCGTGAGATGTCTTGGTTGTTATCTTTCTTTGTTTCCAATCCTCAAGACCTGGTTCTTTGGGGTTGTCGCCTGATGCATGCCCCTGCGAGGATTTGGGAAGAGGGTTGTTCTTTTTGTTTGTGAACTTTGTTCTTCACTGAGCTGTTTTATTATTTGATCTTCTTCTTCTTTTCTTTTTGCTCGATTCCCCTTCCACACATCCCTTCTCTTGAACTTTGTCATCCCCGACAGGCTTTTTGTGGCAACGTGAGTACATTTGTATGGCTTTCTGCTCTCTCTGATTAAGTGAATTGGCATGACATAGCAGTAAATCTTTGCATTGGCTCGACTTTACCCCATCATCTGGTGCCTGTCTATGATCTGCAAAGAAACTTAATTCATAGGCCACCAGTCTTGCATTAAGATTCGAAGACATTTTTACAAAAATTTCTAAATCTAATTCAAAAAAGCCTCTAAAGAATGCCTCTTCAAATGTCTGCATGTAAGTACTTGGCAAAAACATAAGTCTTGAGTATATGGCCATGAGCGTTAATCGGCTAGGTATAGTTGATAGATAAAAAATGAGGGCATCTGATCCCTGATTAATGTCGATGAAGTTCAAAACTGTGTATTGTCCATGCTGAAACACCTTTATGTTAATAAGTAACATACTCAAAATATTATTAGTCATCTTGACTGCTAAATCTGGGACAGTTGCATATCGAGCAATCCAAAATTCTATGGTTTTGACCATGTATTCTTCGATCGGTAGATAATTACGAGGTGGCCTTGGCAGTAATGGATAGTTAAGCCGCTGATTATTTATGCTTCCCTGGCGCTGTCCTTCCCAAAATTGCATCCAGGAGCGTCTTCTGCGTACCGGGCAAAAAGATGGATTTACTTGAAGTATATAAGGTGATGATTCCCATTGTACCCGTAGAGTAGGATTCTTCTCCAAAAAACTTCTCCTCCATATAGGATCAGCTTTGTCAAATTCCTCTTGTGTGTAGGTAAATGTTTGCGTGCTAAACTGGAGGTTGCTATCTGGCTCTTTATTTGTTGTGGCCCTTATGTACTGTCAAGTTTGCTCTTTCAGTAATTGTAGAGCAGGTGAGCTTGCTAGCATTTGATTGACTTTAATTGAAAAGAAGCTTCGGGGAAGTATTAAAGCATGAGCAATTTGAAGCAAAGTCTTTGGGAGGAAGTGGATGCAAGACAATCAACTTTGGTGACTCTTAACCGTGCAGGTATGTAGCAGAAAACACACTCTATTGGCAAGCTCTAGCCCTTTGTTCAACCCTTCACCCATATGAATTTCTTCTATGGAGTTCCAATCTTATATGTTATAAGAAATCAAATTGCAATTGTACTTAAATGCCAAAGCGTGGAAGAAACACGTTAAAACAAGGGAAGCCATTGTCTTAATTCCTTACAAAGACATGGGCGCTCACTCGCCTTGATTTTAGGAAAGGAAACACAATGGATTGGGCGATCACTCGCCTTGATTTTGGGAGAAAAAGTAAAACAAAGAATTGATTCTTAGCAAAAGGAGGGCGACGCCTTCGATTAGACTCTTGCAAAAAGCAAGAAGGTGACGCCTTCTTTTCTTGGGGCAATAGCGCAACAAAGTGGGCAACACCTTCATCACATGATATTCCTTAAACAAGGCGACCTCCTCAAATCATTGACATGGAAATGTGGCGACACACATATGGTGGTGAAAGCATGGAGGCATAGGCGACGCCTTATTTCAAGGAATCTATATGGAGTTGAAATAGTGCTTTTATGGCTCACTTGGGTGACCACCATTGTGCCTTTGCAAACAATTTGGGCGACCACTCCATTTCTTGCACACATTAAAGCAAGCTAACCACCCATGTGGTCTTATGGAAATTAGGCGACCAACACTCTCGGGCTTATTAGGGAGACCACCTCTTTTCTCCCAACCCTCTCCAAAGGCGATCACTCGCCTTCTAGAGGCACATGGGCGACCACCTCTTTTCTCCCAACGCGATCACTCGCCTTCTACATGCACATGGGCGACCACCAAATTTTGGGCTTCTCAAGCTAGGCGACCACCAATCCTAGCAAATCGAGGGCGAGGCCACCAACCATTTTTGGCTAACTCCACATCATTGGGCGACTATGTGATGACATCCTTGGAGGGCGACTACCGACTTATGATGGGCTCCACCATGAGGTGGAATATATATTGTTAGTGATATGTCAGAGTGAAAAGTAATGCAGGGAATATCGCCACTAAGCTTTGGCGGTGTGAGGAGCTAAAATTGGGGGCCTTATTGAAGTTGGCTACCATAGCCAAAATTAGTCCTCTCCTCCACCTCTTTGACCACCACTTTGGCACGTTCGGCACTTAAGGTTGGAATTTGGCAAGGCCACCCTTGGCCACTCTGGAGTCTATATAAACAGATGTTTGGCACTCATTTGGGGGGTATAATCTGAATCGTGTGGACTATTGCGTATCATCACTACAATCATCCGTTGATGCTAGTTGAGGCTATTTTTTTTTTGGTCTACTCTCTGCACTCTGTTGCTACAGGCACACTGTTGGATGTCACTCTGTGATGAGTATACAGAGCGTGGGCCTCCCAGTCGAGTTGGTGATTAATATTATAGGGTGATTGAGTGGCTTGGATTTAGTCATGGGCATGCATCGGTGAATTTCTTCAGGATCAAGTCATCATCTTTATTGTATTCACTTTGTTAGTCTCACTCTTGTATTGTTGCTAGTTAGTTTTGGAATGGCATGCTAGCCCACTGTTACATCCTTTTGTAGTATTCTAGCTCTCTGTAATCATTTTCAAAGTTACGAAGTGTTTTCCTCTCTCAAGAGCACTTGTCATTGATCCTTTCTCTACAACAGTACATTTCCACTTCTATTGGTTTCTCTGTTATCAGTGAAGGTACCTACACACAGGAATGTCACAGGGTATACTTCCCTAAGGAGAACCCCCCTTGAGTAGACGGAGTACTAGAAATGTATACATTTTGATATTGTTGGAAGTGGATACCCCAGTACCTCCTCTACAATTTGGCACGCACGGTGGGATCCTTGCATTTTTGTGTGAGGTATTTAGTGTGCACTATATAGTTGTTGTTGCATTAATTTCTTGATTTTTTGCATTCTGTGAGTGGGTACATGACCCACACTCGAGTAGACAGAGAGCCCCTTCATGTAGAAAGGAGCCTCAAGAAGTGAGCTCTACCTTCGGCTAGTACCCCTCTACCTTTAAATTTTTCCAGCGAATTGGCTTCAACCCCGCTTTCAAAAGAGAAGCTGAGGAGGACATTAGATTTTTCCTCTGATACTTCAGAAGAAGCACCGGTGCCAATGGAGGATCTTTCTCATTTACTCTCTAGGTTGAACATCAAGTTCCCTACATTTAAGGGATTGGCTTATGAGGATGCGGATGACCACGTGAGGAGATTCGTCTCGTTATGCCGTGGACGAGGATTGCAGAACCGAGAGGATGCAATGTTGGTACTCTTCCCATCTACATTGGAAGGCCTTGTAGACAAATGGTATAGTCGATATGCAGACGGACACTTCACTACATGGGAGGCACTAAAGACGGCATTCTCGCAGACATTCCGACCAAGAAACTCCTCTGAAAGAGCTCTAGATCAGCTAGAGAACCTAAAATTGAGATCAGGTGAATCCTTTCATGAACTTCACACTATAACAAAAGCACTTGTTTCACGTCTACCACATGCTCCATGTGATTTCTTGGTAAAAAAATGGATAGAGAAAGCTCTGCCCAAGTCATCTCAGCAGAAGCTTTGTGAATCTCTTAGATTGGATGCAACACTTGATGATTTTGTTGCAAGTGCATTGCGCATTGAGGAGGCTAGACTACATTTTGAAGGGGAGGCCCAACCAAATTATGCATCAGACTTGGATCATATCGCGCAACTCAGGAAGGAGTTGGAAGCCTTAAGAATGCAGCAAAGTCGCCAAGAAGAGAAGGTCGTGCCGCCGCCCCCGCCCCACACTGTTGATGTAGCTCAACTTCGCCGTGAGCTCGAAGATTTGCGGAATACACAGGACATACGAAGACAGGTTTGGTGTACAATATGTAGCAATAGTGGACATTCCAATGTTAATTGTCCTAACAAGGTCAGTTGTCAATTCTGTGGCAAAGATGGTCATGAAGCTAGAGACTGCTACTACCTCAAGGGAGCACAACAACGAGGTAACCATCAAGCTTTGGATTCATATTATGCTAGTACTTCGAATGCACCTAATAGAGAAGAGACCCGTCCAACTCGGCCTAGGTATAATAGGCCACTGATGTGTTATCGCTGTGGTGAGTATGGCCATATACAGAACAAGTGCTCCTTACCAGAAGGTGCACCTCCCTGTCAGCATTGTCCGGATGCTAAGGATCACTATACCAGAGATTGCCCAAGGAGCCGCCCTCCTCCAATTCACATGATTGCAGTCTCCCCACAAGTAGAAGGTATGACCACTCAGTCTTATGCTGTTTCATCTTCGTCAATGCCAATGATGACTAGAGCCAGGCAAGCGGCAACAACCTATAGGGAGGAACAACAAGGACTCAAAGATAGAGATGAGGAAAAGAAGGCGGGATGGACGGACCAAGCAGACATTGAAGGAGCTTATGAGAGGGTGACTACTTTGCTAAAAGATCAACCAACAAGTCCTCAGGAAGACACACAAGAGGTGAACATTGAGGAAATCTTGAGAGGTATTCATCATAAGATTAGTCTGTACCAACTCATAAAGACGGATTCAAAAGTAAGAAGTGATTTGTTGAAGATTATACACTCTGTATGCTTGTGCCCACCTCTTAGCATAGATGGTTTTATGGTTGACTTTCCCCCTGCACCCCTGGCTGACTATCAGAGCTCAAGATTATCTGTTTTTATAAAGGATGAAGCTCTCACATGTGTTATCATAGATGGAGGTTCTGGCATCAATTTGATGCCAGATTTCACCATAAAGAAACTAAAATTGAATCCCACGAAGGCAGCACCCTTCACAGTTACATTAGCAGATGAACGTCGGGTTGCACCACTTGGCATTGTTGAAAAGGTACTTATGATAGTGCAGGGTTTTCACTTTGTTCTAGACTTTGTTGTTATTGCCCTGCCACAGGAGACCTCATACCCTCTACTCTTGGGAAGGCCTTGGCTAAGGCAAGCAAAGGCTCTACAGGATTGGGGAAAGAACAAGTTATGTATTTCCACGTGTACTAACAATCAATTACAGATACATTTGGAAGAAGGATCATACATCAACAAGGCTACTGGGTATACAATGGACACTCAGGTAATGCCTTTTGAAGATGATACCCTATTAAATTGGATGATGGGGAGTGCAAAATGCTGCACAGTGGAGATATGTGAAGTAAATGAGGATTTTATAGAAGCAGCCCAAGGAGGCCAGAAAGAGGAGAAAATTGATATTTTTCACTTGAACAGTATGGAAAAGAGTAAGATATGTGATCGCAAAAAACTAGAGGAAGAAGCAAAAATTGGACACCATGAGGCCCAAATTAGGCACCTCGCTCATATTGGGCACCAGGATGCCCAAGTTGGGCACCTAACTGGTGGTGGCCCAAGTGGGCGTCATGAGGCCCAAGTTGTGCACTTAGCCAATAGTGGCCAAAATGGGCCAATCCTCCCTCTGGAACTCACTACTTCTCTGAAGCAAGGTAGTCAAGCTTATCTTTTGCAGGCACCTCCTGAAGGACTGAAACCTCTAATTGGGTCACTAGACCCGGGTAGTCAAAATTTGACAATAGGCGCCACTACAATGATATGTAATGAGAAGACAGGTAAAACATGAAAAATTAGATGATTTTATGCTTGCAGGACCAGAAAGTGATAAAGGTGTGCATGCATCTGAGGAGGCTAATTTTTACCTTCATTCTAGACAAGACCTCCCATTTTCAAATATACCTTTAGGATGGATCAAGGAACAGATTGCAGATCATAAGTTGAACTCTGCTCCTGCATATAGTGGGAATGAATTTTCAAGTGATTCCAATTCTGAAACGTTTGTTCAAGAAGTAAATCTTGGAGATGAAGAGAACCCTCAAATAGTTCGCTTGGCTTCTTGGTTGTGGCATTATCCCTCTTTACTACAGAAGGTAACTTCTCTACTTTTTTCCTACAAAAATGTATTCGCATGTTCCTACAAAGACCTAACAAGGATACAAGAGGAGCTTGGATTACATCGAATACCTTTAGTTGAAGGAGCTTCACCTGCAAGAAGTAGGCCTTATCGTCTCAATCCAAAGTATGCAGAGGCAGTAAAGCTAGAAATAACAAAACTGGAAGAGGCAGGTATTATTGTTCCAGTAGAACATTCAAGGTGGCTTTCTTCCATGGTCATTGTACCAAAGAAAAATAGTGGCAAAATAAGAGTATGCATTGATTTTCGTGCTTTAAATAAGGTGACTGCTCAAGATGGCTTTCCTCAACCATTCACAGAGCAGGTGCTTGAAGAAGTAGCTGGACACACTCTATATAGTTTTCTTGATGGTTTCAGTGGCTACAATCAGATAGTGATTCATCCTGAAGATAGAGACAAAACGGCCTTTGTTACTCCATGGGGCACTTATGTTTATACCCGCATGGCTTTTGGCTTGAAAAATGCACCAGCTTCCTTTAATAGAACAATGTATCTGATACTAGGGAAATGGTTAACCACCTTTCTGCACATTTTTATGGATGACTTTTCAGTGTTTTCAGGCACGGATAGGAGAGCAATAGTTCAAGATTTCCATGATCACTTGGAAAATCTGAAGGAAATCTTTGAGCAGTGTCTCAAAACAGGTTTGAAGTTAAATCCTACTAAATGTCATTTTTTGGTCACTAAAGGCACTCTCCTTGGTCATATAGTATCGGCCAAAGGGATAATTGTTGATCCGGCAAAGATCACTGCTATCCTCTCCATGCCGATTCCACGAACTCCAAAGGAAGTACAAAGTTTTTTAGGCCATGCAGGATACCATAGACGATTTATCAGAATGTATTCAGAAATAGCTAAGCCCTTGTCCAGGCTTACAAGTAAGAAGGTTCCTTTCTCATGGAGTCCTGAAGCTGAGAAAGCATTTTGCGAACTAAAATTGAGGCTATGTACTGCTCCACTTTTAACTGTTCCTAATTGGTCATTAGAGTTCCGTGTGCATACAGATGCTAGTCTTCATGCAATTGGAGCAGTCTTGGCTCAACCATCATCACATAAGGTAGACCAACCTATTGCCTATGCTAGCAGATTGCTTACCAAAGCAGAAAGGAACTACAACACTACCGAAAGGGAAGGTTTGGCTATCGTATTCGCTCTTCAAAAATTTTGGCATTACCTCCTAGGAGTGCATTTTATTGTCATATTTGATCATCAGCCTTTGAAGTACTTGATTAACAAGCCTAGAGTAGCTGGAAGGATTTGGCGATGGTTATTGATATTTCAAGAATTTGATTTTGATATTCATATTAAGCCAGGGAAAGAGCACTATATGGCGGATCAGGTATCAAGGACTACTCTGAGTGAAAAGGCAACAGGTATTAATGATGAACTGGTGGATAGTACTCTTTTTCTGGTTGCAATGCAAACTGATTGGTATGATGGAATTCTTCAGTTCCTCTCAGTTGGAAAATTCCCCAAACATCTAACACCATTAGAAAAGAGGAAATTACTCCTTAAATCCAAATCTTACTCACTCATAGATGGAAATTTATATAAATATTGTCACGACGGTATCTTGAGAAAGTGTGTTTTTCTAGAAGAAGTAAATTTTTTGCTTGAAGCAGCACACAACAAAGGGCATATGAAGGGAGAGGATTTGGCTCACAAAATTATCCACAAGGGACTATGGTGGCCTCAGATATACAAAGATGCAATCAAATTTGCTAAGGAGTGCGACATGTGCCAGAGATGTGCTCCTAGGCCAACCAAATTGAATTTTCAACCATTAGTCGTCTCCACAGGATGGCTACCTTTTGAACGTTGGGGTCTTGATTTTATTGGTCCGATCAGTCCAATTGGTCAACATGGGAGTAAGAAATCTATTATGATGGCCACATGTTATGCAACTAAGTGGATAGAAGCTAAAGCCACTATAGATTGCACGGCCTTGACAGTGGCTAAGTTTTTGTTTAAACGTATTTTCTCAAGATTCGGTTGCCCACTTGAAATTACTACTGATAGGGGCACTCACTTTGTAAATGAGTTGCTCCAATTTGTCTTTGATAGGTATAAAATCTTTCACAAAAAGTCATGTGCTTACTATCCAAGGGCAAATGGCCAAGCGGAAAGCTCTAACAAAATTTTGATTGGGCTCTTATGCAAATTATCCTTTGATCATCAAAGTTCTTGGCCACAAGCATTAATCGGTGCAATTTGGGATTTCCGAACTACTAGAAGGGGAACCACTGGCGAGAGTCCATTCCGCTTAGTATATGGTAAAGAGGCCTTGGCACCATTCAAATTTATTATCAAGAAGGAAATTGGAGCCAGAACCATTGGAATTGAGCCTCCCATTAGAAGACTTGTGGCATTGGAAGAATATAGGGAAGCAACAATGAGGAAACTGCAGGTAAAGCAAGAGGAACGCAAACGGTTGCATGACAGGTATTTAAGGACTAATGAAGTACAGGAAGGATCTTTGGTCCTGGTGCATCAGATCCGGTCGACATCCACCAAATTGGCACCTAAATGGATAGGGCCCTACAAAGTGATAAAGGTATTATCACAAGGAGCAGTTCATTTAGAGGACTTGCAGGGTGAAAGGCTGCCCCTTGTCAACATCTCCAGGGTGAAAAGTTATTTGAATTAATGCAAGCAGATGGAATTCACTCACTGTACATACCATAGTTCTTCTCATTTTATGCAGTTAATTTTGTTTGATGGAATAAGCAAATAAATGAGTTGTTGCACCGGGACGGTGCAATGTCTTGATGTGGGGGTCTGTAGAGTAGGTGAGCTTGCTAGCATTTGATTGAATTTAATTGAGGAGAAGCTTCTGGCAAGTATTAAAGCATGAGCAATTTGAAGCAAAGTCTTTGGGAGGAAGTGGATGCAAGACAATCAACTTTGGTGACTCTTAACCGTGCAGGTATGTAGCAGAAAACACACTCTATTGGCAAGCTCTAGCCCTTTGTTCAACCCTTCACCCATATGAACTTCTTCTATGGAGTTCCAATCTTATATGTTATAAGAAATCAAATTGCAATTGTACTTAAATGCCAAAGCATGGAAGAAACACGTTAAAACAAGGGAAGCCATTGTCTTAATTCCTTACAAAGACATGGGCGCTCACTCGCCTTTATTTTAGGAAAGGAAACACAATGGATTGGGCGATCACTCGCCTTGATTTTGGGAGAAAAAGTAAAACAAAGAATTGATTCTTAGCAAAAGGAGGGCGACACCTTCGATTAGACTCTTGCAAAAAACAAGAAGGTGATGCCTTCTTTTCTTGGGGCAATAGCACAACAAAGTGGGTGACGCCTTCATCACATGATATTCCTTAAACAAGGCGACCTCCTCAAATCATTGACATGGAAATGTGGCGACACACATATGGTGGTGAAAGCATGGAGGCATAGGCGACGCCTTATTTCAAGGAATCTATATGGAGTTGAAATAGTGCTTTTATGGCTCACTTGGGTGACCACCATTGTGCTACTAAGGCAACCAACTTATTTTTGGCAACACATGAAGGGGACCTCTAATAAATTAGGCGACCACCCACCTTTGCAAACAATTTGGGCGACCACTCCATTTTGCACGCATTAAAGCAAGGCGACCACCCATGTGGTCTTATGGAAATTAGGTGACCAACACTCTCGAGCTTATTAGGGAGACCACCTCTTTTCTCCCAACCCTCTCCAAAGGCGATCACTCGCCTTCTACAGGCACATGGGCGACCACCTCTTTTCTCCCAACGCGATCACTCGCCTTCTACATGCACATGGGCGACCACCAAATTTTGGGCTTCTCAAAGCTAGGCGACCACCAATCCTAGCAAATCAAGGGCGAGGCCACCAACCATTTTTGGCTAACTCCACATCATTGGGCGACTATGTGATGACATCCTTGGAGGGCGACTACCGACTTATGACGGGCTCCACTATGAGGTGGAATGTATATTGTTAGTGATATGTCAGAGTGAAAAGTAATGCAGGGAATATCGCCACTAAGCTTTGGCGGTGTGAGAAGCTAAAATTGGGGGCCTTATTGAAGTTGGCTACCAGAGCCAAACCTATTTTGGCTGATATTTAGCCTTGGGCTAGGTGAATGCTTACTTAATTCTCAATAATCCAGTCTTGTCCTAGGATTAGGTTCTCTATCAAATCCTCGTCTTTACACACTAGAACTCGTTGTTCCATAGTGGAATTTCCTAGGTGCAGGGATATTGTAGCTTCTCCAATGCATTCAATGACTTGACCTCCAACACCCATCATGTGTGCTTTAGTAGGTGACATGCTCGTTTGAAGCCGCATGATGACTGTACTGCGAATGCAACGGAGTGCTGCTCTTGAATCTATCAAGGCGTCTATTAGCTGGTACTCTATTGTTCCAATCCTTAGGTTCAAGTATGGTTGGGATTTGCCGGCATGGTTTGTGTTGGCGTGGTGAACTTGATAGTTGGCCATGGGAATAGGCTCGTCCCCTTGTAGATACCGTTCATCCCTTTGCCTTATCCATTCTTTCCATTTCTTGATAAGCTCTAGGGCTTCTTGCCTTGCCTCCTCTCTAATCCTCTCTTCCTCTCTTTTTCTATTTTGTGCACCTACAAGTCGTGCTAACATTTGGTCTGTCAATGTCTCCATGTAATGTTTTACATGACAACCACTTATGTAATTAGGGAGGACATCTCCATCCATATTGGCTAGGTTAACCGCTCCACTCATTGAAATCCTATTGATAATTAGAGGTCCATATCCACATTTTTGTAGCTTCTTTGTATGTTGCTTCAGAGTATATACCAAAACTAAATCTCCTTCTTTTAGTCCCTTATATTTTATATGCGCATCATAATATGCTTTATGTCTTCTCTTTGCCGCATAAATTCCTACAACAGCTTGTATCCTAGTCTCATCTAGCTTCTCAATTTGGTCTACTTGCTTGGATAATTCATGTCTTGTCCATTCATACTATTGTGCTACTCTCAAAGTCGGTACTAAAAAATCAATTGGTAAGATTGTGTTCTGTCCATGCACTAGGTTAAATGGTGTAGTTCCAATGATAGTCTTGTAAGCCACGTGGAAGGCCCAAATTGCATGATACAGTTGCTTGTGCCAATCCGACCTTCCACTATTGAATATCTTTGTCAACACAGTACACAACACCTTATTGGAACTTTCTGCTTGATCGTTGGCTTGAGGATGATAAGGGGCTGATTTTTTATGGATCACTAAGAACTCATTCATTAAGGATTCTATCACGTTATTAATGAAATGCATTCCTACTATTGCTATGGGTAGTCCAAAGCGAGTGAAGATATGCTCAAAAAGGAACTTAGCTGTGGTCTGAGCATCATTTTTTCTAGTGGCCTTAGCCTCTACCCATTTAGTCAGGTAATCTGTTGCTACTATTATATATTCCGCATATGATCCTTTGGCTGGTGGGTTAATGGGTCCTATGAAATCAATACCCCATTTGGAAAATGCTCTAGCGCAAACCATGGGTCTTAATGGCATGTCATCTTGTCTAATCGGATATTTGGCTCTTTGGCATGTCTCGAAACTTGGTACATAGGTGTTTGCATCCATATGTAGAGTTGGCCACCACAAGCTTGCAAAGAGGATCATTTTTATAGTCCTTTCAGCTGAGAAATGTCCTCCTGCGGCACCTGCATGTGCCATTTCTAATATGGGTAAGTATTCTCCTTCATGTACACATAGCCGTAGTTGATTATCTTTCCCTCTCTTGAATAATTGTCTTCCCATAATAATGTAGTCTTTACTCACTTCCTCTAGAGATCATTTCCTTGCTAAACTGATTCCTTCTTCATGATCGTGGGTCTTTAGGAACTGCACTAATGTCTTACTCCAATTGGGTGCTATTGTAGAGAAAGGTAAAGATGTGTGGTCATCTGGAGGGGTTTCCTGACATTCCATGCAACTACTAACATATTCATGGACATCCTTAGGCATATCAGGCCAGTATACTCCTAACTGTTTCAATTCTCTTAGAGTTCCATGAGTTCCTTTTGTGCATTCTCCATTTGCTTATGTGAGCTTGTTCAATCAGGTTCTTTTGTTCGTCTTCCTCTACACATCTAGACAATATGTCGTTGGATTTTTTATGATACACACTTCCTGCTATTATGTGTAAGGTACGTGATTGTAGGATTTCTGTTCTACTCTCCTTGTTAATTGAGTGTTGTGGTCCATGAGTGAGTATTGAAATTAGCTTTTCTGCCCACTTCAGACATACTTCGAAATTGAACAAGTGTCTGGCAAATCATCTGGTACTCCGCTTGGTGGTTCTCAATGGGTTAATCTAGAGAGATGATCTGCTCTTACATGGTGTTCCCCTTTTTCACAATTACTTCAAAGTCGAACTCCATTAATAATAGGAACCATCTCACTAGTCTTCCTGTGTTAGAAGGCTTATTGACTAAGTACAATAAAGCTTGATGATCTATGAGGAACTTGAACTTATTGGCTAAGAGATAGTGTCTAAATTTCTTTACAGTGTACACCATTCCTAATCCTTCTCTCTCCATAGTAGTATAGTTTCTCTCGGCTTGATTCAGTTGTCTGCTTGCATATGCAATTGGATGGCCCAATTTTCCTTCATCTGTCGGTTGAGCTAAGATGCATCCTATTGCATAATTGGAAGCGTCCACATGAATATGAAAAGGCTTGTTCAATTGGGTGTTTTCAAAATTGGACCCGTGCGAAGCCGCTTTTTTTGCTCATTAAATGCCTTCTCGCATTCGTCCGTCCATGTGAATTGAGTCAACAATCCGTACAAAACGGTTTGGCAATTATAGCGTACATGTGGATAAATCAACGATAGTATCCACAATGACCCATAAATGCTTGCACTTCTTTTTCATTCTTTGGTCTAGGAAGTTCTAGAATTACTTTGATCTTGTCTTCATCAGTAGATATTCTGTTCCTAGATACGATATGTCCTAGGATTTTTCCTTGTCTTACCATAAACATGCACTTCTCAGGATTTAGACATACTCTATATTGTCGACATTTATCAAATATTTTTTGCAATTCAGGAATGTGTTCTTGCCTTCGATTTGAATATGTACATAGGTCGTCCACATATACTTCCATACTCTTCTTTAGAAATTCTTTGAAAACGTGACATATCAACCTTTGGAAAGTAGTAGGGGTGTTAGTGAGTCCAAAAGGCATCACTATGAAAGCATAGACCCCCCCATTCAATCACGAATGTGGTCTTATGTTGGTCCTCAGTAACAATAGCTACTTGGTTGTATCCAGAGAATCCGTCGAAGAAGCTATAGACTTCTTTGCCTGCCACTCTTTCCAATAGGTGGTCGGTGATAGGTAACGAGTAACTATTACGGATTGTGGCTGCGTTCACTTTCTTTAGATTAATGCACACTCTAAGTTTTTAGTTCTTTTTAGGCACAACTACTAATGGTGACACCCATTCAGTATGTTCTATCTCGTAAATGAATCCAGCCGCTAATAGCTTGTCTATTTCTTCTTTTATTTTTGCAGCATAGACCTCGTTATACGTGTAAGGGTGTTGCTTTGATGGTTTTGCCTCCGGTGTCATTGGTATTCTATGAGAGTAGATGGAGGGTTCCACACCCTTGAGATCCTTGTAGGTCCATGCAAACACATTTCGATATTCTTGAATCAGCCTTATCAATTCTTCTTCCTCCTCAGGTGACACATCCTTTCCTATGTATGTACATCTTTCTTCTTTATCTTCTACGATTACTATGATTTTCTTCATTTGTTCCTTATTGTCATATGCTTCTCATTCTCTTGCCTCTCTCTTAGGCATCTAAATGGCTATTTTCCTTTCCTCTATTTCATATCTTTTGAAGTGTTCGAGTACTTCAAAAAGATCAGGGGTTGGTTCGGTCTTATTCACACTTTCCTCCTGATTTGGTACTATAGGGGCTGCTTCTATTGCTAACACTTTGGTTGTTCCATACTTATCTTCAACTTGAATGGCTTCTAGATAGCACTCCTCTGAATAAAACTCTAGTTCCATTTCTATGCTCTCGTATTCTTCTTTCTGTTCCTTTTCTAATATTTCTCCAGCTTCTACCTCCTAAAGGACTACCATGTACAAGTTTACGTTGTAGCCTTCTTCATCCACACATTCATTCATGTTCAATACTTCTTCATTTACACACACATCCAAGGTTGCCAAAATCTCCATCCAACTATGCGGTTCAAATGCTTCATCAGGGAAAACTTGAGGCGTGTACATTGGGTCCTCTATGGGCCAATAATTTTGATGTCCTATGGGCCATGACTGCAGTTTTTTATCCTCTTTCTTTGCTTCCTTACACATCCATAATCACTACAACAGATCGAGAAAATACCGACGGTCAGTGTACCGATGGTCAGCTGTCGGTGTCGGTATGACCCTCAGACAATTTGGGAAAGCCACTTTGCCTCGGAAAGACAGCGTCGGTATAAGCATCGGTATATGCATCGGTACTTTGCTGGAAGTACCGACGCTTATACCGATGCTTATACCGAAGCTCTCTTTTTAACTGGGCCTGAAACCAAAATTCGTCATTCTAAGCGTTTTGAATCTAGATCTTCTCCTTTCGGGTTTGTGCGTGCCAACAGCAGATCTCTGTTTGTCACCCTTTCTCTCTCTCTCTCACCCTCCCTCTCTCTCTCTCTCTCTCTCTCTCGCCCTCCCTCCCTCTCTCTCACTCTCTAAACCTCTCTCTCCCTCCCTCTCTCTCCCTCTCTCTCTCTAAACAGACCTCTATCTTTATAGATCTGAAGTTTTGGTAAGTAGATTGCACATATTGTAGCACTCTTTTTTCTTTCTCTATGTTTTTTCTTTACTAATATGTTTTGTGTTTGGTTTTGCAAGAGATTTTGGGATCAAATCTTTGGAAATTCGACGAAGAAGAACTTCAAGTGGATTTTGACGACTGTGATTCAAATAATTCTCTCTCTCTCTCTCTCTCTCTCTCTCTCTCTCTCTCTCTCTCTCCCTCCCCTCTCTCTCTCTAAGCACACCTCTATTTTTATAGATCTGACACTTTGGTAAGTAGATCGCACATATTGTAGCACTCTGTTTTCTTTCTTTATGTTTTTGCTTTTCTAATAACTTCTCTCTTTAGTTTTGCAAGAGATTTTTAAGATCAAATCTTTGGAAATTCGACGAAGGAGAACTTCAAGTGAATTTTGGCAAACTTGATTCAAAAATTACATCAATGTAAATGAGACATATATCACTCTTTTATCTTTCTTTATGTTTTTGCTTTTCTAATATCTTCTCTCTTTAGTTTTGTTTTCGATTGAGAGAGAGAGAGACAGAGAGAGAGAGATATGCATACACACATGCATATGCATATGCATACAAGAATGCATATGCATACATGCATGCATATGCATACATGCATGCATATGCATACATGCATGCATACATGAATGCATATGCATACATGCATGCATATGCATACATGCATGCATATGCATACAGACATGCATATACATACATGAATGCATATGCATACAAGCATGCATATGCATACAAGCATGAATATGCATACATGCATATGCATGCATTCATGTATGCATACAAGCATGCATATGCATACATACAAGCATGCATATGCATACATGCATGCATATTCATACATGAATGCATATGCATACAAGCATGCATACATGAATGCATATGCATACAAGCATGCATATGCATACATACATGCATACATACAAGCACGCATATGCATACATGCATGCATACATGCATGCATACATGAATGCATATGCATAGAAGCATGCATATGCATACATACATGCATATGCATACAAGCATGCATATGCATACAAGCATGCATATGCATACAAGCATGCATATGCATACATGCATGCATATGCATACATGCATGCATATGCATACATGCATATGCATGCATTCATGTATGCATACAAGAATGCATATGCATACAAGCATGCATATGCATACATGAATGCATATGCATACAAGCATGCATACAAGAATGCATACAAGCATGCATACAAGCATGCATACAAGAATGCATATGCATACAAGCATGCATATGCATACATACATGCATACATACAAGCATGCAAATGCATACATGCATGCATATGCATACATGCATGCATATGCATACATGAATGCATATGCATACATGAATGCATATGCATACATGAATGCATACGCATACAAGCATGCATACAGGCATGCATATGCATACAAGCATGCATATGCATACAAGCATGCATATGCATACAAGCATGCATATGCATACATGCATGCATATGCATACATGCATGCATATGCATACATGCATGCATATGCATACATTAACGCATGCATATGCATACATGAACGCATGCATATGCATACATGAATGTATATGCATACATGAATGCATATGCATACATGAATGCATATGCATACAAGCATGCATACATGAATGCATATGCATTACAAGCATGCATATGCATACATACAAGCATGCATATGCATACGTGCATGCATATGCATACATGCATGCATATGCATACAAGCATGCATATGCATACATACATGCATACATACAAGCTTGCATATGCATACATACAAGCATGCATATGCATACATACAAGCATGCATATGTATACATGCATATGCATGCATATGCATACATGCATATGCATGCATTCATGTATGCATACAAACATGCATACATGAATGCATATGCATACAAGCATGCATATGCATACATACATGCATACATACAAGCATGCATATGCATACATACAAGCATGCATATGCATACATGCATGCATATGCATACATGCATATGCATGCATTCATGTATGCATACAAGAATGCATATGCATACAAGCATGCATATGCATACATGCATGCATATGCATACATGCATGCATATGCATACATGCATGCATATGCATACATGCATGCATTTGCATACATGCATGCATATGCATACATGCATGCATATGCATACATGCATGCATATGCATACATGCATGCATATGCATACATGCATATGCATGCATACATGTATGCATAAAAGAATGCATATGCATACAAGCATGCATATGCATACAAGCATATATGCATATGCATACATCTATGCATATGCATACATACATGCATACATACAAGCATGCATATGCATACATGCAAGCATATGCATACATGAATGCATGCATATGCATACATGAATGCATGCATATGCATACATGAATGCATGCATATGCATACATGAATGCATATGCATACAAGCATGCATATGCATACAAGCATGCATACATGAATGCATATGCATACAAGCATGCATACATACATGCATACATACAAGCATGCATATGCATACATGCATGCATATGCATACATACAAGCATGCATATGCATGCATGCATGCATATGCATACATGCATGCATATGCATACATGCATGCATATGCATACATGCATGCATATGCATACATGCATGCATACATGAATGCATATGCATACAAGCATGCATACATGAATGCATATGCATACAAGCATGCATATGCATACATACATGCATACATACAAGCATACATATGCATGCATGTATGCATATGCATACATGAATGCATATGCATACATGAATGCATATGCATACATGAATGCATATGCATACATGAATGCATATGCATACATGAATGCATGCATACATGAATGCATGCATACATGAATGCATACATGAATGCATACATGAATGCATGCATTCAGGTATGGGTACATGAATGTATATGCATACATGAATGCATGCATACATGAATGCATGCATACATGAATGCATGCATACATGAATGCATATGCATACATGAATGCATATGCATACATGAATGCATATGCATACATGAATGCATATGCATACATGAATGCATATGCATACATGAATGCATATGCATACATGAATGCATATGCATACATGAATGCATATGCATACATGAATGCATGCATATGTATACAAGCTTAAGCATGCATATATATACATTGGATGAGATGAGATCTTCATATTGCATGAGATGGGATCTCCACGTACACCTTGGGGTGCGCATGATCATTACGACTCCAAGATATATCATATCCGTAATGGAGCTCTAGTTATGGATGCGGCCGGAAAGTCAATGCGTCAGTGCATACAAAAACTCTGCTCCATCAAATTCGGTCATTCAGTAATGTTAAAATGGACCGAACAGGATAGGGACTCTAAAAATCATATCACACAATGCATATATGAAGAGTACCGGGCAACACGTGGGAATCCTATTGTGAGTTCCGAATGGATTCAACATACAGCACGCGAGGTGATGTCTCATTGACGATCGGAAGCTTGCGATGCTTTCAAAGCAGGCTTACCGAAGCCTGTATGGTTAGATGTCGAAGAATGGGAATCGATTCAGGATGAGCAGCAACATACTCCTGATTGGTATCGTCAACAGAGAGATGCGGTGGCCACACCTTTAGATATTGTTGGAATGTCGCATTTAGGTAGCGGCGGATACGACAGTATGCGCTACCAATTTGTAAGTTTCATGTTAATTATTGAAGTTGTTTGTGTTAAGTACATTATGTATGTTCATCTAACATTTTGCATATTTACTATAGGAGTTGGCAGTGGGTCGTCCTCCAACGCAAACTGAAGAATCATATGGATACCGACATGGACTGACTGCACTGTTACAAGACTTAGAGGGACGCGGTGCAATCATCTCATGGGAGAATATTCTTGATGGTAAAGTTATATCTTGGTTTCGTGTTTTTAGTTGTTGTTTATAAATGTCATGTTAATTGGTCTTATTTTATACATATGTTTTATTGCAGGATTGTAGGTGTAAATATTTTGATCAATGCCACAATTTTGTATCACACTCGCATACAACAATGATGTAACATAATTTTGTATTCGATTCTTATATGGAAGTGTTTTGTCACATTGCCACAATTTTGTATTACACTCCTATGTGGCAATGATGTACCATAATTTTGTATTTGATTCCTATATGGAAGTGCTTTGTCACATTTTGTATTCAATTCCTATATAGAAGTGCTTTGCCACACTTTTGTTCATTTTTCATTTATGGAATATACAACTTTTTGTACATGATTCATTGTTCATTTTTGCTCATATAAGTTTATGTTTTGGTTGCCATTAGAGTACATAACACATGTACTCAGTTGGGTAGAGTGTATTGTCTTTTGCTAAACAACATCATGCTATAGCAAAAGACAACACACTCTGCCCAAAAAAATTTGTGCAGGTAGGGTCGTCGGTATACGCGTCGGTAACTCCAGTATGGACGTCGGTATAGGTGCCGGTACGCCCAGTGCGCACGTCGGTATAGACGTCAGTATAAGCGTCGGTAATACCGATGCATATATCGATGCTTATACCGGCGCTTATACCAGCGCCCATACCGGCGCTTTCTTTCTAACGCGTATACCAACTATAACACCGACGTCGTGAAGAAATCATGTCCGTTCATTTGCCTCGGTAGCAGCCTCGGTATACCCTCGATATGTTGTAGTGAATTGGGCATCCTCATGCATCCATGATTGATCACTTGATCCAACACTATGGATAGACAAATCATCTTCCTCCTTGTGTATGGGATTCCATTATAGTGGAGGTACATCTCTATATGCAAAGGTATGCAAGTTTATCTTGGTAGTGTTTCCTTGATGTTGGAGGTATAATGAGTCTCATCCCCAATCTTGCACTACTCGGAGTTGTCTCATGAAAGGTCATCCTAATATCATTTCATAATTATTTGCCTTTCCAAATTGACAGATCGCTAATGTATGCTCAAATTCAACTCCACAGGTGGTTAATTTAATCTTTTCCAATATTCCCAATGATTTCTCCACATGGCCATTTGCTAATTGAAGCTTCATCGGGTTGGCCGTAGGGCTAGTTTTCCCCATTTCTCCCAAATCTCTTTGGTAGCAATACCTACTCCTGCTCCTATGTCTAGTATAGCCTTGGTCATGTATCCATTGTATGTGACAGGTAGACATGTGTTACCCTCATCTCCTTCACTGAATTCTCCAACCTTATCCATGGGGATTTGTAAGTTAGGAGGGTTTTCATTTTCCTTGCTTTCCGTTTCATTCTTCTCCTGCTCTAACTCCAATTGTTCCACTAATTGTTTCCATAATTGTGGTTTAACACAGAGTAATTCTTCCACAGTCAACGGACATTGTACTTTGGTCTTTTTGAGCTCTGCTAGATTGTGCGAGTTCTTATATGAAGGCTCCTTTTCTTTCCCTCGTACTGTGGGAGCACACTTGATCATGAATTCCTTCTCATCTTCTCCCATGTAGTTTGGTAGGGTGGAAATGCTCTAGGCTTCCTCCCTGTTTCGGTCTAGTCTAGAAACTTCTTCATATATTTCTTCCATGTTCGGCAGTGTTCGATAGTCTTCCACATCTAACTCCTCCAAAAAAGGTTTTGCAACTCCATCCCTTTTCCATTGATCTTCTTGAATCCTAGTCCACAATTCCTTTGGCCAATCAGCTTCTAAATATGGGACTATGCACATAGATTTGCCTTGGGTATTCAGAAATTCTTTTTCATCATCCCTCTCTTTTAGTTTCTGGCCCTTGGCTTTAATACAATCACTGTATTGATCCTCAGATATTCTCAGCTCGGGGAGGACTGGAATAGTCTTCTCTAGGGTGGCCTGAGCTACCTCTAAAAGGTCATTGGACTTTCCTCTTGTCCATGTGTAGGTGAATCTGTTTGTAATAGTAGGTCTGATCCATGGATCAAGTACACCTCCAGTAAGTAATCATCTTGAGGTATCAAATCCCCTGTCAAGACTCGACTTACTACTGATTTGCCCTTGGGTGTAGTTATCAACTCTTCAGGGTCCGCTCTTCCTGAATTTTCTTGTCCTTCTAATCCTCCTCTTTCATTGATTTGGTATGGGTGTTCGATGACCACATAGATGTGACCTAAGTTGTCCATGTACACTCCTCCTTCATACTTGACTGTCGGTCTAGGCACTATTGTAGAATCCATAGAAGTGACCATCCTGGCTACTGAACTATTTAAACCATCCAGGTAGATAGGAATCCCCTGGGAATTAGTGGACACATATTGCAGAGAGGTATGGTATTCCCCTTCTACAATAGACATCAAGTTTCTCTAGGGTACAGAACCTTGCATGTCTTCTGAAGCCGTAGGTCTCTCTTCTTATGAGTCACTAGATGTGTGAGAATAGATAGAGTGGTGACTTTCCTGAGTAGCACTTCCTACCCATGAAATAACACTTCTCCGGCCACTTAGCACCCATCCTGATCTTAAGTTCATTCACCCTGTTGGGGCTATTTTGGTTCCTAACTATCCCCTAATTGGATTTTCAATTGTGTCAAATTTTGCCCTTAAAAAGACTCAAAATGTTCTGGTCGATACCACTCTAGCGATATTGCAGCGCGATACGATACCACTCAGTCGACGATATGATACCGTGATTCGGATGATACGATACCAAGTGGACTACGATATGATACCACTAGTAGATCGTGATCATGATACCGACTTGATGATATGATACCAAAAATTTTATCGTGATACCTTAAGTGGTATGCGACGATACGATAGTCAATGAGTATCACGATACTAGGGAATTTCAGTATCGTGATACCAAAACTCGACCGACCGCGATACTACAGCCAAAATTGCTCTAAACACAAAAATTTTTGTACCCCTAAGCTTATCTCTCACTCCTCTTCACTCCTAACCCTCTATCTCACTCAAGGAACCTCTCAAATCTCTCTGTCCCACCCCGCGATACTAAAAACATCTCTAACTACGGGTGGATGTTTTTTTTAAGTGATTTTGATGTTGCAATCTTGTAAACCTTACCTTTAAGGATGTCTTGCTTAAAACTTGAGATGACAAAGTAGCTTTTTGAGCTTGTATAGCGTGATACTACTCAGGCGATACCGGTCTCTGTCTGCAGACAATACCAGTTCCAGAGCAAGTGTCAAATGAACTAATTTTTTTTGGTTTTTATAGTTTGTGATGCCTAAGACCTATCCTACACTATCTTGGTAATTTTTTTTGGGATTTTTCTTGGTGATTTTAACTTACTCCTACTCCACTTCTCTCCTTGACCTAACCCTATCTTTTCCTTCTCTCCTCCACTCCTAACCCTAAACCTAAAGACTCATTACACACACCTCTAGGATGTGAAGTAACAAGTGCTGATGTGTCTGACTACTTGCCACTGAACGAATTCACTCCTACAAGTACGATTCCTTCACTCTAGAGCTATAACCATAACGAAGGCACCTTGGTTGAGTTTGTTCCCTGACAACGGTGCCAAAAACGTGTGTACCTAAGTCATGAAGTCTTAGGGACTTGTGTCAAAGAGATTAAATCTCATTTGCCACACAAGTGCATATAGTGGTGGATTGACACACGCTTAATTATCAATCCGAGAATCGCATGAACCAAGTGTATGAGGACATGTGAAAACATGATGGATAGTGAAGTGGTTCAGCTAAAATGCATGAGAAAAAACTAAACTACCTCTCCAACTCACTCAATCTCTGGAAGTGTCTGCTGCGATACCACTTACAACAATAAATAAAAATTCGAATGTTTCTTCTAGCTCCGAACTCCGAATATGGCCAATAGGGAGTTCCTTTCAAAGCTCTCGATGAGACACATCTATTGCTGGGTGTGTTCACTTGAATCTGACAATCGCTATTCAAGTTATGGCCAAAATAGTGAATGGTGGGAAACACCTTCACTCACTTCACAACTCCCACTTGCTCACGCACACACTACAGTAGTTCAAAAGTGATGGGGAGGGGTAGACAACAGTCCTACACACACATTCCAAGCTTCACACACACACAAAAGATCATAGAGAAGATGAACATCAGCAGGAAAGAAGCAAATTCGAAATTTTGGCTCTCCTTCTTCACAATGGCAAAAAGTCTTTACAAAGAGTCATAAAGTGACTTATATACATGTGCCCTAAAAATGGTCCTTTCACACAAGTGACCGGCACTTTATTGGCTAATCTCTAATTTCCTACTATTTTACGAGAAATATTTTACAAGTTGGGCGTATGCATCTAGAGGACTCCTCTAGTGCATTTACATAGCTTTGAGGGAATTTCCTAGGATTTTGAAGAAGAAAATTAAGCCCATTAATTTGAAAATTTTGGGGCTCCCCTTTTTGCCTCTTTTCTCTGCAACAAGCAGCTCTCAAAGTGACTATTAAGTGTGTGTGGCCTAGATGCCTTAAAGGTGATTTGGGTATTGGTCAATCTTTTGCCACCACAATCTTCATTGATAGTCAGAGTGCATTGGCATTTTAGAGGAACCATGTGTTCCATGCTTGCACTAAGAACATTGAGATGCACTATCATTATATCAGGGAGAGGTTCTCTTTTGGAGAGATCAGTTTGGCATATGTGCCCACACAGGAGAATATTGTAGACCTTTTCACAAAGGCTCTACCTAGGGAGAAGTTTGAAGCTTTCTGCAAAGCTTTGGGCTTACTTTCTTTTGTGGATTGATTCCACATAGCTTGATGCTTCCTTATACATGAGTGCTAGATCCTTGTTCATTGCATCACTCCTAGGGGAGATTTGTTGATATATTTAGGTAGTGATGTGTGTGAACACTCTAGGACCTCCGTGGCAATTTTTTCCCTCTTTAGGAGAGTTTTTCCCCTAGCATGTATATACACCTAAAACCCTATTGGGTCACTTATCTTTCTAGATTCTCTTGTTAATACATTTAGTATTGTGTTTTGTGCTCCAAGATTCTTCTTTTTCCTTGTGTTGTCCGTGTGCATTAGTAGACCTCAAACTTCAACACGCCCCTTGAATATGTTGCCACTTTTGACACCATCTTCAAAAAATGGCGAGCTATGGCTGTTGCTTCTCATCCACCACATTAACAAACTTGGAGCTTCATCAACACCTCATGTTGTACAAGGAGGACCTTCCATAAAAAATATCCTTTTTCAGTATCCATTCTAACCTTTAAGCATTATTCTTTAGCCCAAAGTGTTTTAGTAGGGTGTGGAGGTTGGCTTCATGCCTCTAATCTTTTCCTTTCTCAAGTCTTTTCATGACATTTTTCCTTGGATCTCTAGTAGTTCGATCCGTTTATGGTTCAACAATGAAGGCTTCCAATCTAAGCCTCATAGATGCCCAATCATCAGTAAAAGTTGTTAGTTGTTTTCGCTTCATTCAAAGCTAAGCACTCTTCTTGGCTTTTGTCAATGCCTTGGTTCATTGGCCAATCGTGTAGGTATACATGTATGGACTCCTTCTGATGCAACTAACAAGAGTCAAATGGGGGCAAAGTAATTATCAAATGTTATATTCAACCTATATGTCATCCTTAGAAAATACTTCTCTGACATTTGACATATGGAAGAGTAGTAAGTATCAAATCCTCACTATTAATGTCGAATCAACTCTCTTATGGACCATCTTAAGATGAGTGTAGATAGAATTGTACTAGTTTGTGTCTACGAAAAGCTCCATAAAATAACCCGAGTAATATAGACGCTAGATCCAATCTAAGTTAATGTTGCTGATAGAGGGATCTTACCAAACCATCCTTGCCAAAGAAATCTCTAGAATAGCAGCAGTTTGTGTGAATTGTAGCGTCACTCAACAACAACATATAGAACCTTATAAACAAAAGTTTCCAATGTATGAACAACCAAATACACTACTTCTTGCACATTATCATGATTAGGTATGGTCTTAAAGTGAGGCACCCTGTAGCTCAAGCGTAAGCACCACCTCCTTTACTTCTCAATCCGCCGAGACATCAAGACTGGTATGAAGGCCACGAGCAAGTGAAGGCACAAGTGTGTGAGTGAAAGCACACAAGCATGCACACACATACACACACACGCACACAAGGCAATATCAAAGAGAGGAACAATGGAAAGCTTCGATTGCAAAAGATTTCTCTTACAAAAGCTCTATCCTCTCACAAGCTAACCCCAAAAATGAGCTCTCTAGCTCTTTTTATCGTTTTTTGACTAGTTTTGGCCCTACCCAGACCTAGTGTTCGGCCTAGTTAAAAATTAGGTTATAGGGCTTATTTGAGGGCTCAAACGGAGTCTAAAAATTATGAAAATTGGTAGGATGATACTTTTAATACTCCTCAAGCTCGAGGACTCCTCGGCTTGAACAAAATGGAGTTACAAAACTAGAAAATGGTATTTACAATGGTTTTTAGTGATGAAAATCACTATTTTTATAGGGATTTCTTCTGAAAATTTGACATACACTTCTTGGAGCTCCCTACTTGCTCCTTGTTCTTGTGTGTGTCCACCTTTCTGATGTGCTTCCATGCTTGTGCTTGACTTTGAGTTCCAACACTCCCCCCCCCCCTTTCGAGTTTGTCATCCCTGACAGACCCTTGTTGTAGTGGTTGTTCCAAGTAGTGCTTTGAGAGGTAGTGTCTGTTCGGTAGGAACAAGAGCCATCTACCTTCCAGGTGTGGCAGGGTTGCTTGTCCGGTTCTTCATCTGTCACTGCGAGCCTTTGCAAGTTGTAGTGCCTTGGTATGTACTTCTTCGTTGGATTCTAGCATGACTGTGTCGTTGTGAGTCTCCGTTGATGTCCTCTAGATCTTCCAAAGTTGATGTTCATAGTAGCCCCTACTGGATGATGAGTAAGTGTGTTCGTGCATGGGTTGAAGAAAATATGTGCCTTGTGCATGGCCTTGTAATGTAGCCCTATGCATGCTTACTTGGAAAATGCATCGGAAGAAGTATGGTGCAAAAATTGGGGTTCTTGAGCTAAGTGCTCAAGGGTATGCCGACGAAGAGGTTTCCTAAGCTATCATGGTTATGAAGTTTCCAAAGTAAAGATACTTACCATGGAGAAGGGCGATCGATATTCAACTCTTCGTGTTGTACACTCGACCTTTGGGATGGAACATTGTTGATGAATGTCCATGTTGATAGTCCACTTATGAGATCTTTTGAGTGGCTGATCCTGTCTCCTCTTTTCAAAGCATCATTTGTCAAATACAGAGAATTGAATTTCTTTATATTCCTTGACAAACAACATTCGAGAACTACACCAAGCTTAGTTTCACATATTCTCTTTAGTTCACCATAAGCAGGAGTCTTCTCATCCAGTATACATACAAAGATTTGCAGGATACCAGAACTACCCCTTGCAGATATCTCCCTGGATGCTCTCGTACATGCAGTAGTTAAGCATCACTCAAGTTGTGGCCCTTCAAGCTCTTCACTCCTACCATAGTAAGAGGAAACCATAGTTGTGGATGCCATGTTTATGCCAAGTTCTTGACATCTACCAGATAAGGCAGCAATTATATCATCTGCTAGCCGAGACCCACTTCTATCCAAACTGATAAATGCTCAGTAATCAATAGTTCCACCTTCAACGAAGCATGACTCATTCATGTTTCATGAGCCAAACCTGGGAACAAGTGCTTCCTCTCTCTCTTCTCCTTTTTTTTTTTGGAAAAAATATCACAAAACAAGAACACAAAAGTTAGTGTCAATAGAAATATTTGACATATGTCAATGTGCTCTTGTGCTTGGGATTCTCAAGTGTGTCTATGCACGGCCGTGTAATGTGGCCCTATATTAATGCATACTTTGGAAATGCATGACCTGGATGGTGCAAAAGACAGGGTTGTGCAAGGAGCACATGGTTGTCGCTCGTCGAGGATTTCGATGTTATTTGCGGAGGTTGATGCCGACCTTGGTGGAGGAATCCATTGAGTCTCGAACTGATGTAATCCTCCTTATTGGAGTCCATTTTAGAACAGCATTTGGCACTGTAGAGGTCACTTCAGGCGTCTTCCTCTTTGGATGCTTTCTGAACTGTGGTATCCAGTGTGGTTGGCGCTTTGGTTCGGTGGAGGCTACTTGTACTTTTGGCTTCCAAACACAAACCCATATCCCTTTTGCATGTCTTCCTACTAATGTTGAAGAGCTGATTTGATCTTCGTTTGGTCTCTGTACGTGGTTCTTACCCTTTTCTCTTTTTGTCTTCTTTGTTGAGACCTTTCGCATGTGGGAGAACATAGGTTGTTGTGGATGTAAGAGCTTCTTAGGTACCCACATCTGTAATCGCCCTTGTTGAGTTGTAGCTAATTTCTTAGGCACCCAAACTTGTTGGATACCTTGTGATTGAGCTTGTCCAAGCTGCTTCCTTCGTCTTCTGGCCTGGTTGGCTTGCCTGGATGGGATTTGTGGGGGCAAGGCTGGTGGTTGCTCTCCTTTGCGTACCTAGATCTGCTTCATGCTCGGAACTGCTTTCTTATCGAATGGTGTCTTTCTATTTGATGTAGTAGTTGTCATGAACGGTTGTGTTTGCTTGTGTGGTGGACTCACTACTATGGCTACTTGATTCTTTGGAGAAGAAGAAAGATCCACCCGCCTTCGAACCTGGTCTTCCACGATTGACTCCTTCTGCATCATAGAGCTTTTGACACATACAACATCTTCTTCCATATGATTAGTCTTGGAAGAACTAAGAGAGTGTGTGGTGCCATGATCTAGGAGCATGTAGTTCTCTATTTCTAATGTAATGCATTGTTCATGTACCCAAACTTGAAGAATTTGACTTCTTAGGTTTAAGTTAACTGCATGGTCATAGATCCAATCTTGACCTAAGACAAGTGGTTCTGTAAGGTTCTCATCTTGACACACTAGTGCTTTGACTTTCATTGGAACATCTTGAAGGTAGATGGGAAGTTCCACCTCCCCCAAACAAGGGGTTTCCACACCTCCCAATCCTATGAGATAAGCTTCTATGGGATTGATGTTCAACTGCAAGTCTTGGCAGTAGGAAAGTCTAACTGCACTACCTGCTACACCCGAGTCAATCAATGCTTTCACATTCCTTACACCCTTCCCTTGTCCTAACTCTATGGTCACAAAGGGTCTTCGAGCAATGACTTGAGAAGTCGTTATGCCTGATTTTTGGCACATATCCATGTGATATTTTGGGGCTTTTGAGTTGACATCTACTAGTTGCCTTAACTTATTTCGCCTTATGCGCTCTCTAGCCTCTGCTTGTGCTTCTTCTCTCATCCTTAACTCCTCTTCCTTTCGCTTCTTAGCAGTGTTGCGTCTGGTAAGCATATCCTCTGTAAGAGGTTCTTGGTATAACTTGACTCTACATCCACTAATATAGTTTGGCAAGATATCTCCTTCTAGAGTGGCCAACTGAACTGCACCGCTAGTGGAAATTCTATTAATGATCATGGGTTCGTATCCTCTTTTTTCCAACTTACGGGCATGTTGCTTTAGCGTATAAACCAGCACTAGGTCTCCCTCTTTCAATCCTTTATCTTTGATGTGTGCCTCGAAGTATGCCTTTTGTCTTTTCTTTGCAGCGTAGATACCCGCTGCTGCTCATAGCCTTGTCTCACCTAAGCATTCTAAATCAAAGATCCTGGATGACAACTCATGTCCATTCCACTCATGCTCTTGTGCTACTTTTAAAGCTGGGATGAGGAAATCTAATGGTAGCACAGCATTCTGTCCAAAGACCATCTGAAATGGGGTGGCATTGAGTACCGTTTTGTAGGCAACTCAATAAGCCCAAACAGCATGATGAAGTTGTTTGTCCCAATCAGAGCATTTATTATTTACCACTTTTGTCAATACGTTACAGAGGATTTTATTGGTGCTCTCGGCTTGTCCGTTAGCTTGTGGGTGATAGGGGGCGGACTTCTTATGTATCACTAAGAATTCTTGGAGAAGATTTTCAGTGACCTCATTCAAGAAGTGTGTGCCTCTATCGCTTACTAACTCTATTGGTAGCCCATATCTCATGAACACATTCTCAAATAAGAACTTAGCCGTAGTCTGAGCATCATTCTTTGTTGTGGCTTTCACTTCGACCCACTTTGTAAGGTAATCTGTGGCTACAATAATATACTATGCATGAAAGTTTCTAGCTGGGGGGTTAATAGGACCTATGAAGTCTATGCCCCACTTCAAAAATGCACGCCCTCCCATCATTGGCCTCAAAGGCATCTCGTCTTTTCTAACTGGATATTGTGCACGTTGGCATGTGTCACATTTCTTCACATAGGTATGAGCATCCATATGAAGAGTGGGCCACCAAAGTCCTGAGAATAGAATGGTCTTGATTACTTGATCAGGACCGAAGTGTCCACCTGCAACACCGCTGTGTGCATTTTCTAAGACTTTCAAATAGTCTGATTCATGAATGCACAGTCTTAAGTAACCATCTTTGCCTCTTCGGTATAAGTTGTCTCCTACTAAGGCATAGCCTTGAGCCTCTTGCTAGACTAGCCTCTTTGGGTAATCTTCCAGATCTCATAAACTCTACCCATGGAGCACTCCAATCAGGAACTAATGACACTTGATAAAGGGTTGCATGCTCCACTGGGGGTTTTTCCTGGCACACAGGACAATTTTTAATCCACTCATGAATTTCTTTGTCCATGCTAGGCCAATACACTCCTAAATGTTTTAGATTTTGCAATGTTCGTTGTTTAGAATAGTGATTTCCTAGAAATCCTTCATGGGCTTGTTGCAACCAGCTAGTATGTTCGTCATCCTCGACACAACAAGCAAGTACACCCTCCGTATCTTGTTTGTACATGCTTCCTACCAATATGTGATATTTTTGTGATTTTACAATTTCTTCTTGTGATGGTTTCACATTCTTATTTGTAGGTCCGAAGGTTAGGACCGGTACCAACTTATTTGCCCATTTAGGAACAACTTCTAAATTGAACAGATAAGCATCGGGTAGGTCATCAAACACTCCTTGAGTTGACTATCCTGAAGTAATGCGAGAAAGGTGATCTGCCCGGAGGTGGGTTATACCTTTCTTGACAACAACTTCAAAGTCATATTCCATTAGCAAGAGGAACCATCTTACTAAGTGTCCAGTATTGCAAGGTTTATTGACCAAATATAACAAAGCTTGATGATCAGTGAAAAACCTAAACTTGTTGGCCAATAAATAGTGTCTAAACTTCTTCACAGCATATACCATGCCTAAGCCCTCTCGCTCAGTAGTGGTATAGTTTCGTTCAGCTGCGGTGAGCTGTCTACTAGCATATGCTATGGGCAAATCTAAGTTTCCTTCACCTGTGAGTTGTGCTAGCACACATCCTATGGCGTGATTGGATGCATCCACATGGACATGGAATGGCTTATTCCAATCAAGAGTGGTCAGTATTGGTGTTGTGCACAAACGTTTCTTCAGTTCATTGAAAGAATTCTCGCATTCGTCGTTCCACTCAAAATTAGACAACAAGGCATAAAGGGGTCTAGCTATGATCGCGTACATGTGGATAAACCTACGGTAATATCCACAATGGCCCATAAAGGCTTGTACCTCTTTAACATTCCTTGGTCTTGGCAGCTCTGCTATGGCTCCTACCTTATCTTCATCTGTTGAGATTCCATTCTTAGAGACAATATGACCTAAGATTTTACCTTGACGCACAATGAACACACACTTTTCTGGGTTCAGACACACCCGATATTGTCTACACTTGTTGAAGATTTGTCTGAGCTCTGGGATGTGAAATCTTCTTTCTTGGGAATGAGCACATAAATCATCCACATACACTTCTAAGCTCTTCTGCAAGAACTCTTTGAATACATGACACATGAGCCTTTGGAATGTTGCAGATGCATTGGTGAGCCCAAACGGCATCACACGAAATGCAAATATTCCCCGCTCTATGGCAAAAGTTGTTTTGTGTTGATCTTCTAGGGCAATGGCTACTTGATTGTAACCTGAAAATCCATCAAGGAAGCTAAACTTCCTTGCCTGCAACACGCTCCAATAGGTGTTCCGTGATTGGAAGTGGATAACTATCTCTGATCGTAGCGGCATTAACTTTTTTAAGGTTAATACACACTCGCAACTTCCCGTTCTTCTTGGGCACCACTACGATGGGGGACACCCATTTAGTATGCTCAATCTCATAGATGAATCCAGCTTCAATCAGCCTATCAATTTCTTCTTTTATTTTGGCTGCATATGTATCATTATATGTGTAGGGCTTCTGTTTGTTGGGCTTGGCATCAGCAGTCATGGGGATAGTATGAGAGCAAATTCTTGGATCTACCCCTTTCAAGTCTCTATAGTGCCACGCAAACACATCCCTATATTCCCTTAATAGAGCTACGAGCTCCATTTCTTCTCTTGCACTTAGGTCATCTCCTATATATGTACATCTCTCTTCGTTCTCTTCAATGGTCACTACAATCTTCTTGGTCTTTTCTTTATTATCATATGATTCTCCTATGATGGTCTCTCTCTTAGGCATTCGTACCAAAATTTTGCGGTCGTCAACTTCATATTTCTTGAAGTTTTCTGGTACTTCAAACAATGATTCCTCCTCTTCTTGTTTCACTGCTTTTCTTTTCTTTTTCTCTTGACTGCTCTCACTTCCATCCTTTGAATTTACCGTTTTAATACTTGTGAGAGGTTCTTCTTCTTTCTGGTGAACACTCCTATATCTTCTAGATAGTGCTGCTCTGAGTTAAAGCAACTATCCATCACAATAGACTCCAGATCATCGTCATTCTCTTCTTCTTCTATGACATCACTAGGGTCACATTCTTCTAGCAAGGGCTGACACATGAACACTGAAATATCATAACCCTCCTCATCAAATTGAGGTGTACATTGCTCTTCATTGACAGCCATGTCCATGGTGGCTAAGATTTCTGGCCAGCCGTGAGGCTCAAATTCATCATCTGGAAAGATCATCGGTGTGTAGGCTGGGTCCTTAATTGGTCTATCTCCTGGAGAAGTCCCTTCTTCTCTTGCCTTTAAGCATTTTTCCTCTTCCTCCGCGACTTTGCACATCCACAAATGAGTATCTTCATGCAACCAAGATGGATCAGGTGAACTTTCAGAATGCACAGAGATGGAATCTTCTTTCGCTTTGTGGATAGGATTCCACTGGAGGGGTGGTACATATCTGAAGGTGTAATCCTTCAAATTGACCTTGGTGGTGACCCCTAAGTTTTGCAAGTACAAGGAGTTGGTTCCCCAATCCTGTACTATTTGCAATTGTCGTAGGAAGGGTCTTCCTAGGATCATCTCATAGACGTTATCTCAAAGTCACATATAGAAAATGTATGTTCAAACTCCACACCACAAGTGGTTAGAGTTATCCCTTCGAGCAATCCTAGAGGTCTTTCAAAATGACCGTGGGCCATTTGAAGCTTCATTCTAGTTGGTCTTAATGTGGGTTTGCCCCAATGCTTCCACAAGGAGGTGGTCGCAATGGCAACACCAGCACCTGAATCTATGATTGCTTTGCTTGTGTAACCTTGGTAGGTGATTGGAAGATAAGTATTACCTTCTTCACCCTCACACATGTCCCCTATTTTGTCTAGAGGTATCTCTGGTACCTTTTTCTTAGAGCCTGCTTTTGGCATGTTGGAATCAAGTTCTGGAACCTGATCCTTCACATGATTCCATAGCTCAGGTTTTGCTTTGAGCAGCTCTTCTACAATGAGATGACACTGAACCTTAGTGTTCTTCACGACATCCGTGTTCCTTGGAACCACTCAGTCTTCATTTCTTACTAGTATTGTGGGAGCTCTAATCTGGAGAGATTCAGATTCCCATGGGCCTAGAAATTGAGGCAGTTCTTCTAGGGTATTAGATTCAAAATCTAATCTTTCATCTTCTTGTTGTTCTGCTTCATCTTCGTAAATAGATGGAATGTCTTGGGGAAATTGATCATGAAGATCATCAATCTCAGGAATAGGAGGGGAGTTACCCTTCTCATTGGCCCATTTCTCTTCTTGTATTTCTCGCAAGAACTCTTGAGAGTACTGTTGAGTTGAAGGGGGCATTCCAGCATCCGTGGAATTAAGAACATAAGCTCCCATTGGTGGTGAGCTTCCTCTCTCAATAACCAGTTGAGCCTCTGGAGGTAAAGAAACTTGTGGTTTGTTTACCAATTGCTCTAATCTTTCTAGTAAGCCCTCGAAATGCAAATCTGGTTTGACAGAGTTTGTCTGATTGAACTTTTGACTAGTCTCAAGTATAGCTTGAGCTTGTTCTACCATTTTTCATGCACATTTTCATCCGTTCAATCTCTAAATCCGCTCTAGGGTAACTCTTGTCTAGGTTTGCAGCTGTAGGCCCTTCTTGAAGTCGAGCCTGGTAGGCCTTGAACATCATGTCCAAGCCTTCTGGGGTTGGATCTGCAAGAACAGACCCTGGCTGCGGCCTATTTACAATGGGTGGTGGGGTGGGATGAGGTGGAGTGGATGGAGTGTCGGCATGCGAGGGGTTTTGAGATGCGATGTCTTCTATTTTTGTTTTTGCGTCTTTCAAGCTTTCTTCTAGTTTCGATAACTTTTTTTTCCACTTGCGATTAGCCTTCTCTCTTGTATCTTTCCATGTTCTTGTTTTCCTCCTACTAGGTTCTCCCGATTCACTCGACTCCAATTGCTCTGCTAGTTTATCTTGTTTTAATGCTTGTGCCCTAGTAACTGCCTGTACAGGAGCCACATTACTGCTACAGGCACTTGAATCTGCCACTAAGCCTACCACATTAATGGGTGTAATCTTGGGTGCCCTGGAGGGGTTTCTTGGACAATCTCTGGGAAGATGGTCTTTGCCACATTCAAGACAAAAAGCTTGTATTGTGATAGCCTGCCCTTGACTCGGAGATGGTGGGTGGGGACAATCACGAATGAAATGGTCACCTTGACATCTGAAACAAGATCCTCTAGGGCCTTGTGGTCTCATTTGTCTCAATTGGGGCCTAGGGTTAGGATTTGTGTACATAACATTGGAGTATTTTGGCTCCCAATTTTGCTCCATAGGTGGTGCCTCATATTGATACGGGTACATCTCACTATGCTCAGGCGACTCAGTGTAATAAGCATGTGGACTACCTTCATGGGAGTAGTCTAAACTATGAGCATATCTGGTATCAATGGGGTTAGTGGCACCAATGCTCTATTTGGATTTTCCTCTCCCACAGCATACTTGACTAGAATCACGTTGATAGGAGTTGGTGGTTGGTTTCCCAAGACTGGTTGTGGCCTATATTGTGCATGAGATTGTTGTTGTGGTCGATAATATGGCTGTTGGTATTGGTTCTGATACCTACCTTGTTGGTAAGGTTGCTGATAAGTTTGTCTAACAGCCTGCCTATTGTAGGGACAATCTTGAGCTGTGTAGTTCGTGTATTTTCTCTCAATAGTGCAATATGGAGCATTCCTTTCTCTAATGTTTTGGTTTTGCATTGGGCATACGTTAGCCATGTGGTCCCCTCCGCAGGTATAACATCGGTTCAATGAGGTGACTCTTTGTGTTTGTCTATTTTGGACTCCCGGCTTCTTGGCAACTTGCTCAGCTATCTCCTCTATTTCCGTGGAGATTTTTGAAGTATGACTAGTAGAACTATCCGAATCCTTATAGAGTTTGGACAATCCTAACTCCTCACCCAAGTTATCTTCTATGTCAATGCACGTCCGCACACACTCTTCTATGGATCTAGGCTCTTTCAAGTATTAACTTTGTGCTCAATAAGCCATCTAAGAACAAAGCCACTTGTTTGGCTAGTGTGGGTAACTCTGGAGCAGGGCACCTTTCTAGGTACTGTCTGAACCTTCTACCTGCTAGTCGCACTGTTTCTTGGGGTGTCTGCTTGAAACTGTGGATCAAAGATGATGTGTTATGTCTGATACCACTCTTGGAAAATTCTACAATGAATTCGTCTAGCAGCTGACCTATATCGCGATAGTTGCGACTACTCAATGGTTGAAACCAAGCCAAGGCAGTGCCCTTAAGAGTCAAACCAAATGCCTCGTACTGGGTGAATAAATCCTCAACCTGTTCAGCTCTTAACACTTGTTTGAACTCAGCCACATGATCATAAGAATCTCTTGATCCGTCAAAATAATTCTTCATTGCCTTGATCACTTGAGTGGGTCTAAGGGTTCTTGTGTGCTCTCGGGGTCTAGTCAATGGAAAATCATGTTCATCTCTTTGTTGCCTATGTGCTTGATGTCTCTCTCTTTCAGGTCTTTCATTTTCAAATCCTGCTCTATTTCTGCCCACCGTGTGTGCAAAACTTACCTCAAGTCTCTCTCTAGTTCTTTCTCTCTGGGCTTCATGAGCTTGGGATGATCCTACTCCTTGGAGGCCATGGGAAACATTGGATCTTGGTGGAGGTAAAATCAATTCACTCTTCCAAGTATATGCATGTCTATCATGTTCTGTTACCAAGAAAATTTTCTCTGACGTGTTATCCAGGTAGACAACTTTGCCTGGTATCTCTGGGTCCTTGAACTCGTAGATGATGACTATGCCCAATTGGCTAGGTTGATCTGGCTTGAATCTCCAAAATGCTTCCTCTGTTTCTCTATTCAAGAATAGTTCTATGCTTTTGTTATCTTGAGGAATCCAATCTGGAGTGATCACTCTGGTCAAAACTGACTTGCCTCTAGGAGTCTGGGGTCCTTGTCCTACATTTCCTTGTTCTAGGTCTCCTATCTCATTCTCAGGAATGATATTTCCAAACTCATCAGTCCTATCTGGTAGGTTGGTGACCACATACATGGTTCCTTCCTTATTAATGTATGAACCCTCTTTGAACTTGACCACTGGGTGTTCAAGTCCAAAGGGTTGATCTGGATTTTTGATTTGGACCACTGATCGCCTCAAGCCATCCTCATAGATGCGAGCACGTAATCGGTTGGTCCGAATATATTCCAATTGTGTTTTATAGGGTCCTTCTGGTGTTTGTAGATGGGCAGTTTCTGAGCCACCTGCAGGTTTCCCCATGCTAAAAGACATTTCTGAGTCACTTGTGTCAGAGTTTAGTATGTAAGGACAACCACTTAGTTGTTGTGCCCAAGACTTAGCTGTATGGTTGACATTGGACTGAGAAGATCTAATGCTTTGTCTATCCTTGCCCAGGTTTCTACCAGATCTCAGGTTCATAAGCTTTGGCTAAGAGTCCAAAATTTCCCCTTGGTATGGTTCAAAATCCTTTGGAGCCCCCTTGGTTCCCTAGTCCCACCTGAGGGTCAACTTCAAATTAGTCTATCTAAAAATCAACGCATTATTCTTATAAAAACATTTGAGGCCGTGTAGGATTCGAAACGAGCTTTCCAACGAGCTATAGAGCTCAAAAAATGGACTTTGGCTATGTCAAATCAGGCTCCTAGGGCTCAAAACATGCAAACATGACCTTTTGAAAAAAATCACGATTTTGTGAAATCAAGAAAATCGCGATTTTGTGAACTTCAAGAGAATCGCGATTTTGTGAACTTCGAGAGAATCGCGATTTTGTGAACTTCAAGAGAATCGCGATTTTGTGAAGTCAAAGAATCGTGATTTTGTACCTTGAGAATCGTGTTTTCACAAAATCGTGATTTTTGAGAATCGCGATTTTGAGCAGAGAATCGTGTTTTCACAGAATCGTGGTTCATAAAATCGTGTTTTCACAAAATCGTGTTTTCACAGAATCGTGTTTTAGAGAATCGTGTTCTAGAGAATCGTGATTTTGTCTCAGAGAATCGTGGTTTTCAAAATTTAGAGAATCGCGATTTTGAGCAGAGAATCGTGTTTTCACAGAATCGTGGTTCACAGAATCGTGTTTGGAAAATCGTGATTTTTTGTCTCAGAGAATCGTGGTTTCCAAAAATTTAGAGAATCACGATTTTGAGCACAACCACAGAATCGTGTTTTCTCATAATCGTGTTTTTGACATGAAAATCGCGATTGCCAACAGAGAATCGTGTTTTTGAAAATCGTGTTTTAGAGAATCGTGTCTTAGAGAATCATGTTCTAGAGAATCGCGATTTTGTCTAAGAGAATCCTGGTTTCCAAAAATTAGAGAATCGCGATTTTGAGCACAACCACAGAATCGTGTTTTCTCAGAATCGTGTTTTTTTGGCTGAAAATCATGATTTATGAGAATCGCGATTTTGAGCACAACCACAGAATCGCGATTCTGAGAATGACCACAGAATCGTGTTCTTTTCAAAAGGCTTTTAGGCGGGAAACAGAGAATCGCGATAAAAAAAAAATTTGAATTTTCACAGAATCATGATTTTCATCATAGAATCGTGTTTTTTGGCGGGAACTTCGAATTTCTGAGCGCCGAGCAATGGTGAGCTCCGTACGTGCAGAAAATCATGAAAAAACACAGCGCTTGCTCACCCTTGCACCTCCTAACTCCTTCTCACACAATAATGCATGAAAAATGGTATGAAAATGGTGAAAATGCACTAAAAAACAAGAAATTTCTATGAAGAAGAAGATGGAAGAAGATGGAGATGGTGATGATGATGAAGATGAAGAAGAAAAAACAAAAAATGAACAAAAATGACAGTTTTTTTACCTTCCAACGTTGCAAATCTACGATCTTACCATCACAACGCTCGTCTTCGAAGCTCTCTCCCCGGCAACGGCGCCAACATTTGGTGTAGCTCAAGCATAGCACCACCTCCTTTACTTGTCAATCCACGGAGACATGAGGACCGGTATGAAGACCACGAGCAAGTGAAGGCACAAGTGTGTGAGTGAAAGTAGACAAGCATGCACACACATACACACACACGCACACAAGGCAAGATCAAAGAGAGGAACAATGGAAAGCTTCGATTGCAAAAGAGTTCTCTTACAAAAGCTCTATCCTCTCACAAGCTAATCCCAAAAATGAGCTCTCTAGCTCTTTTTATAGTTTTTTGACTAGTTTTGGCCTTGTCCAGACCTAGTGTCTGGCCTAGTTAAAAATTAGGTTCTAGGGCTTATTTGAGGGCTCAAACGGAGTCTAAAAATTATGAAAATTGTTAGGATGATACTTCTAATACTCCTCAAGCTCGAGGACTCCTCGGCTTGAACAAAATGGAGTTACAAAACTAGAAAATGGTATTTACAATGGTTTTTAGTGATAAAAATCACTATTTTTATAGGGATTTCTTCTGAAAATTTGACATACACTTCTTGGAGCTCCCTACTTGCTCCTTCTTCTTGTGTGTGTCCACCTTTCTGATGTGCTTCCATGCTTGTGCTTGACTTTGAGTTCCAACACACCCCAAAGATAACTACTCAATTTTATGCTATTCATGCATTGAGGGCTAGCCCAGTCAATGACACCCAAAGCACTACTCTTTAGATCACCCTCATGTGAGTGAGTCCAGTGTCAACCCAATTATCAGAGCAATATCTATAGAGTTGTTTGCCACTTTCATAGACAACATCTACCAATCTTTAGGGGTTGAACACATGCCCAACATGACGACAAAAGAACTCCTCAATCATAGCATGTGAGAGACTGTTCTTCAAAATATTATTCCTATGTGCATCCATAGGTGCTGAAGCACCCAAGCAAGATATGTTTAGCTACTGGTTAATATCTCTGAAAGTGATTCTGAAATCATTATGTTCTCCTCTTTGATCTACATAGCTTGCTAGTGAATTCCTCATTGATGATCCATGAAACCTCTAAATCAAATATATCCTTTAGTATTACATGCTTCACCAAATTGGGCTACGTCATCAAAATGCTTGATGTCCTCTCACAATTTTCTATGGTCCATTGTTCTCCACAACCATCTTTTCTTTCCCCAATTAGATTCACTGCCTCCTCATCCCATTCTTTGTCCATCATTCTCTTTAGGCGTTTGGTTGCATCCCTAGTCTCCTACCTCATGGTTTCCCTTCCTTTGATATGCCCGCACCCTCTCTTATGCATGCCCCTAGAATAGAACTTCCTCTCCCAAGATCTATCAACTTCAACTTCTATTGCACTTCTAAACTTGGCATGGAGTAGTACAAAACAAAGACCCTTTGAAGAAGTCCTCTTGTGCAAGAAGATAGCTTCCCTTACTTTGGGAATAGCATGAACTCGGGATGCATTGACCCATCACCTATTTTTTATCTATAGAGGTTACTGCTTTCCCAATCTAGTGAACCCTACCTTCTTCTCTTTTGGGACCTCATCTCCAAACTCAAGGAACCCAATGGCTTCTCTCTACAACTGCCCCCTTTGACACATCACATCTCCTTCATGACTCTATCTCCTTGGACATGCACACTATGGCAATAGAGATAGGGGAATCTAACAAAAGAAGAAGAAGACAAAAATCAAAATGAAAGAATGTGCAATAAGAAGTATCACCCTCTACCCAAAGCCCCGTAGGGGCATGCATCAGGCTACAATGCAAAAGGACCAGGTCCCGAAGAGTGGAAATAAAGAACAACAACCAGGACTTTTCATGGGAGGACCGAATGCTAGAAAGATGGAGAGGCTAAGAAGCAGAAACACATGACTAAGAATATCACATTCTTAGCCACTGAATGCGTGCATTGCAACCCGAATTAACACAACAAATGAAGACATGAAGCCAAGCCTGTCAAGGGATGATAGATACAAAGAGGGGGAGAGTGTTTTAGAGAAAATAGAGCACTAAAGAGGAGCCCCTAAATTTTCAAAATTATGGGCACAATTATTGTTCTTCAAATGGTTATGGAAATCTCTTGAAAGCCATGTAAATGCACCAGAGGAGTCCTATAGATGCATAACTCCCAAGAAATGTATCATAATCCTTGTAAATAGTAGGAAATTAGGGTTTCTACAATAAAGTGTCGGTCTCGTGTGAAAGGACCATTTTTCAGGGCACATGTATATAAGTCATTTGATGACAATTTGTAAAGACTTTTTGCCATTGTGAGTAGGAGAGCTCTGAATTGTCGAATTTGCTTCTTCTTCCTCCTGTGTCTCCTTGTGTGTGAGCTTGTATGTGTGTTTGTAGCTTGGAATGAGTGCATGGAAGTGTTGTCTATTGAACTCATTGCTTTTCTAAAGTGTGTAATGTGTGTGTGAGACGTGAGGAGGTGTGTGGTGAATCTAGGTGAGTTGCACAGCTCTATTTTTCCCCATATCTTGAAGTAGAGTTGTTAGAATCAAACAAGAGTATGATCATTGAATGCATCTCGTAGAGAGCTTTGAAATGAACCTGCTATTGACCATATTCCAAGCTTGGAGCTAAGAGAAAAGTCCATTTTTGTGCTTACTGCTATTTCATGTATCACGACACCATATACACTTGTGAGAGTGATGAATGTGCATGATGACATTCATTTGCATTTGTCAAAAGCTATTCCACTTCATTTACTATTGTTTAAGTACATTTCTTCATACATTTGGTTAGGTTCAAAATAATTCTCGGATTGACAATTAAAATGTGTGATCCCCACTTTATGTACTTGTTGGTGATAGAGGTATAGTCTTTTTCGTCACAAGTCCCTAAGTTCTTGCTTAGGTAAACACATTTTTTAGCACCGTTGCAGGGGAAGTACAAGTCCAACCAAGGTGCTCGCATGATGCTAAGAGATATTAGAAGAAGATTTGAGTTGTGAAGAGGTGAATGCTTTGCTTTGGTAATTCAAAACCTTTTTGCACTTATTACTTCGGACTTGGAGAGTGTGTGTAGCAAGTTGGTAGATTTAGGAGAGAGAGTGAGTAGTAGAGAGTAGGAAGAGGAGAGGAGAACTAGTGTAGGTAGGTAGATTTCCCAAAATCACAAAAAAAATTCATTTCTTTCTGTACCTCTCAGCCTTGGGTGAGCCTAGGATATTAAACCCAAGAAGTTTATTTGCAAAAATCACTTGTCTAGGCAAGTATCATGGCGAGTAGACGACCTATATTGTTGCCAAGTGATTGCATACATTTGTTGCTATAGAGGGAAGCTAAGCAAGGAGGGAATCAAGAGAGAGCATCAAGGAGGTGAAAACACCTAGAATCTACTGAAAAAATCAAGTTAAAACCTCTGAAAACATGACTACAGACATGATCGGTATCGCAAGGCAAGTATCATGGGATAAAGGGAGTTCTTGTTTTCCATACCCACATAGGGGGAAAGAGGAGAGCACAAGGATCACATAGGTGTAAAAAATTTCAAAAAATCCTTTAATTTGAGTGAGTTAAGCCTAAGTATCTCGATCGATCGAGTTCAAGTGTCGCGATACTTGAATTCCCGTGTATCATGATACCTGGTAGGTATCGTGTATCGCCGATACCTCTTACTCCCCATGTACCGCAATACCTTGGTATCGTGTATCACCGGGTTGAGTATCATGACATTCAGGTATCGTGTATCATGAGACTCTGTGTATCGTGTATCACCGATACTTTGGTATCATGTGTAGTCGATCACAAGGTATCCTGTATCGTGAAACTTTGAGTATCATATATTGTTGATCCTTGTGTATTGTGTATCATGATTGACTCGGTGTCGTGTATCGTGTTAGTCATGTATCGTGATACATAGGTATCGTGTATCGTGCCCTCTTGTATCATGACCTCATGTATCATGTATCATCATTATACTGGTATCGTGTATCGTGATCATCATGTATCGTGATACATAAGTATCACCTATATCCCGAGTATCCTATATCTTGAATTCCTTGTATCGCGATATTGAAGTGTCATGTATCGTCTGTCAGCCTGTGTATCGTGTATCCTATGCACTTGAAGTATCATGTATCGTCTCAATCCAATATTGTGACCCGAGAAGTATCATGTATCATCTGAGGTCAAATATTGTGTATCGTGGACATCCTAGGAAAGGAGAGCTCAAGCTAGGCTAAGCCAATTCCTAGGACAAACATAAGCTTGAGAGGCCTACAAAAATTGACTGTGGTATTTAGTGAATGAACCTTTGCTCAGGACGTGTACTAGGAAGCTGACGTAGTGGGATATCTTCAAGTGGGAGTGTAAACTTACCTAGTGCCAATTCACAATATTCTGACGCTTCTAGTGAATCAGACAAAGAAGCTAGGATGGCTTCGAAAGACATGCATAGTTCAGTTCCTTTGACAAGATTTATGTCCATCATTGAAGGATAATATAGAACCTTGTTGGAGTATGTGAACACTAATCCGCATGACATACCAATTTATATTGATGGACTAAATAGAACCATAGCACGAATGAAGAAAGCAATTGAATCGGAGATAGTCCCTCGACCTGCAGTGAAATATGAGGGAGCGTTCTATATGGACAAAAGAGGAATGATTTACGCAGTGACCAATTGTCCGGAGACCATAAGTGAAACACGGGACCATGTGGACCATATTAGTGGGGAAGGAAGTGAAGGACAGGTTTCTACACCCTGAGGTAAGTCTAAAGTAACTAGAGAAATTTCCGACTTAGTGGCTAAAAAGTTAGGAGTGCAAGGACAAAGAAACTACCCTAACCCCCCACTACAAATGCCGATGTTAAGAAGGTGTGTACACTGTGGAGGAGATCATCCCTCTCACGTATGCAATAGGGGAATAGTTCCATCGAATCCCTACATACATAACCATCCACCAGTACAAAATCAAGCCCAATATTACAGTATTGAATAGAAATATACCAACCATAATGTTGATAACTGCCCTTACAATAGACAACCTAGACCAATCCAACCATCACAATTTGGGCCATATATTGGATACCCAACTAGAGACCTAGGCAAGGAGTTTCCCAGGCACCCTTAGTACCAGAATACATCTCCAAGAATACATCTCCAAGAATACATCTCCAAGAATACATCTCCAAGTCAATGTCCTTATGAATACCCTGGATACAAACCACCATAGCCGGTCTTGGGACAATAACCACCCCATCCTCAGAAAGTAGTCCCGGTGAAGTTGGCACAAGCTGAAGAAAACACAGAGAGAGCCCTGGTACCAACTACTCCTTTGACTGGCATGGATACCTATAATCAATCCTATGACCAGATTTGGAGAGATTACTATTTATACGAAACAGACCCTATGAATTACAAGCAGACCAACGAGCAATATCCATATGGGCAAAATAACTATGCTCAATCATATGGATATGGAGCTGAATATGCGATCCTAATGTACACCAAGCCGAGAGCTCAGACACCTTCTAGACCCGTCATTAGAACTCCACTCCCTCAAGGACCATGCTACCCTTGTAGAGGAGACCATTTCATTAGGGAATGCACTTTGCCCTATCAACCACCTCACACGGTTTGGGAAGGATATTGTAGCGATTGCGGTGTCGGGATGAAATCCCTCAAGGAAGTGTGCATGATTTTTTTCAAAGTTCATTGGTTATTGATTTTGGTATGATGTTTTGACCAAAAAAGGGATATAATCTGTGCATGTTTTGGCTGATTTGATTGATTGAGAAATGCAAAACCATGTTAAATATGTACATTAGACCTGTGTGTGTAAATAGCTAACTTTTGACCCATAAACCCCTAGGTTTGGTCCTTGAAAATGCCTAAAAACGCGAGTTTATCCCATGAAAACAGAACCTGAGAGATGTAAATAAACCCTTGAATTGACATGTTTGACTTAATTGTAGGCAAACCCCTAATTTCCCTTATCAAAAACCATAACTTGGACCCTTGGAATCGACATTTACCCTAGGACAATCCCTTAAAAATAATTAATTGATGACCATCCAGTGTGAAACCAAAAACCTTAGTCTAGGAAAAATTAAAAGACAGTCGAAATATAGAAAGTTTGAGAGGAGGTTAGAACTTCCCAAAAGGAAGTCCAATGAGGGGACCTATAAATAGGTGCGTAAACCTCATTTGTTCCTCCCCATGGGTCTTGCTTGTGATTCTTCTCTTCACATATGCTCCTTGTCCGTTTCTGTTCATTCACATTTTATTTTACCCATACTTTTTGGTAGAGCACTTAGAGAGAGAGAGAGAGGACTTATGGATGGGTGCATTCACATTTTATTTTACCCATACTTTTTGGTAGAGCACTTAGAGAGAGAGCACTTATGGATGGGTGCATGGAAATACGAGAGACCAAAGGGTGCATTCACATTTTATTTTACCCATACTTTTTGGTAGAGCACTTAGAGAGAGAGCACTTATGGATGGGTGCATGGAAATACGAGAGACCAAAGGGGCACACATGTTTCATACTTTATGCAGATCTTCGTTAAGATCTTTTATTCCTTTACCAAGATGGTTGGACGATAGGAACTCAACTTTTAAGATGAGTTGTTCATAGATTGCTTAGCTAAGTCTCCTCAAGACTTTCCGTAAACATTCATATCCTTGAACATACAAGGAAGCTATCCTGACTCTTATCTTCAAACTCACCAAAATTGATGGAAGAAAGAAACGTAGTGATGGCTGCAGAATTGTGTACTGACACGGAAGGCAGATGAGGAGAGAGAGAGAGAGAGGAGGAGGAGAGAGAGGGATTTTGATGGGCGCCGACGTGCACAGAGGCAGAGAGACGGTGGCCACATGGAGAGTCAGATCGTGGGCACGTGCTGTAGGAACTGGTGGAGAGAGAGAAATCAAACGGGAGGTCAGGTTGGCGGCAATCACAATCCAGAGAGAGAGAGAGAGAGATGCAGACGATTGCACGAGGCATAACGCGCGAAAGAAAGGAGGGGAGAGAACGGTGCTCCTGTCGGCATAGAGAGAGAGAGAGAGAGAGAGAGAGAGAGAATTGGCATCTTGCTGTCGACGGTTGACTATCATGGCAGAAGAGAGAGAGATTAGAGGCGGCGCCGAGATATGTCGCTAGAGAGAGTGAATGGCATCGACAAAGAGAATTGAGAGAGAGAGAGAGAAAGAAAGAGAAGGTAAAAGGCGATTATGAAGAGAATTTTGGCAGAGAAAACAAATCGAGAAGAAGCAGAGAGATGAATATAGGAACAAAGAGAGAGAGAAATATAGGAACAAAGAGAGAGAGAGATATGAATTTTGCACATCTGAGTTGGGAACAACCTAGAACTCTCCGTGCCACGATTAGCTTATATGAACCCTCCATTTGAACTTCTATAACTTCTCAAAACGAAATAGCTTCTCAAAAACGGAATTGCAATGGTATAGATCACTCATATCATAGGTAATAGAGATAGCATGCGAATTCAAATCACACTCAAAGCTTGCCTTGTGATTCGTAAATAGATGGAGAAACTCTAGGCTATCACCAGTTGCTAAGTTCAATAAATAACAATTGAGACGAGGCTGCATAACCCCTTTGCAAGCTATATTTTTTTTCATAGACCGACTTTTAACTTTATACAAAAACGAGCAAAACCAATGAATGATTGAGTGAGTTAGACACTAATAAAATAGTGGTTTTTCTCACAAGAGATGATACTCATATGCAATTAAAGACACTGAGAGAGGATGCTCACATAATTACAAAGATGTAGAGAATCAAGTTTCTTGTACATCTTAAGTATTTCCAAATTATCGAGATCCAAATAGTTTATGAATTTCTTTAGTGTTTTGTTAATGTTTATCGGTAAATAAAAACATGAAAATTAAAAAGTAAAAGAGAAATAGAGAATTGTTTTGAGTGTATTAATTTCAAAAGGTACTAATGATGTTTATTCCCTCTCCGTGGGTCTTGCTTGTGGATCTTCTCTTCAAGTCTAGGTTGTGGTTGATGATATCATAGATTATATGAAGTGATTGCAGACTATTGAAGTAAAGAGAAGAAAATCTATTTCGGAGAAGACTTGAACAGAAGTGGGCATCTTTTCACACTATAGCGGGAGGTCTACATTATATTTCGCCGATCCGCACTGTAGCGGCGGCATATTGTATCACCATTTTGCACTATAGCGGCTTACGGTATCACCGACCCACACTATAGGGGGAATCATTGTATGACTGAGATTTTATTGGACGACTTCATCTGCATTTACATGTATGATTGAGCTTTGTCTGCACATCGATCCAACGACTTCCACATTTTAGTGTTGTATCTAGATTTGTTCATTCCTGACACCTACGTTCTTATGCATTCCGAGGGGTAGGGGCCTATGACGATTGCCATACCAGAGAGAGGGGAAGGCTCCCAGCGTGCAGATGCTGCTCGTCGGACGTGGGAACAGCGCACACACGGGCCTGATCCAACCCCACACCAGCTCTTCACATCACCTCACTCTTTCCCGATAGCAGAAAAGAACATTTGTTTAGGGAATGTCCGAAAAACCCTAACAAAATGAACCACACCACCCAAGTAAATGTAGTAGAGGTAGTAGAGCCTTCAAGAAGTGACAAAGAGTATATAGTGCCCTTGAAGGCAATTACAAGAACAAGAGACAAAGAAGGACTAGAAGAGTTAAACTCCACTAGAAACGAAACCAACAAACCAGAAACTCCAGTACCTCAAGTAGTGCGAGATTTAAAAGAATCCGAAGAAAAAGGAAAAACAGAATCAATGATGGAAAGCTTGACGAGAGAAGCTAAGAAATAAGCAGAATCAACAAGGAGAGGAAAAGAAGAGCAAAGAGGAGTCACAACACATTACAAATCCCATACCTGAAAAGGATTTTAGTGCTCAAGAAAAGGAGCAAGGTAAACAACAAGTAGGATCCGTTCTAGCTGATCCCATGCCTGAAGACCTAGCCATGTGGATAAACGCCTATCAATCTAAGATTAAAAACAGACCAAGTGTGGAACAACATGAAGTGAGTTACCCCAGAGAGTACTTATAAAGAGAAAGGCTAGCAATCTATAAGAAATTGATAGAATTAGCTCAAAACACCTTGGAAAAACCTATAAAAGACCTTCCAGAAATAAGCATACCTGAGAGAGAATTTCAAGAGAGATTGAGAGTTTAGGACCCTCCAGAAGAAAGAAGGACTATAGAGAAAGCTGAAAGCATAGCCACCGAAAACCCTCAAAGAAGTTTGATAATTCCCAAAGTAGAAGCTAACTAGCTAGAGGATTTATGGGCTAAAGTCCAAGAAGAAAGACAGAGAAAAACCGAGGGTATTAACCCACCCTTGAAAGAGTTGGATGCAGACAAAAACCCAGGAATGATAAATCTTGAAATGAATTATGAGCAAGGTGAGGAGGGAACGGAAAGCATGGACACAATACCGAACTATATGGGAGAATATGAACGGAATTCTGAACTTTATCAGGCCCCAATAGTAAGAACGAAAGAGAAAGGATTTTCTAGCAAGATATCAGACATAGCAAAAAAATGGAAGGAGACTAAGGTGCAATGTTCAATAACCTTAGAGGAATTACTAAAAATTAAACCACAAATATGGGGAAAATTAGCTAAGCACTTCATGCAAAGAGAAGTAAAAGCAAGTAATAAGGAGGCCAATGAAGATACACATATGATTCAAATCCATATAGATAAAGTGGGAGACTTCAGTGAAGGGGATGAAGGTAATACATGTCTACCCATCACTTTTCGAGGATACACCACAAAGGCAATCCTAGACACGGGAGCATGGGTAGGAATAGCTACGAAAGAATTATGGGAGAAGTGAGGAAAACCACCACTACGACCCACAAGAATGAAATTACAATTAGCCGATAGCCACATTGAAAAAACCCTAGGATTTCTAGAAAATGTAGTGCTTACAACATGTGGAGTAGATTTTGAATACACACTAGCCATTTGTCAATTTGAGAGAGCTAGTAATTATGAAATGATCTTGGGAAGACCCTTTATGAGACAACTAAGGGTAGTGCAAGACTGGGGTAAAGATACTGTTATCTGCAACATAGGGACACAACTACAAGAATAAACCTCCATACATACGCATATCATGATGTCCCACCTTTACAATGGAACTAGATACATAAAGAAGAGGATGACCTATCAATCCATAGTGCGGGATCGTACGACCAATCATGGATGCATGAGGATACCCAACTATGGATGTGTAAGGCAGCTAAGAGGGAGGATGAGAGGAGGCTAACATGGCAACAAAGCTGTGGAGTCTCGAGGCCTATAGAAGATCCAGATTATATGCCACAAGTATTCCCAGATGAAGAGTTCGAACCCCATGGATGGATGGAAATATTGGCCACAGTGGATGTGTGTGTCAATGAGGAAGTCCTGACCTTAAAAAAGTGCAAAGATAAGGAGGCGTATGATGTGAGTCTATACATGGTGGTGCTACAAGAGGCAGAGGAAGGAGAGTGGATAGAAAAGGATTGGACAAAAGATTATGAAAGCATAGAAATGGAACCTAAAACTCAAGAAGAAGGACTTCAGTTAGAAAAAGGACACAAATAAAGGAAGATGGGAAACAAATCTTTCCAAGAACAAAAAGAAAGTCCGGAAGATATCCATTTAGAAGGGATCCGCAGAGAAGAGTATATACCACAGGAGCAATTTGAGGTCCCTGAACATTTTAAAAAGTATGAGGCGGAGGAAAGAAAGATTGCTATCCAAATGCCTAAACGACAAGCTTAAGAAGGAATAGCGTACGATAATAAAGAACAAACAAAAAAATTACGATAACCATAGAAGAAGAAGAGGAAAGATGGACTTACATAGGGAAAGATGTGTTTGAAAGCGAAGAACGAGAACACATAGAGTTGATTTGAGACTATAGGAACATATTTGCTTGTACATACAAGGACTTAAAAGGAGTGGATCCCTCCATTTCTTCCCATCATATTCCCATGACTCCTGATGTGAAACCATCCAAAGAACGACCATACACATACAATGACATGTATTCAACCAAAATCAAGGAAGAAATAGACAAATTATTGGTAGTAGGATTCATTTATGAAATCGAACACATCGAATGGGTATCACCTTTGGTAGTAATGCCAAAGAAAAGTGGGAAAGTTTGGGTATGCATCAACCTCAAAAAGGTTAATGAAGCCACCATTCGAGACAGCCACCCCTTACCCATTACAAATCACCTCTTGGAGAGGGTGGCAAGCAAGGAATTTTATAGCTTCCTCGATGGATTCTCGGGTTATAACCAAGTCGCAATTGCCCCAGCCAGGATCAACACAAAACTGCATTTGCCACAGAATGGGGAGTGTATGCTTTCAGGGTTATGCCATTTGGATTGACCAATGCACCAACTACCTTCCAGAGATTGATGTGTCATATATTTAAAGAATTTCTCAGAAAGAGTATGGAAGCGTATGTAGATTATCTGTGCACATATTCTGAACAGCGAGCGGACCACATACCAAAGTTGAGGAGGATTTTTGAGAAATGTAGACAGTATAGAGTCTATTTAAACCCAGAAAAATGTGCCTTCATGGTAAGACAAGGAAAAATTTTGGGTCATATAGTGTCTAAGAATGGAATATCCACCAATGAAGACAAGATCAAAGTTATTCTAGAACTATCTCGACCAAAAAATGCAAAGGAAGTACAAGAATTTATGGGACACTGTGGATACTATCAAAGACTTATCCACATGTACGCCATAATTGCTAGACCTTTATATGGCTTACTAAATCAGTTCAATTGGACCAAAGATTGTGAGAAAGCATTCAATGAGCTCAAAAGCAGATTGATTTCAACACCTATTCTAAAAATACCAAATTGGAAGAAACCATTTCATATCCATGTAGATGCTTCCAAATTTGCCATAGGATGTATCTAAGCATAGTCGGTAGATAAAGGAAAACTTGATCATCCTATCACTTATGCTAGCAGGCAACTCAATCAATCTGAACATAATTAGACTACCACTGAACGAGAAGGATTAGGAATGGTATATGCAGCAAAGAAATTTTGGCATTATTTATTACCAAAAAAATTCAAATTCATTATTGATAGATGCATGTTTGAATGTCTCTATGCATGCAAACATGAAGAAAAAGTGCCTATGCATCTCTCTCTCTAATGGAAGAGTTGGTGTTAGGTCAAGATTGGATATATGAATTCGAAGTGACTATCCAGTTAGCTTTAGGTTATGTATCCACGAAGATTGGACATAGAGAGGTCTTTAGTATATTAGATGAAAAAACTCTAAAGATGATTAGCATGAAATGTAACATTGCTAAATGTTTGTTTGCATGTGAACCTACAACAGCCTTGAACCGTGATATCCCCGTGTCCACATCTCTCTCAAATCCAAAAACCCCTTCTCTTCTTACTCATGACTCCCGACTCAACCCTTGATCTTTACCCAACCAACCGGAGAGAACAAGTGAGGGTCTTACTATGAATCGACTACAAGGAATCATACCACGAGACACAAAGTTAACACCAATACAGACAACTGTGAGAAGAAGGATGCGACAAATATGGGTGTGTAAAGATCAGTTAGACATCTATCGGCCGCGATACAAGGAGACTCAAAAGGAATCATTCAAAGAAGGAACCAACTTGAATCTTCAGTTATAGATAGGTCCACAACCATAGTGCAAATCTGGATATCAAAAATATTGAAGGCAGCTCAATCATCAAGAAATCGAATATGGATACCCAAAACAACTATTAAGCTTACTAGGGAGCAAACAACCAAAGTACAATGGAATCAATGGAAGCACAAATGACCCTTCAAAAGACACACGACTCCAATGAAGCAGATGCCACGACAGAAACAAGAAGGAGTTTCTAATGCAAGTCGATACGCATGGCAAGTGGAAGTGCAGCAAAACTGAATATCTTTAGCAAACATCAAAAGTCTCCAGAAGGACATTCAAAGCATCAGAACTAAGAACATGTGGATACCAAATTCCAAGAGAGCATCACTAGGGATTCAAACAGGACATCCCGCTTGCATCAATAATGAGTTCTATGCACCTAGAGTAATCATACTAGGGCCACATTACAAGGCCATGCATGAGGCACCAAAGTATCATTGTACTACTAAGTGAGCACATTTCCCACATGGGGAATAGGATCACCATGTACCATAAGTAATAAGCACCAATGGCTTCGGCTTTATCCTTAATGTTTTCTTTTTTCATTGCAACTTAATATAAAAAATGTGTAATCCAAGGCCAGGTATTATGTTCCTTACACACTTGTGAGTAGGGATGTGACACATGGAGCAGACGATCAAAACACCACTACAACTTACTTCATATTTGATACTAATCATTGAATACTTCCACAATATATGGCTTCCTCAAGTTCTGAAGCTACCAAGAATGCATCAACTAATTCTGAAGCTACACATGAAGCAGAAGTATTGGAGTTTCCCTTGGAATCTGTTGTTAAGGCAAGGAGACATTGGTTCAGAGATGATAACCCAACAAGTGAGCACTTGTTTCTTATCACTATAAGGATCATGGATAGAGAACATCAATTCCTAGTGATGACCCAAGATTTCAGAATCTCGCATGAGATGCCTGACGTAGTGAATGTATGGAATAAAGCTGGAATTGATGCCTACTTGAAGCTTCCAATTTACGACTTTCAACGATGCACACAAGTTATGAATACCTTACATTCGGCTCTTGATAAGCCCTCGGTCCCTAAAGCTATGGTATTAGATCGCAACGGGGAATCTCAGACTATCTGATTCACCATGAACTAATTAAAGTAGCATGAGGCATGAATCTCAGATCTAAAGGATGAATGCCATGAGGCAAAGAAACGAACTTTGTTTGACATCAACAGTTAGACATTGAAGAGGAAGTCAGATTGGTGCATCAACACTTTTATTTCCCAAACATGCATAGATATACAGCTCCACAAAAAGTTATAGTACAACTGTTATCTCATGCTGTCAGGCAAATTGGGAATCAGGTTAACATGACACCCTACATTCAAGAGCGAATCTTTGAAGCCAAAAAGCAATGGGGCCACAAAAATTTCTTAAATGGAAGTTTGGCTCTCACACTGCTTATCTATCAAGCATTGAACATGAAGGAGTGTTTACGACCTATGATCTCGACTGTTGAAATGGCAAGGTATGTAAAAGCAGTTACAATGCCAAAGAAGAGGACGGGTGTAACCCTAGTGGAGGAAGTTGGTACAAGTGCCCAACTAACTATGAGATGTGAAAAATGAGCTCGTGTGATGGAAGCATCACAAACACCGCAATATAAAAGAACACATGAACATCCTTAGGTGCCTATAGTTGCCACACCCGCTATTACAAGAAGAGACCTCTCTATAGCACTAGAAGCCACACATGTCCACATGAGAGGAAAAATCAACCTTATGGTAGAGGGCCACCAATATCATCAAGCGGGAACACAAAGATCAACACAAGGAGAAAGAAATGTATCTCACCAAGACAAATATAAAAAATTGAGACTTGATGATTTTTAGCTTGGAGAGTGAGTCATCACATGATCATGACACACTTAATAAAGATATACAAACTGATGAACACATGGGGGAAGACTGGGAGGAACTTAACCAAGTCCAGCAATCAGCTGAAAAGGAAAAAAACAAAGAGCACAGTTTCAACCTTTGCATGAAGCATCGATAGTGGAAGAACATATAATACAATTAAACGAGAAAATGAAGATGTCCCTCAAGGAAGCTTCACCGCCCTAACGCAGAATGATTATACATCCAAAGATGGAACCCGACACAACTGAGATGCAAGAAGAAGAAGGACCTATGTTACATATACGGGTTGTGGCTGAACCCTCACCATTAGACGTGGTGATCGAATCTCATAGGTAGCATTATGAAGATCAAGCAATGGAAGATTCTACCAACCCCATGGAAGAAGGTGAACCACATATTCAACTCCGCATAAGTTTTAGCATAAAGGACCAACTACACATCTTTAAATTGTCAATCCAGGAAGTATGCAAAGACCACAGCCCCTTCTAGTTAATGGAATCCAAGAATAAGAGGAAAATAATTGTTTTTCTAAGAAATTATGAAAATGAAGAGAAATATCTAGGGTTTTGATTATCTTGAGCTAAACAACAGTATTTTCAATGATCTTGGTGCCTAAAGTGTGCCATTTTCTCAGCAGAACACAATTATGAAGTCAAATCTCAAAAATGATACCTATATCACACAGACGAGACAATCGTGATTCTGTGAAAACTGAAGGTTTCCCTTTCCAGCTTTGTTCTTCTGCACTTTCTTACTCAATACATTAAGAATCACCTCTCTTCATACACATTACTCAGAAATACACAACTGAAACTCACAAATTCCATGGATTTACACAAAAAATTGACTCAACAAATCAAATGAAGGTACATGAAAGAGAGAAACACGATTTTCTGCATGAGAGCTCTTCACATTACTTGGATAGCAAAAATAATACAACCAACCCTCTCAAAATAGAGGAAATTATCTTTTATACATTTTCAAGTGTCCCTTTTCACACTTGAATTTTGGTCCTTTTCCCTTCTAATCTAAAAATATGTTATCAAAGAGCTTCCAAAAATTCTAGAAAAAATACATATGATTCTAATTTACATGAGGAAGACTCTTCCTCATTTTTACATCATTTGCGTAAATATTTCTACAATTTTTTGACATTTTACAAATATTTCTCTTCAAAAAATGCTTCTTCTAACATTCTTCCCCTCCTAGACTTTTTGGCTCCTGACAAAAAATATTCTTACTGATATATAATGAGTGCTTCCTTCACTTCTTCTTTCTTTGATAAACCTGTGATAGTAGATCATGACTGTTTCTCACTGTGATGTTCAAATTATTCACCATCTCGAATAGAGCTTTTCTCCATTGTACAGCTGCCTGCGGTTTGTCTATTACATCTTTCTTCAGATATTCTATATATGCTGCTTCATAGGCGGTGAGTCTTGACTTTGTGTCTACTGATAAATTTCCAAAGATTTTTTATTCTCTCTCAAAAAATCCATAGTCAAAAGCATCCTTAAAAATTTTAAGATAGTGACTACCCAAAAATACTGTCCTGCTATAATAGGACATTAAACAAATTCTGTCAGGGGTTTCACTTAAGTCAAAAAGTAAGGCATCATTAGGTGAATTAAAACCAATGTAGTTGAGGGTTCTGACATCTGTATCTGTAAAAGTTTCTATACATGCCAATATGAGTCTCATCACCCTGATCAATAGAATGCAAGCTGGATCATTGACATCTTTATATGTAGATATGACAGACTCTGCTGTGTCAACCATATATTTCTTTGTTGGCCATGTTCCTGCCTTAGGTCCTACTATCTTTGGAAAGTTCAGCCATTTTGCTGGAATTTGTCCTGCATTTCTTCTTTCCCAAAATACTGTCCACTCCCTTCTACTTGCTACTAGACAATAGGCTAGATTAATCTTTAGCTGAATAGGTGCCTCTTTCCAGATTTTCCTGCATTCTTTGTTGACATCTAACCACCTGTTCCTCCATTTAGGATTGGCTTTTTCAAATAATTCCTTAGTCACATAGATATCCTCTTCATATTCCAAATACTTGTTTGATGAAAATCCTACCCTGGCAAGCTGATAGTTTTTAATACTTTCAATAATCATACAAAAAGGTATACATAGGCCATCTGTTGCCCAATGGTGTTGGTCTGGATTTATTCCTTTGTTGAGAGCAAAATTCACAATTTGTTCTTCATATTCATTATGCAATTTTCTGATAAATTCCATTCTAGATTCTCTATCTGTTAAAAGCTTCTAAACAAACTTATCGGGGTACTCCCCAACTGCTGTTTTGTTTTCTTGTTCCTCAAAATGTTGAGTTTTGTTATCATCTCCCCCTTCGTATTCTTCTGCTTGTGTAGTTTCTACCTGCTCTTCAACCTGTAATTGTGGATTTTCCAATTTTTTATGTAGCTCCTCCACCATTAACATTAAACTTCTATTCTGAGATGTCCATAATTCTCTTTTTGATTTCCACTCACTTATTTCTTTTTCTATACTCAACTGCCAATCACTCCTTTCTTTTGCTATATTCAAATGTAGTTTATTATAACCTCTCATTGAACTGGAAGCATGTACACTAGCTTGCTTTTCCAACTCCTTAGCTTCCTTCAGCTCTGCTTTTAGTCTTATAATTTCTTTATTCAATTCCTCCCTCTCATCCTGTGTCACCTGTACAATCTTGCTCTCTTCTTTTAATTGGCCTTCTTCCATCAACAACTTGTTTATTTCTTCATTTTCTTTGACCATAATCTGGTATGAGCTTTGAAGTGTTCTGTATCTTCCTTCCATTTTCTTCAGCTCCATTTCTATTTTGCTGCTATGCTCTATCTGCTTTGCACATTTCTCTTCAAGAAATTGAATTTTGTTTTGTTGTTGAACCTCCAATTCTTCCAACGAAATTATCCGGTTGGTCAAATCCTCATTTCTTTCTTGAACATCTTTAGCTATTCCTTTAATTGCTCCTTTTCTTTCTTTTGATCATTAATGATTCTACTGCCTTTCACAAACTTTGATTCAGCCACCATTCCTGATATTATCATGTTTCTACTTGATGGTTTGAACTGCTCTATATTGCTCATGATTACTTTACAATCAGACCTTATATCCTTGGGTATCCTTTCTAACCCAGGTTCTAATTCCATTTGTTTTACTTCTATCTACTTTTCTTCTTTGCAGTCATTCTCTTCTTCATATTCTTCCTCATATTCTATGACCTGGTCCTTTTGTTCTTCATAGCCCTTTTCTGCTTCCATCTCTTCTTTATCTACAACATCTTCCTCATACTCCAATGTCTGATCCTCTTCCTTCTCATGATCTGATATTTCTTTTACTATTTCCAACTCTTCTGCCTTCTTCTTCTCCATTACCTGTTGTTTCTCTTCAATGACGTGTTCTTCCTTTTCCTATATTTTATTATCCTGAGTTAAGGTTGAATCAATCTCCACAGAGAACTTTATCTGATCATTGATTATCTGCTCCTTTTGTCCCTCCTCTTGCTCATCTATATCCATAGGAACCAAGTCTTCTTCTTCCTTCTGATCTTCTGTAGTTGTGAACTCCTCATTATGATTTAGGTCATAAAGTATATCTTTTATGCTTTGGTTTATCTCTTTTTCTGTATTACCTTCTTTCATCTCTTTGAAATTCATCTTTTCTAATACCTCCTCAATTTCCTCAATTTGATCTTTGTTTTCCTCCTTATGCCCTAAGCTGCAAATATGGGCTTCCTTTCCTATTTCTAATTTTTCCTTATTAAATTTGAAGTAAGTTTGATGTGAAGGTTTTGTCCATACTGTCTTAAACCCTGAGTCCACTAATCCACAACTGAACTCCTTCCTTACTTCAACCTCTTCTTCCATCATCACTGCTTTTCCTTTTAGTATCTTTTTCTCTTCTCCAGAACTAACTTGTTTTGTTGCTTCTTCTTGGACCTGTTTTCCTTGTGACTTCTCACTCAAATCTTCTGGTGTTTTGTTTTTTTCACAGGCTTGTACTGTCACATTTGGTGTGCTAGGTACTGATAAATTCAAACTTTTCAATAGAAAATTTTCAATGTCACTCTTTGAATATGAAGAGAACTGTGAAGAACCAGCTATCCCTGATTTGTCCACTCTTGGTTCTTCTATAACAATGGATTCCTCATGCTTCTTTTCTTCTGCTAACAATTTTCCTGTCTCCATCCTTTGTACAGGTTCTACTGCTTTTCCTTTATTTTTCTTGGTCAACTTCTTTTTCTGCACAGGTTTCTTCTGAACCTTTTTCTTCACTACTACTGTGGTCCTAGTTTCAGGAGGTCCTTGTAATTCCTTGAAATAGGCCAACAATTCTACTTCCTTTTTAACAAAAACCTCTTCAGTCTCTGCTGCCATCATCTGATCATGCAACTCTTCATAATGTTCCACTCCTTCTTGTATCCAATTGGTTGCTTTACAAGAGTAGTCTTCCAACATTTTTCGATATTGGGCTTCATAGATTGCCCTTTTATTGTTTCCTTGAGCTAGATAAGAATACAATCGTTCCTTACTTGTCTGAGGTGGATGAGGTTCATTTGAAGACTGAACTTCCTTTTGAGCAGCTTCATGCTCTTCCTTAGTTGCCTCTTCTTGTTCCAATTCCACTTTTTTTGGATCCAATCTTCTTTTCTTTACTGGAATGACTTCTTTTGAGACTCCCTTTTTGTTCCTTTTTGCTCCCCTCATGCTCGGTTGGGCTTCTGCTTCTCTTACAGACATCATCTTAGAGGGGCTTTTGATTCTTGTCATCAAATTTCTGAAGTATTGAGCTTCTGGAGCCAACTTTAATTGATCCTCCATTCCTAAAACATGATATATAATCCTTGTCAAGAATTGTGCTCCATTCATGAACTTCCTTTGCTCCCAATGTTTGCTTGCTTCCTTCAACTGATCATGTATGTATGGAGTTACATCCATCACTCCAAAAGGTTTGGTCCTATCTTTATTAGAAAAACATGATTAGTGTCGCTGGCTTGCGTGGCATGGTGTATCTAGGTAGTTTTCGAAAACAGAAATATTGAAGGAACATTCTAATGGCATACTCCTCATTCTCTTCTCCTTTAAAATCAGCAAATTTTGAATATCCTGCATAGGTTGATTTATTCTTCTTGACAAAACTGTTGTCTAGCTTAGTTCCTATGGAATAGAACTAGAGAGCTCCTCTGATATGCTCTACCTTTATAGTAATATTCACCTCCTTGTTTTCTTTGTCGTTGACAGAACACCTGAAATATGCATCATTGCCCCTTCCAACCTCTAGCAGACTATTCATTACCTGTGATACTCTTTCAAAGTCTATGAAAAATAAAGGTTCATCCAACAGTCTGTGTAATCCTACTGCTTTCCATCTTTTGTAGTTGACTGCAATTTTTTGGAATTTGTAAAATTCCTGGCATAGCATGGTGTAAGTGTGACCTCAAACTCCTACAGTAAAAATATGCTGACCAATGATAGCAAGGGTTTCCTTTAGTTCCTTTGCTACCTTCTCTGCTTTTGGAATTTCCTGCTCTTTGTCAGACTCTAGCTCCACTTCTTCTACTGCAGCTTCACTGTCTAAAAACCAATGTCCTCTAGACAGAGTTACTGAGTCTGCTTTGAAGTCATGGATTGGCAATTCCTTTGGATTCACATTCTGGATAAAATATAACATCACACAAAAAAGAAGACTCCACCCATATGAGTCACAAGAAATATAAATAGAATCACATTTGTCTTAATATGAAATGGAAAAGAAATGAAAATAAAATCTCAGCTGAATCCTGACTTCCTTATTTTTGTCAGAAACATAACTCAATTGAAGTGATCATCACATGTGTAGCAAGATGTCTATTGCACTCTTCCCTTTTAACAACTCTCTTTTTATATATATTTTTAATAATACAAAGAAAGAAACAAACAAAAAAAAAGAATGAAAAATAGAAATCTGCTAAATTACAACCTAAATGTTGCTTGTGCTATATAACTTATATAATCAAAAGAATTACAAAAAAATTGATAATTTTTCTCTCTCTTTTTTTTCTTTTCTTTTTGTTTTCTTCTTTTTTTCTCTTTTTCTCTCTTTTTTTTAAATAATAATAATTTCCTCCACTTCTCTCGCTTCCCCTCCTATTTCTTTTCTCTAGAAATAGGATGAGGTAGAGTAAATGAAAATAATTTCCAAGATGTGATAATTTCCTTCTAATAAAAATTCTGAATTCCTTATCAAGAATCCCATGTGTGCATCAGATAACCATTTTGTCTTTTCCCTCATATGTAACTCTTCATACTTTTTGAGCTTATTTTAGTATCTTCATGCTTGTTTCCTTTCCATTGAATCAGATATGATTTTTTTACCCAATAATACTTGATTCCTGCTGACTTTGTTCTAGGAATAAAACTATCTTCTTTTGATAAACTGTACTTGGAAGTTTTTGGCTTCCATATCCATTTAGTCTTGGAAAATTGTTTTGATGAGCAGTGCTTGTATGTACTTTGTTTCCACATTCTTCCTATCTTAATGCCTAGATTCTTCTAACCATTCCATACTTGCCACCTTTCTTCTGTCTTTGCAACACCTTTTGTTTCTTCAATTTTCTCCTGTTTTTTATTGAAGTAAATTTGATCATAAAGAGGTTTTGATTGTTACTCCTTTGTAGCTTCTAGTGAAAAAGTAAATCCCTTCAAGTCTGGGTCATAAATATCCTGTTGATCTTCTTGTTCTTCATCACTCAATAAAAACATTAAAAACCTTTTGTCATTTAATGTCAATTTAAGCTTCATATTTTCAAAATCCAAAATTACTTTACCTTGCATGAGCCATGGTTGTCCGAAAATCAATTTCTCAGTCATCATATGATCTGGCCATTCTTCATTCTATTTTCATATATTCTTCATTGAACTTAACTTTAATAGATGGGGAAGACATGCTTTGTATTATATGTCCTTCTAAGGTTTTGATAAGTGTTTTACTTTCAGTCCTTTCTAGGTTAAACTTATCCAACAAAACTGAACTGATCAAATTTACTTGTGCACCTGAATCTATCAAAACCTTGATTTTCTCATCATGAAAATTCAATGTTATAACAGGCAAATGCTTTCTTACTCTTAAAGGTGTTTCACATAAAAGGACTTCTCTAAGCTCCTTGATTTTTCTTATCCTTTCCTTTTCCTCCTGTTGAGCCTCCTTTCTAATTTTTTCCTCTTCTTTTTTCCTGTTTTGAGCTTGATGTATTCTTCTCCATTCAGAAACAGTTAATGGAAGATCATATCTTTTTACTCTACATCCACTTATGAAGTTTGGCATGATTTCTCCATCTATATTGGCTAATTGGATAGCTCCACTGTTACTTATTTGATTGATAATATAAGGCCCATGTCCTTGTTTCTGAAATTTCTTTTGATGTTCTTTTACTGTATAAGCCAAAACAGGATCTCCTTCTTGTAAGTCTTTTTCTTTAATATGAACATCATGATAAGCTTTTTGCCTTCTCTTGTCTGCATATATGCTCATGATTGCTTGAAGTCTAGAAGCTCCCAATTTTTCCAATTCCACCACTCTCTCAGATAATTCATGTCCAGTCCATAAGTATCGACTACCCACCTTTAATGTTGGAATAAGGAATTCTAAAGGTAGAACTACATTCTATCCATATACCAAGTAAAATGGTGTGGTTCCAAGTGCAGTTTTGTATGCCACTCTATAAGCCCATAAGACATGATTAAGTTGCAAATCCCAATCATTCCTATTTGTGTTTACCAATTTGGACAACACAATGCAAAGTACTTTATTAATACTTTCTACTAATCCATTGGCTTGTGGGTGATATGGGTCTGATTTTCTATGATTGATCATGAAATATTCAGTTATGTTTTCTATTATTTGGTTCAAAAAATGAGTCCCCCTATCACTTACCAATTCAATTGGCAATCCGAATCTGGTGATAATATTTTCATAAAGAAATCTTGCAGTGGTCTGAGCATCATTTCTTTTTGTAGCCTTGGCCTCTGCCCATTTAGTCAGGTAATCTGTGGCTACTACTATGTATTTAGCATGGGACTGTTTTGCTGGAGGATGTATGGGTCCAATGAAATCCAACCCCCATTTACTAAATGCCCTTACTGAAATCAGTGGTACTAGTGGCATATTATCTCTTTTATTTGGTTGACTCACTCTTTGGCAAATGTCACATCTTTTTACATATGTTCTTGCATCAGGGAATAGAGTTGGCCACCAAAAACCAAAATATAATATGAATTTAGTAGTTCTTTCACTTGAAAAATGTCCTCCTGCTACTCTAGAATGTGCCATCTCCAACATTCCCATATACTTATTTTCAGGAACATAGATTCTTAAATATCCATCCATCCCTTTCTTGTACAATTGATCTCCTATCAGTTGATACTCTTCAGAAATCATTTGTAGATTCTTTGAGTGTGCACTAGCTCTTACTGGTTTTCCTTTCTTGTTTCTTTTCAACTCCTCTATTATGTTTGCACTCCAATCTGTATTTTTCTGAAACCAATACGAGGTTATAATTTCTGAATTTTGCAAGGATTGGCATTCCCAGCTGTTGGGAATATACTTTTTTACATCTTGAATCTTATTGGGTCAATGTACTCCCATCCTATTGAGGTTATTTAGGGTGACTATCATGGAAGCATGAACATAGGGATTCCAACAATGAGCTCTTCTTAAATACTCCTGCTGCTCATCTTCTGGAGTACAATATTCCAATATGCCCATATGATTGAGATGATACAAATGCCCAACTAGCAGCATAAAATTCCTGCTTTGTAATACCACATGTGTGTTGTTTCCAATTGTTCTGGAGGGTCCCATGGTTAGCAAAGGTACTAAAGTCATGGCCCATTCAGGAATACTTTCTACTTTAAACATATATGTATCTGGCAAGTCATCATCTAAAGGTGAACTTGGCTCTTTAGCTTAGATCCTGGACAAATGGTCTGCTCTCAAATGATTTTTCCCTTGTCTGACCACTACCTCAAACTCAAACTCCATTAGTAGGAGAATCCATCTGACTATCCTACCAGTGTGACAAGGTTTGTTTACTAAGTAGAGTAAAGCTTGGTGATCCACAAAGAATTTAAACTTGTTGGCTAAAAGGTAATGTCTATATTTTTTCACAGAAAATATCATTCCCAATCCTTCCCTCTTAGTGGTTGTGTAATTTTTTTCTGCTGAATTCAATTGCCTACTAGCATAAGCAACTGGAAAGTCTAGTTTGCTCCCTTCTATTGGTTGTGCTAACACACATCCCAAAGCATAATTTGAAGCATCCACATGGACATGGAAAATTTTATCCCACTGTGGGGTTTTTCGAATTGGTGCTGTTACCAAACAAGTTTTTAGAGTCTCAAAAGCTTGGTCACACTCTTTGGTCCACTCAAATTTTGTGATTAAAGCATACAAAGGTTTTGCAATGTCTGCAAACTTGTGTACAAATTTTCTATAATACCCACAATGTCCCATGAAGGTTTGAAGTTCTTTTATATTTGTTGGTCTTGGAAGTTCCACTATGGCCTTAATTTTTCTTTCATCAGTTGAAATTCCATTTTTTGAGACTATGTGACCTAACATTTTCCCTTGCCTCACAAAGAACACACATTTCTCTGGGTTTAAGCATACTCTGTATGTTCTACATTTTCTGAATATATTTTCCAAATCTTTCAAATGATCTTGTCTTTTTAATGAAAAAGTACAAAGATCATCCACATAGATTTCCATTATATTCCTAAGGAATTCTTTAAAGATGTGACACATCAATCTTTGAAAAGTTGATGGAGCATTAGCTAAACCAAAGCGCATAACCCTAAAGGCATAGACTCCCCATTCTATGGAAAAATCAGTTTTATGTTGGTCTTCTAAAGCTATTGGTACCTGATTATATCCTGAAAAACCATCCAAAAAGCTATAGACCTCCTTTCCTTCAACTCTTTCCAAAAGATGTTATGTTATAGGTAATGGATAGCTATCCCTTATAGTTGCAACATTCACTTTTTTCAAGTTAATGCATACCCTGAGTTTCCGATTCTTTTTTGGTACTACAACTATAAGAGATATCCACTATGTGTACTCAATCTCATAGATGAAATTGGCAGCTAGCAGCTTGTCAATTTCTTCCTTTATTTTAGCAGAGTATTTTTCATTGAATGTGTAGTGTCTTTGTTTGCTAGGTTTTGCATCTGGAGTAAGAGGAATTTTATGCTCACAGATTTTCGGGCCAATTCCTTTCAAATCCTTGTAAATGTAAGGAAACACATCCCTATAGTTTCTAGCCAAATCCCTTAATGCTTCCTCCTCTTGATTTTTCATGTCATCAGCTACTACAATATGTCTCCCTTTCCCTTCTTCTTGAATAATCATCACCTTCTTAGTTTGTTCCTCATTGTCATATGCCTCCCCTTTTTTCTTTTCTCTTTTTGGTTTTAGTTTTAGAAGTAGTCTGTCTTCTACTTCATAGGTCTTGAAATTTGAAAGTACATCAAATTGTTGATCTTTGTTTGTTATTTTTTTATCTTTTCCTACTTCTTGATCCTTTTTTATTTCCTTGTGTTTATTTTTTCTATATTTTCTCGAGATTTTGTCTTTTATAGCATCTGTAGCTTCTACTTCTTCCAGATATTGTGTTTTTCCACTTTTTAATATTATTCCTTCCTCCTGGTCTTCCTCTGCTTTTGACACCTTAATCATTTGTATTCCTATGTGAAAGATATATACCCTTCTTCATTCTGGAATTTCACTCCCACATATTCATCATTAGCTAGATCCATGGTGGTCAAAATCTGATTCCAACCATAGGGAGGTTCCTTATCACATTGCATTTCCAAATCTTCAATCTCTGATTCTTCACTTAATTCCTGATTTTGATGTATTTTGAACCATTCTTGAGGGGATATGTCACAATATTGACCATTTCTTAGATTCACTCTGGTTATCCTTCCTTTGCTTTGAAGATATATGCAATCATTTTCGCAATCTTGCACAATTTGCATTTGTCTCATGAATGGCTTTCCTAGGATGATTTCATATGAAGTGGATTGTGGGAATTCGACTATGGCAAAAGTATGCTCTATTTCTATTCCACATATTTCCACAATCACCTTTTCCCATATTCCTAGGGGTTTTTCTATGTGTCCATCTACAAGTTTTAATCTCATTTTAGTGGGTACTAATTCATTTTTTCCCCATCTTTCCCAGGATTGTTTAGTCATGATAGCCACTCCTGATCCATTGTCTAATATAGCTTTTGCATGATTTTCACCAAATTGTATTCTCAGATTGAGTTTCCTTCTTCTCCTTCACCATATCCTCCTATTTTATCAATAGGTATGTACAACAACTCTTCCAATTCTTGTTGTTGTGGATCTAGGTTCTTTGACTTTGTTTCCCACTTTTTCATATTGTGTTGTAGGTGAGGATTTTGTTTTACTATTTCCTCCACTGTGGTGTGGTATAAAATTGTACATTGTTTGTCTATATTGATTTGGAAGGTTATGTGTGAATTATCTTCCTGATCAATATTTTTCCTTGTTTCTGTTGCATTTGCTTCCCCAACTGTTGTTTGATATTTGTCTGCTTCCCCCATTTTGAGTTGTGCTTCTTGTATGATTTGTTTGCATCTTTGCATCCTTTCATGCTCTAAATCTCGCATAGGATAAGCCATCACATGGTCTGTAGGATTTGGTCCCTCTTGAATTCTTCCCTTGTATGCTCTTATCAAGGTTTCTAGACTTTGTGAATTTTTTGTCTCTTGCTGGGTTTGTGTATTCTGAGGTTGACTATTGTTTCATTGTTCTATAGTCTCTTCTTCCAAATTTTTACCCATTCTCATTTTTCTTTCCCATCTCCTTTTTTGTCTGTTTTTCTTTTCTTTTGAAAATGAAATTTTCTTATGTTCCTGTGTATGTGTCTCCTTTGTTGTTTCTTGTTGTTTAGCTTGTGCTCTTGTTATAGCATTTACAGTTACCTGATCATGGTCACTCAATTATTCTTGCTCCATTATGTTAACTGTTTTTAATGGTATGTTACTAGATGTGTTCTGTTGTTTCTAAGGGTTTCTTGGACAATCCTTTATTAAGTGTTCCCTACCACAATCCTTGCAATAAGCTCCTTCTATTCTTAGTGTAGGAGGTTGTGGGCAGTTCCTAATGAAATGTTCTCCCCCACATCTATAGCATATTTTCTTTTGGCTCCCTTTGAATTGAGGTTTCTGATTGGACATGTAATTATTGGTTATGTACATGAATGTGGCTGTATCCATTTCAATTCTCCCATTTCCCAAGTCTAGGGCTTGCAGTTCTGGTTCTCTCTGTTCATATCCTTCCCACTTTTCCTGATATCCTTCATTCCAATGATAATCCTCTTTGTAAGATGATCTAAGTCTTGAGCTTTCTTCTTCTATTCGTGTGTATTTCAATGGTACTACATTTGTTGGTAAAGGTGGTTGTTGTCCAAGTACGGGTCTTGGTTTCTCAACAAATCAAGATTCTCTTTGTAAGTTATGTTGGTTCACATATTCTCTTTCTTTAATGGGTTGTTTATTGTAGAAGCATTCTTCTCTTGTATGATTTGTCCATTTTCTTTCCAATGTATAGTATTTGAGTGTTTTTTTATCTTGCAAATATTGTGGTTTTTGATAAGGACATTGTTGAACTAAATGATTTTCTCCACAATTATAGCATTTCTTATTTGTTGCTATCCTGGTGTTTATCAAATTTGTCTTGGTGCTAACTTCTAGGGCTTTGGCAATGGCTTGTGCTAATTCTTCTGCTGGTGGAATTTTATCTTCATTTGTTCTAAGTTGATCAAATGCTAATAGATCTTGTCCCCTGTTATCCTCTAAATCTATTGCCTCTTTCACACATGCTCCTAGGTCAGGGCATCTCCTATAATACACCAAGGTTCTTAATTGTGCACTTATCAATCCTTCTATGAATAGAGATACTTGTCTTGCCATGGATGGTACCTCCTCTCTGGGACATCTATCAATACATTGCTTGAATCTCCTAGCTGCCTCTCTAACATTTTCATCTTTTTGTTGTTTAAAGCTATGTATCAAAGTAGCTGTACTATGTTTTATTCCAGTTTTTGAGAATTCCCCTATGAAGGCTTCAAGGAAAGATTCAATATCTGGATGCATTTCCTTTCTCAAGGGAATGAACCAAGATAGTGCAGGTCCTGTTAGAGTTAGACCAAATGCTTCAAATTGTACTTTGTAATCCTCTACTTCTTCTGCCCTAATTAATTGTCTGAATTCTGCAGCATGGGCATGAGGATCAGAATATCCTTCATATTGATTCTTCATGCATTTAGCTACTTGATAAGGCCTAAGCATTCTTCCATGATTTTTCCACTGATGTCTCCTTCTGAATGGAAAATCATTAATTCCGTTTGCTTCTCTTTCAAAAGGATTTGGGGAAGTATGTATTCTCCTACCTTGTTGTTGTTCAATATTATTGTGAGTTTCATTTTGTCTTGGCAAGTCTGGTTGCCCTAGGTTTTGTTCCCAAGGTCTCTTGTCTGCTCACTGCCCTATATCATTAGAGTTTTTTGGATCCTGTGAGAAGATGTATATAGATCCCTGTCTATCCTCATATCTGCCATCCTTAAATTGTGCCACTGGTGTTAGATTTAGAGGAACTTCTAAGTTTCTCAACCTAATGAGAAACTTATGCATCCCATCCTGATACACATAGGTTCCAAACCTATTTTTATACATATATTTGAGAATATTTCTATAATCATTAGTTTCAGAGGGTTCATTGATTTCATTTAAGTTTTCCATGTTATTTTCTTGCCCTTAATCTTTTTCTAGTAAATCTCCTATTACTGGCTCATCTCCTTCCTTTTTAGATCTTGTTTAGAAGGTGTGATCAATTTATTACTAGATCTCAAAATCATCCAACTAATTCACGATCTTGTGAAGAGAATCGTGTTTTCCACGATCCTGTGAATAGAATCGTCTTTTCTACAATCTTAAGAAAATAATAGATTTCTTCACGATTCTGTGAAAAGGAATTGTCTTTTTCCACAATTCTTTGAATATTCTAATTTTTCCACAACTTTGTGAATGGAATCGTGTTTTTCACGATTCTGTGGATGGAATCGTGTTTTTCACGATTCTGTGAATTGAATCGTGTTTTTCATGATTCTATGAATAGAATCATATTTTTTTTCACGATTCTATGAATAGAATCGTGTCTCTCACGATTCTGTGAAGGGAATCATGATTTTCACGATTCTGTGAAGAGAATCGTGTTTTTCACGATTCTGTGAAGAGAATCGTGATTTCATGATTCTCTGGAGAGAATCATGATTTCCACGATTCTGTGGAGAGAATCGTGATTTCCACGATTCTGTGGAGAGAATCGTGATTTTCACGATTCTGTGGAGAGAATCGTGATTTCCACAATTCTATGGAGAGAATCGTGATTTTCACAGTTCTATTCCCAGACAATCGTGATTACTCACAATCGTTAAAACACGATTTTCTTATGAAAATCGTATTCTGGGAATCGTGATTTTGTGTTTAATTTCAGAGAATCACGATTTTGTGTTTGATTACAGAATCGCGATTCTATGCAGATTTTTAAAATTTTTTAGGTTCTTGATTTTTAAGTTTTTGTTTCTCAAATAGAATCGCCTTAATAAAATTTTAACATGCAATAAAAGATTTTTAGCAAAGATATTAATTTTTCTCAAGAAGATTCAAAAATCTGAAAATCGCGATTCCGTCTTTTTGTGCTCTTATCATTATGTGAAAACATCATGCAAAGATTTATTGGAAGACCATTACCTTGCTTGCTTGATAAAAAAAAATCCAAGAACTTGTAGTTGCAGGAAGTCACGATTCTGTCCAATTCTCTCTAGTTCTCTCACTCTTTCTCTCTCTCACTCAAATGAGCCTTTTTTTGGAGATTTCATGCTTTTATAGCCTTCCGACAATCGCGATTTTGTGTGAATTTCTCAAAATTTTCACTTTTCACTGTATGATCCTTATGCCTTAACAATTTTGTGGTTTTGATTCACAATTCTTATCTTTTCAACAAAATTTACTCCCTTTATCCTCCTGATGAAAATCGTGATTCTATAACCAATTCTCAATTTAATCACTTGATGCTCAATTCTTACTGATATTTTGAAATTTGATTTTCTTTACTCCCTCAAATTTATGAATCCTCTTACAATCACTTACCTCAATACCCGAAAGTGCAAAATAAATCAAATTCTTTTTCTTACAAAAAATCGCGATCTTGTGAAGAGAATCGTGTTTTTTTTTAACTTCCAACTTTTGCACTTCTTGAATTTTCTTTCCACCTAGTCCCCTTCAATGTTCTTCACCAACTCCAGATCACTTGTCACCTGCAATTATACACCATCAAACTCAAAAGAATATTTTTTGAAAAATTTAAACAGCAACTTCCACTCTATATATTTTTTATTTTCTTTCAATTTCCAGAAATTTTTTCCATTTTTTCTCCTCCACTTTCAACAACCATCCTTCAGTCCATCTTTCTAAAAAAAAATAAAATTTGTTTGAATTTTTCAATAGATTTTATGAATTTTTTTAGTATTTTGCCCTAAATCAAGGTAAACACTTCACTTAGGGTTTTCTTGTTTCAAGATCCATTGATCTTTTGTTTCATGATTGGTTATACTCTTCTATGCTTGCAATCTAATCAGTTTAGGAGTAAAGCTTTCCAAGGAAATATGTGCTAAGTGCAATTGTCAATTCATGCAAGGATAAACTCAAACATTTTTTTCTTTTCAAGATGCAAATAAATCTTCTCTCAAGATTATTGCTTTGCCTTGGCTAAACAAATGGATCTTATCTATTTGCATATAGCTACTTTACTTGACTTTCCTCAATGTAATCATATCATCTTTTCCAAGATTAACAAATTTTCTTGGTACTTTGTCAAAAAGCACTCTACAAATGCAAAGATAGTCACCATTTACCTTCCCTTCAACAATCTTGATTCAATTTTTCACACTCCTGCACTTTACTCTTAAAAAATGATATGAGCAACTATCAATTTGCAAGAATTTCACAACTTCTTTATCTCAAAAGGTTAACTCTTGCTTCCTTTTCCCAAAAGACAAGTAAAGAAACCTACCTTTTCATGTTTCCTTTCTTGATTAAAGAGTAATACCTTTTCAATGTGTTCAATACCATCAACAATGGAAGATCTAGCAAGGTCCAAACTTCAATGAAGCTTTTGCTTTGTTCCCCAGCAACGACGCCAAAAAATGTTTGTTGTTACCCTTTGGAGTTGTCCTCTCCAATCATTTTAGCATAAAGGACCAACTACACATCTTTAAATTGTCAATCTAGGAAGTATGCAAAGACCACAACCCCTTCTCATTAGGGGAAAAAATGAACCCTGAATGGGCCTTTTAGATTAAGGGTTGATTAGTGATCCACCAATGAGAGAAGAGCAGTGGACACAGTCTAGTCCTAGACTAGGCATAGGCTTCCATGGTTTTTTCCTAGTCAAAGGCTTGCAAACCACCACATCTCCATGGTTTTTTGGCGTGAGTGGTTTGGGAGACCTTCAAAATGATTATCAACCGTTGGATGGCCTCATATATCCAAGGGCTTATCTCCTTTTGCAAAAGTCAAGGCGGGATGAGTTTTTGGCCGTTCGATCGCGCATCAATCGTGTGGTTTGGAGAGGTTTCCGTTACAAATAGGCGCCTTTACATTGAGGCCCTTGGATCAAGCCTGTCATCCAATGGTTGAGATGAGACAAACAAGGGAGAGGCGCCTTTTCTTGTAGGCCATTAGATTGAAGCTCAATCGTACGGCTCGAATCCGATCGCACCTGTTTTCTCATGAGTTTTGTACTCCTCCCTTAGATTAGAGGCTAATCCAACGCCTCTCATGGTCTCCCGATGATGATCAGCCCGAAATGCGCGCCTTCGTTGGATCATGGTGAGATCGGACGATCCAAAATTCTGCAGAAATGTGCACGCTCCGGGTCCCTCGTGCGACAAAATCGCCATCATTGCACCGTTTCTCACCCACGCATTTGAACGATGGCCGTTGATCTAAAGCATCTAATGGCTATGATCTCATGTGTTTGAAAACCTCTAGAATACCACTAGTGGTTTAGAATCTCCTCTTAATCCTCAAAAAATTAATTTTAATCCCTAAAAATTAGGGATCCTTACAAGGCCCATTCAGGGCTCACTTTTTCCCCTAATGTAGTTGATGGAATCCAAGAATAAGAGGAAAATAACTGTTTTTATGAGAAATTATGAAAATGAAGATAAATATCTAGGGTTTTGATTATCTTGAGCTAAACAACAGTATTTTCAATGATCTTGGTGCCTAAAGTGTGCCATTTTCTCAGCACAACACAATTATGAAGTCAAATCTCAAAAATGATACTTGTATCACACAGACGAGACAATCGCGATTCTGTGAAAATTGAAGATTTCCCTTTCCAGCTTTGTTCTTCTGCACTTTCTTACTCAATACATTAAGAATCACCTCTCTTCATACACATTACTCAGAAATACACAACTGAAACTCACAAATTCCATGGATTTACAGAAAAAATTAAATCAACAAATCAAATGAAGGTACATGAAAGAGAGAAACAGGATTTTCTGCACGAGAGCTCTTCACATTACTTGGATAGCAAAAATAATACAACCAACCCTCTCAAAATAGAGGAAATTATCTTTTATACATTTTCAAGTGTCCCTTTTCACACTTGAATTTTGGTCCTTTTCCCTTCTAATCTAAAAATATGCTATCAAAGAGCTTCCAAAAATTCTACAAAAAATACATATGATTCTAATTTACATGAGGAAGACTCTTCCTCATTTTTACATCATTTGCATAAATATTTCTACAATTTTTTGACATTTTACAAATATTTCTCTTCAAAAAATGCTTCTTCTAACAATGTGGCACAAGGTAAAGATGTAGAAATAGGAGAAGAGCCAGTTATCTCAAAAACTTGGCTAAATGTCGATGTAAATCAACTAAAACCTGTTGACAGAACCATGAAAAACACTGCCATGACAGCTCAAAGCATCTTGATGGATGAGGAAAAGTTAAAAATAGAACTATTTGAGGCGAGGAATCTATTTCAAAAACTAAGTTAAGAACGTTCTACTAACAACATAGCATTGCAAAAAGAACTTGTTCAAATGACAACAGATTTGGAAGGAAAGGCACAAGAGTGTTGTCATATACAGGAAGAGAATGCCTTGCTAAAAGGAAATGTAGAAGAATTAACCGCATCTGTGTCGGTACTCCAAGATGAAGTGGCAAAATTGCAAAAGCAACATGCAATGTATGAAGTTGAGAAAATGAGGATGCTCAACCGCAGCAAGCTCCTAAAAATTCAGATAAAAGTATATATGGACAAGGCCGATAACCTACATACGAGGAATAAAGAATTAATGAATTCCATTCTATTAAATCGACCTTTGGAAAGCACTGTAGACACAAACATACCAGAATTATAGGCCAAGTTGGCAGCATTAGAAGAACAGTTGATCCAAGAGAAAAGCAAACAGGTAGAGATAGAGACCACCTATAAAGCGGAAGCTAAATCTTGGGAACTCAAATGGAATGAGGCAGTACACAAGTACATGGAGCAATGTAATGAAGATGTGGATCACGTCAAAACTATCTCGGAAGCAAAGGCAAAAGTGCAAGAGGAGCTTAAGGCTAGTAAAGAAGAAAATGATGAGAAGGATAAGATCATAGAAGAGCTCAGAGCCCAAATAGACCAGACCAAGAACTTGTGCACACCAGTAGTACGATCCACGAAGGCTACTGACGAGAGTGAGGTATGCCCTCTTTCTCCCGGAATAGTTCATTCACCAATGACGGAACCAGAAATGGAGGAGTATGATGATCACCCTATGGCATATACTACAGAGTTGAGTCAGAAAGAGCGAGCACTACTGGTGTCTCGACTTACCAAGAATTTTGAAAATGAAGTTGTAAAAGTCATGAAGGAGGCCAAAATCAGGAGCAAAGATTTAGAGACAATCATGAAGCTCTTCAATCTCCCGTACAGAATTATGAAAGAAAAAACTCAAATGTATATTAAGAAGATTATAGGAAAGGATCCAAATGAGTAGTTGAACTATATAGTAGACACCTTTCAATACACTCAAGAATAGTTTGAAGTTTCCGATCCTATATGGAGGAGAAAAATTTTGGAAAGAAATCCTACATTGTGAGTACACTGGCAGGAGGCACCATATTTATTACAAGTTAATCCTGCATTTTGTCCTATGCCACGTCGACGATATTGGCCAGAATTTTGGGAATTACAAAGTCAAGGTAAACTAAATAAGCAGTGGCTCAATTTTCCATTACTCCTAAGCCCACCCCACAATTATTTGCCTACGGAAGAGTATATGATCAAAACAATAGAATTTTGGTTATCTTGGTATGCAAAAGTTCCTGACCTCACTATCAAAGTGACTAACAAAATACTCAACATGATTCTACTATACTCGAAGTATTCAAGCATGCAGAGTACACATTTTTGAACTTTATTGGCATCAAGCAAGGCAAAAATGTTTTAATATTCGACCTTTCTGTTATGCCAAGTAGAGTAACCATTATGGCCTATTATTCGTGACTCATGTTTTTGCCTAGTACATATATGCAAACTTTTGAAGAATCCTTCTTCACTGGATTTTTCGAGATTGATTTAGAAATCTTCCTAAAGATTTCCACAAATTTGAATGCAAGATTAGTCGCCTATGAACTCAGTTTTTTTGTTGACCATCGTCAACCACCACATGATGGTGTCAAGTTTGAACAATGGAAGAAACTCGTGATACGTGATGTCGATCTGCTAAATTAAACACATCAAAGGGTATCTAGGACATACTCCCATCGACATCCAAAGCCTATCGAGGATGACAGAGTTCAGGAGGGGGGACATGTGGCAATAGAGACAGGGGAATACAACAAAAGAAGAAGAGGACGAAAATCAAAACAAAAGATTGTGCAATAAGAAGTATCACCCTCTACCCAAAGCGCCCCAGGGGCACGCATGAGCACATACATTCTCATATAATCCTTTTGTTTAATCATTTCTATTGATTTATCCATTTTTCCAGGCAAACTATCAAATGTTTCTTAGCGTTTGACACTTGATCATCCTTTTTTTTATCTTTAGTGGTGTTTGGACTATTCTATCTCCATTATCATTCTATTTGGTTCCCTATTATCATGGAATCAAAGATCTAAGGCACATCTGGTGGATCACAATCTAGTGCCATTGTTCCCAAAAGGAGTTAGCTTTCATAGCAAAAAGCGTTTCAAGAATTGAAAATTTGATGGCACAAAGAATCATATTAAAAGATGTGATGATTCAAAGGAGGCAATGGGAGCTAGTAAATGGAATTTCAAAGAAGCTTTTTGATATCGATGATGATGATTGGCATGAGTTGGATGAAATGGCTAGGTCTACCATTCAATTGCACCTCGTAGATAATGTTTACTTTATAGTATTGCACAATGAAAGTGCAGAGGAGCTTTGGAATAAAATATGCAATACATATGAAAAAGAAACGGCATCAAATAAAGCTTGTTTGATGAGAAAGTTATATGAACTTTGCATGAAGGACACAAATAGTGTTGTTGCTCATCTAAATGAGCTTGATACTATATTCACTCAGTTATAGGCTCAAAAAATGGAGATGGATAATGAAATGAAAACACTTTTGTTGCTATGGACCTTATCGTCATCATGAGATACATTTCACATAGCTATTAGCAATAGTGCACTTGGTGGGAAACTAGTATATAAGGACATATGTGGAGCATTCTTGAGTGAGGAGATCTATAGAAAGTTGTGCCTCGGACTCACAAAGTCTCAGGCACTCATGAAAAGTAAGATTAATTAGCCCTCACACATCTACCAAGTGCAGTGACTTATATACATGTGCCCTAAGTTTGGTCCTTTCACACAAGAGAGATATTCTATAAGAAAACCATTTATGTAATTTTGTAAAGGATACTTTTAAACTTTTGATTAGTCTATTCAAAATTCAAACATAGATCAAAGGGATTAAATCTCATAACTTAAATCATCTATGTGAATCTTGAGTGAATCTATGTGAAGCATATCTATGTGATGCAAGAACCCTTACAATGGAACAAAATTTGTTTTTGATCCAACATTTCAACTCAATGGTCAAGCATCAAACAAAGAAGTCATGGCAAACTTCAAAACCACATGTTAGTTATTACTTCTAGGTACAGATGGTCGAGATGCATTCCACCAAAGAGTAGCGTATGTAAATCAAGAGGGATCTTTTGGAGATCTATGGCACATTGAAGCGATTCAAAAGCATCCACCTCCTATTTGGTGGAAAAAGTATGGAGGTGAAGCAGTGGAGTTGCAACATATAGCTATGAGAGTGCTTTCAGTAGTAGCTTCAAGTGGTAGTTGGGACCACATAATTGAAATGAATCCACAAGATTTAATTCACATATGTTAAATGAATCTACAACATTTAATCGAGATAACTCAAATGATAGCACTTCATTTACTCCACATAATTCAAATAAATCCACATTGTTTAATCCATATATTATAAATGATTACACTTTATTTCATCCACTTAACTCAAATGATACCACAACATTTACTCCACTTAATACAAATGATATTTACACTTCATTTCATCCACTTAACTCAAATGTAAACACTTCATTTAATCCACATAATTCAAATGAATCCACAAGATTTAATTCACATATGTTAAATGAATCCAGAATATTTAATCCACATAACTCAAATGATAGCACTTCATTTACTCCACATAATTCAAATAAATCCACATCATTAAATTCACATATTACAAATGATTACACTTCATTTCATCCACTTAACTCAATGATACCACAACATTTACTCCACTTAATGCAAATGAACCTATATCATTTAATCCAGATAGTTCAAATGAATACAAATCATTTTCAATATGGTCTTAATCCATCTGTCATGGATATCTTTAAACAATATCGAGTTAGATGTGAGAATACTCTAAGCAGTTCATGTGCGTCTACTCTTTTTGATACATCTTTGTCAGAAGCTAATTCTAAAACATATTTGAACTTGTAAATCCCATTCTCATCAATGGGATAACTATTGAACTCTATATATTTCAAGAGTTATAACAGGAGTATCAAAATTGTAAATATCTTCTGACTCTTATTAAAAGGTGGAGGACTAGTGGATATGGATTCGGGTGCAATCCACCAGTACTTTCGAATCCACTCATTTCTAGTAGATATTTCTAAATTAGGTAGCTTCGGAAAACTTTTTTTGGTTGGTAAATATGTCGCTCTACCAAAATCACATAATCCGATGTAACCATGTTGATCTTCAAAATGCAACAAAATGTTGCCTGGATGGAGATCGTTATGCGATATATTACAAGTGTGTAAAAATGATATTGTTTGTAATAGGCCATTGATCAGCTTCCAAATGTTTGTTTTCATGGTTGTTATGTCTTCTTCTGTGTCCTTCACACCTCTTCTTTGTGGTACATTTAGGTATTCCTTCTTCATTCTTGCTAGCCACATGTCTAATGTACCACCATTCCAGAATTTGAAAATGAGGCACGGACTTTTGCTATGGTGTCTAGCTAAACCAAGTGGACTAATAATTCCACTGTGCGTAATAGATAACACTGTGGCTTCATTGATGTCTTCATTTTCTCGTGTTTGTATGTCAGCACCATATAATTTGAATAGCTTGGACACAAATAATTCATTGTTGAATCTCGGGTTGGATATCTTGACTTTATGGATCATTCCATATTGTCCTTCCCCCACGAGAGCTGCATCTTTAGAAAGAATAGAGGAATATGGGAGCAAACAAAGATTATTCGATGATTGATCTCCCATATTCACATATGCATCTCTTGTATTTGGATCACTTATGCTCTCACAAGGTGTTTAGTTGTGTTCTATTTTGATCGCTTTCCTCTCTTCATAGTCTGATAATGTAAATTGATAAATTTAATTTTATCGATGAATCTAGGCATAGTGGTGATATCTATCACCAATGAATCTGCTACTTTGATGATTTGTCCAAAGATACGTGTAAGATCTTTTGGCATTTCCTCATCTAACACATGTGCTCCACCGAACACACTCCCAAATTTATCGTCAATATTAATAAATGTTGTTCTAGATAATTGCACAATGAAATCTTTGTAGCTAGATGTGTCCGTGGCTTTAGTGATTTCATCTTCTCTCATTTGATACATGTAGGAGCACACAAATGCTTCTAAAATTTTTCGCTCTTGCTTGTTTATTTTACCTTCCATCTATGCAAAAATAAAAAATAGAATATTAGTAAGTGGATGGATAAATAAATCAATAGTATGTGTACACAAATGATAGACATATGCATAGTTAAATAAGTAGATTTATAATTAAATAGAAAGTGTAATTATAATCTTGAAGTGAATCTATGTAACTATTAAAAATGTAATAGTCAAAGAATCAGACATTTATAATATTTCATATACATTCACTATACTATGTATGAGTTTTATCACATAATTGTATATAACTATTGTGATAGTAAGAGTGAAAGAATCAGACAATCACAATAGTTTATATACACGTTGTGACCTACACTAAGTATTCTCATCAGAATCTAAGTGACTATTGTAATAGTAAGAGTTAAAGAATCAAACAACCACAATAGTTTCTATACACATTGTGACCTACACTAAGTGTTCTCATCGGAATCTAAGTGACTATTGTGAGAATAAGAGTCAAAAGAATCCGACAATCAGAATAGTCCCTACACACTCCCTATACTATTGAGAGAGTAGGAATCGAGGTGGCCATTCAAACAATCTCAATAGATCTATTGCTATGTACTATTGTGAGAGTAAGAATCGATGTAGCGAGTCACACGATCACATTAGTGTTTTATTTTTAAATGTTTTTCATCGATGTATACAAGTAAGAAATGTTTGTGCGAGTCAAACATGTATACACTTGATGATTAAAAGGCAAAAAACAAACTATATAAATAAAAATCAAGCATATGTAAGAGATGCATATGCAAATCAGACAATATGCATGATAAAATTTACAAAACAATAAATAAAAATTAAAACAATACTTCAATGATATGGTGAAGGAAGCTCTCTATTAATAAAAACTATAGGATTAAAGCTCTCCAGAATATCAATGAAGCACGTGTGGAATACAATTTTTGATCGAGTGTAAAAATATATATATTTTTTGCTAGAAAACACTTCTCGATCGACAGCTTTTTTGATCGATAAATATTTCGATCGAAAGCGCTTTTGATTGAAAATTTTTCGATCAAAACAGTATCCGTATCCATTTTTTTTTGGTGTTTATTCAAAAAACCACGAATAAAACGAACATATTTGGTATTTTTTTATTATTCGATTGAATAAATGCAACCCAGCATAGTGGTGGTTTGATGCACACATTAAACTATCAAACCAAGAGTATGACCTGGTCAAGTGCATGGAAACATTTGCTTAAATGATGGTTAATATGGGAAGGGGCGAGTAATACATGCAACAGATAATATCCACCTCACACGACACCTCTCACACACACATGAAGTGTCTATCATGATACTTGGTGAAGTAATAAAGACAAATCAAGTGATATCTCCTACCTCTTATACCCAAACACAGTAAACACTGGGTTGGTTTCAAAGCTCTTGATGAGATGCATCGAACGCTCATATTTTTTAGCTTGGCCAAACTTTTTTGCTCCAACTTATGCCTAAAAAATAGAGTGGTGGGAATCACCCACTTCTTTCTAATGATTCCCTACACTTCACATACACACAATATCAACAAAAAGAGATGGGGAAGGGATAAAGAACACCTCAAGACACACATTTCACACCTCAACCACACATAGAAACTCATGAAGAAGAAGATACACAAGCAAGAAGAAGCCAATTCGAATTCTTGACATTAGCTCTTGATTATGGCAAAAATTCTTTTCAAATGAGTCACAAAGTGACTTATATACATGTGCCTTAAATTTGGTCTTTTCACACAAGAGATCAAAACTTTCTCTATAAATATCTAAATTTCTACAATTGTACAAGGATGTTTTCACAAACCTCAAGCAGTATGCATCTAGAGGGCTCCTCTAGTGCATTTACAAGGCTTCTCAATGTACATGGTCGAATTTAAGAAAAGAAAAGTGGTTATTTCTTGAAAATTTTATGGCCATGCTCTTCCTCTTCTTCTTTTCTCTGTTTCTGTTGTCTTTAGTCCTCTACAACACTCTCGTTGTCTTAGTCTCTATCATCCCTTGACAAGATTTGCATGGGTTCACCTGACTCCCAACCAGTGGCTGAACTTGGGATACTTTGTTGGCCACACATGCAAGCAGCAGATGGCATTTTCCTAGAGTATGCCCAAGAGAAGGAACACTATAAGTTGGTGTGAATGTTAGAAGGGAAAGAGAGATACGCTATAACATATGGCATTCCACGTACCCAATCGACTCCACCACGTTTTGGATTCATATGTTTGTCAAGAATCCCATTGGGTCAAGGATCAGAGCTCGAGAGAGTCAAGGCCCTAGCCCATGAACCATAAGGTTATTCCCATCCTCTCAAGGTGGCCGTATGAGGGGTGTCTAGGCCATAGAGATGTTTCTAAGGGTCATGGGGGCAAGATACTTAAGGTTAGGCGGAGAATGCAAAGCAACTAATTGCAATCTCATAATTTCGATACGAATGGACCTTACTATGTATATAAGAAATAGTCTATACTTTTCAAGTTTTGATTAGTCTATTCAAAATTCAAACATAGATCAAAGGGATTAAATCTCATAACTTAAATCATCTATGTGAATCTTGCGTGAATCTATGTGATGCGGGAACCCTTACAATGGAAATTTTCTATCCTTGAGCACACATGTCTTTGACTGGAAGCATTTAAGGGAGGTGCATTCAAGTCGATGTGTGAAGGATTTCAACCTCAAGTCTACTTTGGTTGTAATTTTTGATTGAAAGTTGTTCACCATTCTTGCTTTCATAGACTTCATCATCTTTCTACATGACCAATGGCTTTTGAATGTCAATGATGTACTGCGAGATTATTGAATTTGATGAAGTAAATGTAAGTTGATCTTAAATGTAAGTTGATCCTAAAGGTAAGTTATGGATAGAGCATGGTGTGGGCTATGGAGAGCATCGCGTGGAGAGTAGAAGAATGCTTCATCAGAAGCCATACCCTATCACAAAGTAGTCACTCATATTGGCAAAAGTTATAAGTTGGGAGACACTCTTTGAAGAAAATGGATCCAACGGGACAATTTGCGTTTGCTTAGTATATAAGAGGATCATTAGCTAGCCAGCCCTCTCCCTCTAGTTTAATTTCATTATCAAATGCTATTTTCTGACCGCTGATGCAGGCAGGAGGTTCGGGGCCACTTCCCGACAGAAACGTTGCAGTCATCCTTGAACGGATAGTATAGTAATCGGGAACGCCATTTCTGCTGCACTTTCGCTGCAGCAGAAAATATTTCTTCGGCTTTTTTCTATTAGATTGTAATCCGAAATCTAGGGCCTCGATGTCCTCAGGGAACAAGAAGTCGTGTTTCAACAATAGCTGTGGGTTCACGAAGCTCATTCTCCAGAATACTCCGTTTCCCGTATCGCAGCATACAAGTTCTGGATCGAAGAGTGCAGAATATGTGGATCTTGGGAACGATAGCCAATTGAAGTCTGAGCCGAACAGTTGTCTTGCATTCAACGATCCTGCTTTCGCAGATGTCGTGCTTTCCTTTCATTCGTCTGCTTCTAGTGATACAAATATTTATGCAATCACGAGAGTTTTTCTGCACTCTTACATTCTTGAGCAGTGTAAGTATTTTGCAGCGGTCTTGTCGGAGCGATGGAGAGATTCTCGTCAATTTTCCGAGGGTCCGAATCATCAAAAGCGCATCCACATTGACATGACTGTACCAGCATCACGTACCATTGATGCTTACCTTCTAGTACTGCAGTTATTATATGCAAAAGATCATAAAATACTGTTGAAGGATGTGTCAGAAGCGTTGTCTGCCCTTCCGGTGGCAGCGGAATGGCTCTATGATGATTGCATTACAGCATGTGTTCAGTACCTTGGAGCAGTTCCTTGGACGGGGGAAGAGGAGAAAAAGGTTATGGATATAGTACCACCTCTGCAGCTCCAAGGACCACAGGAGCTACTTTCCAGGGTCAAACCCAAAAGTGTAACAGCTGTGAAAGACATGCTTAGTGAGCTTGTGCACGCAGCTATTCATTTCCACCCTAATGGAGCTAATGTAAAGACATTTGTGGCTAATTTGCTGAAGAACCATCCTTCACGTTCGGTAGTGAAGCTTGTTCTTGATGATACATTCACAAAAAGTTTGGATACATTGAAAGACTCTGCAGAGGAGTATTTAAAACCAAATATGAATGGCCAACAGACTCAGATAGAAGACTTGCAGAAGGTCACTCTGCATACAACTCTAGTGAATAGTAAACGTCTGCTCTGGCTTCTGGAAACGATGATTGAACTGGGGGTTGCAGATGATGCAGTAACTGAATGGAGTGCGCAGGCCGATCTCAGTGCCAATCTCTTAAGGATTTTCAATGATGATGTTTGGTTGACATGTGTTCCTAGCCTACAGGTACTCTTGCTTGGATGTACTTTTAATCTGGCAAGTGAAGTGGCAGCTGGTTTCATAACCGCCTCATATCAGGTAATTATTTCTGCTTCTATTCGTGTCATAGTGCTCAAGTCATCTGAAGCTTGCATTGCATGTCTCTAATGGCGTCAGAATTCGGTTAACCTAGTGCTTTTATGTCCCGGGAACCGCTTTTTTTAGTCATCTGATAGATTTATTTTATTCTTGAATGAAGGTTAGAAAGAGGCTTGTGGAATGCTGGTTGCCTGTGCTGGATGGATTCAGAGAGCCTCCATCTCAAACAGTTCCCAGTGCAAAGCTCCATCCCCTACGTCAACGTCTAGAGAACGTGTTCTTACTAATAATTTCAACACTACCTCATGAAGATGCTCAGATACTATTGCCGCAGTGCTTAGGCTTTGCAAGCCAAACTGTGGAGGAATGCGGTCACCTTACGGAAGCGTTCAACCTATGGTTCCGCCGTGCTGGCTGGCGCTAAACAGGAACATGCAGTTACCTTAAAAGAAGATAGGCTTTAGGCGGCCATTTCTAGGACAGTTGCGAAGAAATTCAAGCAAGTAGTAGAGCTTGATCATCCTTATCCTTCTCAAGATGTTGCAATGAAACGGAGACATGGGCATATGATATTTCTGCGTGCATTTGAAATTTCATTCTCCTTCTTGAGACGGATATTATACACAGACTCTCATTATTGTCACTAGTGTCATCTTCCAAATTGTAGCATATTGATCCAAGCATGAACCAAGATAGTTATAGCCATGGACTTCAGTTTACTTGTTGAAAGTACATTCAGAGTTGAAATGTGTTGAACTACTTGAACCTACACAGTCTGCTTGTCTGTTTGTTTGTTTGAGCCCGATTGACTGCTAGTAGCTACCTGTTGAAATGTGTTGAACTACTTGAACGTACACAGTCTGCTTGTCTGTTTGTTTGTTTGAGCCCGATTGACTGCTAGTAGTTATCTGTTGAAATGTGTTGAACTACTTGAACGTACACAGATACAGAGATACAGAGGGAGATATTCACACAGAGAGAAAGGTAAAGGTAAAGAACGTGCGCATTGAGCCTTGGTTTATTTTTGTCTGTTTGTGTCTGTTTGTTTGTTTGAGCCCGACTGACTGCTAGCAGTTACCTGCTGCAATTCAATCTGCATAATACAACTGAATGCAAACATAAATCAAACATTCAATCTGTACGCTAAAAAGTACCATACTTTGCCTCATGTTCAATACATTTCAATCGCGGTCTTTGATACGAGCCATAGCAAAACTTACACCAACAAATAATATGCTCTTGATAGTAAAATTCATCATTCGCGGTCTTTGATACGAGCCATAGCAAAACTTACACCAACAAATAATATGCTCTTGATAGTAAAATTCATCATAATTCTGATTGACTGCTAGTTGTTACCTGCAGCGAATGAACCCTTCCACATCGACAAATGAAGCATATTGATCTTCCAAATGGAGCATATTGATCCAAGCATGAACCCTTCCACATCGAGAAATGAAGCCTTTTCTAGCGGGAACTCAAGAGTTTATTTGCTATTCTAGAGAGAGAATATGGAAATATGATTCTTTTACAAGCCCCATCTTTTGATGGCTTAGGCCCATTTTGTAGTGCATTGATGTAATCAAAATTTATTTATTTTTAATGACGGTCTCAAACTCAATGTTGTTTTAATGTTATATAACTGTTACTTTAAATTGAAATGTTGTGGTGAAATGTGCAATGATGATATGGATTTTAATGTACAATGATTATATGGATTCCAAAAGTTATGATGTGTTGTGATATGAATCATGATAAGCATTCTAATTTGAATGTTATTGATGTGGGTGATACCACATCCATTCATTTAAGTATTATAATGCCGATTGATGTGACTAAAATTTTATTCAAATCTTATGATGTGGAGTGTTGTGATGGTATGATATGATTATTGATTCAAGTGTGTCATCATACTAACGGATAAATTATTGGTGTTATTTTTTTACACATTTAAAAGTAAAAAATGGCAAGAATGCCAGACGTGAGAAATCAACTTGATCATGCTGAATCGCAAATAATTTTAGACGAACAAAATACATAATTAGTCAAATAGGGTTTGTCTTTCTACTTCATCAAGATTTAGAACCAAAGGGTGAGTATCTTTACCTATGAATGAAGCCAAAAATTTGTGCCCCAACCATTTTGTTCATGACACACTATTTGGAAATATAGGAAGAGAAAAAGATATAGCACCATTAAACCTATTAGACTTAGAACACACGGGATTAACAAAAGGTGATACTTTGTCACTTTGTACAAGTTGAACGAGACTTACCAAATAATAATTAAATAGCATTGTATTTTATTCAATAAAACTCTATTTTATTCAAGAATAACTTTCCTATAACGCTTTCATAAACCTAAAACTTTATATCTGTAGAAAAAGAAAACATAAATCCATATCAAATAACATTTATGTTGTACAGAACATATATCTTAAATATCTTAAAACTATTATGAACATAAACACCAATATTATACTTGAAACAATCAAAACAAATCTATCTGTCTATCTATCTATCTATCTATCCATCTATCCATCTATCTATCCATCTATCCATCCATCTATCTATCTATCTATCTATCCATCTATCTATCTATCTATCTATCTATCTATCCATCTATAAATCTATCTATCTATCTATCTATCTATCTATCTATCTATCTATCTATCTATCTATCTATCTATCTATCTATCTATCTATCTATCTATCTATCTATCTATCTATCTATCTATCTATCTATCTGTTTGTCTCTCTTGTCTATCTATCTGTCTATCTATCTGTCTACCTATCTGTCTATCTATATCTCTATCTATCTGTCTATCTATTTGTGTATCTATTTGTCTATCTACCTATCTGTCTATCTATCTATCTGTCTATCTATCTATCTATCTATCTATCTATCTATCTATCTATCTATCTCTCTCTCTATCTATCTATCTATCTATCTATCTATCTATCTATCTATCTATCTATCTATCTATCTATCTATCTATCTATCTATCTATCTATCTATCTATCTATCTATCGATCTATCGATCTATCTATCTATCTATCTATCTATCTATCTATCTATCTATCTATCTATCTATCTATCTATCTATCTATCTATCTATCTATCTATCTATCTATCTATCTATCTATCTGTCTATCTGTCTATCTGTCTATCTGTCTATCTGTCTATCTGTCTATCTGTCTATCTATCTATCTATCTATCTATCTATCTATCTATCTATCTATCTATCTGTCTATCTGTCTATCTATCTGTCTATCTATCTGTCTATCTATCTGTCTATCTATCTGTCTATCTATCTGTCTGTCTATCTGTTTGTCTATCTATCTATCTATCTATCTATCTATCTATCTATCTATCTATCTATCTATCTATCTATCTATCTATCTATCTATCTATCTATCTATCTATCTATCTATCTATCTATCTATCTATCTGTCTATCTAACTGTCTATCTAACTGTCTATCTATCTGTCTATCTAACTGTCTATCTAACTATCTATCTAACTGTCTATCTAGTTGTCTATCTAACTGTCTATCTAACTGTCTATGTATGTATGTATGTATGTATGTATGTATGTATGTATGTATGTATGTATGTATGTATGTATGTATGTATGTACGTATGTATGTATGTATGTATGTATGTATGTATGTATCTATCTATCTATCTATCTATTATCTATCTATCTATCTATCTGTCTATCTGTCTATCTATATATCTATCTATATTTCTTCCTCCCTATGTATCTATCTCTTAAATTCCTATATCTATTAATCTATGTGTCTATGTATCTAGCTATCTATGTATCTAATGGAAATAAACACACATATACACATAGTGTTATAAAGTAAGAGTTAATGCTATGAGTCAGACAATAATAATAGTGTTTAAATCACACACATAAGTACACACACTTATACATACTATTGTGAAGTAGGAATCAATGCTATGAGTCAAACAATCACAATCATTCACAAAGACCTACAAAAAATATTAAGAATGAATGCTTTGAGTCAAACAATTATGCTATTTTTTAAATAACAATCATATACACTTACCTACACACACTATTGTGAAACAAGAATCAATGCTATGATCAAACATTCCCAATAGTTTTTAAGTCACATACTTAAACACACACCTACACATACTATTGTAAAATAAGAATTAATGCCACATATGCTTGCATGTACTTTTAATCTGGCAAGTGAAGTAGCAGCTGGTTTCATAACCGCCTCATATCACGTAATTATTCTTGCTTCTATTCGTGTCAAAGTGCTCAAGTCATCTAAAGCTTGCATTGCATGTCTTTAATGGCATCAAAATTTGGTTAACCTAGTGCTTTTATGTCCCCGGAACCGCTTTCTTTAGTCATCTGATAGATTTATTTTATTTTTAAATGAAGGTTAGAGAGCCTCCATCTCAAGCTCCATCCCCTATGTCAATGTCTAGAGAATGTGTTCTTACTAATAATTTCAAGACTACCTCATGAAGATGCTCAGATACTATTGCCACAGTGCTTAGGCTTTGCAAGCCAAACTGTGGAGGAATGCGGTCACCTTATAGAAGCATTCGACGCATGGTTCCGTCGTGCTGGCTAGCATTAAACAAGAAAATGTAGTTGCCTTAAAAGAAGATAGGCTTTAGGCGGCCATTTCTGGGATAGTTCCAAAGAAATTGAAGCAAGTAGTAGAGCTTGATCATCCTTATCCTTTTCAAGATGTTGCAATGAAACGGAGGCATGGGCATATGAGATTTCGTTCTCCTTCTTGAGATGGATCATACACACACTCTCATTATTGTCATTAGTGTCATCTTCCAAATTCTAGCATATTTATCCAAGCATGAACCAAGATAGTTATAGCCATGGACTTCACTTTACTTGTTGAAAGTACATTCATAGTTGAAATGTGTTGAACTCTGTGAACGTACACATATTCAGAGTACAGAGGGAGAGTTCCACACAGAGAAAAGAAAGGAAAAGAACGTGCACATTGAGCATGTGATATCCCATTGAGCACATTGAGCTAGTACTTACCTGCTGCAATCTAATCTAATGTCTGCTTCAATTGAAAACTGAATGTAGACATTAGTAGGATCTTCCAAATGGAGCATATCGAGAAATGAACCCTTTTAGATTGAGAACTCAAGAATTTATTTTCTATTCTAGAGAGAGAATATGGAAATATGATTCTTTTATAAGGCCATCTTATGATCTTCAAATAACTCTAGTATAGGGTTTACTTAGAGTTTTTGCAAATCCATCTAGATATGGTTTAAAATTATTTGAGACTGATTTAAAATTATTTGCGATTGATGGCTTAGGCCCATTTCATAGTGCATTGATATAATCAAACATCCTTTTTTTTTTATGATGGTCTCAAACTCAATGTTGTGTTAATGTAATATAATTGTTACGTTAAGTTTAAGTGTTCTGGTGAAATGTGCAATGACAATATGGATTTTAATGTACAATGATTATATGAATTCCAAAAGTTATGATGTGTCGTGATATGACATTAGGGGAAAAAGTGAGCCCTGCATGGGCCTTGTAAGGATTCCTAATTTTAAGGAATTAAAATGACTAATCAAGGTGATTAAGAGATTTGGAAATACCACTAGTGGTATTGTCAGTTAAAATAAAGAATAAAAAAGAACCCTCTTTTGTTGCGAACATTTGTTTTATGTAGGGTACAAGTTTCAAATTATGTAAATACCTTTGGGAAGTCTTCAAATACTTCAAGAAGGCTCATATTATTCCGAAAATGTAGCAAAAATACCACGTGAGTTCTAGAACATGGTGAGTCAAATTAGTGAGTCACAAGGGAGCTACAATGGTGTCCTAGTGGAAGGTCGATGTGGATAGTTCTCAAAGTCCATCAATACTTTGCTTATTTGAGCACTTGAGTCATGTAACACCTCCATCCAAGTGTCTACCATGAATTTAGATGTATTAGGAAGGTTTTATATTAGTTTCCCATGCTATAAAAAGAGGAGAAAAGTCGTGATCTTGTGGGATGTCCAAGAGAGTCATATGTGTATCTCTATGCTGCTGTAGTTTTGTATGCAGAGATTGCAGAGCTTGTATCTCCCTCATTATATATCCAAATTACATGTTTGATAGCTCATTTGAAAGCTCTTACTGTTTAATTTCTTCCTATAAATTTGCATAATCATTGGATTTGTGAGCTGAGAGCAGTTTTCTGCAAGTAGTGTGCGTTCTCTCGTTTTACCCCCTGCTGAAGGTCTCCATTAAACCTCAAACTTGCAGAGGTCATATCTCCTTGTGTATGTATCCAAATCATGTGTTCTTTGGCTTGTTAGAAAGCTCTCAAAGTCTACATGTATTCTCGAAAGTGTAAGATTCATTGGAGTTGTGAATTAAGAGCAGTAGTCTTTGCAAGTGATGTGTGTCCTCGGGTTCATCTCTGTTTCAAAGTCTCCATTAAAGCTGCATATTGCAGAGGTCATAGCTCATTGCGTATTTATCCATTTGAGGTATTCTATAGCTTGTTGGAAAGCTCTTAGAGTCTAGTTTATGTGTGTGAAACAGTTTTGGAAAATTTGAAGTGAGTAAAGAGCAATTTGCTCTGCAAGAAAACTGGTATGTGCATACAAGTTTGTGAAAAAGTCAACTAGGTCCTGTTGGGTTTCACCTACTTCTAGCTGTACTTTGGAGATCAATAAACTCCAACATTGGTATCAGAGCAAGTACTTGGAGGCTTGGAGAAGGTTATCATACCTTGATGAAGAATTTGAAGCTATCAAAGAAGCAGTTCATCATCAACACTACACAAAGGTAGAAGAAGATCGCAAGGAGGCATCTCAAGCAACACCCAAGCAAAGAAAGGTGCACATACCTCATTTACAAGGTAAATATTATATTTCTTCTCATCACACACATTGGAAAGAAGGCTTAAAGGAGGAAGCTTAGCATTTGTATTATGGGAGACTGTAGCTCAAGCGTAAGCACTACCTCCTTTACTTGTCAATCGGCGGAGACGTGAGGACCGGTATGAAGACCACAAGCAAGTGAAGGCACAAGTGCGTGAATGAAAGCACACAAACATGCACACACATACACACACACATGCACACAAAGTAAGATCAAAGAGAGGAACAATGGAAAGCTTAGATTGCAAAAGAGTTCTCTTACAAAAGCTCTATTCTCTCACAAGCTAACCCCCAAAAATGAGCTCTCTAGCTCTTTTTATAGTTTTTTGACTAGTTTTGGCCCTGTCCAGACCTAGTGTCCGGCCTAGTTAAAAATTAGGTTCCAGGGCTTATTTGCGGGCTCAAACGAAGTCTAAAAATTATGAAAATTGGTATGATGGTACTTCTAATACTCCTCAAGCTCGAGGACTCCTCAGCTTGAACAAAATGGAGTTATAAAAATAGATAATGGTATTTACAATGGTTTTTAGTGATGAAAATCACTATTTTTGTAGGGGATTCATCTGAAAATTTGACATACACTTCATGGAGCTCCCTACTTGCTCCCTTTCCTTGTGTGTCCACCTTTTGATGTGCTTCCATGCTTTGTCCTTGACTTTGAGCTTCAACACTCCCACCCCTCTCGAGTCTGTCGTCCCTGACAGACCCTTGTTGTAGTGGTTGTTCCAAGTAGTGCCTTGAAAGGGAGCATCCCGTCTGTCTGAACAAAAGTCTTCTAACTTCCAGATGTGTCTGGTTCTTCATCTATCACTGCGAGTCTTTGCAAGTTGTAGTTTCTTGGTATATGCTTCTTCCTCGGATTCCAGCATGACTGTGTCGTTGTGAGTCTCCGTTGATGTTTTCTAGATCTTCCGTAGTTGATGTTCATAGTAATCATGCCAAGTAATCCTAACCCATATTGAGTGATGGGTAAGTGTGTTCGTGCATGGGTTGAGGAAAATATGTGCCTTGTGCATGGCCTTGTAATGTAGCCCTATGAATGCTTACTTGGAAAATGCATTGGAAGAAGTATGGTGCAAAAATTACGGGTCTTGAGCTAAGTGCTCAAGGGTATGCTGACGATGAGGTTTCCTAATCTATCATGGTTATGGTGTTGCCAGAGTAAAGATACTTACCATGGAGAAGGTTGATCGATGTTCATCTCTTCGTGTTCTACACTTGGCCTTTGGGATGGAACATTGTTGATGAATGTCCATGTTGATGGTCCACTGATGAGATCTTTTGAGTGGTTGATCCTCTCTCCTCTTTTCAAAGCAACATTTGCCAAATACTGAGAATTGAATTTCTTTATATTCTTCAGCAAACAACATTGGGTAACTACACCAAGCTGAGTTTCACATATTCTCTTTAGCTCACCATACGCAGGAGTCTTCTCCTCTAGAACTACCCTTTGCAGATATCTCCTTGGATGCTCTTGTACATGAAGTAGTTAAGCATCACTCAAGTTGCGGACCTTCAAGCTCTTCATTCCTACCATAGTAAGAGAAAATCATAGTTGTAGATGCCATGTTCATGCCAAGTGCTTGCCATCTACCAGATAAGGAAGCAATAATATCATCTGCTAGCCGAGATACACTTCTATCCCAACTGATAAATGCCCAGTAATCAATAGTTCCATCTTCAACTAAGCATGTCTCATTCATGTTTCATGAGCCAAACCTGGGAACAAGTTCTTCCTCTCTTTCCTTTTTTTTTTTAATAATTTAATAGGAACAATATCACAAAACAAGAAGACAGAATTTAGTATCAGTCAATAAAAATCTTTGACATATGTCAATGTGCTCTTGTGCCTGGGATTCTCAAGTGTGTCTATGCACGGCCGTGTAATGTGGCCCTATATTAATGCATACTTTGGAAATGCATGACCTGAATGGTGCAAAAGATAGGGTTGTGCAAGGAGCTCATGGTTGTCGCTCGTCGAGGCCTAATGTCACCTACAGATGTTGATGTCATCTTTGTTGGAGGTATCCATTGGATCTTGAGATGACCACTGATCCTTCCTCTTGATAGGGACCCATTTTAGAACAGCATTTGGCACTGTAGAGATTACTTCAGGCGTCTTCCTCGTTGGATGCTTTCTGAACTGTGGTATCCGATGTGGTTGGCGCTTTGGTTTGATGGAGGCTACTTGTACTTTTGGCTTCCAAACCCATATCCTTTTTGCATGTCTTCCTACTATTGTTGAAGAGCTGATTTGATCTCCTTTCGATCTCTGTACGTGGTTCTTACCCTCTTCTCCTTTTGGCTTCTTTGTTGAGACCTTTCGCATGTGGGAGAACATAGGTTGTTGTAGATGTAAGAGCTTCTTAGGTACCCACATCTGTAATTGCCCTTGTTGAGCTGCAGCTAACTTCTTAGGCACCCAAACTTGTTGGATACCTTGTGATTGAGCTTGTTTGAGCTGCTTCCTTTGTCTTCTGGCCTGGTTGGCTTGCCTAGATGGGATTTGTGGGAGCAAGGTTGGTGGGTGCTCTCCTTTGCGTACCCAGATCTGCTTCATGTTCGGAACTGCTTTCTTATCGAATGGTGTCTTTCTATTTGATGTAGCAGTTGTCGTGATCGGTTGTGTTTGCTTGTGTGGTGGACTCACTACTATGGCTACTTGATTCTTTGGAGAAGAAGAAAGATCCACCCGCCTTTGAACCTATTCTTCCACGATTGACTCTTCTGCATCATAGAGCTTTTGACACATACAACATCTTCTTCCATATGATTAGTCTTAGAAGAACTACAAGATGTGACATCTGGATTTGTGAGCATGCCATTTTCTAGTTCTAATGTAAAGCATTGTCCCTGGACCCAAACTTGAAGAAGTTAACTTCTTAGGTTTAAGTTGACTGCATTGTCATAAATCCAATCTTGTCCTAAGACAAGTGGTTCTGTAAGGTTCTCATCTTGACACACTAGCACTTTGACTTTCATTGGAACATCTTGCAGGTAGATGGGAAGTTCCACTTCGCCCAAACAAGGGGTTTCCACACCTCCCAATCCTATGAGATAAGCTTCTATGGGATTGATGTTCAACTGCAAGTTTTGGCAGTAGGATAGTCTAACTGCACTACTTGCTGCACCTGAGTCAATCAATGCTTTCACAGTCCTTGCATCCTTTCCTTGTCCTATCTCTATGGTCACAAAGGGTCTTCGGTCAATGACTTGAGAAGTCGCTATGCCTGACTTTTGGCACATATCCATGTGATATTTTGGGGCTTTTGAGTTGACATCTAGGCCTAGTCGCCTTAACTTATTTCGCCTTATGCGCTCTCTAGCCTCGGCTTGGGCTTCTTCTCTCAACCTTAACTCCTCTTCTTTTCGCTTCTTAGCAGTGTTGAGTCTCGTAAGCATATCCTCTATAAGAGGTTCTTGGTATAACTTGACTCTACAACCACTGATATAGTTTGGCAAGATGTCTCCTTCTAGAGTGGCCAACTGAACTGCACCGTTAGTGGAAATTCTATTAATGATCATGGGTCCATATCCTCTTTTTTCCAACTTACGAGCATGTTGTTTTAGTGTGTAAACCAACACTAGATCTCCCTCTTTCAATCCCTTATCTTTGATGTGTGCATCAAAGTATGCCTTTTGCCTCTTCTTTGCAGCATAGATACCTGCCGCCGCGCGTAGCCTTGTCTCACCTAAGCGTTCTAGATCAAAGATCCTAGAGGACAATTCATGTCCATTCCACTCATGCTCTCGTGCTACTTTTAATGCTGGGATTAGGAAATCTAAAGGTAGCACAGCATTCTGTCCAAAGACCATCTAAAATGGGGTGGCATTGAGTACTGTTTTGTAGGCAACTCGGTAAGCCCAAACAGCACGATGAAGCTGTTCGTCCCAATCAGAGCGTTTATTATTTACCAGTTTTGTCAATACGTTACAGAGGATCTTATTGGTGCTCTCAGCTTGTCCATTAGCTTGGGGGTGATAGGGGGCAGACTTCTTATGTATCACGAAGAATTCTTGGAGAAGATTTTCAATGACTTCATTCAAGAAGTGTGTGCCTCTATCGCTCACTAACTCTATTGGTAGCCCATATCTCATGAACACATTCTCGAATAAGAACTTAGCCGTAGTTTGAGCATCATTCTTTGTTATGGCTTTCACTTCTACCCACTTTGTAAGGTAATCTGTGGCTACAATAATATATTCTGCATGGGAGTTTCTAGCTGGGGGTTAATAGGACCTATGAAGTCTATGCCCCATTTTGAAAATGCACGCCCTCCCATCATTGGTCTCAAAGGCATCTCGTCTTTTCTAACTATTGTGCACGTTGGCATGTGTCACATTTCTTCACATAGGTATGAGCATCCATATGAAGAGTGGGCCACCAAAGTCCTGCGAATAGAATGGTCTTGATTACTCGATCAGGACCGAAATGTCCACCTGCGACACCGCTGTGTGCAGTTTCTAAGACTTTCAAATAATCTGATTCATGAACACACAGTCTTAAGTAACCATCTTTACCTCTTCGGTATAAGTTATCTCCTACTAAGGCATAGCCTTGAGCCTCTTGTGCCATGCTTCGTCTTCTTGCTAGACTAGCCTCTTTGGGTAATCTTCCCGACCTCATAAACTCTACCAATGGAGCACTCCAATCTGGAATTAATGACACTTGATAAAGGGTCGCATGCTCCACTGGGGGTCTCTCTCTGCACATTGGACAATTCTTAATCCACTCATGTATTTCTTTGTCCATGCTAGGCCAATACACTCCTAGATGCTTCAGATTCTGCAATGTTCGTTGTTTAGAATAGTGATTTCCTAGCAATCCTTCATGAGCTTGCTGCAACCAACTACTATGTTCATCATCCTCGACACAACAAGCTAATACACCCTCAGTATCTTGTTTGTACATGCTCCCTGCCAATATGTGATATTGATCTTACAATTTCTTCTTGTGATGTTTTCACATTCTTATTTGCAGGGCCAAAGGTTAGGACTGGTACCAACTTATTTGCCCATTTGGGAACAACTTCCAAATTGAACAGATAAGCATCAGGTAGTTCATCAGACACTCCTTGCGGTGACTCTCCTGAAGTAATGCGAGAAAGGTGATCTGCCCGAAGGTGGGTTCTACCTTTCCTGACAACAACTTCAAAGTCATATTCCATTAGTAAGAGGAACCATCTTACTAAGCGTCCAGTATTGCAAGGTTTATTGACCAAGTATAACAAAGCTTGATGATCAGTGAAAAACGTGAACTTGTTGGCCAATAAATAGTGTCTAAACTTCTTCATAGCATATACCATGCCTAACCCTTCTCGCTCGGTTGTGGTATAATTTCTTTCGGCTGGGTTTAGTTGTCTACTAGCATATGCTATGGGCAAATCTAAATTCCCTTCACCTGTGGGTTGTGCTAGCACACATCCTATGGCATGATTGGATGCATCCACATGGACATGGAATGGCTTATTACAATCAGGAGTGGTCAGTATTGGTGCTGTGCACAAACGTTTCTTCAGTTCATTGAAAGAATTCTCGCATTCATCGTTCCACTCAAAATTAGACAACAAGGCATAAAGGGGTCTAGCTATGATCGCGTACATGTGGATAAACCTACGGTAATATCCACAATGGCCCATAAAAGCTTGAACCTCTTTAACATTCCTCGGCCTTGGAAGCTCCGCTATGGCTCGTACCTTATCTTCATCTGTTGAGATTCCATTCTTAGAAACAATATGACCTAAGATTTTACCTTGACGCACCATGAACACACACTTTTTTGGGTTCAGACACACTCGATATTGTCTACACTTGTTGAAGATCTGTCTGAGCTCAAGAATGTGAAACCTTCTTTCTTGGGAATGAGCACATAAATCATCCACATACACTTCTAAGCTCCTTCGCAAGAACTCTTTGAAGACATGACACATGAGCCTTTGGAATGTTGCAGGTGCATTGGTGAGCCCAAATGGCATCACACGAAATGCAAAGATTCCCCACTCTATAGCAAAAGCTGTTTTGTGTTGATCTTCTGGGGCAATGGCTACTTGATTGTAACCTGAAAATCCATCAATGAAGCTATAAACTTCCTTGCCTGCAACACGCTCCAATAGGTGTTCTGTGATTGGAAGTGGATGACTATCTCTGATCGTAGTGGCATTAACTTTTTTAAGGTTAATACACACTTGCAACTTCCCGTTGTTCTTGGGTACCACTACAATGGGGGACACCCATTCAGTATGCTCAATCTCATAGTTGAAACCAGCTTCAATCAGCCTATCAATTTCTTCTTTTATTTTGGCTGCATATGTATCATTATATGTGTAGGGCTTCTGTTTGGTGGGCTTGGCATCAACAGTCATGGGGATAGTATGAGAACAAATTCTTGGATCTACCCCTTTCAAGTCTCTATAGTGCCATGCAAACACATCCCTATATTCCCTTAATAGAGCTACATGCTCCATTTCTTCTCTTGCACTTAGGTCATCTCCTATATATGTGCATCTCTCTTCGTTCTCTTCGATGGTCACTACAATCTTCTTGGTCTTTTCTTTATTATCATATGATTCTCCTATGATGGCCTCTCTCTTAGGCATTCGTACCAAAATTTTGCGGTCGTCAACTTCATATTTCTTGAAGTTTTCTGGTACTTCAAACAATGATTGCTCCTCTTCTTGTTTCACTGCTTTTCTTTTCTTTTTCTTTTGACTGCTCTCACTTCCATCCTTTGAATTTACCGTTTTAATACTTGTGAGAGGTTCTTCTTCTTTCTGGGTGAACACTCCTATATCTTCTAGATAGTGCTGCTCTGAGTTAAAGCAACTATCCATCACAATGGACTCTATATCATCGTCATTCTCTTATTCTATGACATTACTAGGGTCACATTCTTCTAGCAAGGGCTGACACATGAACACTGAGATATCATAACCCTCCTCATCACAATGAGGTGTCCATTGTTCTTCATTGACAGCAATGTCCATGGTGGCTAAGATTTCTGGCCAGCCATGAGGCTCAAACTCCTCATCTGGAAAGATCATCGGTGTGTAGGCTGGGTCTCTAACTGGTCTATCTCCTGGTGAAGTTCCTTCTTCTCTTGCCTTCAAGCGTTTTTCCTCTTCCTCTACGACCTTGCACATCCACAAATGAGTATCTTCATGTAGCCATGATGGATCAGGTGAACTCTCAGAATGCACAGAGATTGAATCTTCTTTTGATTTGTGGATAGGATTCCACTGTAGGGGTGGTACATCTCTGAAGGAGTAATCCTTCAAATTGACCTTGGTGGTGACCCCTAAGTGTTGCAAGTACAAGGAGTTGGTTCCCCAATCCTGTACTATTTGCAATTGTCATAGGAAGGGTCTTCCTAGGATCATTTCATAGACGTTATTTTTCTCAAAGTCACATATAGCAAATGTATGTTCAAACTCCACACCACAAGTGGTTAGAGTTATCCCTTCGAGCAATCCTAGAGGTCTTTCAAAATGACCGTCGGCCATTTGAAGCTACATTCTAGTTGGTCTTAATGTGGGTTTGCCCATTGCTTCCACAAGGAGGTGGTCGCAATGGCAACACCAGCACCTGCATCTATGATTGCTTTGGTTGAGTAACCTTGGTAGGTGATTGGAAGATAAGTATTACCTTCTTCACCCTCACACATGTCCCCTATTTTGTCTAGAGGTATCTCTGGTACCCTTTGCTTAGAGCCTGCTTTTGGCATATTGGACTCAAGTTCTGGGACCTGATCCTTCACATGATTCCATAACTCAGGTTTGGCTTTGAGCAGCTCTTCTACAGTGAGATGACACTGAACCTTAGTGTTCTTCACGACATCAGTGTTCCTTGGAACCACTGAGTCTTCATTCCTTACCAGTATTGTGGGAGCTCTAATCTGGAGAGATTCAGATTCCCATGGGCCTGGAAATTGAGGCAGTTCCTCTAAGGTATTAGATTCAAAATCTAACCTTTCATCTTCTTGTTGTTCTACTTCATCTCCGTAAATAGATGGAATGTCTTGGGGAAATTGATCATGAAGATCATCAATCTCAGGAATAGGAGGGGAGTTACCCTTCTCCTTGGCCCATTTCTCTTCTTGTATTTCCCGCAAGAACTCTTGAGAGTACTGTTGAATTGAAGGAGGCATTCCAACATCCGTGGAATTAGGAACATAAGCTCCCATTGGTGGTGAGCTTCCTCTCTCAATAACTAGTTGAGCCTGTGGAGGTAAAGAAACTTATGGTTTGTTTACCAACTGCTCTTATCTTTCTAGTAACCCTTGGAAATGCAAATATGGTTTGACAGAGTTTGTCTGATTGAACTTTTTACTAGTCTCAAGTATAGCTTGAGCTTGTTCTACCATTTTCATGCACATCTTCATTCGTTCAATCTCTAAATCCGCTCTAGGGTAACTCTTGTCTAGATGTGCAGCTATTGGCCCTTCTTGAAGACAAGCCTGGTAGGCCTTGAACATCATGTCCAAGCCTTCTAGGGTTGGATCTGCAAGAACAGACCCTGATTGCGGCCTATTTTCGTTTTCGCTTCTTTTAAGCTTTCTTCTAGTTCCGATAACTCTTTATTCCACTTGCGATTGGCCTTCTCTCTGGTATCCTTCCATGTTCTTGTTTTCCTCTTACTAGGCTCTCCTGATTCACTCGACTCTGATTGTTCTGCTGGTTTATCCTCTTTTAAGGCTTGTGCCCTAGTGACAGCTTGTATAGGAGCCACATTGCTACTACTTGAACTTGAATCTGCCACTAAGCCTACCACATTAATGGGTGTAATCTTGGGTGCACTGGAAGGATTTCTTGGACAATCTCTGGGGAGATGGTCTTTGCCACAATCAGAACAAAAAGCTTGTATTGTGATAGCCTGTCCTTGAATCGGAGATGGTGGGTGTGGACAGTCACGAATGAAATGGTCACCTTGACATCTGAAACAAGATCCTCTAGGGGCTTGTGGTCTCATTTGTCTCAACTAGGGCCTAGGGTTAGGATTTGTGTACATGACATTGGAGTATTCTGGCTCCCAATTTTGCTCCATAGGTGGTGCCTCATATTGATACGAGTAAATCTCACTATGTTCAAGTGACTGTGTGTAATAAGCATGTGGACTACCTTCATGGGAGTAGTCTGAACTATGAGCATGAGAGTTGTTAAGGAAACACTCACGAATTTGACGCAACAAACAAAGAGAAAACCAGAATCTTCTGGAAAATCTATGCACAGGTGTACAGTATGCGAAGTTAGTGCACGGTGTGTGCATAACAGAGCAATTAACCGCGGCGGGCGCGTAAGGCGCGCATAACGTGAATTGAAGAGTGACAGCGCAGAGGAGCGCCAAAGAAAGTGTATATATATACAGCGAGTTTTTGAAGAACTGAGAGAGAGAATAGTAGATGATACGCAGAGGAGAACGAGAGACAGATATAGAGAAGACGCCATAGATCGCGTATGAGTGAAGAGAAGGTTAGAAGTTCTCAGAAGACGCCATAGATCGCGTATGTACAGATGAATAACACAAGCCTGAAGTGTCGGGTCTTTTCATCTGAAGAGGGATGGTAATAAGAAACTACTCACCGTAGGAGAGTTTCTGTAACTTGAGCAAGAAGAGGCCAAGTTTACTTGTACACATCTTCTCTAATCGAAAACACATGTTCATGTGGATGTCTGTGCGTAATCTTTACTTAATCTAAAGCTATTTTCGTGTTACGGTAGGAAGTTCCGTTTATCGTTTACTGTCACGACTCATTACTAAACGTGCTTCAGTACCTTCTCTGTAAACGCATGTTTCGGTGAATAACAGTTTACTCAGTAAACATATTTCAGTAATTTCCGGTCAGTTACAGTTTCTCAGAAAACAAGTTTTTTTCGGTAGAACAACGAAGTATAACTCGCAGCAGAGTTCGAAGCTTTGTATGAGAGATAGCTCATCTTGTAGCTAGACGTCTCTACTTTAAGCTGGTCACAGTTTCCGGTGGAATGAAGATGTACACACAGTACAAAAGTTAACCGGAAAGTAGCACTTCAGAACTGTGAAGTTTTTTCTTAAACTTTCAGAAGAGTTCATTAAGTGGAGAAAGCTCACGAATCACTCTCTTACTTCTTGTATGTTCACTTGAAGTAATTATAACCAAAGTAGCAGTTCATTTCGGTGAAGTTCCGGTATGACTACGGTGTCATTCCAGTGACAGTCTGGTAAAGTTCCGGTGGAACTTGTGTCGCAGGATAACACAGTTAAAGCGACGTTAATTAGGCTGAGCTACTGTTGATTACAGAGGTGTTCTGAATCACTCTAGTTTAGCATTCTACTACGGTGGCGCGACATTTTCCGCAGGCCTGACAGAGTTCAAGCTTTGTCGCGAAACCCACCTTCAGGGCGAAAGTATTTCCGCAACAGTGGCGTTAGAGCCGAAGTTTTCGCCAACAAGAGTCATTATGTCGTATCAATGGGGTTAGTGGCACCAATGCTCTATTTGGATTTTCTTCTCCCACAACATATTTGACTCGAATCACGTTGGCAGGAGCTGGTGGTTGGTTTCCCAAGACTGGTTGTGGCCTATATTGTGCCTGATATTGTTGTTGTGGTCTATAATATGGCTATTGGTATTGGTTTTGATACCTACCTGGTTGGTAAGGTTGTTGATAATTCTGTCTAATGGCCTGCCTATTATAGGGACAATCTTGAGCCGTGTGGTTCGTATATTTTCTCTCAATAGTGCAATATGGAGCATTCCTTTCTCTCATGTTTTGGTTTTGCATTGGGCATACGTTAGCCATGTGGTCGCCTCCGCAAGTATAACACCGATTCAATGGAGTGACTCTCTGTGTTTGTTTATTTTGGACTCCCAGCTTCTTGGCAACTTGCTCAGCTATCTCCTCTATTTCCGTGGAGATTTTTGAAGTATGACTAGTAGAACTATCAGAGTCCTTATAGAGTTTGGACAATCCTAACTCCTCACCCAAGTTATCTTCTATGTCAATGCACGTCCGCACACACTCTTCTATGGATCTAGGCTCTTTCAAGTACACATATGATCTTAACTTTGTGCTCAATAAGCCATCTAAGAACAAAGCCACTTGTTTGGCTGGTGTGGGTAACTCTGGAGCAGGGCATCTTTCTAGGTACTGTCTGAACCTTCTACCTACTAGTCGCACTGTTTCTTGGGGTGTCTGCTTGAAACTGTGGATCAAGGATGATGTATTATGCCTGATACCACTCTTGGAAAATTCTACAATGAATTCGTCTAGCAGTTGACCTATGTCGCGATAATTGCGACTACTCAGTGGTTGAAACCAAGCTAAGGCAGTGCCCTTAAGAGTCAGACCAAATGCCTCGTACTCGGTGAACAAATCCTCAACTTGTTCAGCTCTTAACACTTGTTTGAACTCGGCCACATGATCATAAGGATCTCCTGACCGGTCAAAATAATTCTTCATTGCCCTGATCACTTGAGTGGGTCTAAGGGTTCTTGGGTGTTCTCGGGGTCTAGGCAATGGAAAATCTTGTTCATCTCTTTGTTGCCTATGTGCTTGATGTCTCTCTCTTTCAGGTCTTTCATTTTCAAATCTTGCTCTATTTCTGCCCACCGTGTGTGCAAAACTTACCTCAGGTCTCTCTCTAGTTCTTTCTCTCTGGGCTTCATGAGCTCGAGATGATCCTACTCCTTGGAGGCCATGGGAAACATTGGATCTTGGTGGAGGGAAAATCAATTCATTCTTCCAAGTATATGCATGTCTATCATGTTCTGTTACCAAGAATATCCTCTCTGATGTGTTATCCAGGTAGACAACTTTGCCTGGTATCTCAGGATCTTTGAATTCATAGATGATGACTATACCCAATTGGCTAGGTTGATCTGGCTTGAATCTCCAAAAGGCTTCCTCTGTTTCTCTATTCAAAAATAGTTCTATGCTTTTGTTGTCTTGAGGGATCCAGTCTGGAGTGATCACTCTGGTCAAAACTGACTTGCCTCTAGGAGTCTGGGGTCCTTGTCCTACATTTCCTTGTTCTAGGTCGCCTATCTCATTCTCATGAATGATGTTTCCAAACTCATCGGTCCTATCTGGTTGGTTGGTAACCACATACATGGTTCCTTCCTTATCAATGTATGAGCCCTCTTCGAACTTGACCACCGGGTGTTCAAGTCCAAAGGATTGATCTGGATTTTTGAGTTGGACCACTGATCACCTCAGATCATCCTCATAGATGCGAGCACCTAATTGGTTGGTCCGAATATATTCCAACTGTGTCTTATAGGGACCTTCTTGTGTTTGTAGATGGGCTGTTCCTGAATTACCTGCAGGTTTTCCCATGCTAAAAGACATTTCTGAATCACTTGTGTCTGAACTTAGTAAAAGATGACCACTTAGTTGTTGTGCCCAAGACTTGGATGTATGGTTGACACTAGCCTCAGAAGATCTAATGCTTTGTTTATCCTTGCCTAAGTGTCTACCAGATCTCAAGTTCATAAGCTTTAGTCAAGAGTCCAAATTTTCCCTTTGGTATGGCAGTATGGTTCAAAATTCTTTGGAGCCCCCTTGGTTCCCTAGTCCCACTTGAGGGTCAACTTCAAATTATCCCTCAAAATCAACGCGTTATTCTTGAAAAAAAACAGTTGAGATCGTGTAGGATTTGAAACGAGCTTTCCAACGAGCTATAGAGCTCAAAAAATGGACTTTGGATGAAAACGTTATGTCAAATCAGGCTCTTGGGGGTCAAAACAGGCAAAGAGGACCTTCTGGAAAAAATCGCGATTTTGTGAACTTCCAAGAAAATCGCGATTTTGTGAACTTCAAGAGAATCGCGATTTTGTACCTTGAGAATCGTGTTCACAAAATCGTGTTTTGAAAATCGCGATTTTGAGCAGAAAATCGTGTTTTGAAAATCGCGATGTTGAGCACAGAATCGTGTTTTGAAAATCGCGATGTTGAGCACAGAATCGTGTTTTGAAAATCGCGATGTTGAGCACAAAATCGTGTTTTGAAAATCGCGATGTTGAGCACAAAATCGTGTTTTGAAAATGGCGATGTTGAGCACAGAATCGTGTTTTTGAAAATCGCGATTTTGAGCAGAAAATCGTGTTTTGAAAATCGCAATTTTGAGCACAGAATTGTGTTTTGAAAATCGTGTTTTTGGTTGAAAATCGTGATTTATGAAAATCGCGATTTTGAGCAGAGAATCGTGATTCACACAATCGTGGTTCTCAGAATCATGTTTTTTGTCATAAAATCGCGATTGTCAACAGAGAATCGTGTTTTAGAGAATCGTGGTTCTCACAGAATCGTGTTTTTGGTCTGAAAATCGTGATTTGTGAGAATCGCGATTTTGAGCACAACCACAGAATCGTGTTTTCTCAGAATTGTGTTTTTGACATGAAAATCGCGATTTTGTCTCAGAGAATCGTGTTTTTTACAAAGTCGTGTTTTCACAGAATCGTGTTTTCACAACATCGTGATTCTCATAATCGCATTTTTTTGGCTGAAAATCGTGATTTGTGAGAATCGCTATTTTGAGCACAATCACAGAATCGCGATTCTGAGAATGACCACAGAATCGTGATTCTTTCAGCCAACTTTTAGGCGGGAAAACAGAAAATCGTGATTTTTTAAAAAATTTTGAATTTTCACAGAATCGCGATTTTCATCACAGAATCGCGTTTTTTGACGGGAAATTCAAATTTCTGAGCGCCGGCAATGGCGAGCTCCGAAAATCATGAAAAAAACATAGCGCTTGCTCTCCCTTGCACCTCCTAACTCCTTCCCACACAATAATGCATGAAAAATGGCATGAAAATGGTGAAAATGCACTAAAAAACAAGAAATTTCTATGAAGAAGAAGATGGAAGAAGGTGGAGATGATGATGATGATGAAGATGAAGAGGAAAAAACAGAAAATGAACTGAAATGACAGTTTTTTTTACCTTCCAACGTCGCAAGTGTACGATCTTACCATCACAACGCTCGTCCTCGAAGCTCTCTCCCCGGCAACGGTGCCAAAATTTGGTGTAGCTCAAGCGTAAGCACCACCTCCTTTACTTGTCAATCCGCGGAGATGTGAGGACCGGTATGAAGACCACGAGCAAGTGAAGGCACAAGTGCGTGAGTGAAAGCACACAAACATGCACCCACATACACACACACGCACACAAAGTAAGATCAAAGAGAGGAACAATGGAAAGCTTAGATTGCAAAAGAGTTCTTATACAAAAGCTCTATTCTCTCACAAGCTAACCCCCAAAAATGAGCTCTCTAGCTCTTTTTATAGTTTTTTGACTAGTTTTGGCCTTGTCCAGACCTAGTGTCTGGCCTAGTTAAAAAATAGGTTCCAGGGCTTATTTGAGGGCTCAAACGAAGTCTAAAAATTATGAAAATTGGTACGATGGTACTTCTAATACTCCTCAAGCTCGAGGACTCCTCGGCTTGAACAAAATGGAGTTATAAAAATAGATAATGGTATTTACAATGGTTTTTAGTGATTAAAATCACTATGTTTGTAGGGGATTCATCTGAAAATTTGACATACACTTCATGGAGCTCCCTACTTGCTCCCTTTCCTTGTGTGTCCACCTTTTGATGTGCTTCCATGCTTTGTCCTTGACTTTGAGCTTCAACAGAGACCAACATGCACAAATAGAGAAGCTTGATAAGACCAATTATCAAGCATGGAAGTTTAGAATCACAGCATACTTGCAAGGTAGAGGCTTGTATGGTTTGATTGACGGCACAAATATCAAACCCACATTACCAGAGGACCCAAATCAGCAACAATTGAGGGAGTTTAGACAAGGGTTATATTCATTTTATCACAAAATATTCAAGATTCAATGGTAGGACACATACAAGATCTAGACACAAGTAGAGATGTTTGGATTGCATTGGAAAGGTTGTATGTTACAGGTACAAGAGCAAGGAAGATTCAACTCAAAAATGAGTTGAATAACATAAAGAAAGATACAAGGACATCGGTCAATGATTACATATTGAAAGTTAAAGAGATTGCACATCAACTAGGATCAATTCAAGCTCATGTGGAGGACGACGACTTGGTTGCACATACTCTCAACGGACTCAAAGATGATGAGGGATGGAAACCCTTCATTACTTCAGTTTGTGTCAGAGGAGAATTACCAGATTTTGATCAACTTATTGCCCTCATGATCACGGAGGAGATGAATCTAAATGGTTCTACTTCAAATAAAAAAGGATCTCAAGGACAAGCTCTTTATGTAGGATCATCAAGAGGTGGAAACAGAGGTAGAAGAGGTTCAAATAGAGGTCGAGGAAGAAGGAGCGATGATCAAGGGACTTCAAGTGGCTTCTTCAACACAAGAGGAAGAGGAAGATCAAGTGCTAGAGGTACGAGAGGCTACTACAACTACAATCAAAGACAAAGGAGTGAAGATAAGAACAATTGCTATATATGTGGAAGGTATGGACACTATGCCAAAGATTGTTATCAAAATGAAAATAATCAAGGTGGTAATCGAAGAGGAGGCTATTCAAGAAGAGGTAAACAACAAGGAAATTATGCAGTTGAAGGTAAAATTGATGATTATGATTCTCTTCTTATGATGAATGTAGAAACTAAGATGAATTGCAATAGCGATGTATGGTATGTAGATAGTGGCTGTTCTAATCACATGTCTCATGATGCTTCATGGTTTTCTAATATGCATAATCCTTCATGTAAAGGTCATGTTGAAACAGGAGATGATACAACACATAAGATTACACAAGTTGGAGATGTCGTTATGTAGGATAAGAGCAAGACAAATTGCTTGAAGGATGTACTTTATGTGCCAAGGATCACTAAGAAGTTGATGTCAGTTGGTCAAATGGTAGAAAAAGGTTTGCAAATAAGATTTAATCATGCAGGTTGCTTCATTTAGGATCCAAAGCAAAGGAGGTTAATTGCTAGAGGTCAAAAACAAGGTAGATTGTTTACATTCAAGGTAAACCCAAATCATACAAACTATTTCTCTTATGGTATGCATCGAATAGCAGAGCTTGATCTATGGCACAAAAGGATTGGACACATGAAATGTACACAGGTTAAAGGAGCTATCAAAGAAGAGGATTGTTGAAGGATTACCTGATCTTACTAAGCAACATATGGTGCATCTTTGTGAAGCATGTCAAATGGGTAAGCAGAATAGACAAGCTTTCAAGCATTCAAGCTATGTAAGTGATGGTTTGCTAGATCTCATACACACAGATGTGTGGGGACCTACTAAAGAGGCATCCTTGGTTGGTAATAAGTACTATGTATCATTCATTGATGATCATAGTAGAATGACATTTGTGTATTTCATTAAACATAAGAGTGAGGTCTTTGATTGTTTCAAGAAGTTCAAATCATATGTCGAAAAGCAAATAGGAAGGTATATTAAGAAGCTAAGATCTGATGGAGGGGGCGAGTATTTCTCTCAAGCTTTTACTGATTTTTTGTATGATGAAGGTATCAAAAGAGAAGTTACATGCAGGTATACTCCACAACAAAATGGAGTCACAGAAAGAAGAAACAGAATCATAGCAGAAGCATCTAGAAGCATGCTTAATGATATGTGTTTGCCTAATTATTTTTGGGCTGAAGCTGTTAGCACGTGTTTACATTATGAATAGAGTTCCGAGTGCTGGAGTTCATCATTTGACACCATATGAGATATGGCATGGAAGGAAACCAAGTGTAAGTCATTTGAAAGTATTTGGTTGTGTATGTTATGTACATGTACCTAGTGAAGTGAGATCAAAACTTGATGTGAAATCAGAAAAATGTATCTTTATTGGTTATGCAAATACTCAAGGAGGATATAGATGTTATAATCCTCATACCAATAAGGTGGTTGTTTCAAGAGATGTAAATTTTGATGAATCACTTTCATGGTATGCAGATAAGAATTGTTTGCAGGTCATGGATGAAAATGAAGAAGGTGTGGTTGAAGGAGATGAATGCATAGTTCAGCCATCAGGAAAGTTTAAATGATGAAAGGAGTGGTTTGGATGAAGAAAGAGGATCACCTTTCAACGGAAGATTAAGGCAAGAGTCACCTCCAAGTGTTAAAAGTAAAGGTAAACTCAAACTTGTTGAAGTTAATGATGAAGGAGAGGAAATTAGTGATGTATGTGAGTATGGAGAATCATGAAAGGTTCCTAATAAGAAAGGAAGAGCATCTACATTGGAGGTAAGAAGAACTTCAAGAGTGAGTAAGCAACCTCAAAGGTATACTTATGAATCTTTTATGAATACTCATTATGCTTTTATGACAAAAGTTGAGCAGGAAAATGAACCCACATGTTATGATGAGGCAAAAGGAGATGAAAAGTGGGAGAAAGCAATGAGAGAAGAAATGGAAGCACTACATGATAACAAGACTTGGAATTTAGTTCCAAAGACACCAAAACAAAAGGTAATTGGTTGCAAGTGGGTTTTTAAGATTAAAAGAAGTAGTGATGGTAGTGTGTCAAGATATAAGGCTAGACTTGTAGCAAAAGGATATAATCAAACTCAAGGAGTGGACTATGAGGAAACATTTAGTCCAGTAGCAAACATGGCAACGGTAAGAACTTTGTTGGCTTTAGCTGCAAGTAAAAGGTGGAATATATATCAACTTGATATAAAGAATGCCTTTCTTAATGGTGAGTTAAATGAAGAAGTGTATATGTCACAACCAGATGGTTATGTGGATGCAAAATGTCCTAATCATGTATGCAGGTTAAAGAAGGCATTGTATGGTCTTAAGCAGGCACCAAGGGCATGGAATGCAAGGTTGGTAAAGTATCTTATGCTGCAAGGATACACAGTGAGTCATGCTGATCCTTCACTTTATGTAAAACATGTAGATGACATGTGTGTCTATGTATGCATTTATGTGGATGACTTGTTGATTACAGGGAATGATGCAAAAGAAATTGATGAGATAAAAGCTAATTTGGGAAAGGAATTTAAAATTTCAGATCTTGGTTTGCTTAGATACTTTCTTGGGATTGAAATTATGTATAGCGATGAAGGTATGTGGTTGATACAGAGAAAGTATAAACAATGAAGTACAAGTTTCTTTTGTGGGAACAAAGGATCAAGTTGCAGATATCTTCACCAAATCCTTGGATGGACCAAAGCTTCAAAGATTCAACTATATTCTTGGCATGAAGGAAATACCCTTTGAAACTTGAGGGGGAGAATGTTGCGAACATTTGTTTTATATAGGGTACAAGTTTCAAATTATGTAAATACCTTTGGGAAGTCTTCAAATACTTCAAGAAGGCTCATATTATTCATAAAATGTAGCAAAAATACCACGTGAGTTCTAGAACATGGTGAGTCAAATTAGTGAGTCACAAGGGAGCTGCAGTGGTGTCTTAGTGGAAGGTCGATGTGGCTAGTTCTCAAAGTCCATCAATACTTTGCTTAGTTGAGCACTTGAGTCATGTAATACCTCCATCCAAGTGTCTACCATGAATTTAGATGTATTAGGAAGATTTTATATTAGTTTCCCATGCTATAAAAAGAGGAGAAAAGTCGTGATCTTGTTGGATGTCCAAGAGAGTCATATGTGTATCTCTATGCTGCTGTAGTTTTGTATGCAGAGATTGCAGAGCTTGTATCTCCCTCATTATATATCCAAATTACATGTTTGATAGCTCATTTGAAAGCTCTTACTGTCTACGTTCGTTCTGTAAATTTTCATAATCATTGGATTTGTGAGCTGAGAGCAGTACCCTTTGCAAGTAGTGTGTGTTCTATGGTTTTACCCCCTGCTGAAGATCTCCATTAAACCTCAAACTTGCAGAGGTCATATCTCCTTGTATATGTATCCAAAGCATGTGTTCTTTGGCTTGTTAGAAAGCTCTCAAAGGCTACATATATTCGGGAAAGTTTAAGATTCATTGGAGTTGTGACTTAAGAGCAGTAGTCTCTGCAAGTGATGTGTGTCCTCGGGTTCATCTCTGTTTCAAGGTCTCCATTAAAGCTGCATATTGCAGAGGTCATAACTCATTGTGTATTTATCCATTTGAGGTCTTCTATAGCGTGTTGGAAAGCTCTTAGAGTGTAGGTTATGTGTGTGAAACAGTTTTGGAAAATTCTAAGTGAGTAAAGAGCAATTTGCTCTGCAAGAAAACTGGTCTGTGCATACAAGTTTGTGAAAAAGTCAACTAGGTCCTGTTGGGTTTCACCTACTTCTAGCTGTACTTTGGAGATCAATAAACTCCAACATCTTTCAACAAAAAATTCGTGTGGATTCTAAGCCATTAGATTGGTTTATTGTATGTCCAGGATCAAATGGGAAAAGAAAGGCACTAGAAGACAAAATAAGACCACAATCTTTGTCAAAAAAGACAAAAGAGCAAACTCCCATGCGAAGAGAGAGAAGAAAAAATTGCGAAATCGCCTATTGACAGCCGTCGGATCGTTTTTGATTTGGAGGGTGGAGATTGAGAGCCAGTCTACTGTAACTAAAAGACAAAATAGCTCCATGGACTGTCACTAAAAGACAAAACCACAAAAATTCATGGGAAGAGAGAGAAAGATTTCGGGGTGCGCGTAGCTTTTTGACCATTAGATGTGAGGGAGGATGGATGGTTGGGATTGAATAGGATTGAATTCATGTAAGGATCAAATCTCATCCATTCATTTTTCTCAAAATCCAATGGCCCAAATTCAAGGCGCCTTTTTTCCTTTTGGTAGCAACCACATCCATTAGATCTAAGCAACATCTAAGGGCTATAATTTAAAGTAGCCCATTTCTTAAGAACTAATCTTAGCCATTGAATCTTGAAGGGCATCCAAGGGTTGAGTTTGAATCCCATGACTTTCAAAAACTACCCGAGGAACAAAACCACGAATTTTAGCTTGTTTATGTGGTTTTGACTAGCCCAAACCAAGGGAAGCCTATGCCTAGCCTAGTTGATTAAGAGCCTAGACTGTGGCCACCACCCTCTTCTCATTGGTCCATCACTAATCACTCTCTAATCTAAAAGGCCCATTCAGGGTTCATTTTTTTCCCTAATGAATCATGATAGGTGCAAGAGATTGAAAAATTACGACCACCATGTGCTATAGAGATGACTCTCCTCCCAACCAAATGCCTCTATATATAGCTTTCTCTAGGGGACTGCCTTCTTGGGCAGGTGGATACTAGCTAGCCATGTGTCGGCCATGTAACTGCATGTGCACCAAGTGTCCCAGTTAACTTGAGTTAACTCAAGTGGATGCTTCTAGAAGGCTCTAGAGCTCTTTGGGCAAAACACTCTCCCCATGCTCCGCTCCTCCTTCACATCCTTGAGACTTAACCACTAAGCTAAGTGGATCACTTGTTCACAAGAGCACAAGACCTCCTAGTAAGTCTAAACTCGAGATCTTTGGTCATACACACGGATGACCAAACGGTGTCCGATTTCAGATCTATCTGAACCGGCCAGACCATTGGATCACAGACTTCCTTTATTACAATAGGGATTTTATTTTGAATGTTTTTGATGTGGGTGATACCATATGGGTTAATTTAAATATTATAATGTGGATTGATGTGACTAAAGTTTTATTCAAATCTTATGATGTGGAGTGTTGTGATGATATCATATGATTATTGATTCAAATGGCATCATATTAAAGTCATATATATAATCATCTATGTATCTATCTATCTATCTATCTATCTATCTATCTATCTATCTATCTATCTATCTATCTATCTATCTATCTATCTATCTATCTATCTATCTATCCATCTATGTATGGATCTATCTATTTATGGATCTATCTATCTATCTATCCATCTATATTTCTACCTCCCTATGTATCTATCTCTTAAATTAATATATATATTAATCTATGTGTCTATGTATCTGTCTATTTATGTATCTATCTATATATGTATCTAATGGAAATAAACACACATATACACATAATGTTGTGAAGTAAGAGTTAATGTTATGAGTTAGACAATAACAATAGTGTTTAAATCACACACACCTATACATACTATTGTGAAGTAGGAATCAATGCTATGAGTCAAACAATCACAATAGTTTTTAAATCACAATCATTCACATAGACCTACAAAAAATATTAAGAAGTAATAACGAATGCTTTGAGTCAAACAATCACCATATTTTTTAAATAACAATAATATAGACTGACCTACACACACTATTGTGAAACACGAAATAATGCTATGATCATACATTCCCAATAGTTCTTAGATCAGATGCATAAACACACACGTACACATACTATTGTGAAATAAGAATCAATGCTATATGTAAAAGAATCACAATAATTTTTTGAATCTCAAACATAAAGAGAAACCTAGAATGTCATACTATTGTGGAGTAAGAACATCAGTCAGACAATCACAATATTTTTTAAGTCATGATCATACATACAGACCTACACATACTATTGTGAAGTAAGAAGCAATATTATGAGCCAGCCAATCAAAATAAATTTTAAATCACATCCATGAACATGGACCTACATATACTATTGTGAAGCAAGAATCAATGTTATGAGTGAGACAATCACAATAGGTTTTAAATCACAATCATACACACCAAACTACTCATACTATTATGAAATAGGAATCAATTCTTTGTGTTAGAAAATCACAATAGTGTTTAAATGATAATCATACACATAAACCTACACATACTATTATGAGGTAAGAACCAATACTATGAGTCAAGAAATCACATAAATACAAGCCTAAACATACTATTGTGAAGTAAGAATCAATGTTATGATTCGAATAATCGCGATGGTTTTTAAATAAAGATCATACACACACACACATACACAAATGCACATGCACATACACATACTATTACATGCAAATAAACACATATAAACACATGCTATTGTGATGTAAGAATCAATGCTATGAGTCAAACAATCATAATTGTTTCTAAACTACAATCATATACACACACATACATGCATAGGCATACACAAATTCTTACACACACATAACAACATACCTACATATACTATTGTGAATTAAGAATCAATGCCATGATTCAAACAATGACAATAGTAATCACAATCATAGGCATGCATACACATACTATTAGACACACATAAACACACACACATGTATATGTGTGTGTGTGTATATATATATATATATACACACACAGACACAAACACACACATTCTATTATGAAGTAAGAATAAATGGTATTAGTTAGCCAATCACAATATTTTTTTAAATCACATACATACACCCACACATACATGCACATAGACATACACATACTATTGTGAAGTAAGAATCAAGCTAGGAGTCAAAAAATTACAATAGTTTTTAAATTACATACATGCATGTACATACACACACATACATGCACACACATAAACATACTATTTTAAAGTCAAAATCAATGCCATGAGTTGGAAAATCACATTAGTTTTCAAATCACTATCATACACATACTATTATGCACACATACACATAAAATGTGAAGTGAGAATCAATTGTATGAGTCATACACTCATAATAGTTTTTAAATTATTTACATACACACACACATACATACATACACACATACACATACGTTTTTGAAGTAAGAATCAATGCTATGAGTTAGACAATCATAATAGTGCTTAAATCAAAATCATAGACACAAAAATACACATCTACATACAAACTCTATTACACACACATACATGTACTATTATGAATCAAGAATCAATTCTATGATTTGGACAATCACAATAGTTTTTCAAATCAAAATCATAGAGACACACATACAAGAGTACACATACACATACTATTACACACACATGCACATACTATTGTGAAGTAAGAATCACTATTATGATTCAGTTAATGATAATAGTTTTTAGAGAACATACATAGACACACATACACACAAACATATGTGATACAAATACATACACATATGCACTAAAACTATTATGAAGTAAGAGTCAATGCTCTGATTCAAATAGTCACAATAAATCATAAACCTAGAGAGATCCTAAAACTATCATGAAGTAAGGATCATTATGATTCAAACAATCATGATACTTTAAAGTTCAAAAATCCTAAAACAAATAGATTTTTCAATCCAAAATTCTAAATATTAATGCTAAACAATACTATTATTTTCTAAATTTTAAATCCTAAACTATAAATTAAATATAAATATTCCTAAAATTTTCTGATTTTAGCTATTAGATCTCGATATTCGTTAATATTATTTATAATTAGTCCTAAATATTTTAATTTCAAACATTCATTCTATTTTTAAATATTAATTTTATAAACATCCAATCTTAATTTTTTGATTTTCTAAATTTCTAAAATTTAAGTTTTTGAGAAAAAGTATACATCTTGCTTTTGCATATAACATTGTTAGTTCATAGAAGACAAGGAATCTTCTGTGATTGTATAACATCGGCATGTATTTTATTAAAAAAAGCCATGATGATCAAAAAGTTTTTTGATTAAAAAGGTTTTTGATCGAAAATCCTTAAATTTCCATGAAAAAACTATTCAAACTTTTTCGAATAAGCAATGTGCATTGAATAGTTTGACAGAATAAATGAGAATTCATTGAAAAATTCCATAATTATTCACAAATAATCAAATGATCAAATAAAAAATAATGCAACCTAGGAAAACATACATACTGCTTTTTTGGCATCATATGGATGCAATATATTATTTATCATTTTATTCATGAGGTGTTGTCTTCCATTTCTATTACTCTCAAGTTTTGACTATGTTTATGTAGTTTGTATATGATTATGGTTATAAATTTGATATTTTATTAATATTTGTGTAGTTTATGATTATGATGTTATTCTACTATGTCACTATGCACATGTTTATGGTTATGATGTTATTGCATAGGTATAATACAATTTTATGGTTATGCTCTTATCAGAGTTCATGCAGGTTATAGTTATGCATTTATTGTTATGATTATGATTATATAGATTCATATGGTACATGTCTATGCATGCATCGGTCTGCATGATTAATTTATGATTATGTAGATGCTATTGTAGTTCATGTAGGTTATGGTTATACATTTATTGTTATTTTTTTGGTTATGCATGTTCATATTGTACATGTCTATGCATGCATAGTTAATTATGATTATGATTATGGAGGCTCGTGTTGTACAAATGCACAAGTCTATGCTTATGATATTATTTTGCTTCATGAAAGTTATGGTTATGCTATTGTTGTTATGATTATGGTTATAGGTTCATGTTGTATGGACATGTTCATATGCAGGCCTACATAAGTGTGAACAAGCATGAAAGCATGTTTTTTCCAATATACATGAATATACTGACAAATATATTAATATGATTTTTCTCTTATTTTTTTAATAATTATCTTATGTGGTTTAAGACATGCGTACAACAAATTGATGGTAGCACCAAACACACAAAGTTCCTTTAGATGCATATTGTGAGTCCTCTATGTTTCCCCATGTTATCTTATTGATTGGTGCATAAAATTTTAAACCAATGAAAGTGGTCAAAATACGTATAAAAAGATGTGGATTCTATTGTAGTGTATGTGTGTACATATGTATGTATGTATCTATGCACGTATGTATATGTGTATTTATGTATGCATTGTCACGAGGAAGGAGATAAGGAAGAGAGATCACACACACTCTCACTCTCAAGGAGAAGCACACACACAAATTGAGGCAAGGAAGAAAAATCTTCTTCTTCTTCTTCTATTACATAAAAGGAATGTACAGGAATGACCTAAAACAAGAATACAACAAGTGCAATATATAAAGATCAATACATAAGGAAAAACCTAATGTCCGCGAATGAGTGAGCTGGCAAGAAACAAATGTGCCATCAGTCTCGATAGATCAATCTAATAAAGCTCAATGAAGTATCCCTGACATATACCGACTTGACCACTATACATGTCTGAGAAATGAAAAACTGGTACGTGTCATCCTGGATCATCACATGTTGAGCTTGATATCTCAACACTTCCCCTCAAGCTCAATGCCATATCGTGTAATCCAAGCATCTCGCGAAACTTCTTCAACTTCTTAGCTCCAAGTGCTTTGGTGAAAATATCAGCAACGTGCTCATCTGTTCTCACATAAACAAGATCAATATCACTTGCTAATACCTTCTATATGATGAAGTGATAATGTACCTCGATATGCTATGTTCTAGCATGGAAAACAGGGTTCCGTGCTAATTGTATGCTGCTAAGATTATCACAATAGATAATGATAGGCTTTTGCACTTCCACACCTAAATCTGCAAGTAATATCTCCAGCCATGATGCCTGACATGCTGCCATTGCAGCACCTCTATACTCAGCCTCTGTACTCGACAAAGCAACATTGGGTTGCTTCTTACTACTCCATGTAATAGCTGCACCTCCAAGTGAGAAAAGAAAGCCACTAGTAGATCTTCTATCTGGAGTACTACCAACCCAATCTGCATCGGTGTATCCATGAACCTGCAACTCTACACTAGCTTCATAAAACAATGCATAATCCAAAGTAGCACTCACATAACGTAGAGTGCACCTCAAAGCATCCAAATGTGGCTTCCTGGGAACCTGCATAAACTGACTTTCAAGTCCAGCAGTATAACTTAGATTAGGCCTTGTTATTGTGAGATATATAAGACTTCCCACAATTTTCCCGTACATAGTAGCATTTTCCAATGCTTCACTTGATGTAGTATCCAATTTCAAATTCTGATCTAATGGCATAGAAATTGGCTTACAATCATCCATACCATACTTTTGCAGCATATTCAAGGCATATTGCCTTTGCGACATCCATATACCTGTTTCTGTATGTATAAACTCAATGCCCAAGAAATAGCGCACCAGACCAAGATCCTTCATGTCGAATTCCTGCATAAGAAGTCTCTTTACCTCTTTGATGCTTTCTTCATTATCACCACCTACAATCACGTCATCAACATAAATAGCCACAATAGTGATGCCATCATCAGCCTTCCTTGCATATAGTGAGTGATCTGCATCACACATAGAGAACCCAATGCTGGTTAAGTAACCAACAATCCTTGCATGCCATGCACGAGGGGCTTGCTTCAGCCCATACAAAGCCTTTTACAACCTGCAAACATATTCTGGATGCTTTGAATCTTCATATCCTTGTGGCTAGTCCATATATACTTCTTCCTATAACTCACCATGTAGGAAAGCATTCTTCACATCCATCCTATGCAAAGTCCATCCTTTTGTTGTAGCTAATGCAGCAAGTGTTATGACAGTAGAAACTTTATCTACAGGGTTGAATGTTTCCTCATAATCAATGCCATATGTCTGTGCATAACCTTTAGCTACCAATCGTGCTTTATACCTGCTTATGCTACCATCAACATTATGCTTTACCTTGTAAACCCATTTGTAGCCTATGGGTTTCTTTCCTTGTGGCAATGGAACTAGATTCCATGTATCATTTCCATAAAGTGCAGCCATCTCCTCATCCATAGCTTTTTCCCAATCTGCATTACCAATTGCATCTTCAAAACAAGAAGGTTCAGCATGTTGTATTACCTTGGTCATGTAAGCACAATGGCAAGCCATGTAACTATCATATGTCAATCGTTGCACTGAATTACACATCCTCCCAGATCTTCTTGGTCCTAGGTCACTTCTCCTTGTATCATTTGCATGTGCCCTTCTTACTCCTGGAGTCTTCACAGAGTGCAATCCAAGTTCCTCATCAAGACTTTTCTGAACCACTTGAATATCCATCAACATCTTCAAAACCTGCACATGTTTTACTACCAGCAGAAAGCTTTTCTTTACCTTTCTTGGATGTATTTGATGAATTTGCTGGTCTGAAATTTCCATGCAATCTTCCACTCTATGGATTTAAGTTGGAACTATTGTTTGGTGATGCATGTGGTCCACTCAAAACTTGAGATTTTGCACTTGCTTTTTCAGCATTTTCTTTGTCATTTGGTTCAAGATTCAGTCCTTCTTTGGCATTTGCATAGAAGCTTGACATTTCATCAAATACCACATCTCTGCTCACCTTCACCTGTCATGTGAGTGGGTTATAACATTTGTACCCCTTTTTGCTCAAGGGAGTATCCAATGAAGACACATTTTTCTGCTTTCAGATCAAGCTTCGTCCTCAACTCATCTAGAACATGTACATATGCAATATAGCCAAAAACTTTCAGATGTGATAAGTTTGGATTTTTACTTGTAAACTTCTCTTCAAGTGTAACTTGATGTACAACAACAGTCGGGGTTTGGTTCATGATGTATACAGCACTATGCATAGCTTCTGCCCAATAACAATGAGGCATATTCTTCTCAGCCATCAAGGCTCTTGCTATTTCTGCAATATGTCTATTTTTGCATTCAGCAACGCCATTCTGTTGTGGTGTGTACCTCCATGAAAACTCATGCCAAATTCCATGATTTTTTAGAAAACTGTTGAACTCATTTGACATGTATTCACCTCCTCCATCAGATCTTAATGTGTGAATGTACTTCCCTGTCTACTTTTCCACCATAGCTTTAAAATTCTGGAAGTGAGTGAACACCTCGCTCTTCTCTTTCATGAAATATATCCATACTTTGCGTGTATGGTCATCAATGAAAGTAACATAAAACCTGCAACTGCCCATAGATGTGGTCTTTGTTGGACCCCAAACATCTGTATGTACTACTTCTAGTACATTCTCACTAACATGCTTGTCATGTTGAAATGATGCTCTTGGCTGTTTACCAAATTGACATGCTGCACATACCTTTTGCATTTCTGCAACTTTGAAATTTGGTAGTCCATGGACAATCTCCTTTGACTGCATCAATTTCAGCCTTTGCAAGTTTACATGTCCAATTTGTTTGTGCCACATCTCTATATCTGCAATAACTCCTGCACCTTTTGCAAACATGGTTGCATTCATTTCAGGAATCTTCACATTTAAGGTGAACATCCTACCCACTTTGTTTCCTTTGGCAACCAATCGTCCATCCTGCTTGTACTCTTCTACATATAATCCATCAACATTGAACCTGACTTGTAATCCCTGGTCAACCATTTGTCCAACAGAAACCATATTCTTTGTTATATTTGGAACATGCAACACATCAGCAAGATGTTTTACCTTCCCGTCCTCCATAGACAATGCTATGTTTCCTATATGCTCAATAGGATGCGATCTATCATCACCTATTTCAACATATCTAGGAATTGGCATTTTGTGCAAACTACCAAACCATTCTGCATGACATGTCATGTAATTTGAAGCACCTGAATCAACATACCAGACATTAACATTCGATTTTGAAACACCAGTAGACATCGTATTCATCATGTGATGTTGAACCATAAACAACTTCTCAGAATCATCTACACTTGTGGATGCATAGTTGTTTTGCTGCCTTCTGTTTTTGATTCTTCAACCTACAATCACGTTCAAAGTGTTCAGGTTTACCACAATTCCAACATCCTTTACTATCATTACCTGAATCATTTCTTTGGAAAATTCTGCGACCTCTTTGGCTCCCCCTGCCTCGAAACTATCCTCTTCCTCTTGCATGATTCTGTTGTTGACCTTGGTCTTGGTTACTGTTTCCTCTTCCACTTCCAAAACCTCTACCTCTGCCTCTTCCTCTGCCAGAGTAGAATACCTGCTCAGAACTGGGATTTCCTTGGGAGTTTGAATCCTCACCAAGATTCTTTTCTTCAATAATCAGCATAGATACCAGATCAACAAAATTAGGAATATTTTTCCTAGTCTGTATGGAAGTTCTGAACTGCTTATATGCAGCTCCTAAACCACGCAGACACACTTCCACCTTATCATCATCATCATCTACATTCACGCCAATAGATGCAAGTGACTCACATATGCTTTTGATTTTTAGAGTGTAGTCACTTATCGACATGATCTTCTTTTCCAATGTATGCAGCTCGTTCTTGAGTTGCAATTTCAGTGCCTCTGTATTAGTCTCATACAAAGTGACCAAACTGTTTCAAGCCTCTTTTGGAGTCTTGGCGTCCTGTATGTGTCCAATCATGCTATCTTGTATGCTAACAGATAGCCAATACATTACCTTTTGTGTTCCTTGATTCCATTCCTCATATGCTCTTAACTGGTCTGCAGTCTGATTCCTTTCTGGTAACTGCGGAGCATTTTCATTCCCTCCTTCGATGTACTTCTAGTAGCCTTTTCCCATCAGGGAATTCGTCATTGTGAATCTCCAAGCATGGAAGTTTTTCTTGTCTAGCTTATCGCCCATAAGCTGACTCATTCCATCTGCGTTTGCCATTTTTGCAACAATTCACAACACTGCAAAACACTACAAGCAGCACTTCTGCGTGAACACTATCGCACTATGACGTGACAGTTCGATCTCAGAAAAACACAGTTTTCGTGTATCAACAATACACGGAATCGCTTGAAATTTTGGATCTGGAATATATGAGTGTCGCCAAACACAATGCAAGTTACAGTTTCTAAAACTGACGTGGTTTTTCTTCTGCTCACACACACACTCTCACTCTCAAGAAGAAGCATACACACAAATTGAGGCAAGGAAGAAAAACCTTCTTCTTCTTCTTCTTCTATTACATAAACGGAATGTACAAGAATGACCTAAAACAAGAATACAACAAGTGCAATATATAAAGATCAGTACATAAGGAAAAACCTAATGTCTGCAAATGAGTGAGTTGGCAAGAAACAAATGTGCCATCACTCTCGGTAGATAAATCTAATAAAGCTCAATGGAGTATCCCTGACATATATCGGCGTGACCACTATACATGTCAGAGAAATGAAAAACTGGTACGTGTCATCTTGGATCATCACATGTTGAGCTTGATATCTCAACATGTATGTATGTATGTATGTATGTATTGGAAGGAGGCTATCAATAGTGGGCAATTTTGTAACCAATTTGTATGTATTTGTGAATATTATAGATTCCTCTATAAAGTACTGCTATTCACCCTACAAGGAATATTGATGCATAGCGATGGTTAATGTGACACAATTTTGTTGTTATATAATTGCATCAAACATCACAACGAGCATCAAGCATGCGATGTTGGTTAAATGATGGAAACTTCAATGCTCGTTTCGACGTGTAAAGCGATGTGCATTGCAACGGAAGCACTAAGCATCACTAAAGCAATGAAATAGAAAAGCATCACATAAGGGACGCTCTTTGCATTGCATAGACGACGTTCAAAAGCATTGCTTATGTAACACTTTCTGAACACGCATATACGATGGTTTAGCATCGGTTATACGATAGTTTTTTGACAAAAAAATGTTGAAGGCTCTTCGATCAACATCTACACACATATGATCAAACAGCTCTCCAACATTCACAATTGTGCTATGCTTACAAGCTAACACAATTACTCGCTGAATTCTTCTTTTGTCTAATCTCTATCTTATTGTCTCTCTCTCTCTCTATTTCTCTCCTTTTAATCTATTTCCCTTTGAATTATCTCTCTTTCTCTTTCTCTTTTGATCTCTCTCTCTCTCTCTATTGTCGGTTATTCAAGAAGTTAACCAAGCAAAAAATATGGCTAATTATTGTAAATACAATTTCCATTCTTTGTATATCATTTTGATTGATTCATTTTCATCAATTAGCATACTCACTTATTCATATGCACATATACACTTATACATGAAGATGCATGTTCACACATATAGACATATACACATGCACATACACAACACATATATACACACACATACATATGCACATACACAGACATACACATATACACACACATACACATGCATGTGCACAAACATTTCTACAAACACATAAAAGGACTTTCATGCATGCATTATTGGATATACACATACACATACACACATTAACACATACTTAAATACATGTATATGCACATTCACATGCATGCACATACACATGGATGCAAATGGAAATGCATGCACATGCACATAAATGTTTCATACATATACACATGCATATATATACACTTGTATATGTTTATACACATACACATGCATATGCACATACCTACATATACACACACATACACATATATACACATATACATGCACATACGTACACACACATACACATGCACATACATATATATACACATATACATGCATATACACACATACACATGCACATACATACATATACACATATACATGCATATACACACATATACACATACAATTACACATATACACACATATACACACATATACACATAAAATTACACATATACATGCACATACATACATATACACACACATACACATGCACACACACATACATATGCATATACACTTACACATGCACATGCACATACATGCATATACACATATACATATGTACATGCATACATATACACACGCATACACACATATAAATGCACATATGTACACACACATATAAATGCACATATGTACACACACATACACATATATACACACATATACATGCACATACATACATATACACACACAAATATACAGATACACTTACATATATATATGCACATACATACATATACACACACTTGAGGCTGTCATGTGTGCAGCATATGTACTGAACAGGTGTCCCACCAAAGCGTTGCAGTCTATCACTCCATATGAGGCTTGGCATGACCGCAAGCCATCTGTTGCTCATCTGCGTGTTTTTGGTTGTTTGGCATATGCATTAGTGCCTGAACAACATCGCAGAAAATTGGATGATAAGGCAATAAAATGTATTTTTGTTGGGTACAGTTCTGAAAGTAAAGGCTATCGTCTGTATCATCCACAAACTAAACGCATTCTGGTTAGCCGTGATGTTGTCTTTGTGGAAGATGCTATTCAGCCATTGCTTTCATGTACTAAGGAGACATCTGTTAGCTCCAAAGACATGTATGATACTTTGATGCCTCTTTTTATAGGTGGACAGGCTAGCGTTGGTCCTAATGAGGCAACTTCTCAGCCTTTGCAGGTTTCATATGATGATGCAGATCATTCCATTTCTGATGCAGATTTACATGATGCACTTGTTGATGAGAGAGCTAATATTGAACAGGCAAAAACTATGCCAAAATGGCTGGTGCAGACTTTGCGTGATAGCAAATTAGATGCACCTTTGTCATATCGTACTCGTTCAGGCTCTCAGAGTACCTCCTTTGCATCAGATTGCTATGCTATGGCTGCATCTAGTCTCTGTGATGAGAATGAGCCTGTTTCTTTTGATGAAGCACAAAATTCAGAAAATTGGATGGCTGCTATGCAATCTGAATATGATGCTATAATGAAGAATGGTACATGGTCTTTATGTGACTTGCCTCCTGGCAAGAAGGCCATTGGCACTAAGTGGGTATACAAGCTGAAGCGTAAACCTGATGGTACAGTTGACAGGTATAAGGCTAGGCTTGTTGCAAAGGGTTATGCGCAGGAAAGAGGCATTGATTTTGATGAGACCTTTGCACCTACATGCCGTATGACTACTGTTCGGAGCATTTGTGCACTTGCAGCCCATCATGGTTGGAATGTACATCAGTTGGACATTAAAACAGCATTTCTGAATGGTGACTTGCATGAAGAAGTGTATGTTTTTCAGCCCCGTGGCTTTGTGCAGAAAGGGCATGAAAACCAGGTGTGCAGGTTAAAGAAGGTGTTATATGGTTTAAAGCAAGCACCACGTGCTTGGCATGAGAAAATACATGCCTATCTGATTGCACATGGTTTTGAGAACAGTCCAACTAAAAGCACCTTATATGTTAAGCATGCTAATGATGTGCTTTTGATCATTGTTGTCTATGTAGACGACATGCTGCTCACTGGTCCTCTTGAGAAGCATATTGCTGATTTCAAGGCTGATTTGCGTGCCTCATTTGAGATGTCTAATTTGGGGCATTTGCATCACTATTTGGGCATTCAGTTTATGCAAGTTGATGGTGGAATGGCTTTGTGTCAAACGAAATATATTGACACATTATTGCAGCGTTTTGGCCTTGAAGACTGTAAGCCTATTGCCACTCCTATGGAGACAGGTTTACGATTGAGTCTTCATGATGCTGGAGATGCATTTGATGTTGTTCTCTATCAGCAGGCTGTTGGATGCTTGATTTACTTATGCATTACTCGGCCAGATATTCAGTTTGCTGTCTCACAGATGAGCAGGTTTATGCATTGCCCAGGAGTCACACATTGGAAAGTGGTTAAGCGCATCTTTCGCTACTTGAGTGGTACTCGGCTACTTGGGTTGTTTTATCCCAAGGGGGGATCACTACCGCCAGATTTGCATGCTTTTTCTGACTCAGATTGGGCTGGTTGCTATGACACTCGTGTGTCCACCAGTGGTTTTTGCTTCATGCTTGGTAGCTCATGTATATCTTGGTTGAGCAAGAAGCAGCCTACTGTGGCCACTTCCAGTTGTGAGGCTGAGTATAGGGCAGCTTTCACAGCGATTGTTGAGTGTGTGTGGCTCAAACGCCTTATGGTTGATTTGGGTGTTGGCCAGTCTTCTGCCACCACCATCTTCATTGACAGTCAGAGCGCATTGGCAGTTGCGAGGAACCTTGTGTTCCATGCTCGCACTAAGCACATTGAGGTGCATTATCACTATGTCAGGGAGAGGTTCTCTACTGGGGAGATCAGCTTGGCATATGTGCCCACGCAGGAGAACATTACAGACCTTTTCACGAAGGCTCTGCCTAGGGAGAAGTTTGAAGCTTTCCGCAAAGCTTTGGGCTTACTTCCTTTTGTGGAGTGATTTCCACATAGCTCGGCACTTCCTTATACATGAGTGCCAGCTCCTTGTTCACCGCATCACTCCCAGGGGGGATTTGTTGATATATTTAGGTAGTGATGTGTGTGAACACTCTAGGATCGCCGGGGCACTTTTTTCCCTCTTTAGGAGGTTTTTTTCCCCCGGCTTGTATATACGCCTATTGCCCTAATGGGCTACTTATCTCTGTACATTCTCTAGTAATACATTCAGTCTTGTGTGTTGTGCTCCAAGCTTCTTCTTCTTCCTTGTGTTGTTCGCGTGCTTTCGCAGACGTCTAACTCCAACAGTCCGTACTTCTGTATCTGTGAATGTCTCTATGCATGCCACCACAAGTCGCATTATTCTCATTAGTAGAATATAAGCTGGATCATTTACATCTTTGTATGTAGATATGACAGCTTCTGCTGTACCAATCATGTACTTGGCCAAGATCCTACTTTTGTTCTTGCTATCTTTGGAAAATTCAACCATTTTGGTGGAAGTTGCCTTGCATTTCTTCTTTCCCAAAATACTGACCATTCTCTTCTTCTAGCTACTGGACAATAGGATGGATTTATCTTTAATTGAAAAGGTGCCTCTTTCCAGATCTTTCTGCATTCCTGTTAGCATCCAACCATCTATTCCTCCATTTAGGGTTAGCTTTTTCAAATAACTCCTTAGTGACATTAATATCTTCTTCACACTCCAAATATTTATTTGGGGGTAGTCCTACTCTTGCAATCTGATAATTCCTAACACTTTCCAAAATCATAAAGAATGGTATTCCTAAACCATCAATTGCCCAATGATGTTGATCTGGATTTACTCCCTTATTTAGAGAAAAATTTACAATCTGCTCTTCATATTCATCATGCATTTTCCTTATGAACTTCATTCTTGATTCCCTATTTGTTAGAAGCATTTGAACAAATTCATCTCAATATTCTTCAAAAGTTTTGACTTCTTGCTCACTAATATTTTGGAATCTATTTTCTTCTCCTCCTTCCTCTTCCTCTGCTTGTGTAGTTTCTGCTTATTCTTCAACTTGTTTTTGTGGGCATTCCAACTTTTTTTGTAACTTTTCCACCATCAGCATTAATCCCTGATTCTGAGATACCAAAAGTTCTTTTTCTGATTTCCATTCACTTCTTTCTTTTACTATATCCAAATGTAATTTGTTGTATCCTCTCATTGCACTAGCAGCATGCACACTAGCTTGTTTTTCCATTTCCTTGACTTCTTTCAATTCTTCCTGTAACCTATGGATTTCCTTATTCAATTCTTCTTTTTCTTCTTGGGTTATTTGTTCAGTCTGAATCTCTCCTTTCAATTGACCTTCCTCCATCAATAATCTATTTATGTCCTCATTAGCTTTGACCATTATCTGGTATGAACTCTCGAGTGTTCTAAATCTTCCTTCCACTTTCTTCAATTCCATTTCTACTTTATTGTTATGCTCCAATTGCTTAATACATTTGCTCTCAAGAAATTGTATTTTGTTCTGGTTTTGAACCTCCTGTTCTTCTAGTGAAAAAAATATGTTTGTCAGGATGTCATTCTTTTCCTGTACAACTCTTATCTGTTCCTCTAGGTGTTCCTTTTCTTTTTTCTGCTCAGTAATAATTCTGCTACCTTTTACAAATTTTGACTTAGCAACCATCCCTGATATAATCATATTTCTATTAGAAGGTCTGAACTGCTCTATGTTGCTCATGATGATTTTACAAGCAGATCTGATGTCCTTAGGTATTCTTTCAAGACCAATTTCTAATTCTATTTGCTTTACTTCTATTTGCTTTTCCTCCTTAAATTCAGCTTTTTCTACATCCTCTTTCTCATAATCTGTTACCTGAGTCTCTTCCTTCTCATTGTCTGTTTCTTCTTCCATTATTTTTGCCTCTTTTACATCAATTTCCTTTTGTTTTTCTTGAACAACTTGTAATTCTTCTTGCTGGACTTTGTCTTCATGGACTAAGTTTGAATCCTTCTCCAATGTTCTTCAGCAACTCCAAATCAATTGTCACCTGCAATTATGCACCACTCAACTATTCACAAGAGATTAGAATTGAAAGAAAAGAACACCTTTGTTCTATATTTTTCTAAATTTTTTATTTTCTGAATTTTTCTTCAACTTATTCTCTTCCCAAATTTAACACCAACCTCATGCAAAATGTCATTAGTAAAAAGAAATTTGTTTTGAATTTTTATTAAACTTTATGAATTTTTTTAGTAATTTAGTCCCTAAATCAAGGAAAACACTTCACTTAGGGTTTTCTTGTTTCAAGATCCAATGATCTTTTGACTTATGATTGGTTGTACTCACTATGCTTGCAATCTCACAATGGAAATAGAGCTTTTCAAGAAAATATGTGTTAAAAAGTACAATTATCAATTCATGCAAAGATAAACTCAACACCCCTTTTTTTCAAGTGTTTAAACAATTTTTCCTCAAGACTCTCACTTCACTTTAGGACAAGCAAATGGAACAATCAATTTGCACATAGCTACTTTACTTGACTTTCCTCATTGCAACTATGTCATCTTTTCCAAGATTGACAAAATTTGCTTGGTACTTTGTCAAAAAAAATCTACCTATGCAAAGATAATCACATTTCACTTTTCCTTTCAGCAACTTAAAGCATTTTTTTGTCACAACACTTGTACTTTACTCTTAAAGAGTATGAGAAACTATCAATTTGCATAAATTCACATACTTCTTTGTCTCAAAAGGTTAATTCATGCTTTCTTTTCCCAAAAGATAAGCCAAAAAACCTACCTTTCCATTTTTTCTTACTTGATTATAGAGCAATACTTTTCCAATGTGTTCAAATACCATCAACAATGGAAGATCCAACAAGATCCAAAACTTCAATGAAGCTTTTGCTTTGTTCCCCGGCAACGGCGCCAAAAAATGTTTGTTGTTAACCTTTGGAGTTGTCCTCTCCAATCATTATAGCACAAAAGATCAACTACACATCTTTAAATTATCAATCCGGGAAGTATGCAAAGACCACAACCCCTTCTAGTCAATGGAATCCAAGAATAAGAGTTGACATGACTATTTTTCTGAGAGATTTATGAAGGATAAAGGAAATAACTAGGGTTTTGATTATCTTCAGTTCTACAACAGCATTTTCAATGATCTTTGTGCCTAAAGTGTGCCGTTTTCACAATAGAATACAAATATGAAGTCAAATTTCCAAAACAATACATGTGTCACATAGAGGAGACAATCGCAATTTTGTAAAAATTGAGAAATTTCAATCCCAACATTGATCTTCTGCACTTTCTTGCTCAATATACTAAAATTCACCTCTCTTCATACATCTCACTCAGGAATACACAAGGAAAGTTCACAAATTCCATGGATCACACAATGAGAAGACTCAACAAGTCAAGCATAAGATCATGGAAGTAGAAACATGATGGAAATAATACAACCAACCTCTTCAAAATAGAAGAAATTATCTTTCATACTTTTTCAAGTGTCCCTTTTCATACTTGAAATTTGATCCTCTTTGCCTGCTAATCTAAAAATATTGTATCAAAGAGCTTCCAAAAATTCTAAGAAAAATATATATGATCGTACTTTACATGAGGAAGACTCTTCCCAATTTTTACATCATTTGAATAAATATATCTACAAAAATTGTCAAATTACAAATAATTTCCCTCAAAATATGCTTCCTCTAACATGATCCCATTAAAGTGAGACCGCAATCCCTTTCCATAACCAATGTGTAACCCGTGTAGCCGAGTGTTGTGAGGTGGTTGATGGAATGATTTTTGCAAAACTAATGTAGGTCTCTAGACACCTACATGCTTCAGATAGTGCATACATTGCTTGATGAGATTTATTATTATAAGTGATGTTGGGTTATGGTGTGTGAATTTGTACAAATTTCAGTTGTGAATGCGTTATCACAAGGATGGTGTTCAGTCGGGGTGGGAGTAATGTTAGAAAATGGTTCATGAGGAGACATCTAGATACGTTTTGGTATCCATTTCCTCAGCGTTGCTGAGTGGGTGGTATGTTTCTGTTAAGGGACAAAAGGTGGTTTCGGATGTGGTGGTATTGAGGGGTGAAGAGATTTTTGAGGGGTATATATTACATGGATTGAGTGTTGAGCTAAAATACACTGTTTGGGTACCCATATCTGTGTGGATGTGGGTCGATTTGTAAGCTACTTCTTGGCGATCCAAATCTGTCGGCTGTTCGTACTTGTTGAATACTGACTCTACATCTGCCTTGACTTCTTCTTGTCATTGTCTGCATCATTGAAATCTATCGGTGCTTTCTGTCCTTTTTGGCACCCATACTTGTTTCATGTGGATTGCTTTGGGATGCTGATACTGCTGAACTCTTTGCATCGTCAGGTAGGGTCATCGGTTTGGGTTCCTTTGTTGTGGTTGACTTCTTTGTGGTTGAGGTTGAGAGGTCGGATGGACAATTTTCTTTGGAAAAGAAGGGAGGTCCAACACTTGCAAAACCTGCCCATTAGGAAGTGCTTTGTTTTGTATCAAAAATCTAGTCCAGTCTGCAGTAAGTGTGGAAGGATGGGCACTGCAAGGTGTTTTGCCCATGTTGCTACTGATGTAGTCCACCTGACTGCTGATGTAACCCAGCTGACCGCTGATTGTCCCCATTTGTCCCATCGATTGGGTGGTGACCCCTTCTAATTTGAAGGAAGACCAAGGGACAATCTGTTGATGTCCTTCTGAATAACAACTATCCCTCGCCAAGCCCGCATGGGTTGGTGTAGACGTAAGGTGACTTATCTGCCCAAAGATCTTTTGGTCCTCCGTCACATGAATTTTATATGGTCTAGGGTTACATACCTCAGGCGGAGTGTTGTTAGGGAAGTCAAGCGGTATCACTTGCTGATGATCTAAGGTTCCAATCTACAAGGAGCCTTGTCTAAGATTTAGGTCTACTGAGTGATCATATAGCCAATCTTGGCCAAGGATTAGGGGTTCTATCAGGTCCTCGTCATGGCACACTAGTAGCTTCCCTATCATGGTCATATCTTGTATGAGGATAGGAAGGTCTACCTCACCCATGCAAGGGGTTTCCATGCCTCCTAGCCCTATGAGGTATGCCTCAATTGGCCGCTTTCTATTCCAAAGTCCTTATAGTGGGATCCTCTTATTGCACTAGTCCCAGCACCTAAGTCAATTAAAGCCCTGAGCTCTTGGCAAGGGTTGCCGTGCGCTAGTCTGACTGTAATGAATGGTCTCCTATCCACTATGCTAGGATGAGTACTCGACTTTGCTTGAAGCATGGCCATGGGGTATATGGGTTTTGTTTCCATATGGTTATAATGTTCTCTCCCTAGTGCTTGTCTTCTTAACTTCATGTGCTTAATGCGTTCTATAGCTTCTGCCTGAGCTTCAACTCATATTCTACTTTCTTCCTCCTTATGCTTCTTCGCCAACTTGAGTCGTCTAAGCATATCCTCACTAAGAGGTTCCTGATATAACTTGACTCTACAGCCATGAATGTAATTAGGCATTATGTCTCCTTCAAGGCTGGCTAATCGTACTGCTCCACTTGTTGAGAGTCTATTAATGATCATAGGTCCATAACCTCGCTTTTCTAGTTTCCGTGCATGTTGTTTCAGCGTATACACTAGGACTAAATCTCCTTCTTTTAAGCCTTTATCTTTCACATGTGCATCGAAATAAGCTTTCTTTCGCTTCTTTGCTGCATATATACCTGCTCCTGCTTTCAGCCTGGTCTCTCCTAATCGTTCCAAGTCCATTATTCTTGATGATAACTCATGGCCGGTCCACTGATGTTCTTGTGCAACCTTAAGGGTCGGTATCAAGAAGTCCAAAGGAAGCACAACATTCTGACCAAAAACCATCTGAAAGGGATTTGCATTGAGTACGGTCTTGTAGGCCACTCAATATGCCCAAACAGCGTGGTGTAACTATTTGTCCCAATCTGAACGTTTGTTGTTCATGAGTTTTGTCAGTACATTACAAAGGATCTTGTTAGTGCTTTCAGCTTGACCATTGGCCTGAGGATGATATGGTGTGGATTTCTTCTGAATCACCATAAAATCTTGTAACAAATATTCAATGAATTGGTTTAGAAAGTGAGTTCCTCGATCGCTCACTAACTCTATAGGCAATCCATATCTTGTAAAGACATTTTCAAATAAGAATTTTGCAGTTGTGTGTGCATCATTCTTTTTTTTTGGCCTTGGCCTCTACCCATTTGGTAAGATAATCCATAGCAACAATAATGTATTCTGCATGAGTACCTTTTGCAGGGGGGTTAATGGGTCCTACAAAATCTATACCCCACTTAGAAAATGCACGTCCTCCAATCATGGGTTTCAGTGGCATTTTGTCTCTGCAAGTGGGAAATTGTCTTCTCTGGCACACATCACATCTCTTAACATAGGTATGTGCATCCATGTGAAGAGTGGGCCACCATAATCCTACAAAGAAGATGGCTTTGATTATCCTATCGGGGCCGAAATGACCTCCTGTGACACCTTGGTGTGCAGTCTCTAGTACACTCAAATTATCGCTTTCATGAACACATTGTCTTAGGTATCCATCTCGTCCTCTTTTGTATAAGTTGTCGCCAATAAGTGAATAGTCTTGAGCTTCTTGCTCTAGACTTCGTTGTCATGCTAAGGTCATTCCTTGAGTGAATGTTTTCGTCCTCAAGTATGTCACTAAGGGTTCACTCCATTCTGGTGTGAGAGACACGTGATATAATGTAGCATGTTCTACTGGTGATCTTTCACAACAAACAGGGCATTCTTTACACAACTTGTAGACATCTGCTTCCATAGAAGGCCAATATACTCCTAGTCCATGCAGAGTCTACAATGTACGATGTTTCGAGTGATGTTGCTTTAATGCACCTACATGTGCTAATTGCAACCAATTTGCATGTTCTAATTCATCTACACAACAAGCAAGGATCTTTTGATTATCCTGTTTATATATACTTCCTGCCAGTATTTGGTATCTGTGTGACTTGGTAATCTCTCCTTCCTTGATCCTTATCCTAGGATTCTTGGGTCCATATGTGAGAATCAAAACAATTGGCTTAGCCCATTCTGGTGCTATCTCAAGGTTAAACAAATATGCATCAAGTAATTCATCAACTATTCATTGAGGAACTTCTCCTGTGGTTAATCTTGAGAGGTGGTCAGCTCTAAGATGTGTCTTTCCTTTCCTCACTACCACTTCAAAGTCGTACTCCATGAGTAAGAGAAACCAACGTATTAATCATCCTGTATTACAAGGCTTGTTGACTAAGTACAATAATGCTTGATGATCCGTGAAGAACTTGAACTTATTTGCCAACAAATAATGCCTGAATTTCTTTACTACGTAGACAATTCCTAATCCTTCTTGTACCGTCGTGGTGCAATTTCTTTCTGCTACGTTCAACTATCTGCTCGCATAAGCTATGGAAAGATCTATATTACCTTCATTCATGGGTTGTGCTAACACACATCCTATGGCATAGTTGGATGCATCCACATATACATGGAATGGCTTGCTCCAATCTGGGGTTGTCAATATAGGTGTTGAGCACAAATGTCGTTTGAGTTCATTGAATGAATTCTCACACTGATTTGTCCATTCAAACTTGGTCAAAAGAGAGTACAGAGGCTTGGCTATGATTGCATACATGTGTATGAATCGTCTATAATAACCACAATGACCCATAAATGCTTGTACCTATTTTTATGTTATTTGGTCTAGGTAGTTCGGCAATTACTTTCACCTTTTCTTCATCTATAGAGATTCCGTTCTTTGACACAATGTGTCCTAGAATTTTGCCTTGTCTGACCATGAAGATGCACTTTTTTGGGTTCAAACAAACCTGATATTCTCGACATTTGTCAAACACTTGTCTTAGTTCTGGGATATGAGTCTGCCTCATATTTGAATGTGCACATATGTCATCGACATAGACTTCCAAATTCTTGCGTAAGAGTTCCTTGAAAATGTGGCACATAAGTTGCTGGAAAGTGGCGGGTGCATTTGCGAGCCCAAAAGGCATCACACAAAATGCAAATATGCCCCATTCCGTGGCAAAAGCCATCTTGTGTTGATCTTCTGGAGCGATGGCTACTTGATTATAGCCTGAGAAACCATCAAGAAAGCTGTAAACTTCCTTGCCCACAACTCTTTCCAATAAGTGTTCTGTGATAGGAAGAGGATAACTGTCTTTAATCGTGGTGGCATTACCTTTTTTAACGTTAATACACACACATAATTTTCCATTCTTCTTGGGCATGACCACGATGGGGAATACCCATTCGGTATGCTCAATTTCGTAAATGAATCTTGATTCTATCAAACAATCTATTTCTTCTTTGATCTTGACAACATAGTTATCATTGTATGTGTATGGTTTCTGTTTCGTAGGCTTTGCATATGGAGTCATAGGGATTCTATGAGAGCATATATCTGGGTCTACTCCGTTCAAGTCTTTGTAACTCCAAGCAAACACATCTCTATATTCTCGTAGTAGGGCAATTGATTCTTCTTCTTCTTCTTCATTCGTCAAATCATGACCAATGTATGTACATTTTCCTTCTTCTCCTTCTATGGTGACTATGATTTTTTGGTTTTCTCTTGGTTGTCATATACTTCTCCAACATCAATTTTTCTTTTATGCATTCGTACCATGATTCTTCTATCTTCTATCTCATATTTCTTGAAATTTTCTAGAACCTCAAACAAAGATTCTTCTTCCTCTGACATGGGTTCTTTCTTCTTTCTTTTCTTACCTTCACTTTTGGCAGTCACTTGTGTGGTTAACCTCACATCATTTGTAAGCTCTCCATGTCTTTGAGGGTGATTTTCTACTTCGTAGAAGTATTCTTCATCTGATGCAAAGGGTGGATCCATAATAATTGACTCTAGATGGGAGTCGCTTGCATCCTCAAATGCATCAGTGCTAGGTTCACATTCTTCAATAAGGAAATCACACACGATTGGCTCTATTGTGAAGACTGAAATGTCATAGCCATCCTCGTTGCAGTGGGGTATCCATTGTTCTTCATTGATGGCTACATCCATTGTTGCTAAACTTTCTGCCCAACTGCGAGGCTCGAATTCCTCGTCTAGAAATACTATAGGTGCGTAAGCTGGGTCTTGAAGAGTTCATGGATGTTGTTTTGAACCTAAGGTATTGGACTCTAACCATTCTTCCTCCTGCTTGGCTACTTTACACATCCATAGATGAGTGTCCTTGTGCAACCATGAGGGGTCTGATTCCAATGAGTGTACCGATTCTGTTTCTTCTTGTGTCTTATGGATGGTGTTCCATTGTATTGGGGGTACATCTTAATGAGAATAGTCTTTAAGATTGTCTTTGGTAGTCACTCCTAAATATTGCAAGTACAAAGAATTAGTTCCCCAATCTTGTACAATTTGCAACTGATGCATGAATGGTCGTCCTAAAATCATCTCCTAAGCATATCCCAAAATCATAAATGGCAAAAGTATGCTCAACCTCCACACCACAAGTGGCGAGAGATATACCTTCTAGTAAGCCTAATGGTTTTTCTATATGTCCATCAGCCATTTGTAGCTTCATCCTAGTGGGTCTTAATGCTGGCTTACCCTAACATTTCCATAAAGCTGTGGTAGTGATGGCTACTCCGGCTCTTGAATCTAAGATGGCTTTGGTGGTGTAGCCCTGGTGAGTTATTGGAAGATATGTGTTGCCTTCCTCTCCTTCACTTATGTCTCCGATTCTTTCTACGGGTATCTCTGTTACCTTCCTATGTGATCCTATATGTGAGGGCATAGTAGCAAGCTCAGGGAATTGATTTGCTACATGCTTCTACAATTCTGGTTTAACCTTCAATAATTCCTCTAGAGTGAGGTGACATTGTACTTTGGTATTCTTGATTACTTTCGTGTTCCTAGGGATTACTGATTCTTCATTCCTGACTAGTATAGTGGGCGCTCTCATGCTAATAGACTTGGCTTCCCAAGGTCCTGTGAACTGAGGTAATTCATGCAAAGAATTGGATTCAAAGCCTGTGTGTTCACTCAATTGCTCTTCCTCTACATCATCGTAAATAGAGGGAATGTCTTGGGGAAATTGTTCCTGCAAGTTGTCTATTTCTTGAATAGGAGGATGGGTTCCTTGTTCCTTTCTCCACTTCTCTTCTTGGATTTCTCTTAGGAATTCGTGTGAATACTTATGTATAGAAGATAGATTGTCTTCACCTTCTATGTTTGGTACTTGAGACAGGAATGGTGCATTCTTTTCTTGTGCCTATGAGACAATAGGGTTCCTATACTGATTCTTTTTCTCCTTGCTATCAATCAAGTATTCTAGCCTCTCTAGTAATCCTTGAAAGTGCAATTCAGGTTTTGCCATATTATTCCAATTAAGATGTCAGGAGGCTTTGAACATTGTTTGTGCTAGTTCTACCATCTTCATACAAAGTTTAGTCCTCTCAATTTCTAAGTCTACTCGAGGGTAGTTCTTATTCATTTTCGCCATCTCGGGTCCTTCCTTTAATGTTGCCTGATATGCACGAAACATCATGTCTAGGCCTTCTGGTATGGGTTCCACTAAAACTGATCCTAGTCTCTCAGCTAGGTTCTCCTTATTAGATTCTTGAGACGTCAATTCTAGAATTTTGGCTCCGGATTCCTTTAGACTTCCTTCCAATTCGTTTATCTTTTTACTCCATTTTCTCTTAATTCTTTCTCTATAATCTTTCCAAGATTTTGTCTTTTTATTACTAGACTCTCCAACTTCGCTAGTTTTAGCTATTTTCCCTTGATTAAGTTGTTCATTTTGTAGGAGCGCATGGGCTCTTGTTATAGCTTGGATAGGCATGTATGTAGGGTTGGATCCATCTGCATTGTGTACAATACCTATCACGTTAATCGGTGTCACTTTTGAAGCATTAGCAGGGTTCTTAGGACAATCTTTGATGATATGCTCTTTACCACAGTCGGCACAAAAGCTTTGTATGTTATAATACTATGACTGTCCTGCTATCGGAGGATATGGACAATCCTTTATGAAATGATTTCCTTGGCATCTAAAGCATGGTCCTCTAGGGCCCTGTGGTCTTTGTTGTCTTAGTTGGGGCTGAGGATTAGGGTTAGTATACATCACATTAGCATAATCGGGCTCTCAACTGGGTTCCAATGGTGGACTATTGTATTGGTATGTTTCCATGTGTTATGGTGACTCCATATAATATGCGGGTGGACTATCTACATGAGTTGAGTCAAAACTGTTGGAATTTGGGTCACTTTCTCTGATCAGGGGTGAAGAAGGCACTAAAGCCCTATTTAGGTTCTCTTCTGCAGCACCGTATTTGACTGAGATAACATTAGCTGGTGTGGGTGGCTCCTGAGCTAAGAGAGGTTGAGGCCTTTGTTGAGCTTGGTAAGGGTAGTTTTGAGGAGGCCTATAGTAATGAGTTTGAGTATTGTATTGGCCTTGATACCTACCTGGTTGTGGGTATGCTTGCGGGTAGTTTTGTCGTACACCTTGTTTGTTGTATAGGCAGTCTTGAGCTGTGTGATTCATGTATCGTCTCTCAATCATATAGTATTGGCTACTAGGGTTGGCTTGTGGTAGTGTTACATTGGGACACACATTTGCCATATGATCACCTCCATAGGTATAACAACACTTGTTTGTTGTTAACCTAAGCATCTGTTTGCAAGAAAATCCTAGTTTTTGGGCCACTTTTTTGCTACGTCCTCTATCGAGCTGGAAAGTTTTGAGGATGCTAGAGATGAACAATCTAAGTCCTTATAGACTTTTGAGAGTTCCAACTCATCTCCAAGGTTTTCCTCAATGTCTATACAAATTCTTACACATTGCTCTAGCGTTCTGGGTTCCTTTAAGTATACATAGGAGCGTAGTTTAGAGCTCAAGAGGAAATCTAAAAACAATGACACTTGCTTGGCCTATGAGGGTAACTCTTGTATTGGACATCTCTCCACATATTGTCTAAACTTACGTCCTGCCAGTCTAACTGTTTCCTGACGGGTTTGTTTGAAACTATGAATCAACGAAGAAGTATCATGACTGATTCCACTTTTAGAGAATTTTGGTGATGAACGACTCTAACAAGTGATGGATATCCCTAAACTGCCTTTGTTGCAATGGTTGGAACCAAGTTAAATCCGTGTTCTTTAACGTTAGTCCAAAAGCATTATATTGTGTGAACATGTCTTCTACTTGCTCTGCTCGTAGCACTTGCTTAAATTCCGCAACATGGTCATAGGGATTTCCTGTCCCATCAAAGTAGTTTTTCATTGACTTTATTAACTGAGCAGGTCTCAATATCCTTGGGTGCTCACATGGTCTAGGTAGAGGAAAATCATCTATACCACCTGGTATTCTAGGTTCCCTTTGTCTTTCCACTCTATTAGTGTCTATGGTGGCTCTATCTCTCCCTATAGGGTGAATGAAATTTACTTCCGGTCTCTCTTTGTTCTTCTCTCTTTGAGTACCATGGGCTGAGGATGTTCCAACACCCTAATGGTTCGTGTTTACATTTGCTCCAGATGGAGGGAAGACTAACTCGCCTCTCAATGTGTAGGTATTTCTCGCATGGTCTAGTACTATAAATACCCGCTCTGAAGTCTCATCCAGATATACGACCTTTCCAAGTGTATCCGGGTCCTTGAATTTGTAAATCATGATGGAGCCTACCTCACTAGGTTGTTCCCTTCTGTACCTCCAAAATGCTTCGTCTGTCTCTTTTTTTATGAATAATTCTATGCTTCTATTATCGTGAGGGATCCAATCTGGGATTAGTATTCTTGTCAGTATAGATTTCCCTATAGGTGTTCTAGGTTCTTCTCCTACTGGTTCTTTTCCTTGGGTTCTCGCTTCTGTATCTAACTGAATTACACCAAACTCATTGGTATTATTTGGTTGAGTACTTATGATGTAATCATTCCCTCTTTGTCTAGGTAAGCGTCTCTCTTGAATTTCACCACTGGACGTTCCAATCCAATGGGTTGATCAGGGTTGCGCATTTGCACCACTTGTCTTCGCAAACCATCCTCATAGATGCGAGCACCTAAGCAGTTGGTTCAGACAAATTCTAATTGAGTTCTATAGGGTCCTTTGGGTCTTTCCAGATATGCTATGTTTAACCCTCCTTCTGGTCTTCTCTGCTAAAGGCCATCTCCAACTCACTCGTATCTGAGCTCAACTCGTAACGATAGCCATTCAATTGTTGTGCCCAAGAACGTGCAGTAGTTCCTACACTTGCTTTTGATGATCTAAGGCTTCGTCGGTTTGAATTACCTATATGCTTGCCTGATCTAAAGTTCATGAATTTACTTCCTGGTACTCTCTGATCGTCAATGGTTCTTTGTTCCGTATTGCTTGTTTCTTTTTAAATTCCTTTAAGTTCTTGTTTTGTCTTACTGTAAGCGTCAGGAATCGAATTTTTGTTGTGCTTTTGAGTTCTCGTTCCGTCAGACTTAAGTTTTTTCGGTTAGGTTTTCATATCGCACACTTTTACTTAGTCTTAGACTTGAAAAATTAGGTCTCTGGAACTTGATTTGTTCCTATCGTCTTTAATCCACAATGCTATTGTTTAGCCTATGCTACTAATTGACTGAGGGGGTTGAGTAATCTTCCAACCTCAAGTGAGCTGCTTTGATTGCTCTGTTGCCCAAGACGTCACGCTTCCCAAGCCTTGTGTTCTTCACTGGCTTGCCTTGATTGCCCTTGATTGCCCTTGCTAGACCTATAAAAATTCAATATTTAGACCAATTTTTATATGGATGCCCAAGCACTTTGATATATATACTTTTTAGGTCCCTTTTCTCTTTATGCCTAATTTTCTATGCCCCCTTTCTTTTCTGGTCCCACAAATGGTCAACCTCAAATTATCCTCTCTAAAAATCCACATTTTCTTTTTGAAAAAAACAGTTGAGATCACCTAATACTCGTAAAAAGCTTTCTAACGAGCTATAAAGCTCAAAAAATGGACTTCAAATGAAAAATATATGAGTATTTAGGCCCTCGAGGGTAAAAACTGACAATTAGGTTTTTCTCCAAATATGAGCTAAGGGGTCTCCTATGAGCTTAATCACCCAAAATTTCTTCAAAATAGCCCAAAAATTGAAACCCTTAATTTTTGCGTTTGAGGTCGACAATCGCGATGGTCCAAGACCGTCGCGATGGCTCAAGTGAACTATCACGATGGCATGGTACAATCACGATGGTCTGAGGGTGTGAGGCGTCGTGATGCTCTAATGTGAAGCGCCGCGATGGTCCAATCGGCAAGCAATCACGATGGCATCGATCAACGGTCAACGCAACCATCACGATGGCACAAGCCCGTCGCGATGGTCACGGGGAGCCATGGCTTGAGCCAATCGCGATGGACCAATTTCGAGGCGTCGGGATGGCGTACCTATTATCGTCGCGATGGTTTGGCTTGACACATGGCAGGATCGTTGTGATGGCGTGAGCCGATCGCGATGGCGTGGGTCGACAGAACTGTCGCGATGGTTAGGGACTGTCGCGATGGCTCAAGTGAACCGTCGCGTGGTGTGAGACCATCGCGATGGTCCGGCCGAGCCATCACGATGGCGTGAGCCAATCGTGATGGTGTGACACAATCGCGATGGCGTGAGCCCGTCGTGATGGTCCACCAAACTATGAATTTTTGAAATGCAACTATGGATTTGTGTGTGTGCAAGTGTCACCTACCTCGTGGTGTGGTCGCTTACCAAAAATACCGAACTTGGCAGACCATCATGATGGTCTAACTCCAACGGCAGATTCTGACAGAAAGTAGATTTTTTACCTTTTGGAAGCTTTCCTGCTGCTCTGGAGCTCTATACCTACAAGAAAACCCAAAAACACACATGCACATACAAGCACAAAAGCTCACTCTCTCTCTCTCTCGCATGCACAAATGAGGGGAAATGAGGAGAATGGGTGCATATGGTGAATTTTTTGAAATTTTCGGAGTAGAAGAAGATGATGCGGTGGTGAAGAAGGAGTGTGGGGAGATGAAAAACACTAAAAGCTAGTTAAAAACAACAACAAAAACTGAGATTTTTACCTTTCAACGCCACTTCTTTCTATACTCTTACCATAACACATTCGTCCTAGATTCGATCCCCGACAACGGCGTCAAATTTGGTTTTGCTCAAGCACAATGGTAAGTACCACGTTAAGAAGGTCCACCTCCTTAATATCAATTCGTAGAAGAGATAGGAGTGATATGAAGATCGTGAATGTGAGATGTAGTGAGAGTGAAGGTGAGAAGCATAGAGATGCACACACGCATACACACACACACATGTAGGAGACAAGCAAGACACAATGGAAGGTAGGAAGTAGACTCTATTACTCAAGATCTCAATTACAAGCTCAAAATAGCTCTAACCTCACACTAGCCAACCTCAAAAATGAGCTCTCTAGCTCTTTTTATAGATTCTAGACTAGTTTTGACCGGTTTCACATCTAGTGACCGACATAGTTAAAAAATAGGTTCTAAGTGCTATTTGAAAGGGTAAACGAGGTCTAAAAATAAGGAAAATTGGTGGGCTCATTCTACCTAAGCTCCTCAAGCTCAAGGACTTCTCGACTTGCACAAAATGGAGCTAATAATTACAAAATTGGTTGTTCTATGTTACATATGGTACAAGAGTGATGAAAATCACTATTGGGAGTTTCATAAAAGTGTTTATAAAACATATTTGTTTGAAAAATAATTTGTTTGGATCCCCATTACTTCATTGTACTCTGCCTTTACATGCTTCTGCGTCATCTGTGCCTCTGGCTACTGCCAACATATGCACATACAGTTACACATGCACATGCACATACATGCATATAAAACACACACACACACACACACACACACATATATATATATATATATATATATATATATATATATATATATATATATATATATATATATATATATATATATATATATATATATATATATATATATATATATATATATATATATATATATATATATATATATATATATATATAGAGAGAGAGAGAGAGAGAGAGAGAGAGAGAGAGAGAGAGAGAAACAAGCACACATAAATATGAATGAGTTATACGATCAAAGCAATAAAACACATGGTAAATATAAACACTAACAAAAATAATTATAACAAGACTTTTCATTACTGAATACCATAGGCACAATTCAAAACATAACTAGAATAAACTATATATATATATATATATACACACACACACACACACACACACACACACACATATATATATATATATATATATATATATATATATATATATATATATATATATATATATATATATATATATATATATATATCAACGTAAATATATATCCAATGTTATAATCAAGAATCCTAATCATGATCATCCTCATCTTCAAGAGCCTCGTCCTCATCCTCATCCTCATCATCACGATCATCCGCATGATCTGATGTATCTTTAGTGGCATCATGGGTAGCGATGCGAGCACTCTGTGACTATTGAGATCATCCCTCCTGTGTCTATCCCTTCACCTCATCCATATCTGCCTCTCCATAATATATCTCTATTACATATAACAAACATAAATTAATAAAACATACAAAACATCCATAAAAATAAAATAATTATATGAAATTTAATAATACTCACAAAAGCATCCGGAAGATCATGCATATACTTTCCCAAACACTGATATCCAAAATGTGTAGCATAGTCGATTTCATGTTTCGTAGGATATCAACCATAATCCTTTCACTACATTGAAACAAAAATAAAATAAAGAAGATTAGTCTCTTGCGTTTTAACTAAAATAAAAACTATACTTTCAATAACACATATTGTTGGCATACAAAGCAATAAAGGAGTCATGCACAATACGGCAACAAGGCCAGATCATTTTTTCCCATAAGATTATGTACAACCCAAGTGATTTTAATCACTACACAAACATTGTAAATCCCGTTTTTGGTAGATTAGACTCCATTTTGTGCAAGCCGAGGAGTCCTCGAGCTTGAGGAGTATTAGAAGTACCATCGTACCAAATTTCATAATTTTTAGACTTCGTTTGAGCCCTCAAATAAGCCCTGGAACCTAATTTTTAACTAGGCCGGACACTAGGTCTGGACAGGGCCAAAAGCTAGTCAAAAACTATAAAAAGAGCTAGAGAGCTCATTTTTGAGGTTAGATTGTAATTAAAACGAACTTGTAAGAGCTATTGAAAGTAATCTAAAGAACTCCATTGATTCTCACTCTTTGTCTTGCCTTGTGTGCGCGTGTGTGTGTATGTGTGTGCATGCTTGTGTGCTTCTCACTCACGCACTTGTGCCGCCACTTGCTCGAGGTCTTCATACCATCCTCACGTCTTCCCGGATTGACATTAAAGGAGGTGCTACTCATCATTGAGCTACACCAAATTTTGGCGCCGTTGCCGGGGATCGAGGTTTGAGGACGAGCGTGTGATGGTAAGACGTAGAGTTGACGCGTTGGAGTTGTAGGTATTTTCTTCACTCTCATCGATTTTCTTTTACTTTCTTCACCATTTTCATCACCATCATCATCACCACCATCTCCCACCTCCATCTCCATCATCGCGAAAAATTCAGTTTTTTGACTATATTCCCATCTCCACCTCATTTCCCTCATTTCACTTGTGAGAGAGAGCGAGAGAACGAACTTGCATGTGCTGTTTTTGCATGTTTTCTGAGCTATTTTGCAGGTTTTTGCTGTATCATCATCCCCAGCAGTGTGCGCAGGTACGACAGGCTCTGCACAGGTCCCGGGGCGACAATCTCTGTCTATCGCGACAGACACAAAATCTTAACATTTTGTGAATGCATGATTAGCACTGTAACCTACACCTTGAGGGCACTCTAGATCACTAAAAGTTTTTCAAAAATTTGCGTTTTTTCTGTCTATCGCGACAGACAGCGTCTATCGCGACAGACACCGTCTATCGCGACAGACAGAATTTCACGACAGATAGCGTCTATCGCGACAGACACCGTCTATCGCGACAGACACCGTCTATCGCGACAGACCGAATTTCACGACAGATACCGTCTATCGCGACAGACATCGTCTATCGCGACAGACAGAAATCCGCGACAGATACCGTCTATCGCGATAGACACCGTCTATCGCGACAGACCGAATTTCACGACAGATAGCGTCTATCGCGACAGACACCGTCTATCGCGACAGACACCGTCTATCGCGACAGACCGAATTTCACGACAGATACCGTCTATCGCGACAGATACCGTCTATCGCGACAGACAGAAATCCGCGACAGATACCGTCTATCGCGACAGACACCGTCTATCGCGACAGACAGAAATCCGCGACAGATACCGTCTATCGCGACAGACACCGTCTATCGCGACAGACCGAATTTCACGACAGATACCGTCTATCGCGACAGACACCGTCTATCGCGACAGACAGAAATCCGCGACAGATACCGTCTATCGCGACAGACACCATCTATCGCGACAGACAGAAATCCGCGACAGATACCGTCTATCGCGACAGACAGAAATCCGCGACAGATACCGTCTATCGCGACAGACACCGTCTATCGCGACAGACAGAAATCCGCGACAGATACCGTCTATCGCGACAGACACCGTCTATCGCGACAGACCGAATTTCACGACAGATACCGTCTATCGCGACAGACACCGTCTATCGCGACAGACAGAAATCCGCGACAGATACCGTCTATCGCGACAGACACCGTCTATCGCGACAGACCGAATTTCACGACAGACAGAAATCCACGATAGACACTGTCTATCGCGACAGACACCGTCTATCGCGACAGACAGCCCCCACGATAGATTGTGTCTATCGCGACAGACACCGTCTATCGCGATAGACAGGCATTTTCGGCAAAAAATTAAGGAGTGAATTTTTGGAAATTTAGGCTAAATTTTGGGCATATTTGCACTTTCATGTACTCATCTACTTACAAAGGCCTTAGAAAATGCATTAAAACCCCCGAAAGGTTCTGTTTGTCTAGTTAACCCCCTAAACCCTGAACGGTCATAACTTTTTCATACGAAATCCATTTTCTGAGCTCTAGGGCTTGTCGGAAAGCTCGTGACATATACTACACGCCCTCAACTGTTTTTTATAAGAATAACGCGTTGATTTTCAGATAGGATATTTGGAAGTTGACACACTGAGGGGTAGGAACACTAAGGGAGCTCTAGAGTAAATTTCTAACAATGCAAAAGGGGGAACAAGGGTCATTAAAAAAGTGTCTGAAATAAATTGTCTGTCAATTGAAAGGTCTACTTGGAGCTAATCTTGGGATTTATGCAGGCCTATTGAGAAGCAATTGAGAGTATCCAAGCAAGGGTGTGGCACACGCTTGAGAATCAACTTCTTGAGCACTAAAGAGCAAGGTTCGGCAAGAAAGGTCGGAATATTCTCAACTCCTCTTCGTCAATTCCTAGCCTAGGCTAAGAGCGATTAGAAGTAGGAGTAAGTCGGGGCGACGATAGGCCACTATCAAGTTGAAGACTACCTAAAAACTCAAGTTCAAGCTAAAAACTTAATCTCTGTACTGTCCACAACATAAAGGAAAGAACCTAACGTGGAACGATCAACCTGAAAGTACGAAGAACATTCAAGTATTCCTGACGACGTAATAGCAAACAAGACTTTAAACACGAGGAATAACTAAAAAGAATCAAGTGACTGGTACCAATTGATCGGCAACGAGGTTGTACTATGGGCAAAAATTTGGGCTAATCAGTTAGGCATATGAACCTTAGATCAGGACGACACCTAGTAAGAGAGAGACAAAGCCTTAGGTCTTCAGAGGCTAGTGTCAACCACACTGCTAGGTCCTGGGCCCAGCAGTTGAGCCACCACTCGAACTACCCTCGCTCTGAGACCAGTGAGTCAGAGATGTCTCAAGGCATGGACAAACCTACGGGAAGTTCAGGAGTGCCCTACTTGTACAGGGTAGAAGGCCCTTACAAAACACAGTTGGAGTACCTGAGGACCAACCGATTAGGTGCTAGCATCTATGAGGACGGCTTAGGAAGATCTGTGGTCCAGATTAAAAACCCTGATCAATCCATTGGACTAGAACACCCAGCTGTCAAGTTTGAAAATGGTGCATACCTGGACAAAGAAGGAACTATATATGTAGTCACTAGTCATCCTGATAGGACAGATGACTTTGGGAATGTAATCTCAGAAGCGGACTTAGGTGACCTGGAACAAGGGAACATGGGTGCGGAACCTAGAACCCCTCGAGGTAAATCAGTTCTCACTAGGATTATCACGCCTGAGTGGATCCCCCAAGATAACAAGTGCATAGATTTGCTTCTCAATCGAGAAACGGACGAAGCCTTCTGGAGGTATAAACCGGATCACCCAACTGACATAGGAACAATCATGATCTATGAGTTTAAGGATCCAGATAGCCCAGGTAGAGTGACCTACTTAGACCACACGTCAGAGAGGATTTTTGTGGTGACAGAAAATGATAGGCATGCTTACACTTGGAAGGGCGAATTCATTTTCCCCCAACCAAGATCAAATGTAGCCTATGGTCACCCTGGAGCTGGAACATCCCAGGCTCATGGTATGCAAAGAGACAGAAGTAAAGATAGACCAGAGGTAAGTTTTGCCAATCCAGTGGGCAGAGAAAGAACGAGAACGGAGACGAATAGGGTAGAACCTGAGATGCATAGAGCCCACAGGAACCAAAGAAATGTAGATGGATTCCCTCTGCCGAGGCCTAGAGAGCACACAAGAACTTTGAGACCCACCCAGCTAGTTAAGTCCATGAAGAATTACTTTGACGGCACAGGAGATCCCTATGATCATGTGGCAGAGTTCAAGCAAGTCTTGAGAGCTGAACAAGTGGAGGATCTGTTCACGCAGTACAATGCCTTCGGTCTAACCCTTAGGAACACAGCACTTACGTGGTTTCAGCCATTAGATGAACGCCAGTTCAGGAGCATAGATCAACTCCTAGAGGCATTCATTATAGAGTTCTCTAAGAGCGGCATAAGACACAACACCTCCTCACTGATTCACAGCTTCAAGCAAACCCCTCAAGAGACTGTGAGACTTGCAGGAAGAAGATTTAGACAATATCTTGAAAGGTGCCCTATTTCGGAGCTACCCACATCTGCTAAACAAGTAGCCTTATTTCTTGACGGATTGCTGAGCCCAAAATTGAGATCCTATGTGTATCTGAAAGACCCTAGGACTATAGAAGAATGTGTACGTATGTGCATTGACATTGAAGATAACCTAGGAGAAGAGCTAGAGTTGTCCAAAATTTACAAAGATTCAGATAGTGCATCTAGTCAATCTTCCACACAAGCCACATCAATTGAAGAACTTGCCGAAAAAGTAGCTCAGAAACTAGGTGTAACTAGCAAACAAATCCCAAGGTTTGCCCCTGTGAAAAGGTGCTATACATGCGGTGGTGACCATATGGCGAACGTCTGTCCCATTATGGCTCAACCCCAAGTAAACCCTAGTAGCCAGTACTGCACCATAGAACGGAGATACACCAATCACACCGCACAAGACTGCCCATACAACAAGCAGGCAGTTAGGCAACCCTATCCGCAACCCTACCAACAAGGCAGATACCAGAACCAAAATCCACCACCACAATATGCTAGACCCCAACAAACCTACCAACCACAGTATCAGGCCCAACAAAGGCCTCAGCCTGTGCTAGCACAACAACCCCCTGCCCCAGCTAATGTGATTCCGGTAAAGTATACTGCTGCAGAAGAGAACCTGAATAGAGCTATAGTCCCTGTAACATCCTTGATCTCTGAAAATGACCCAAGTGACCATAGCTTTGATTCTACCCATGTGGATAGCCCCCAGGCTTACTACATGCAGTCCCCAGAACATGGAGAGTCCTACTATGGTGAAGAGTCGAACGAACCTAGTTGGGAGTCAGATTACACGAACATCATGTATACAAACCCCAACCCTAGACCTCAACCTAGGCAAGTACGACCACCATTTCCTAGAGGACCGTGCTACAGATGCCAAGGAGATCACCTCATTCGTGATTGTCCCTTGCCTCCACCTACGCAAACCCAGTCGGTGACGATCCAAGGTTTCTGCCAAGATTGTGGAAAAGAACATCTCTTACGAGATTGCCCTAAGAACCCCAATAATATGCCAAAAATCACTCCTATCAATGTGATTGGTTTGGTTGTAGATCCCTCAGGAAGCGTACTTCCACTGCACCAGTGCAGGTAGTCACTAGAGCTCAGGCATTGCAGCAAAACCAAGAGACAAGCCAGGAAAAGGGCCCAGAGGCTAGTGAAACCGAGAGCGTAACAAAGAAAAGGACTAGAGCATGGAAAGATAGTCGAAAAAGAATGAAACGACAATGGGCCAAAAAGATGAGTGAGCTTGAGGAAAGCATAAGAGAAACAAAAGCGAGGATAACTGAACTCACAGCTCAAACTCCCTCTCACATCACCCCGCCTCCACCACTCCCATCTCCATCCGACTCACCACCTTCCCCACCGCCTCATCAAATCCCACCACCCCCTAGAGTAGGATCAGTCCTAGCAGATCCCACTCCTGAAGACCTAAACATGATGCTTAAAGCATATCAGGCCAGAATCCAAGAAGGGCCAAACGTCACGGATCATGACAAGTGCTATCCTAGAGCTGACCTAGAGATAGAAAGAACCAAACTGTGCGCGAAAATGGTTGCATTGGCTCAGACTATGTTTGAAGCCAGTCGCCTTTTCAATTACTCGGGCTCAGCCAAGACGCAATTACACTTGGATGGATTCCTAGAAAAGTTAGAGAGGATAATTGCAAGATCTGACAAGGAAGAAAAAAATCAGGAGAAAGGAAAAGCAAGCAAAAACCTGAGCCATTCCCCATCGGAAGTTTATGCAGCCAATTCCACTAAACCAGACAACTTCCCCTCCTTAGAAAGAATAGAAAGGCTAATTGCACAATCAGAAAAAGAACCTGTCCCTCAAGGAAAGGAAAGGGCAAGAGAACGGATAAGCCAGCCTCTTCAGGAAGCCCGTGGGCCTCCTCAAGGAGCCTATCTTCCTCCCCAAAAGTCACAGGAGCCTCCCTCGAAAGCTTACGTACCTCCACAGGTAACCCACATTCCTTCCCAGAGAGTGTATGAGCCTGTGCGGAAAAGTAATAGCATAAGTAATCCTCCCCAAGAAGCTTGTGCTTCAGCTATCTATGACAACGAGGAAAGAGCCAACGATAGAATAAGCCCTCCTTCCCAGGTAGCATATGTACCTAATTCTACGGAGCCAGACACTTCTTCTTCTATGAATCGGTTTGCACCAGACTTCCTACGAGAGATTCAAGAAGACAAATGGGATAACGAAAGTGAGGTCACCCCTCCTTTTGAACTTGTGGACGATGCACACGACCAATTCCCACAAGACATCCCATCAATTTACGGGGAACATGAGAGTACTCAATCTCATGAGAGATTGGACTTTGAGTCTAATTCCATACAGGAGCTACCCCACTTCACAGGCCCATGGGAAGCAAAGTCCACATGTATGAGAGCACCCACAGTCATGGTAAGGAACGACGACTCAGTCATACCGAGGAACACGGAGGTAGTAACGAACACCAAGATGCAACGCGATATCACTTTGGAAGAGCTGCCTGAGGATAGACCAAACGCGCGGAAATATGTAGCTAGTCAAGTAACTGAAACTGCAAAACCTCGTTCCCGGGTAGGATCCCATAGGACAGTACCGGAAATTCCCTTGGATAAGATAGGAGATATGTGTGAAGGTGAAGAAGGGAACACCTACCTTCCCATCACCTACCAAGAGTACACCACCAAGGCAATTTTGGACTCAGGTGCAGGAGTTGCAATTGCCACCACCTCCTTATGGAAGCGTTGGGGCAAACCGGCACTCAGGCCGACGAGAATGAAATTGCAAATGGCCGATGGTCACATAGAGAGACCCCTAGGATTGTTAGAAGGGATAACTCTCACCACTTGTGGTGTCGAGTTTGAACATAGTTTTGCTATATGTGACTTCAGCAAAAATCATGCCTATGAGATGATTTTGGGAAGACCATTCATGCGACAGTTGCAAGTGGTACAGGACTGGGGAACCAATTCTTTGTACCTGCAGCACTTGGGTGTTACAACCAAAGTCAATCTCAAGGATTATTCTCATAGAGATGTCCCTCCTATCCAATGGAATCCCATCCATAGAGCCAAAGATGATACAGAATCTGTGCATTCCATAGGATCAGGATCCTCCTGGATGCATGAAGACACCCACTTATGGATGTGCAAAGTAGCAGTAGAAGAAGAGAAGAGAGAGAAAGCCAGAGAGGTAGGTGCAAAAGAAACCCATAGATCGATCCAAGACCCAGCCTATGCACCTGTAGTTTTTCCAGACGAAGAATTTGAACCTCACGGTTGGGCAGAAATCTTAGCAACAATGGACGTAGCCATCAACGAAGAACAATGGACACCTCACTGTGATGAGGATGGTTATGATATTTCAGTCTTCTCCATAGAGCCAATCATGGGAGAGGCAGTTCTAGAAGAATGCGAACCTAGCCCTGATGCATTTGAGGATGCAAGTGACTCCGATCTAGAGACAATCATTATGGACCCACCATTTGCATCAGATGAAGAATACTTCCATGAAGTAGAATTTCAACCCCAGAGGCATGGAGAGGTTACAACTAATGTAAGATTAACAACACATGTGACCCCGAAGGAAGAAGGAAAGAAACGAAAAAAGAGAGAAGCCTCACCAGAAGAGGAAGAATCTTTGTTTGAGGTCCCCGAAAATTTTAAGAAGTATGAGATAGATGACAGGAGAGTCATGATAAGAATGCCTAAACGAGAGGCACAATCAGGAGAGGCCTATGATAACAAAGAAACCACCAAGAAAATAGTAGTGGCCATAGAAGAAGGAGAGGAGAGATGCACGTATATAGGCCATGACCTGACAGAAGAAGAAGAGTACGAATTGATTACCTTGCTAAGAGAATACAGAGATGTATTCGCTTGGAGTTACAAGGATTTGAAAGGTGTTGACCCTGACATATGCTCACACACCATCCCCATGACCTCAGATGCCGAACCCTCTAAGCAAAAGCCTTATACATATAAGGATAACTATGCTGCTAAGATCAAGGAAGAGATAGATAGACTGGTCGAAGCTGGATTTATCTATGAAATTGAGCACACTGAATGGGTATCCCCCATCGTAGTGGTGCCCAAGAAGAATGGCAAGCTGCGTGTGTGCATTAACTTGAAAAAGGTTAATGCCGCCACTATTCGAGATAACTATCCGCTTCCCATCACAGAACATCTCTTAGAAAGAGTGGCAGGCAAGGAAGTATACAGCTTCCTTGATGGATTTTCGGGCTACAATCAAGTAGCCATAGCTCCAGAGGATCAGCATAAGACAGCCTTTGCCACAGAATGGGGCATCTTTGCTTTTAGAGTAATGCCATTTGGGCTTACCAATGCACCAGCTACCTTCCAAAGGCTGATGTGCCACGTGTTTAAGGAGTTTCTGAGGAAGAGTTTAGAAGTCTACGTTGATGATCTCTGTGCTCATTCCAATGTTAGACAAACCCATATTCCTGAACTCAGACAAATCTTTGACAAATGTAGAGAATACCAAGTCTGCCTGAACCCAGAAAAGTGCGTTTTTATGGTCAGGCAAGGCAAGATCCTAGGACACATAGTGTCAAAGAATGGCATATCTACCGACGAAGAAAAGGTGAGAGCCATAGCAGAGCTACCTAGGCCAAAGAATGTCAAGGAAGTACAAGCTTTCATGGGGCATTGTGGTTATTATCGACGATTTATACACATGTATGCGGTCATTGCAAAGCCCATGTACGGACTTCTGACAAACTTTGAGTGGACGGATGAATGTGAGAATTCCTTCCAGGAGCTTAAACGAAGATTATGTTCAGCACCAATCTTGACCACACCAGATTGGAATAAGCCATTCCATGTTCACGTGGATGCATCCAATTATGCTATTGGATGTGTACTTGCACAACCTACTGGTGAAGGTAATATGGATCTTCCAATTGCCTATGCCAGTAGACAATTGAATGCGGCTGAACGGAATTACACCACTACAGAGAGAGAAGGCTTAGGCATGGTATATGCAGTTAAAAAGTTTAGACATTATTTGCTTGCAAATAAGTTTAAATTTTTTACGGACCATCAGGCATTGTTGTACTTAGTAAACAAGCCATGCAATACAGGTAGATTAGTAAGATGGTTTCTCTTACTAATGGAATATGACTTTGAGGTTGTGGTAAGAAAAGGTAGGACTCACTTGAGAGCAGATCATCTCTCTAGGCTCACATCTGGAGAAGCCCCACAAGGAGTATCAGATGACCTTCCTGATGCTTACTTGTTTAATTTGGAGGTGGTGCCGCAGTGGGCTAAGCCATTGGTACCAATCTTGACATACGGGCCCAACCATCCAATGGTAAACACACGAAATAGAGAGATCGTAAAAGCCCAAAAGTATCACATCATGGCCGGGAGCATGTACAAGCACACAGATCAAGGGATCTTGGCTTGTTGCGTAGAAGAGGATGAGTACGCTAAATGGTTGCAATTAGCACATGTAGGTGCATTAGAGCAACACCATTCAAAACAACGAACTTTACAGACTCTAAAGAGATTCGGAGTACACTGGCCAACTATGGAAGCGGATGTCCAAAAGTTGTGCAAGGAATGCCCAATCTGTTGCACTAAACCACCTGTGGAACATGCCACTCTCTATCAAGTATCCATTGTGCCAGATTGGAGCGAACCACTAGTATCATTCCTGAGGACAAACACATTCCCTCCAGACATGACTCTAGCTAGAAAAAGGAGTTTGGAACACGAAGCCCAGGATTATTCACTCGTTGGCGATAATCTATACAAGCGCGGTAAGGATGGTTACCTGAGACTGTGTGTCCATGAAAGTGAGTATCTTAAGATCTTAGAAACTGCTCACCAAGGCGTAGCAGGAGGACACTTTGGACCAGATCGGGTGATCAAGGCAATACTATTTGCGGGCTTCTGGTGGCCTACTCTTCACATGGATGCACATACCTATGTGAAACGGTGTGATATCTGTCAAAGGACTCAGTATCCTATACGCAAGGATGAGATGCCACTGAAACCTATGATGGGTGGACGTGCATTCTCTAAGTGGGGAATAGACTTCGTAGGTCCTATTAATCCCCCAGCTAAGGGTTCTCATGCGGAATACATCATTGTTGCAACAGACTATCTAACCAAGTGGGTAGAGGTAAAGGCTATGACCAAGAACGATGCTCAAACAACTGCCAAATTCTTGTTTGAGAATGTATTCACGAGATATGGGCTACCTATAGAGCTTGTAAGTGATAGAGGCACTCATTTCTTGAACGAAGTGATTGAAAATTTACTCCAAGAATTCTTGGTAATACACAAGAAGTCTGCCCCTTATCACCCTCAAGCTAATGGACAAGCTGAGAGCACTAATAAGATTTTATGCAATGTACTGACGAAACTAGTGAACACTAAATGCTCTGATTGGGACAAACAGCTACACCATGCTGTTTGGGCATACCGAGTGGCCTACAAAACGGTACTCCAAGCCACTCCCTTTCAGATGGTATTCGGTCAAAACGCTGTGTTACCCTTGGACTTCTTGATCCCTACATTGAGAGTAGCACGAGAGCACGAATGGACAGGTCATGAGCTCTCCTCTAGGATCTTTGACCTTGAACGATTAGGAGAAACAAGACTGAGAGCCGCTGCAGGGATATATGCAGCCAAGAAGAGACAGAAGGCATACTTTGATGCCCACGTGAAGGATAAAGGCTTGGAAGCAGGAGATCTAGTCTTAGTCTATACACTAAAACAACACGCGAGGAAGCTAGAAAAGAGAGGCTACGGACCTATGATCATCAATAGGATCTCCACAAGCGGAGCGGTACAATTGGCCACATTAGAGGGTGATGTTCTCCCAAATTATATTAGCGGTTGCAGAGTCAAGTTGTATCAGGAACCCCTCACGGAGGAAATGCTCAGTCGACTCAACACTGCTAAGAAACGCAAAGAGGAAGAAAAGCGAGTTCGAGAAGAAGCTCAAGCTGAAGCTTTAGAACGCATCAGAAGGATGAAATTACGAAGGCAAGGTAGAGATCAGCCTGGAGCGAATGACTATGCAGACCAAGGATTTCCTATGGCCATGTGTGAAGTCGCAGGAACAAGCTCGCATAGGATAATTGATAGACGTCCTTTCGTAACCTTAGATATAGGACAAGGAAAGAGTGCAAGGACCGTAAGAGCCTTGATTGACTCAGGTGCAGCCACTAGTGCTGTTAAATTGTCTTACTGCCAAGAATTACAATTGACTGTCAATCCTGTGGAAGCCTATCTTATAGGATTGGGAGGAGTGGAAACCCCTTGCATGGGCGAGGCGGAACTTCCCCTTTACATTCATGATGAGGCAATGACAGTTAAAGTACTGGTGTGTCAAGATGAGGATCTCACTGAACCTCTAGTCTTGGGTCAAGATTGGATCTATGACCAAGCAATTAACTTAAACCTAAGAAGTGGACTTCTCCAGGTTTGGGTCAATCATAGTCGAGTTACAGTAGAATTAGACAATGGAGCACTCAAGGAACTAGGAAAGGCACAGACTCCTGGTCCTTCCAGGGGTACACATGAAGATGACCATGCTGTTCTTGTTCAAAACCCTGTGTTGCAGAGGAATGATATTTGCAAAAAAGGAGTCAGGGATGCAACGGAACTCCCTTCTTTTCCAAAGGCCAGAAGGAGGCAGCAACCAAAGGCGGATCACAAGCGGAAGAAGCCGAGTACTACCTATGTCCGAGATCAAAAGTACCTGCGCAGCAGAATGTCCCAGAAAATAAACCAGGTATGGGTGCGGAAAGGCGAACGACCGGGTGCACCATCGTCAACTACACGGGCAAAGCCTCTTATTAGTAACCAACAACACGATGCTAATAAGAAGTCTGTCAGAAATTCTTCTGCTAAAGTAAAATCTATTTGGGTGCCCAAGAAGTCGATGAAGGCAAGCCCACAATCTAGACAAATTTGGGTGCCTAAGGCTTGCTTGAGGGCACAAGTAGTTACGCCAAGGCCACAACCTATGCAGCATAACCCATCTACGAGTACAACCAGTATTCCCTCGTGCTCAACACTTAGGAACACACCAAGACCCATGAGCATGCATGTAATCACTTATAAGTGGGTCCCTAAAAGGCCCCATTCCCAAACAGCGACACCGACACAGCTCTCTGGAGTCTCTACGAAACCGAAAGCAAAGCCCATCCACTGCATTTGGCAGTCTAAGATCCGTGATAAACCCCCCGACCCCGATTTGTAAATTCACCCCACTTACTAACGGCATTAGTCTCCTAGGAATACACAAACGTTAACTACACTCACTGTCTTCGTGCACTTACTAACCACTAACTCACCATATACCTCATGTTAATGGTGTATCGGGGACAGCAACGGATTTAGTCTGTCCATTACGATGTTAACACATGCTTCTATATTCTCACAGAATCAAGAGGCAAGCAGTAAAATGGCAGAAGCGACAGGTTCGGGCTCACAAGTAGGGATACTTACTGCAGGAATTGATGTGGATAGCCTACCTGTGGACGTGCCCCCGACTGAACGACCAGTGGAGATGCAACACCTTCAGCAACTCCCGGTGCCAGACCCACCTACAGGAATCACGGAAAGAGTCCATGCCAACTCTCATTGGTTCAATGGCATGCCCGGTCCATTAGGAGAGGCTAAGTATATCTGGGAGTCTAAATGCGAGTATGACAGATCATGGGTGCGTTTCCAATTTTTCTCCAAGGAGTTCGAGACTTTACAGAACACCGAAGACCTCCAGATCATATGGCAACGAGCAGGGTTGGCGGAATATTTTGAAGCCCCACTACCTAAACCCGACCTCCTCCGATGTTACTATCTGGTCTCTACATTACAAGCTCATGAAGATAAGGACCAACCCGGATCATTTGTTCTCCCCTCATTGCTGGGCAACAACGAGTTGAAGAGGTTTGAACTTACTGTGGAGCTAGTGAGTGATGCTTTAAAGATGCATGGCACGCATGTACCCTCAGAAAAGGATGCTCTCGTTCCCAACAACATGAAGGACAGGAAAGTAGTGAAGCTGAAAGACATGGCAGCCCTCACCCCAAATGTGTCCATCCCTCTCCGCATGTGCATGCAACATTTCGCCTTCCCCGGTCAAGACCGATTCACGCAACCACACAAGAAGATCTGGTTTGCTCTCTACTTGGCGGAAGCAGGTGCGCTACCTATTAAGCTACCAGTGTGGATTATAGATCAGTTGTATGAAGCGAACAAACGGGCTTCTAGGAAATTAGTGGTGAACGGATGCTGTGCACTCACACGCATCATTTACCGATGCTTGGCATATGATGTCCCCATTGAGCGTGCCTTAACTTGGGCACAATTACAAATGTTTAAAAGGCTCAAGACATCCACACATCAGTCCAAGCGCATGAGGGGCGCGATTCCGTGTGTCCAGACAAGGGAAGTCCTGACTACTCCTGAGGCATCACCATTAAGAGAGGGCACTGTACCTCCTTTTACCATTAGGATACCCAGGTCGGAATCTGACACTACGACACAACCCACCCCATCGGCTCCTCCGGTTACACCTGAATTCGAGTTTGCTGCCACTGGAGAGGCTGAAGGACTGGACCCCCAGGATTTCGAAGCATTCCTACAAAGCACACAATTCTCTGATGTGGAGTTTTATTCAGAGGCAGAGGAGCAGGGCACATCCTCACGGAGAAGAAGAAAGTCTACAGACGGTAGACATGTCCATTGGAGTGACGCTCAGCAAAGCCAACAACACGGACACCCGGAAGAAGAAGAAGCATATGAAGAAGAGACCACTGAAGCCCCAGCATATACAGCAGAACTCCGAAGGCTGTGTCAGATTATGGAAAGAGTGCGATCGCAGCAGTTACTCACTGAACAGAGCAGCAGAGTACTTATGACTCAGTTGTTGGAAGAAGCGGGAGTTGACTCAGAGTACAGGGAAGGTCTCTTATTGATGGCAGAAACATATGGAGTTGTAGAAGCTGTGCGCACTGCCATTCAGAGGCCTTCAGTTCAATATGACCCACGAAGGTTCCAGACACGACCTCGCTCAGGTAAAAATATCCAAATTCCCGTTACAGTTGCAGAAGAGCCCACTACTACACCAACCTCCCAAACAGCTAGTCAACAGCACCCCGCCACCCATGAGGAGTCCACCGAACCACTACCATCCACTCCCCCACCATCACCTCCTAGAAGAGAAACAGTGGAAACCACATCGACTGCTCAACCCACCGACCCCACCTTCACCTTCCGTACTCCGATCTCGAGTGCCACCCTATTCTCTACCACTGATAACCCGGTCTTTGACGCAAACCCCATCACTACACCACCCACCGAAACCATTCCCGAGCCTGCCCTAGGACAACCATCCCCAATGCCTTCAGCCACCGGTCATCCTGACCCCAGATCCACATTCATGGGCTTCCCTGCTACCACGCAACCCTTTCAGCCCTCCTCAAATTTACGACCCCAACCCCCGATATCCCTCTCTCCATTTTTACAATCCCTCCAGGACATCTTTGCTAGGGCTTTTCAACCAGGCCCTCAACCATTCCCTGTCTTTTCAGCTCCCCACCCCACGTCACATCTATTCACCACTTCCACACACACACCACCTACCATACCAATGTATATGGCAGGCCCCACACTAACACCCACTCCTGAAGGTATGGACATTTCACCACCCACGGCACCTCCACCCACGGTTTCACCTCCTCCCATTCCCCCTCCACCAATTTCACCCACACACACAACTTTCGTAGACACATCATTCACTGTCTCCCTTCCCCAATTCCCTTCCCATGCATCTTCCACAGTAAACACCCCCCACTCATCTATAGGTAATGCATTGGACACCATGTTGGCTTGTATATCAAATTTAAGAACAGATTACATTCAGCTCCAGCAACAAAACGCACGCCTGCAAGAGCACTCAGCGACACTACAGCTCCGCCTTGCGGTACTAGAAGAGGAGAATGCTCGCCTCCACACACAGTTCCAAACCCTCCAAGACGCCCATAATATATTGGAAGTACAGCTACAGAACGTAGATCAGGAAGCAGTGCAGGTGGTAGAAAGTCACCTACGGACACAACTGGAACGCAACTCAAAACTTCAGCGAAATATGGCGCTACTTAAACGCCATCTTGCGGCTGCTCAGGAAGAGAACAGACGTCTGCAAATACAAAATCAAGAGAACCTGGAGGCAGCTATTGAGAGCACACCGGGGGCACCCATCAGCCCATCCAAGTTTCAAGCAGTGACCCCCGATAATATCAAGATTATATTGGAAGATTATGCCATGCTACTCGAAGCACATGATAAGCTATCGGAGGAGCTAGGACAACTGAAGCAGGAACACCAACAAGGCCCAACAGCTGCCCCTCCAACCACCCCCTCTGCAGCTTCGCTTCCCTCCGACGCAGAGGCCATAAAAGATCTCCAGCAACAAGTAACTGAATTGCAGACACGCCTACTACAATATGAGAGGCCATCTTCCCCTCCGGAGGCTCCCACGGACGAAGAAGTTGTGCAAATTCCTGTGGAACAAACGTTTGATGAAGAATATGATCCGCAACCATTCCCAGGAGGCCAACAAACAGAAGAAGCGCAGGACACGTTCGAGGCACCACGGCCGCCATGGTTACGACAAGTGGAGGAAATAGGGACCTCGCATGAAGAGCGCACCGTAGTGCAAAATCAGGCTATGAGGGTCATAGAGGAGACTGTTTTACAATCAGATTACTTCAAGAACTTGTCATCGAGACGCCTGATTCTCTCATCGGAACTCCAGTACAGGCCATATTATATTATCTTGGCTGATTATAATGCAGAAATACAAAGAGTCACGGGTCAGATTCCTACTTTTGCGACCCAATTTCAACCCGAAGACCTTCCTCCAGAGGTGCGAAAAGGCAAGATTCGTCAACCAACATGGCGGCAGAAACTTTTAGAGACTTATCCAGAAATGCTACGCACATGGAACAACGCGCCGTTGCACCTCCTGTACAACCCATGCTACGGTCCAGTCCCCCGCCGCAGGTCGTGGAAGGCATTTAATATCAAGGTACAGAACAATGCGCAATGCAAGGAATGGCTGAACTACCCGTACATAGCGCCACCACAAGGACCACCATCGATAGCATATATGATGGGGACCATTCGCCACTGGATGCCGCGCTTGAAGCCCATGCAAGATGTAGCAGCGCAAATGATGCTTAAAATCTTAGATATGATGCAAGTGGTGCTGAAGACCTTTAGAAATGCAGCCGCACCACAGGTACGCCTTCCGGGGTTTAGCAATGGAAATTACGACTTGGTGTATGACATGAGCACCACCCCCAGTATCCGTGTGGCTTACGCTTGGCATGCACGCATCAAATACCTCCCCGCCTGCTACAAACAGACCTTCGAAGAAATGTTCAGATCAGGGTTCTGGGAGTACCACTCGGAGATTTTCGCGCCAAAGCCGACACATCTGCTTCAACTGTTTGCTTGTGAACAAGCAATGTATTCAGAGTACTACACCACCCCGCAACCAGAGACCCCCGGTGCAATAAATTGGGAGGCATTGGAAGCCGATCTAGCAAGAGGCTTAAGGATAGGAGAACATGAACTGGCCACCAATGTCATCCAATATTACATCGACCACCCGAGGGAACAAAGGTCTGTCAGGGGCGACAGACGCTAGGAAGGGGGGAGTGTTGGCATACAAAGCAATAAAGGAGTCATGCACAATACGGCAACAAGGCCAGATCATTTTTTCCCATAAGATTATGTACAACCCAAGTGATTTTAATCACTACACAAACATTGTAAATCCCGTTTTTGGTAGATTAGACTCCATTTTGTGCAAGCCGAGGAGTCCTCGAGCTTGAGGAGTATTAGAAGTACCATCGTACCAAATTTCATAATTTTTAGACTTCGTTTGAGCCCTCAAATAAGCCCTGGAACCTAATTTTTAACTAGGCCGGACACTAGGTCTGGACAGGGCCAAAAGCTAGTCAAAAACTATAAAAAGAGCTAGAGAGCTCATTTTTGAGGTAAGATTGTAATTGAAACGAACTTGTAAGAGCTATTGAAAGTAATCTAAAGAACTCCATTGATTCTCACTCTTTGTCTTGCCTTGTGTGCGCGTGTGTGTGTATGTGTGTGCATGCTTGTGTGCTTCTCACTCACGCACTTGTGCCGCCACTTGCTCGAGGTCTTCATACCATCCTCACGTCTTCCCGGATTGACATTAAAGGAGGTGCTACTCATCATTGAGCTACACATATACTTACAAATGTGGGTACAAAACCATGATGGCCCATTTGGCCTAAGTGTGATGTGTGACCTCACTGAATTCTCTTCTTTGCAATAGCGTGTTTATTTAATAGAATTAAAATACATAAATTAAATGTAAAAAATTATTAAAACATATGAGAATTATAAATATAAACTATTAATTTGTATACCTTCTATCAAGGAAATGACTCCTCAAGACGTAGCTATCTATGAAAAAACTGCCATGTCTCAGGTGGTATGTTGGGTCTCCTCTTATTTTTTTCCACCATACAATATCTCCTGTTATTTTAATCTCAAACAGAAAAAAATAATTTGAATACATATACATACATACATATATATATAGCATGCACATACACATATACATACACTTACACATAACATACATACACACACACATACATACATACATACGTACATACATACATACATACATACATACATACATACATACATACATACATACATACATACATACGTACATACATGCATACATACATACATACACACATACATACATACATACTAAATACATGCACACATACACATACTCACATATATATAGTATATATAGTATATATATATATATAGATATATATATATACTATATATATATGGATATATATATATTTACTAGATATATATATATTGATATATATATATCTATATATATATATATATATATATATATATATATATATATATATATATATATATATATATATATATATATATATATATATATATATATATAATATATGTATATATATATATATATTGTACATATATTTATATTTATATTTTATATACTATATATATATATATATATATATATATATATTGTATATATATATTTATATTTACTATATGTAATATATATATATATATATATATATATATATATATATATTCTATATTTATTGTATATATATATATACATATTTATATTACTGTGTATATATTCATATAGATATTTATATTTACTGTATATATATATATATATATATATATATATATATATATATATATATATATATATATATTGATTTATATTTATACTATATATATATATATATATATATATATATATATATATATATATATATATATATATATATACATGCACACATAAACATACATACATACATACACACACACATACACATATCCACACACACACACATACATGGATATAGACATACAAAATACATGCATACATAAACATATATACATACACACATACACATACATACATACATACATACATACACATACACATAGACATGCCCACACACACATACATCCAAACATATACACATACATACATGCATACATATACACATATAAATACATACAGAACCACACATACACATATCCACATATATACATACACACATACACATGCATGCATATACACACATTCATACAAAATACGTGCATTTATCCCACAAGAATGTGTATTTGTGTATATGTGAATATGTGTGTATGTGTAAATGTGTATATGTGAATGTGTGCATATGTAAATAATGAGATTATGAATATCTAATACCATTATTTGTAGATTTTGATCAATCAGACGGAACTCCACCACGGATTCCTAATCGTGCAAGGGCTATATATTGTAAGTATATCAAACTTTTAATTTTAAATATATTTGATAGGTACATAACTGATATATGTTTTTTAATTGTTATAATCAGATTTTCATCAATTAGAGGGCACTCCACTACCTCCTACCCATGCAATGACTTCACATGTGTCCTCCAATAGGAATGATGATGAATTTTACTATCAAGAGCATATTATATGTTGGTGTAAGTTTTGCTATGGCACATATCAAAGACCGCGATTGGAATGTATTGAACATGAGGCAAAGTATGGTACTTTTTAGCATGCACCACCACCTGGTAAAAATATATATATATATATATATATATATATATATATATATATATATATATATATATATATATATATATATATATATATATATATATATATATATATATATATATATATATATATATATATGTGTGTGTGTGTGTGTGTGTGTGTGTGTGTGTGTATACTTTATATGTGTTGCATTTGCATGTGTGTATGTATGTGTGTATATGCATGTATGTATATGTGTGTATGTATATGTAAGGATGTATATGTGTGTGTATGTGTATGTAGGTGTATATACAAAGGTGTGTATGTGTGTATATGTATATGTGTGTGTATGCATGTAGGTATGTATGTATGCTTATGCATGTGCATTATGTATGCATATGCATGTGCATTATGTATGCATATGCATGTGCATTATGTATGCATATATATGCTTGTGTGTGTTTGTGCATGTGTATGTGTGTCTGATTGTAATATGTGTTCCTCTATCATAGCCATGGCATGTAATTGTGCCTCCACCCATGCAGAGTGGGTCTTTCCAGGTTTTTCTACTGATTTTATTCATGCGGGTTTAGGGAGTGAAAGAAACTTGGAGAAGCTTGTAGAAGGTAGAAAAGTGTGTTTGGAAGCGATGAAGGTTGGTCTAGCCAACCAGCACAAGACCAGCCCTTGAGCTTATGGAGACTCAAATAGACCTTATAGAAATGTGATAAGTGCAAAGAAATGCACTATGTACTTTGGAGCATCAAGGAGAATGAGTCGATACAAAACAAATAGGTTCGCGGGTCGACTAGCTCAAAAAACTTATTATCTATAGAAGAGACAATGAACTTCAAATGCCCATAGCGACCAGCTTGATTAAAATTACAAAAAATACTTTTATGGGAGTGATACACATAGGGTTGAGTGTATATAATGCACAAAATTATAAGGAATAAGAAAAATATGCTATAGGCATGAATGTGACATTCACCGGTGGTACTTCCTATTTTTCAGGAATACATAGAGATTGACCCCGAGACCGAAAAACTCAGATTTCTCCCAATTTACTGAATCAAGTGCTATGAAAATTTATAGGAATAAACTAGACACTTGTATCTTTTCAATGAGCCATCTTGCACTCAATTTGGAGCTCTGTGGAGAGAGCAGCAGCCTCTGCAAGATTATTGTTGGCAAAGAAGATGATGCAGAGAATTGAAGGAGCAAGACAATGATGGTCACAAGTGTATGTAGATTGCTTCCATGTATTGTACGTGTGATTTCAAGTCTTTATATAGACTCTAGGAGTTTTCCATGACTTCTACAAGTGAATTTTGAATTCAAATGAAGGTGGGAATGGTTGTTGGAGGGAATCAATTCACTTTTCTACAATCTAGGAAAAGTGAGGATCTAGTTTGATCTACTTTTAGGTGATTTGATTGCTTGATTGAATGCAACTTCAACCACCACAAATTCGTGGAATTTGGACTCTATCTTTCTACCTTTACATGCGTAAAGCTCAAGGCTTTTACAATGGTAAATGAGCCATCAAAAATCTCTCAAAAAATACAATAAATGAGCATAAGAAAAAAAACTCTCCAACGGATATTCTTTCGATGCGATAGCCTTTGATGTAGATCAAATCCACCTCAAGCATAGTGTAAGCTTGATGTTCCAACAACTCCCCCTCAAGTTAAAGTATGCTTGAGTCTTCATTCTCTGATAGGTTGAATACCTGCCATAGCTTTGAATCTACAAAGCTTTATTCCATCAAGTGCCTTCGTCATCATATCTGCTACTTGTTTTTCAGTAGGAACAAAAGAAATGTCAATCTCCTTTGCCATGAGCTTCTCCCTGATGAAGTAGTAATGGACTTCTATGTGCTTGGTTCTCGCATGGAAAATAGGATTTGCCGCTAGATGCACGAAACTTACATTATCTCCAAATATGTGAGGTCTGGAACTCACAAGTCCCAAATCTATATACAATGCTTTTAACCATGTTGCCCCTTGAGTTGCTATGGTCAAGCCTCTGTACTCTGCTTTAGTTGAGGATAAAGCAACTGTTGGTTGCTTCTTGGAACTCCATGACACTAGCTTTGAACTTGCAAATGCTAAGTAACCGGATGTACTTTTTCTATCATCCTTAGCTCCTGCCCAATCTGCATCTGAATAGATTTTGATATCCAAATCTGAAGAATAAGGATAGAATATACCTTCGTTGATTGTACTTTTGAGATACTTAAGTACTCTCTTAGCCGCATCCATGTGTGGTCTTCTCGATGAGTGCATGAATTGACTAAGCACTCCCACACTATATGAGATGTCTACCCTTGTATGAGTAGCATATATCAAGCTACCTACCAAGCTTTGATACTCTTTAATGTCTTCAATTTTCTCACCTTCATAAACACTTAGTTTATGATTCATCTCCAAAGGTGTACCTAGGTCTCTGATTTTTAACTCCTCTTGCATGTGTCTCTTGATCCTTTGAACGCCATTTAGATCATCGCCTGTCACAATAATATCATCTACATATACACATAGATAAACTCATTGTGATCCATTTTGATGAATACAGAAGGATCTGAGCTGCTAGCTTTGAACCCTTGATCTTGAAGATATGTAACCAACCTGTAATTCCAAGCTCTAGGAGCTTGTTTCAATCCATACAATGCTTTCTTAAGTCTGCAACCATAAGATGGATGATTAGGGTTTTCAAAACATGGTGGTTGTGACATGTATACCTCTTCACTTATCCAACCATTTAAGAATGCATTTTTCACATCAAGTTGGAGGAGTCTCCTATTCCTTGTAGCAGCTACACTTATCAATGTCCTGATTGTAGTCATCTTTGCAACTGGTGAGAATCTTTCCTCATAGTCTATACCATGAATTTGTGAGCATCCTTTGGCAACTAATCTTGCCTTGTACCTGCAAACTGACCCATCTGAATTTCTTTTAACTTTATATACCCATCTGCAACCAATTACCTTTTGATTCGACGATATTGGAACCAAATCCCAAGTGTCCATTACCTTCAATGCATCTATCTCTTCTTTCATGGCCTTTTCCCTATTATTAGGGTTCTTAGGGCAATCTCATAAGAGATGTTCTTTTCAAAAATCCTGACAAAAGCCTTGAATTGTCAATGATTGGCTTTGTGTAGGTGTAGGCATAGGGCGATCATGAATGAGGTGATCTCCCTGACATCGATAGCATGGTCCTTTAGGAAATGGGGGTCTTACCTACCTAGGTTCAGGCCTAGAGTTGGGATTTGCGTACATGACATTTGCATACTCTGGCTCCCAACTAGGTTCACTCGGATCTTCAGAGAAATATGACTCATTATGCTCAGGTGATTGCATGAAGTAGGCATGTGGACTATCCATGTGAGTAGAATCAAAACTATGATCACTCGGGTCACTTTCTGAAAGAAGTGGTGTCACTAGCACTATGGCTCTATTCACGTTCTCTTCTGCAAGTGTGTACTTTACGGGGATCACATTGGCTGGGGTTGGAGGTTGCTGAGCTAACACAGGCTGAGGTCTTTGTTGAGCTTGGTAGGGTTGTTGATAGGGTTGTTGAGGTCTGCCATATTGCTGTGGTGGGTACTGGTTCTCGTATCTTCCCTGTTGTGGATATGGCTGAGGGTAAGTTTGTCTAACCGCTTGCTTATTGTATGTGCAATCTTGCGCGGTGTGATTAGTGTATCTCCGTTCTATGGTGCAGTATTGGCTACTAGGATTCACTTGGGGTTGAGCCATAATGGGACATACATTTGCCATATGGTCACCTCCACAAGTATAGCACTTCTTAACTGGTGCAAATCTTGGTATCTGTTTGCTAGAGGCACCTAGTTTTTGAGCTACCTTCTCTGCAAGTTCCTCGATAGATGTGGATTGACCAAAAGTGAGGCTACTAGAGCTATCTGAAGCCTTGTAGATTTTTGAAAGCTCCAACTCCTTCCCTAGGTTAACTTCAATGTGAATGCACATACGTACACACTCTTCTATGGTCCTAGGGTCCTTCAAGTACACGTATGATCTCAATTTGGTACTTAGCAGTCCATCCAAAAATAAAGCCACTTGTTTGGCTGATGTGGGCAACTCAGGAAGAGGACATCTCTCTAGATATTGCCTAAACCTTCATCCTGCAAGTCTAACGGTTTCTTGAGGTGTTTGGTTGAAGCTCTGAATCAGTGAGGAAGTATTGTGCCTTACGCCACTCTTAGAGAATTCAGTAATGAAAGCCTCTAGAAGTTGGTCTATGTTCCTGAATTGTCTCTCATTTAGTGGTTGAAACCATGTAAGGGCGTTATTCCTAAGGGTTAGACCAAAGGCATTATATTGCATGAATAGGTCCTCAACTTGTTCAACTCTCAAGACTTGCCTAAACTCGGCCACATGATCATATGGGTCCCCAGTGCCATCGAAGTAATTCTTCATGGACTTTACCAGTTGGGTTGGCCTCAAGGTCCTAGTGTGTTCCCTAGGCCTTGGCAAGGGAAAATCATCCACATTTCTTTGGTTTCTTGGAGCTCTAGGTCTCTCATTTTCCACTCTATCCGTCTTAGTTCTCATCCTTTCTCTTCCCAAGGGGTTGGCAAAGCTTACTTCTGGTCTCTCTCTACTTCTATCCCTATGAGCTCTATGAGCTTGGGATGTTACAACTCCTTGGTGACCAAAAGAAACATTAGATCTTGGTTGGGGAAAGACAAATTCACCATTCCAAGTGTAGGCATGCCTACCATGTTCTAAGACCACGAAGATCCTCTCCGAAGTATTGTCTAAATAGGTCACTTTGCCTGGGCTATCAGGATCTTTGAACTCATAGATTGTGATCGTTTCTACCTCATTTGGTTGATCTGGCTTATAACTCCAAAAGGCTTCATCAGTCTCTCGGTTTAAGAGTAAATCTATGCTCTTATTGTCATGGGGAACCCACTCTGGTGTGATAATTCTAGTGAACTTTTTTGGCTCAAGGGGTTTTAGGCTCTCCACCTATGTTCCCTTGCTCTAGATCACCTAAGTCTATCTTTGAGATCACATTCCCGAATTCGTCTATTCTATCTGGGTGACTGGTTACTACGTACATGGTTCCTTCTTTGTCTAGGTATGCTCCATTTTCAAACTTGACTATTGGATGTTCTAGTCCAATGGGTTGGCCATGGTTTTTAATTTGGACCACGAATCTTCCTAGGCCGTCCTCATAGATGCAAGCACCTAATCGGTTGGTCCTAAGGTATTCGAGTTGCGTCTTGTAAGGGCCTTCTACCCTTTGTAAATATGGCACACCTCAACTTCCTGTGGGTCTCTCCATACCATGAGACATCTCAAACTCACTAGTTTTAGAGCTAGGGTAGTGCAAATAGTTGCTCAACTGCTGGGCCCAAGACCTAGCAGTATGATTGACACTAGCCTTTGAAGACCTAAGACTCTGTCTGTCTCTCCCTAGGTGTCGTCATGATCTAAGGTTCATATGCCTAACCGAATAACCCCAATTTTCCAAGTACAACCTCGTTGCAGATCAATTTGTATTAATCACTTGTTCTTTTTAATTTTCTTAGGATGTCACTTCTTGTCCAATCAATCTTCGTCACAAGGAACACTTAGGTTTTATCGTAGTTGAGTTTGGTCGCTTAATTTAAATTCTTCTCCCTTTTGTTGTTTTCGCAAATGTAATTTCTTTGTACTTGCACTTGAGTGATTAGAATTCTTGGACTTGGTCGTGCTTAACTTAACCCTATTTGATCAAAACCTTTATCTGTACTTAGCCTAAGCTAGGAATTGACAGAAGGTGTTGAGAATTTCCAACCTTTAGTTTCTCACCTTGGTTTCCCTTATGTGCCCAGGAAGCGCATTCCCAAGCCTGCACTTACTCTTGCTTAGAATGCCCTTCGATGCTCTCAATGAACCTACAACAGTCCCAAAGTTAGCTCAAGATTCAAATTCAATTGACACAACAGACCATGTTTACTCATGCAATTCAGAGATCAAATTGTCTTTTGGCTTTATGGAAAACAATCCTAAAGACTCCTCAGTTTTCTTCCCCCTAGTTATGGTCAACTTCAAAATACTATATCTAATAATCCTGGAGCTTTCCAACAAACCCAAAATCACTGCGAACGGATTTCTTATGAAAAAGTTATGCTAGTTTAGGGTTCTAGGGCTAAAATAGGGTTAAAACAAGGTAACAGGCAACAAGCATAACTCGCACTATGTTCTAAAGCTTGGTTATGTTCTAATGATCCTTAATGTTTCCCCAATATTAGCCAACAATAGATCCAATGTCTTGGCCCTAAAAAATGGCCGAATTTGCCTGTCAATCGTGATCGAGTGGTCTGTCAATCGCAATTGATATGTCAGTTGTGATCAACATGTCAGTTGTGATTGACAGGTCCGTCCTGGCTGTCAGTTGTGATTGATGGGTCAATCGTGATTGACATGTGGCCCAAAAATTTTGTTAATCGTGGTCAATTGATCGTTGACTGAGTTGGTCGTGATTGATAGGTCCGTTGGGGCTGTCAATTGCGATTGATGGGTGTTGAAGCTCAAGGTCAAGGACAAAGCATGGAAGCACATCAAAGAAGTGGACATAGAAGAAGAGAGAGCAAGTAGGGAGCTCCAAGAAGTGTATGTCAAATTTTCAGAAGAATCCCCTACAAAAATAGTGATTTTCATCACTAGAAACCATTGTAAATACCATTATCTATTTTTAGTAACTCCATTTTGTTCAAGCCGAGGAGTCCTCGAGCTTGAGGAGTATTAGAAGTACCATCGTACCAATTTTCATAATTTTTAGACTTCGTTTGAGCCCTCAAATAAGCCCTGGAACCTAATTTTTAACTAGGCCGGACACTAGGTCTGGACAGGGCCAAAACTAGTCAAAAAACTATAAAAAGAGCTAGAGAGCTCATTTTTGAGGTGAGCTTGTGAGAGAATAGAACTTTTGTAAGAGAACTCTTTTGCAATCTAAGCTTTCCATTGTTCCTCTCTTTGATCTTACTTTGTGCGCGTGTGTGTGTATGTGTGTGCATGTTTGTGTGCTTTCACTCACGCACTTGTGCCTTCACTTGCTCGTGGTCTTCATACCGGTCCTCACGTCTCCGCGGATTGACAAGTAAAGGAGGTGGTGCTTATGCTTGAGCTACACCAAATTTTGGCGCCGTTGCCGGGGAGAGAGCTTCGAGGACGAGCGTTGTGATGGTAAGATCGTAGATTTGCGACGTTGGAAGGTAAAAAAAACTATCATTTCAGTTCATTTTCTGTTTTTTTCCTCTTCATCTTCATCATCATCATCATCTCCACCTCCTTCCATCTTCTTCTTCATAGAAATTTCTTGTTTTTTAGTGCATTTTCACCATTTTCATTCCATTTTTCATGCATTATTGTGTGTGAAGGAGTTAGGAGGTGCAAGGGAGAGCAAGCGCTGTATTTTTTTCATGATTTTCTGCTCATACGAAGCTCGCCATAGCCGGCGCTCAGAAATTTGAATTTCCCGCCAAAAAACGCGATTCTGTGATGAAAATCGCGATTCTGTGAAAATTCAAAATTTTTTGAAAAATCACGATTTTCAGTTTTCCCGCCTAAAAGTTGGTTGAAAAAAATCGCGATTCTGTGTTTTTCTCAAAAAAAAACACGATTCTTTGCTCAAAATCGCGATTCTCACCAATCACGATTTTCAGCAAAAACACGATTTTGTGAAAAAGGCGATTCTGTGAAAACACGATTTTTTGCTCAAAATCGCGATTTTCAAAAACACGATTTTGTGCTCAACATCGCGATTTTCATGTGAAAAATACGATTTTCAAAAAACACGATTCTCTGCTCAAAATCGCGATTCTCACCAATCACGATTTTCAGCAAAAAACACGATTTTGTGAAAAACCCGACTTTCTGCTCAAAATCGCGATTCTCACAAATCACGATTTTCAGCCAAAAATACGATTTTGAGAAAAACACGATTCTGTGGGACAAGATCGCGATTTTCAAGTCAAAAACACGATTTTGAGAAAACACGAATTTTTGCTCAAAATCGCGATTTTCAATTCACGATTTTCTGCTCAAAATCGCGATTTTCATGTCAAAAACACGATTCTGAGAAAACACGATTTTCAGTCAAAAACACGATTTTGTGAATCACGATTCTCTGAGTCAAAATCGCGATTTTCAGAAACACGATTTTGTGATCAACATCGTGATTTTCAGAAACACGATTTTGTGATCAACATCGCGATTCTCTGAAACACGATTTTGTGATCAACATCGCGATTCTCTGAAACACGATTTTGTGATCAACATCGCGATTCTCTGAAACACGATTTTGTGATCAAAATTGCGATTTTCAAAACACGATTTTCTGCTCAAAATCGCGATTTTCAAAACACGATTTTCTGCTCAAAATCGCGATTTTCAAAAACACGATTTTGTGATCAACATCGCGATTCTCTGAAACACGATTTTGTGATCAAAATTGCGATTTTCAAAACACGATTTTCTGCTCAAAATCGCGATTTTCAAAACACGATTTTCTGCTCAAAATCGCGATTTTCAAAAACACGATTTTGTGATCAACATCGCGATTTTCAAATCACGATTTTCTGCTCAAAATCGCGATTTTCAAAAACACGATTTTGTGCTCAACATCGCGATTTTTTTGACTTCACAGCATCGCGATTTTCAGAAAGTTCACAAAATCGCGATTTTCTCCAAAGGTCCTGTTTGCCTGTTTTGACCCCCAGGAGCCTGATTTGACATAACTTTCTCATCCAAAGTCCATTTTTTGAGCTCTATAGCTTGTTGGAAAGCTCGTTTCAAATCCTACACGATCTCAACTGTTTTTTTCAAGAATAATGCGTTGATTTTGAGATAGGATAATTTGAAGTTGACCCTCAGGTGGGACTAGGGAACCAAGGGGGCTCTAAAGAATTGTGAACCATACCAAAGGGAAAATTTGGACTATTGACTAAAGCTTATGAACCTGAGATCTGGTAGACACTTAGGCAAGGATAAACAAAGCATTAGATCTTCTGAGGCTAGTGTCAACCATACATCCAAGTCTTGGGCACAACAACTAAGTGGTCATCTTTTACTCAGATCAGACACAAGTGATTCAGAAATGTCTTTTAGTATGGGAAAACCTGCAGGTGGCTCAGGGACTGCCCATCTACAAACACCGGAAGGTCCCTATAAGACACAGTTGGAATATATTCGGACCAACCAATTAGGTGCTCGCATCTATGAGGATGGTCTGAGGCGATCAGTGGTCCAACTCAAAAATCCAGATCAATCCTTTGGACTTGAACACCCGGTGGTCAAGTTCGAAGAGGGTTCATACATTGATAAGGAAGGAACCATGTATGTGGTTACCAGCCAACCAGATAGGACCGATGAGTTTGGAAATATCATTCATGAGAATGAGATAGGAGACCTAGAACAAGGAAACGTAGGACAAGGACCCCAGACTCCTAGAGGTAAGTCAGTTTTGACCCGAGTGATCACTCCGGACTGGATCCCTCAAGACAACAAAAGCATAGAACTATTTTTGAATAGAGAAACAGAGGAAGCCTTTTGGAGATTCAAGCCAGAACAACCTAGCCAATTGGGCATAGTCATCATCTACGAGTTCAAGGATCCAGAGATACCAGGAAAGGTTGTCTACCTGGATAACACATCAGAGAAAATTTTCTTGGTAACAGAACATGATAGACATGCATATACTTGGAAGAATGAATTGATTTTCTCCCCACCAAGATCCAATGTTTCCCACGGCCTCCAAGGAGTAGGGTCATCCCAAGCTCAGGAAGCCCAGAGAGAAAGAACTAGAGAGAGACCGGAGGTAAGTTTTGCACACACAGTGGGCAGGAATAGGTCAGGATTTGAAAATGAAAGACCTGAAAGAGAGAGATATCAAGCACATAGACAACAAAGAAATGAACATGAATTTCCATTGCCTAGAACCGGAGAGAACCCAAGAACCCTCAGACCCACTCAAGTGATCAAGGCAATGAAGAATTATTTTGACGGGTCAGGAGATCCTTATGATCATGTGGCTGAGTTCAAACAAGTGTTAAGAGCTGAACAGGTTGAGGATTTGTTCACCCAGTACGAGGCATTTGGTCTGACTCTTAAGGGCACTGCCTTAGCTTGGTTTCAACCATTGAGTAGTCGCAACTATCACAATATAGGTCAACTGCTAGACGAATTCATTGTAGAATTTTCCAAGAGTGGTATCAGGCATAACACTTCATCTTTGATCCACAGCTTCAAGCAGACACCCCAAGAAACAGTGCGACTAGCAGGTAGAAGGTTTAGACAGTACCTAGAAAGATGCCCTGCTCCAGAGCTACCCACACCAGCCAAACAAGTGGCTTTGTTTTTAGATGGCTTACTGAGCACAAAGTTAAGATCCTATGTATACTTGAAAGATCCTAGATCCATAGAAGAGTGTGTGCGGACGTGCATAGACATAGAAGATAACTTGGGTGAGGAGTTAGGATTGTCCAAACTCTACAAAGATTCGGATAGTTCCACTAGTCATACTTCAAAGATCTCCACAGAAATAGAAGAGATAGCTGAGCAAGTTGCCAAGAAGCTGGGAGTCCAAAATAAACAAACACAGAGAGTCACTCCAGTGAATCGGTGTTATACTTGTGGGGGCGACCACATGGCTAATGTATGCCCAATGCAAAACCAAAACATTAGAGAAAGGAATGCTCCATATTGCACTATTGAGAGAAAATACACAAACCACACGGCTCAAGATTGTCCCTACAATAGGCAAGCTGTTAGACAGAATTATCAGCAACCTTACCAGCAGGGTAGGTATCAGAATCAGTACCAACAGCCATATTATAGGCCACAACAATATCAACCTCAATACCAGCAGCAATATCAGGCACCATATAGGCCACAACCTGTCTTGGGAAACCAACCACCAGCTCCAGCCAACGTGATTCCAGTCAAGTATGCTGTGGGAGAGGAAAATCCAAATAGAGCTTTGGTGCCACTAACCCCATTGATACCAGATAATGACTCTCATGCTCATAGTTCAGACTACTCCCATGAAGGTAGTCCACATGCTTATTACACAGAGTCACCTGAACATAGTGAGATTTACTCGTATCAATATGAGGCACCGCCTATGGAGCAAAATTGGGAGCCAGAATACTCCAAGGTCATGTACACAAATCCTAACCCTAGGCCCCAGTTGAGACAAATGAGACCACAAGCCCCTAGAGGATCTTGTTTCAGATGTCATGGTGACCATTTCATTCGTGACTGTCCCCACCCACCATCTCCGAGTCAAGGACAGGCTATCACAATACAGGCTTTTTGTCCTGATTGTGGCAAAGACCACCTCCCCAGAGATTGTCCAAGAAACCCCTCTAGTGCACCCAAGATTACACCCATTAATGTGGTAGGCTTAGTGGCAGATACAAGTTCAAGTAGTAGCAATGTGGCTCCTATACAAGCTGTCACTAGAGCACAAGCCTTAAAACAGGATAAACCAGTAGAACAATCAGAGTCGAGTGAATCGGGAGAGCCTAGTAAGAGGAAAACAAGAACATGGAAGGATACCAGAGAGAAGGCCAATCGCAAGTGGAATAAAAAGTTATCAGAACTAGAAGAAAGCTTAAAAGAAGCGAAAACAAAAATAGAAGACATTGCATCTCAAAGCCCCTCGCATGCCGAAACTCCATCCACTCCACCTCATCCCACCCCACCACCCATTGTAAATAGACCGCAACCAGGGTCTGTCCTTGCAGATCCAACCCCAGAAGGCTTGGACATGATGTTCAAGGCCTACCAGGCTCGACTTCAAGAAGGGCCTACAGCGGCAAACCTAGACAAGAGTTACCCTAGAGCAGATTTAGAGATTGAACGGATGAAAATGTGCATGAAAATGGTAGAACAAGCTCAAGCCATACTTGAGACTAGTCAAAAGTTCAATCAGACAAACTCTATCAAATCGGATTTGCATTTCCAGGGCTTACTAGAACGATTAGAGCAGTGGGTAAACAAACCACAAGTTTCTTTACCTCCACAGGCTCAACCAGTTATTGAAAGAGGAAGCTCACCACCCAGGGGAGCTTATGTTCCTAATTCCACGGATGCTGGAATACCTCCTTCTATTCAACAGTACTCTCAAGAATTCTTGCGGGAAATACAAGAAGAGAAATGGGCCAAGGAGAAGGGTAATTCCCCTCCTATTCCTGAGATTGATGATCTTCATGATCAATTTCCCCAAGACATCCCATCTATTTACGAAGATGAAGCAGAACAACAAGAGGACGAAAGGTTAGATTTTGAATCTAATACCTTAGAAGAACTGCCTCAATTTCCAGGCCCATGGGAATCTGAATCACTCCAGATTAGAGCTCCCACAATACTGGTAAGAAATGAAGACTCAGTGGTTCCAAGGAACACTGATGTCGTGAAGAACACTAAGGTTCAGTGTCATCTCACTGTAGAAGAGCTGCTCAAAGCAAAACCTGAGCTCTGGAATCATGTGAAGGATCAGGTTCCAGAACTTGATTCCAACATGCCAAAAGCAGGCTCCAAGCAAAGGGTACCAGAGATACCTCTAGACAAAATAGGGGACATGTGTGAGGGTGAAGAAGGTAATACTTATCTTCCCATCACCGACCAAGGTTACACAACCAAAGCAATCATAGATTCAGGTGCTGGTGTTGCTATTGCGACCACCTCCTTGTGGAAGCAATGGGGCAAGCCCACATTAAGACCAACTAGAATGAAGCTTCAAATGGCTGATGGTCATTTTGAAAGACCTCTAGGATTGCTAGAAGGGATCACTCTAACCACTTGTGGTGTAGAATTTGAGCACACATTTGCTATATGTGACTTTGAGAAAAATAATGTCTTTGAGATGATCCTAGGAAGACCCTTCCTACGACAATTGCAAATAGTACAGGATTGGGGAACTAACTCCTTGTACTTACAGCACTTAGGGGTCACCACTAAGGTCAATTTGAAGGATTACACCTTCAGAGATGTACCACCCCTACAGTGGAATTCTATCCACAAAGCGAAAGAAGATTCCATCTCTGTGCATTCTGAAAGTTCACCTGATCCATCATGGCTGCATGAAGATACTCATTTGTGGATGTGCAAGGTCGCAAAGGAAGAGGAAAAACGTTTAAAGGCAAGAGAAGAAGGAACTTCGATAGGAGATAGACCAGTTAGGGACCCAGCCTACACACCGATGATCTTTCCAGATGAGGAGTTTGAGCCTCATGGCTGGCCAGAAATCTTAGCCACCATGGACATTGCTGTCAATGAGGAACAATGGACACCTCATTGTGATGAGGAGGGTTATGATATCTCAGTGTTCATGTGTCAACCCTTGCTAGAAGAATGTGACCCTAGTGATGTCATAGAAGAAGAAGAGAATGACGATGATTTGGAGTCTATTGTGATGGATAGTTGCTTTAACTCAGAGCAGCACTATCTAGAAGATATAGGAGTGTTCACCCAGAAAGAAGAAGAACCTCTCACAAGTATTAAAACAGTAAACTCAAAGGATGGAAGTGAGAGTAGTCAAAAGAAAAAGAAAAGAAAAGCAGTGAAACAAGAAAAGGAGGAATCATTGTTTGAAGTACCAGAAAACTTCAAGAAATATGAAGTTGACGACCGCAAAATTCTGGTACGAATGCCTAAGAGAGAGGCCATCATAGGAGAATCATATGATAATAAAGAAAAGACCAAGAAGATTGTAGTGACCATTGAAGAGAACGAAGAGAGATGCACATATATAGGAGATGATCTAAGTGCAAGAGAAGAAATGGAGCTCATAGCTCTATTAAGGGAATATAGGGATGTGTTTGCATGGCACTATAGAGACTTGAAAGGGGTAGATCCAAGAATTTGTTCTCATACTATCCCCATGACTGCTGATGCTAAGCCCACCAAACAGAAGCCCTACACATATAATGATACCTATGCAGCCAAAATCAAAGAAGAAATTGATAGGTTGATTGAGGCTGGATTCATCTATGAGATTGAGCATACCGAATGGGTGTCCCCCATTGTTGTGGTACCCAAGAAGAACGGGAAGTTGCGAGTGTGTATTAACCTTAAAAAAGTTAATGCCACTACGATTAGAGATAGTTATCCACTTCCAATCACAGAACACCTATTGGAGCGTGTTGCAGGCAAGGAAGTTTATAGCTTCCTTGATGGATTTTCAGGTTACAATCAAGTAGCCATTGCCCCAGAAGATCAACACAAAACAGCTTTTGCTACAGAGTGGGGAATCTTTGCATTTCGGGTGATGCCATTTGGGCTCACCAATGCACCTGCAACATTCCAAAGGCTCATGTGTCATGTCTTCAAAGAGTTCTTGCGAAAGAGCTTAGAAGTGTATGTGGATGATTTATGTGCTCATTCCCAAGAAAGACGGGTTCACATCCCTGAACTCAGACAAATCTTCAACAAGTGTAGAGAATATCGAGTGTGTCTGAACCCAGAAAAGTGTGTGTTCATGGTGCGTCAAGGTAAAATCCTCGGTCATATTGTTTCTAAGAATGGAATCTCAACGGATGAAGATAAGGTACGAGCCATAGCGGAGCTGCCAAGGCCAAGGAATGTTAAAGAGGTACAAGCCTTTATGGGCCATTGTGGATATTACCGTAGGTTTATCCACATGTACGCGATCATAGCTAGACCCCTTTATGCCTTGTTGTCTAATTTTGAGTGGAACGACGAATGCGAGAATTCTTTCAATGAACTGAAGAAACGTTTGTGCACAGCACCAATACTGACCACTCCTGATTGGAATAAACCATTCCATGTCCATGTGGATGCATCCAATCATGCCATAGGATGTGTGCTGGCACAACCCATAGGTGAAGGGAATTTAGATTTGCCCATAGCATATGCTAGTAGACAACTAAACCCAGCCGAAAGAAATTATACCACAACCGAGCGAGAAGGGTTAGGCATGGTATATGCTGTAAAGAAGTTTAGACACTATTTATTGGCCAACAAGTTCAAGTTCTTCACTGATCATCAAGCTTTGTTATATTTGGTCAATAAACCTTGCAATACTGGACGCTTAGTAAGATGGTTCCTCTTACTAATGGAGTATGACTTTGAAGTTGTTGTCAGGAAAGGTAGAACCCACCTTCGGGCAGATCACCTTTCTCGCATTACTTCAGGAGAGTCACCACAAGGAGTGTCTGATGAACTACCTGATGCTTATCTGTTCAATTTGGAAGTTGTTCCTAAATGGGCAAATAAGTTGGTACCAGTCCTAACCTTCGGCCCTGCAAATAAGAATGTGAAAACATCACAAGAAGAAATTGTAAAATCACAAAAATATCACATATTGGCAGGAAGCATGTACAAACAAGATACTGAGGGTGTATTAGCTTGTTGTGTCGAGGATGATGAACATAGTAGTTGGTTGCAGCAAGCTCATGAGGGATTGCTAGGAAATCACTATTCTAAACAACGAACATTGCAGAATTTGAAACGTTTAGGAGTGTATTGGCCTAGCATGGACAAAGAAATACATGAGTGGATCAAGAATTGTCCAATGTGTAGAGAGAAACCACCAGTGGAGCATGCGACCCTTTATCAAGTATCATTAATTCCAGATTGGAGTACTCCATTGGTAGAGTTTATGAGATCGGGAAGATTACCCAAAGAGGCCAGTCTAGCAAGAAGACGAAATATGGAGCAAGAGGCTCAAGGCTATGCCTTAGTAGGAGAAAACCTATACCGAAGAGGTAAAGATGGTTACTTAAGACTGTGCGTTCATGAATCAGACTATTTAAGGGTCTTAGAGACTGCACACAGTGGTGTTGCAGGGGGACATTTTGGCCCTGACCGAGTGATTAAAACCATTCTATTCTCAGGACTTTGGTGGCCCACTCTTCATATGGATGCACATACCTATGTGAAGAAATGTGACACTTGCCAACGTGCACAATATCCAGTGAGAAAAGACGAGATGCCCTTGAGGCCAATGATGGGAGGACGTGCATTTTCGAAATGGGGCATAGACTTCATAGGTCCTATTAACCCCCCAGCTAGAAACTCCCATGCAGAGTACATCATTGTAGCCACAGATTACCTTACAAAGTGGGTAGAAGTCAAAGCCACAACAAAGAATGATGCTCAGACTACGGCTAAGTTCTTATTCGAGAATGTGTTCACGAGATATGGACTACCAATAGAGTTGGTGAGCGATAGAGGCACACACTTCTTGAATGAAGTCATTGAAAATCTTCTCCAAGAATTCTTGGTGATACATAAGAAATCCGCCCCCTATCATCCACAAGCCAACGGACAAGCCGAGAGTACCAATAAGATCCTCTGTAACGTATTGACAAAATTGGTAAATAATAAACGCTCTGATTGGGACAAACAACTTCATCATGCTGTTTGGGCTTATCGAGTTGCCTACAAAACGGTACTCAACGCCACCCCATTTCAGATGGTCTTCGGACAGAACGCTGTGCTACCATTAGATTTCTTAATCCCTGCCTTAAAAGTAGCACAAGAGTATGAGTGGAATGGGCATGAATTGTCCTCTAGGATCTTTGATCTCGAACGCTTGGGTGAAACGAGGCTACGAGCGGCAGCAGGCATCTACGCTGCAAAGAAGAGGCAAAAGGCATACTTTGATGCACACATCAAGGATAAGGGATTGAAAGAGGGAGATCTAGTGTTGGTATACACACTAAAACAACATGCCCGTAAGTTGGAAAAAAGAGGTTATGGACCCATGATCATTAATAGAATTTCCACTAGTGGTGCAGTTCAGTTGGCCACTCTAGAAGGAGATATCTTGCCAAACTATATTAGTGGCTGTAGAGTCAAGCTATATCAAGAACCTCTTACTGAGGATATGCTAATGAGACTCAACACTGCGAAGAAGCGAAAAGAAGAAGAGTTAAGAGTGAGAGAAGAAGCACAGGAAGAGGCCAGAGAGCGTATTAGGCAAAATAAGTTAAGGCGATTAGGCCTAGATGTCAACTCAAAAGCCCCAAAATATCACATGGATATGTGTCAAAAGTCAGGCATTGCGACTTCTCAGGTCATTGACCGAAGACCCTTTGTGACCATAGAGATAGGACAAGGGAAGGGTGCAAGGACGGTGAAAGCATTGATTGACTCAGGTGCAGCAAGTAGTGCAGTTAAACTTTCCTACTGCCAAGACTTGGGGTTGAACATCAATCCCATAGAAGCTTATCTCATAGGATTGGGAGGTGTGGAAACCCCTTGTTTGGGCGAGGTGGAACTTCCCATCTACCTTCAAGATGTTCCAATGAAAGTCAAAGCGCTAGTATGTCAAGATGAGAACCTTACAGAACCACTTGTCTTGGGTCAAGATTGGATCTATGACCATGCAGTTAACTTAAACCTAAGAAGTCAAATTCTTCAAGTTTGGGTACATGAACAATGCATTACATTAGAATTAGAGAACTGCATGCTCCTAGATCATGGCACCACACACTCTCTTAGTTCTTCCAAGACTAATCATATGAAAGAAGATATTGTATGTGTCAAAAGCTCTATGATGCAGAAGGAGTCAGTCGTGGAAGACCAGGTTCGAAGGCGGGTGGATCTTTCTTCTTCTCCAAAGACTCAAGTAGCCACAGTAGTGAGCCCACCACACAAGCAAACACCACCGTTCACGACAACTGCTACATCAAATAGAAAGACACCATTCGGTAAAAAAGCGATTCCGGGCATGAAGCAGATCTGGGTACGCAAAGGAGAGCAACCACCAGCCTTACCCCCACAAATCCCATCCATGCACACTAACCAAGCCAGAAGACGAAGGAAGCAGCTCAGACAAGCTCCGTCACAAGATATCCAACAAGTTTGGGTGCCTAAGAAGTTAGCTGCAGCTCAACAAGGGCAATTACAGATGTGGGTACCTAAGAAGATCCTACACCCACAACAACCTTTGTTCTCCCACAGGCAAAAGGTTTCAACGAAGAGGCCAAAAAGAGAAAAGGGTAAGAACCACGTACAGAGACCAAAGGAAGATCAAATCAGCTCTTCAACATTAGTAGGAAGACATGCAACAAGGATATGGGTTTGGAAGCCAAAAGTGCAAGTAGCCTCCACCGAACCAAAGCATCAACCACACTGGATACCACAGTTCAGAAAGCATCCAAAGAGAAAGACGCCTGAAGTGACCTCTACAGTGCCAAATGATGTTCTAAAATGGACTCCAATAAGGAGGATTACATCAGTTCGAGACTCAATGGATACCTCCACTAAGGCCGGCATCAACCTCCACAAATAACATCGAAAGCCTCGAACGAGCAACAACCATGTGCTCCTTGCACAACCCTGTCTTTTGCACCATTCAGGTCATGCATTTCCAAAGTATGCATTAATATAGGGCCACATTACACGGCCGTGCATAGACACACTTGAGAATCCCATGCACAAGAGCACAGTGACATATGTCGAACATTTCTATTGATACTAACTTTTGTGTTCTTGTTTTGTGATATCCTTTTTCCTATATAAAAAAAAAAAAAAAAAAAAAAAAAAAAAAAAAAAAAAAAGTGGGAGAGAGCTTGTTCCCAGTGTGTCTCGGCCAGCAGTGAGATTATTGCTGCCTTATATGGTAGAGGACAAGCATTTGGCATGAACATGGCATCTACAACTATGATTTTCTCTTACCATGGTAGGAATGAAGAGCTTGAAGGTCCGCAGCTTGAGTGATGCTTAACTACTTCATGTACCAGAGCATCCAAGGAGATATCTGCAAAAGGTAGTTCTGGAGGAGAAGACTCCTGCACATGGTGAGCTAAAGAGCATATGTGAAACTCAGCTTGGTGTAGTTACCCAATGTTGCTTGCCAAGGAATATAAAGCAATTCAATTCTCAATAATTCCTGAACCAGTATGGAGCAGTAGCACTGGTGAAGGGTCTATGTCAATCAGCATGGTAATCTCTTAGAAACCGGCACGTGTCCAATATTCCTCTGAGTGTCAATATAGGGAAGTGAACGTGCATGAGCCCAAGCTCAGAAATGCACATTGTTAGTGACAAATGTCGCTTTGAAAAGAGGAGAGGGGATCCACCACTCAAAAGATCTCATCAGTGGACAATCAACATGGACATTCATCAACAAGGTTCCATCCCAAAGGCCGAGTGTACAACACGAAGAGGCAAACATCCATCAACCTTCGCCATGGTAAGTATCTTTACTCTGGAAACACCATAACCATGATAGTTTAGGAAACCTCTTCGTCAGGATACCCTTGAGCACTTAGCTCAAGACCCGCAATTTTTGCACCATACTTCTTCCAATGCATTTTCCAAGTAAGCATGCGTAGGGCTACATTACAAGGCCGTGCACAAGGCACATACTTTTTTCAACCCATGCACGAACACACTTACCCATCACTCAATATGGGTTATGAGTACTTGGCTTGACTACTATGAAGATCAACTTTGGAAGATCTAGAAAACATCAACGGAGACTCACAACGACACAGTCATGCTGGAATACAAGGCAGAAGCACATACCAAGAGACTACAACCTGCAAAGACTCACAGTGATAGATGAAGAACGTCGGACGACTTGTGTTCTACAGAAGGGACACTCCCTCTCAAGGCACTACTTGGAACAATCACTACAACAAGGGTCTGTCAGGGACGACAGACTCGAGAGGGGGGGGAGTGTTGAAGCTCAAGGTCAAGGACAAAGCATGGAAGCACATCAAAGAAGTGGACATAGAAGAAGAGAGAGCAAGTAGGGAGCTCCAAGAAGTGTATGTCAAATTTTCAGAAGAATCCCCTACAAAAATAGTGATTTTCATCACTAGAAACCATTGTAAATACCATTATCTATTTTTAGTAACTCCATTTTGTTCAAGCCGAGGAGTCCTCGAGCTTGAGGAGTATTAGAAGTACCATCGTACCAATTTTCATAATTTTTAGACTTCGTTTGAGCCCTCAAATAAGCCCTGGAACCTAATTTTTAACTAGGCCGGACACTAGGTCTGGACAGGGCCAAAACTAGTCAAAAAACTATAAAAAGAGCTAGAGAGCTCATTTTTGAGGTGAGCTTGTGAGAGAATAGAACTTTTGTAAGAGAACTCTTTTGCAATCTAAGCTTTCCATTGTTCCTCTCTTTGATCTTACTTTGTGCGCGTGTGTGTGTATGTGTGTGCATGTTTGTGTGCTTTCACTCACGCACTTGTGCCTTCACTTGCTCGTGGTCTTCATACCGGTCCTCACGTCTCCGCGGATTGACAAGTAAAGGAGGTGGTGCTTACGCTTGAGAATTCAATCAGTCATGGCCAAAGGGTCGTTGACTTAGTCGATTACAATTGACAGGTCTGTCCGGGCTATCGGTCGCGATTGATAGGTCAATCACGATTGATGAGTCGATCACGATTGACACGTGGCATGTGTAGGCTCTGTCGGTCATGGTCAGTCAGTCCTTGACTCTGTCGGTCACGATTGACATGTCGGTCACGATTGATAGGTCCATCAACAAGTGTCCGTCGTCGTTTCTAGATCGCGATTGATAGAAAACAGAGGAATTTCAAAATTTCAAACACAGATTTAGGATGCTCTAGGCCTACACATCATGGTTATGCACTTTGTTTTGCAAAAAGGTCAATTTTTCTATCGGTCGCGATTGATAGAGGTCAACGCCTCGGGATCTACACAGTAAAAAATTTTACCTGCTAAAGCGGGTGCAGCTACTGGGGATGCTGATTCCTGCAGAAAATCTCAATAAACACAAAAAAGCACAAGCACACAAACACTCTCTTGCTCTCTCTCACAAGTGAAATGAGGGGAAATGGTATGGGTATGGTGATATGACCAAAAAAACTAAAATTTTCGCGATGATGGAGATGGAGGTGGGAGATGGTGATGATGATGATGATGATGGGGATGAAAACAAAAGGAAATAGATAAAAGTGAAGAAAATACCTATGACTCCAACGTCTCAACTCTACGTCTTACCATGACACGCTTGTCCTCAAAGCGCGCTCCCTGGCAACGACGCCAAAATTTGGTGTAGCTCAGTGATGAGTAGCACCTCCTTTAATGTCAATCCGGGAAGACAAGAGGATGGTATGAAGACCTCGAACAAGTGATGTCACAAGTGTGTGAGTGAGAAGCACACAAACATGCACATGCATACACACACACACGTGCACACAAGGTAAGAACAAAGAGAGAGTCAATGGAGTTCTTTAGATTACTCAAGAGTGCTCTTACAAGTTCAATTCTACAACAAGCTACCCTCAAAAATGATCTCTCTAGCTCTATTTATAGTTTTTGACTAGCTTTGGTCCTGTCCAGACCTAGTGTCCAGCCTAGTTTAAAAATTAGGTTCTAAGGCTATTTTGGAGGCTCAAACGAGCTCTGAAAATTATGAAAATTGATATGTAGGTACTTCTAATGCTCCTCAAGCTCAAGAAATCCTTGGCTTGCACAAAATGGAGCTACAAAAAGGTGGAATGATATTTACAATGGTGTGAAGTGACTAAAATCACTATTTGGGAAGTATTTCTTCATGGAAAAATTTAAGGGCCTATTTTCTAGATCTGCGTTGACTGCTTTGCCTGCTTGATCCTTGCTCTGACTCCCTTCTTTGGCTTCCTTGTCTTCTAAGTCCTTGGGTGCCCTGGCTGCTACTAATAGTTAGCTCGTAAGATATGTTCGATACATTCATGCCTTTGTTCCTAAATGGTGTGCTTGACTATGGTCATGTAGATCAGCCAATTGAGTCTCAAAGGGCTGAAAAATTTTAGCCAAATAGGGTTGAAAATGCAGAGAATTTCCAGCCAAGCATGACTGAAAATTTTCAGCCAAAAATGATCAAAACTGCTAGAAATTCAAGCCACATATGGCTGAACATTTGCGTCAAAATATGGCTCGAAATGAGCATGGACTTCAGCTCATGCATGATATACATGTTGATGATGTATTGCATATTGAATGCATGTCTATCAAGAGTGCACAAACTATGCCAAAGTGGCTGAAACAAACTTTGCAGGACAGCAAATTGAGTGCACCTTTACTTGGTAGAACAAGATCAAGCTCTCACCATGCATCAAGTATTTGTGGATTATTCTCTTATTGCAATAGCATGTAATGAAGAGCCATGCATCTTTTGAAGATGCATGTGACGATTCACAATGGATGAGTGCTATGCAATCAAAAATGGATTCCATACATAGGAATGGTACTTGGAAGTTATGTGAATTGCCAAAGGAAAAATTCCATTGGTACAAAGCGGGTTTACAAGATTAAGAGAAAGTTTGATGGTAGCATTGATCACTACAAAGCTAGATTGGTTGCCAGAGGATATGTGCAACAATATGGCATTGACTATGAGGAAAAGTTTGCACCTACTTCATGCATGACTACCATTCATACCCTGGTTGCAATGACTGGCCATCGAGGTTGGAAAGTACATCACTTGGACATAAAGATAGCTTTCTTGAATGGTGATTTGCAAAAAGAGGTTTATGTGAAGCAACCTCCTTGACTCACCATGAAAGGGCAAGAGCATATAGTTTTTTGCTTGCATAAAGCCTTCTATGGTCTCAAGCAAGCTCCACATGCATGGTATGACAAGATACATAAGCACTTGGTTGCTCTTGGCTTCACATGTAGTTCAATTGAAAGCACACTCTATGTACGCAAAGATGGGGCTGATCTTACAGTGCTTGTTCTTTATGTCCATGACATACTCTTGACTAGGTCATGTGATGCAAAACTTGACATTCTTATGGCTGATTTGCAGCATACTTTTGATGTCACTTATCTTGGTCTTTTGAGCTACTAACTTGGCAACCAGTTTGTATCCATTGAGGGGGAATTGTTATGCATCAAGAAAAATATGTTGAAAAACTACTTGAGCATTTTGACTTTAAGGATTGCAAGCCAGCTTCCACACCAGTTGAGACAAGATTTAGATTTTCAGTTGAGGATTCCAATGATGCATTTGACATTTTTATCAGTAAGTTGTGGGATGTCTTATTTATGCATGCAACACAAGGCGGGACATATAATATGTAGTTTCCCAGTTGAGTCGATTCATGCATAGCTCTGGCACTATCATTGGCAAGTAGTGAAACGTGTGTTTAGATATCTCAAAGGCACTTTGAGCTTAGGTCTCTTTTATGGCAGAGATGTTTAGCCATGCTTGCATGCTTTTATAGATAGTGATTGGGCTTGTTGTTATGATACTCGCGTGTCCACTAGTGATAATTTCTTTTTCCTTGGAGACTCAATGCATATGTTGGTTGAGTAAGAAGCAACCTACACTGGCAACATTGAGTTGTGAAGTTGAGTAGAGGGTAGTTTTCATAGCTACAGTGGAGTCTATATCGTTGAGACACCTATTGATGGATCTTTGCATGGAGATTGATGCTGCTACACATATTCTCATTGATAGTCGGAGTGCATTGATTGTTGTAGAAAACCCAATGTTTCATGCACAAACTAGACATATTGAGGTGCATTATCACTATGTGAGGGAGCACCTTCATTTAGGAGATATTGATTTGGTATATGTGCCTACACAAGATAATATGGTAAACATATTCACCAAAGCTCTTCCATGGGAAAAGTTTGAAGCTTTTCGCAAAGCTTTAGGCTTATTACCTTGTGGGGGCTGATCTCTTACTCCCTCTATGTGTTCACATCATTCACTCTAGGGGGTTTTTTGTACACTTATGTCTTCCTCGAGTAGCTTTGATGTGAACCCTTTCCCTATACATGGGCACTTTTAACTTTAGTGCTGGCTAGATGTTTTTCCTCATGTTACCACATACATGATTCACTCATATGTGGTGGTACTAGGGACATTATTCAGCTCTTACTTATGTTCAGTTCATCGTCAATAGAGAGAGCTATTCCAGCCATCCATCTTCTCTGTGTGTCTTGTTGTGTTTTTGCTCCTTGTGTGTGCTTCTCGTGTGGCTCTCACACTTCTACACACACCCAACATCTTTGATATAGAAGTATGTTGCGATATGGGAAACGGAGTCTGGAGAATGAGCTTTTTGAGCACACATCTATTGTTGAAACACGAAGATTCTAAGATTTGCATGCAATGTACATTTGTGTATATTTTTCAATTGTATTGGAAGCATTAGATCCCAAATCATGGCAGAAGAGAAATTAGCTAGATTTACATTTTTTTTGGAAAGGAGCTTGCCAACCTCAAATCTAATTATCCACCTGGCATGTAGTATAAACAAGGGTACTTACAATTTGGACCCCCACTTGTACCAAACATGCACTTTAGAATCTTTAAATCTCCACTCAAATACCACTCAATTTTAAACCTTGGAATAAAATTTGGAATGTCTATCTATGAAGATAAACACTCTAGTACTTTATGATTTTGAGATGGAACTTGAGCATACCCTACCCACCATAACTCCATTTTTTATTGTATTTTGAAACATGTGTATCAATTTTACCAAGGCTATAGTCCAAAACTATGTTCATTAGTGGAATACTAACTCTTTCCATTGTTTGATCTTTTTAAATTTAGCTTCATCAAGTTATATTACAAATTTCAAAAGGATTGAACAATCATTTTCTTTTATAGCATAGAATTGAACCATAAATGTTTGAAGCCTCCTAATATCTATCCATATGTTGTTGAACAATCATTTTCTTTTATAGCATAGAATTGAGTCATAGATGTTTGAAGTCTCCTAACATCTATCCATATGTTGTTAAACTCATTTCAAAGGCTAGAACAATCATTTCCTTTTATAACATAGAATTGAACCATATGTTTGAAGTCTCCTAATATCTATCCATATGTTGTTAAACTCATTGATATGAAAATTCAAATTTTGTTTTGTACTTCATATAGCGTGTGATGGTAAGACGTAGAGTTGTGACATTGGCGTAGTAGGTAATTTCTTTACTTTCTTTTCTCTTTCTTACTTCACCATCATCATCACCATCATCATCCTCACCATATCCCACCTCCATCTCCATCATCACGAAAATTTTAGTTTTTTATCATATCTCCTTTCCCCTTCCATTTCCCTCATTTCACTTGTGAGAGAGAGTGAGTTGTGTGCGCTGCTTTTGATGTTTTTTGAGCTTCCTTGTAGGTTTTTGCGGTATCATCCTCTCTAGTAGGCTGCGTAGGTATGGAAAAGCTCGGCCCTGTCTCTGTGTCACAGACCTCTATCGATCGCGATCAACAAAAAAATCGCTCCTTTGGTAAAAGAAAGTACACCACAAGAACACTCATGATGAGCACTTTGCAAAACACTAACCAAAATTAAAAAAGTCCTTAATCCTCTGTCAATCGCGACCGACACTGTCGATCGTGATCGACAGCCAAGATCGACAGACTCTATCAATCGCGACTGTCAGACCCCGACGGACTGCCACGTAGGACTCAGTCAATCGCGATCGACTAAAAATTCACGATTGACTCAAAGACTCATGTTGCCACGTGTCCATCACGACGGACACATCCCCGATTGACTGAAATTACGGTGAAAATTGCGGAAAAAGTGTCGATCGCGATTGAAAGGACTCAGGACGGACTCTGTCGATCGTGATTGACACCATCGATCGCGATTGACATGTTGATCATGACCGATAGGCCACGACAGACAGATCTGTCCATCGCGATTGACAGCTCAATCGATCGTGATTGACAACCATTTTTGGCCTATTTTGTAGGGTTTTTTAATTTGAGGATTGTGGCTAATTTTGGGCTTAAATATTGGGCTATAGAGCATATAAGGAGGCTATAAGCAAATGATTTGAGGAAAACCTGTTGCCCTGTTGGCCTGTTTGAGCCGTGTTTTAACCCCAAAACCCTGATCGGGCATAACTTTCTCATACGAAATCCGTTTGGAGTTTTCTATAAAGACATAGTGCAAATTGATATCTGAATTGCATGAATGAAAGTGATTTGTTAAGTCATTTGAATCTAAGTTTTGAGGTAACTTTGGGACTTTTACAGGTCCATTGAGAGCACTAGAAGGCATCCAAAGCAAGGGCATTGCGTAAGCTTTGGAATGGGATTCTTAAGCACCAAAGAGCAAGGAGTCAGCAAGTGAGGTTGGATTATTCTCAACTCCCTTTGTCAATTCCTAGCTCAGGCTAAGTGCGAGTAGTGCTAGAAGTAAGTCAGGGCGACGATAGGCATCTGTCAAGTTGAAGACTATTAAATACTCAAGTTCGAGCATAAAGATAGTCTCTTTGCGATTGATAACTTAAAAAGAAAAGGAGTTAACGTGGTACGAACAAACTAAAAGTGCGGAAATTAACTCAAGTATTCGTGACGACGTGATATCAGACAAGATCATAAACACGATAATCAACTAAAAAAGAACCAAGTAACTGATACAAAAGAACTCAGCAACGAGGCTATACCTTGGGTAAAAATTGGGATTGCTCAGTAAAGCATATGAATCTTAGATCAGGATGACACCTAGGAAGAGATAGACAGAGTCTTAGGTCTTCAGAGGCTAGTGTCAATCATACTGCTAGGTCTTGGGCCCAGCAGTTGAGCCATTATTCGCACTACCCTAGCTCTGAAACTAGCGAGTCCGAGATGTCTCAGAGTATGGAGAGACCTACAAGAAGTTCAGGCGTGCCATACTTGCAAAGTGTCGAAGGGCCTTTCAAGACGCAACCTGAATACCTTTGGACCAACCGATTAGGTGCATGCATCTATGCGGACGGCCTAGGAAGATCTATGGTCTAGATCAAAAACCCAGATCAACCCATTGGAATTGAACATCCAGATGTCAAGTTTGAAAATGGAGCATACCTGGACAAGGAAGGAACCATATACGTGGTCACCAGTCACCCAGATAGAACTGAAGAATTCGGGAATGTGATCCCTGAAACGGACATAGGTGACCTAGAGCAAGGGAACATAGGTGGTGAGCCTAAAAACCCTCGAGGCAAATCAGTTCTTACTAGAATTATCATGCCAGAGTGGGTTCCCTAGGACAATAAGAGCATAGATCTGCTCTTAAACCGAGAGATCGATGAAGCCTTTAAGAGGTATAAGCCTGATCATCCGAATGAGGTTGGAACACTCACTATCTATGAGTTTAAAGATCCGGATAGTCCAGGCAAAGTGTTGGCATACAAGTCATATGAAGAGCATACAGGCACAAAGGAGCAGTCATGCACAATATGGCAACAAGGCCTAATCATTTTTTTCCATGAACTATTCACAACTCAAGTGACTTTAATTACACATACATTGTAAATCCCATTTTTGAAAGCATAGAATCCATTTTGTTCAAGCCGAGGAGTCATCAAGCTTGAGGAGTATAAGAATTAGCTACATACCAATTTTCATAAATTTTAGACTCCGTTTGAGCCCTCAAATAGGCTCTAGAACCTAATTTTTAACTAGGCTGGACACTAGGTCTAGACAAGGCCAAAGCTAGCCAAAAAACTATAAAAAGAGCTAGAGAGCTCATTTTTGAGGGTAGATTGTTTGTGAATTGAGCTTATGTAAGAGACTTTTTGACTAATGCAAAGAACTCTATTGTTCCTCTCCTTGTTCTTGCCTTGTGTGCGCGTGTGTGTATGTGTGTGCATGCTTGTGTGCTTCTCACTCACGCACTTGTGCCTTCACTTGCTCATAGTCTTCATACTACTTCTCACATCTCCATGGATTGACAATTATGAGGTGGATCTCCTCACATTGGTACTCACCATTGTGCTAGAGTGACACTAAATTCGGCGCCGTTGCCACGGAGAGAGCTTCGAGGACAAGCGTGTGATGGTAAGACATAGAGTTGAGACATTGGAGTCATAGGTAATATCCTTCCTTTTCCTTATTTTTCTTCATTTTTGCTTCTTTTTTGCATCACCATCATCACCATCATCATCCTCACCATCTCCCACCTCCATCTCCACCTTCAGAAAAATTTCAGTTTTTTGGTCATATTCCACTTCCCACCTCATTTCCCTCATTCCACTTGTGAGAGAGAGAGCGAGAGAGAGCTTGCATGCTATCAGTTTTTGTGTATTTTTTGAGCTTTTACTGCAGGATCTAGCTGTACCACCATCTCCAGCAGCTTGCTCAGGTACGACAGACTCTGCACAGGTCCCGGGACGACGGCCTCTGTCTATCACGACAGACATAAAAACTTAATATTTTTTGAATGCATGTTTGGCACGATAACCTACACCATGAGAGCACTCCAAATCACTAAAATATTCTAAAAAATTTGCATTTTTCAGTCTATCATGACAAACACGGTCTATCATGACAGACAACGTCTATCGCGACAGACACCGTCTATCGTGATAGACAACACCCCATGACAGAGGCCGTCTATCATGATAGACACCATCTATCGTGATAGACAGGCCCACAACAGACGATAGACCCCATCTATCACGACAGACACCGTCTATCGTGACAGACAGAGATCCACGATAGACCCCGTCTATCGCGACAAACACCATCTATTGTGACAGACAGGCCCACGACAGACGATAGACCCATTCTATCGTGATAGACACCGTCTATCGTGACAAACAGAGATCCACGATAGACCCCGTCTATCGGGACAGACACCCGTCTATCGAGACAGACTAAAAGCATGACAAATGACAGACCCCATCTATCGCGACAGACACCATCTATCGCGACAGACAGGACCCCATGAAAAACACTGTCTATCGTGACAGACACTGTCTATCGTGACAAACCAAACCACGACAGACCATAGACCTCGTCTATCGCGACAGACACTGTCTATCGCGATAGACACCCTTCTATTGCGACAGACAGAGACCCACGATAGACGATAGACCTCGTCTATCGCGAGAGACACCATCTATCGCGACAGACACCCGTCTATCGCGACAGACAGAGACCCATGATAGACCCCGTCTATCACGTCTGACACCTGTCTATCGTGACAGACACCCGTCTATCGCGACAGAGACCCATCTATCGCGACAAACACCCATCTATCGTGACACACAACCCCACGCGACAGTTAGTGTCTATCACAAGAGACACTGTCTATCGCGATAGCCAGACATTTTCGACAAAAAATAGAGGGGTAAATTTTTGAAAATTTAGGCTAAATTTTGGGCATATTTACATACTCAATTACTCCTACACTTACAAAGGCCTTAGAAAATACATTAAACTCTTGAAAGGACCTGTTTGTCTGTTTAACCCCCTAAACCTTGAACTGTCATAACTTTTTCATATGAAATCCATTTTTTGAGCTCTAGGGCTTGTCGGAAAGCTCGTGGCATATACTACATGTCCTCAACTGTTTTTTATAAGAATAATGCATTGATTTTCAAATAGGGTATTTTGAAGTAGACCCTCTGAGGGGTAGGTACACCAAGGGAGCTCTAGAAAATTTTTTTGGCAATACACAAGGGGGAACAAGGGTCATTAAAAGTGTCTGTATCAAATTGTTTGTCAATTAAAGGTTAAAAATTTGTGCTAAACTTGAAATGTTTACAGGATCATAGAGAGCTTTTGGAGGAATCAACGCAAGTGCCATTGTGTGCCAGCTTGGGAACGCGCTTCCTGGGCAGACAAGCATAGCAAGGAGGAGCGACTTGAGGTTGGAATATCTCTCAACCCCCTCAGTCCATTCTTAGCCTAGGCTAAGTGCGAGTAGTTGTCTTGATTGACTAGGGGTACGATAGGAATACTCAATTTCTAAGAGACTCTAACTTCTCAAGTCCAAGAATAGGTTAAATTGCAGTCAAGGGACAACTTAAAGGAAAAGAACTTAAGCTAATTGGACAAAGAACATTAATTACAACACACTTAAGTGCTCCTAGCGCCGCTTAATTAACGACAAGAAAACACATACAAAGGAACTCAAAAGGAACACGTGGTTGGTATCAAAGAAGCAGCAACGGGGTTGTACAAGGATCATTGGGTTAATTGGAAGAGCATATGAACCTTAGATCAGGAAGACACTTAGGGAGAGACTGTTAGAGTATTAGATCATCTGAGGCTAGTGTCAATCATACAGCCAGATCTTGGGCCCAACAATTGAGTGATTATCCCTATGCTCTAGACTCAGAAAGTAGCGACTCTGAGATGTCTTATAACATGGAAAGACCTGTAGGTAGCTCAGGAGTGGCATACCTAGAAAGACCGGAAGGTCCCTACAAGACTCAATTGGAATACATCCAGACCAACTGCCTAGGTGCACACATGTATGAGGATGGTCTGCGAAGGTCTGTTGTCCTAATTAAAAATCCGAATCAGCCCATTGGACTAGAACACCCTATAGTCAAGTTCAAAAATGGTTCTTACATAGACAAAGAAGGAACCATATATGTGGTCACCAGCCAACCTGAAAGGACGGATGAGGTTGGCAACATAATCTCTGAACCTGAATTAGGTGACATAGAGCAAGGGAACTTAGGAAAGGAGCCAAAAACCCCTCGAGGCAAGTCGGTTTTGACTAGAATAATCACTCCTGAGTGGATTCCCCAAGACAATAGGAGCATAGATTTGCTCGTGAATCGAGAGACGGATGAGGCTTTTTGGAGGTATAAGACTGAAAAGCCCAATGAAGTGGGAGCACTCACTATCTATGAATTCAAAGATCCTGATACCCAGACAAAGTGACCTATTTAGATGATACTTGAGAGAGGATCTTTGTGGTCTCAGAGCATGGGAGACACACATACACTTGGAAAGGTGAATTTGTTTTTCCCCAACCTCGATCCACTGTGTCTTATGGTCACCCAGGAGCTGGAACATCTCAGGTTCATGGGACACAAAGAGAAAGGAGTAGAGATAGTCCCGAGGTGAGTTTTTCTAATCCTCTTGGAAGAGAGAGAACAAGGACAAAGACTGAAAGAATGGATAGAGAGAGACATAGGGACCCAACGAATCCTAGAAATGTAGACGACTTCCCTCTGCCAAGGCCTAGAGAACATGCTAGAACCTTGCGGCCTACACAATTGGTTAAGTCCACGAAGAATTGTTTCGATGGCACAGGAGACCCATATGACCATGTAGCAGAGTTTGAGAGCTGAACAAGTTGAAGACTTGTTCACTCAATACAATGCCTTGGGCCTAACTCTCAAGAACACTGCATTGAATTGATTTCAACCACTTCACCAGGATCAGTACAGAAATATAGACCAACTTCTTGAAGCATTCATCACTGAGTTTTCCAAAAGTGTTATAAGGCATAACACATCCTCTCTGATATACAGCTTTAAGCAAACACCTCAAGAGACAGTGAGGCTCACAGGGAGAAGGTTTAGGCAATACCTAGAGAGATGCCCTGCTCCAGAGTTGCCCACTCTAGCCAAACAAGTGGCCTTATTTCTAGACGGATTGTTAAGTACCAAACTGAGATCATACGTGTACTTGAAGGACCCTAGATCCATAGAAGAATGTGTATGCATGTGCATAGACATTGAGGATAATCTAGGGGAGGAATTAGAGCTCTCAAAGATCTATAAAGATTCAGATAGCTCTACTAGCCTCACTTCCTCACAATCCACATCAATTGAGGATCTAGCAGAAAAGGTAGCTCAGAAATTAGGTGTCTCTAGCAAGCAGATTCCTAGATTTGCCCCAGGAAAACGATGCTACACATGTGGAGGAGACCATATGGCGAACGTGTGTCCTATCATGGCTCAGCCCCAAGTTAATCCCAACAGCCAGTACTGCACCATAGAAAGGAGGTACACCAATCACACAACACAAGAATGCCCATATAACAAACAAGCTGTTAGACAAAATTATCCTCAGACATATCCACAGCAAGTAAAATACCCTAATCAGTACCCACAACAACAGTATGCTAGGCCCTAGCAACCCTATCAACCACCCTATCAAGGGCAACAAAGACCTCAACCAGTCCTAGCACAAAAACCCCCTACTCTAACCAATGTGATCCCAGTAAAGTATGCAGCTGCAGAAGAAAATTCAAATAGAGCTTTAGTGCGAGTGACAACAGTGCTCTCAGAAAGTGACCTGAGTGATCATAGTTTTGACTCTACCCATATTGATAGCCCACAGGCTTGCTACTTGTAGTCACCAGAGCATAGTGAGTCATACTATTATGAAGAACCTAGTGAATCTAGTTGGGAGACAGAATATGCAAATGTCATGTATGCAAACCCCAACTCTAGACCTCAGCCTCGGCAGATGAGACCCCCATTTCCGAGAGGGCCATGCTACCGATGTCAGGGAGATCACCTTATTCGTGATTGCCCTTTGCTAGCACCCACACAAACCCAATCTGTGACAATTGAAGGCGTTTGTTCAGATTGTGGGAAGGAACACTTGTTAAGGGAGTGTCCCAAGAATCCCAACAATATGCCAAAAATTACTCCTATCAATGTGATTGGGCTAGTGGTAGACTCCTCAGGAAGTGTGACTTCCACAACCCCAGTGCAAGTCATCACTAGAGCTCAAGCACTTAAGCAAAACCAAGACCTAGGCCAGGAAAAGAATGCAGAGGTTAGCGAGAATGAGAGCCAAAATAAGAAGAGAAGAAGAGCTTGGAGAGATAGCCGTGAACATATGAAAAGACAATGGGCAAAGAAGATGAGCGAACTCGAGGAAAGTTTGCGAGAGACCAAAGCCAAAATAATAGAAATCACATCTCAAACGCACTCTCACACCCCACCTCCACAACCAACCCCTTCACCTTCCTTTCCCCAACCTTCCAATCCACCACACATAACCCACCCACCACCCTGAGTAGGAACAATCTTCGCAGATCCCACTCCCGAGGACATAGATATGATGCTTAGAGCATATCAGGCCAGGATCCAGGAAGGGCCAAATGTAAAAGATCATGAAAGATGTTACCCTAGAGCTGACCTAGAGCTCGAACGAACCAAGCTGTGTGCCAAGATGGTGGAACTAGCTCAACCCATGTTTGAGACCAGTCGCCTCTTCAATTGCTCTAGCACCACTAGAACACCATTGCATTTTGATGGTCTATTAGATAGACTGGAGATGATAATTGAAAAGTCTCGAAAAGGACCCAACACCCAATCTAAGGATAGGGCAAGTGATAGAATAAGCATTCCTCCCAAGGAAGCTTATGTGCCTAACTCCACTGAACCACAAACCTCTTCATCCATGAATCGATACTCACCAGAATTCTTGCGAGAGATTTAGGAAGAGAAATGGGCCAAAGAGAGTGAAATTCCTCCTCCCATTGAACTTGTGGATGACACTCATGATCAATTCCCACAAGACCTTCCTTCCATTTATGGAGAGTAGGAGAGCGCCCAATCCCAAGAGAGATTAGACTTTGAGTCCAATTCCTTACAAGAGCTGCCTCACTTCACAAGCCCATGGGAAGCTAAGTCTACTTGTATGAGAGCACCCACTGTCATGGTAAGAAACGAAGATTCAGTCATACCTAGGAACACGGAGGTAGTGAAGAACACCAAAGTGCAATGCAATCTCACTTTGGAAGAGCTACTTAAGGTTAAACCAGAAGTGTGGAAACATGTAGTAGGACAAGTGCATGAAGCAGCTAAACCTCGTTCCCAGGTAGGGTCTCATAGAACAGTACCGGAAATACCTTTGGACAAGATAGGAGACATGAGCGAAGGAGAAGAAGGAAACACCTATCTCCCTATCACTCATCAGGGTTACACCACCAAGGCCATTTTGGAATCAGGTGCGGGAGTTGCAATTGCCACCATTTCCTTATGGAAACGTTGGGGCAAACTAGCACTCAGGCCAACAAGAATGAAGTTGCAAATGGCCGACAGTCACATTGAGAGACCCTTAGGACTACTAGAAGGAATAACTCTCACCACTTGTGGTGTAGAGTTCGAACATACTTTTGCTATAGGTGACTTTAGCAAGAATCAGGCCTACGAGATGATTATGGGAAGACCCTTCTTGAGGCAATTGCAAATAGTACAGGATTGGGGAACCAATGCCTTATATTTGCAACATTTAGGCGTTACAACCAAAGTCAACCTCAAGGATTTCTCTCATCAAGACGTGCCCCCCATTCAATGGAACCCCATTCATAGAGCCACAGATGATACAGAATCAGTGCATTCCATAGGATCAGGATCCTCATGGATGCATGAAGACACTCACTTGTGGATGTGCAAAGTGGTCGTAGAGGAAGAGAAGAGAGAAAAAGCAAGAGAGGTAGGTGCGAAGGAAACTCATAGATCAGTTCAAGACCCAACCTATGCACCTGTAGTTTTTCTTGACGAAGAATTTGAACCTCATGGTTGGGCAGAAATCTTAGCAACTATGGATGTAGCCATCAATGAAGAGCAATGGACACCCCACTGCGACAAAGATGGCTATGACATTTCTTTCTTCTCCATAGAGACAATTATGGGAGATTCGATTCTGGAAGAATGTGAACCTAACATTGATGCATTTGAGGATGCAAGTGACTCCAACCTAGAGTCAATCATCATGGACCCACCATTTGCATCAGATGAAGAATACTTCTATGAGGTAGAAGTTCACCCACAGAGACATGAAGAGCACACTAATGATGTGAGGATAACCACACAAGTGACTACCAAGGGTGAAGGAAAGAAAAGGAAGAAGAAAGAAGTCACACCGGAGGAAGAAGAATCTTTGTTTGAGGTCCTTGAAAATTTCAAGAAGTATGAAATAGAAGACAGGAGAGTCATGATAAGAATGCCAAAACACGATTCACAAGCAGGAGAGGCCTATGATAACAAAGAAACCACCAAGAAAATAGTGGTAGCCATAGAAGAAGGAGAGCAGCGATGCACATACATAGGACACGACTTAAGTGAAGATGAGGAGCACGCGTTGATAACCTTACTACGAGAATATAGGGATGTGTTTGCATGGAGTTACAAGGACCTGAAAGGTGTAGACCCTGACATATGCTCACACAAGATCCCCATGACCTCAGAGGCCAGACCCTCTAAACAAAAGCCATACACATACAATGAAAACTATGCGGCTAAGATCAAAGAAGAGATAGATCGCTTGGTGGAAGCTGGATTTATCTATGAAATCGAGCACACTGAATGGGTGTCCCCCATTGTAGTGGTGCCCAAAAAGAATGGAAAATTACGTGAATGCATTAACTTGAAGAAGGTTAACGTAGCCTCTATCAGAGATAGTTATCCGCTTCCAATCACCGAGCATCTATTAGAGAGGGTAGCAGGCAAAGAAGTGTACAGCTTCCTAGATGGGTTCTCTAGGTACAATCAAGTAGCCATTGCACTGGATGATCAACATAAGACAGCTTTTGCCACGGAGTGGGGCATATTTGCTTTTCGGGTAATGCTACCGATGCTCCTACAACCTTCCAGAGATTCATGTGCCATGTGTTTAAAGAGCTCCTGAGAAAGAATTTGGAAGTCTATATTGATGATCTTTGTGCTCATTCCAACATTAGACAAAAACATATACCTGACTCAGGCAAATCTTTGATAAATGTAGAGAATATCAAGTCTGTCTGAACCCAGAAAAGTGTGTTTTTATGGTCAGGCAGGGCAAGATTCTAGGACACATAGTGTCAAAGAACGGCATATCCACTGACAAAGAGAAGGTGAGGGCTATTGCAGAACTACCTAGGCCTAAGAATGTCAAGGAAGTGCAAGCTTTCATGGGGCATTGTGGTTATTACCGACGTTTCATTCACATGTATGCCATCATTGCAAAGCCTCTGTATAGACTCTTGACTAATTTTGAGTGGACTGATGAGTGCGAGAAATCCTTCAATGAACTTAAACGACGATTATGCTGAGCACCAATCTTGACTACACCAGATTGGAATAAGCCCTTCCATGTGCATGTGGATGCATCCAATTATGCCATTTAATGTGTGCTTGCACAACCTACTGGTGAAGGTAATATGGATCTCCCAATTGCCTATGCCAGTAGACAGTTGAATGCAGCTGAACGGAACTATACCGCCACCGAACGAGAAGGATTAGGCATGGTGTATGCGCTTAAAAAGTTTAGACATTATTTTCTTGCAAATAAGTTTAAATTCTTTACTGATCATCAAGCACTCTTGTACTTGGTAAACAAGCCATGCAGTATGGGTAGATTAGTAAGATGGTTCCTCTTACTAATGGAATACGACTTTGAGGTTGTTGTGAGGAAAGGGAAGACTCATTTGAGAGCCGACCATCTTTCTAGGCTCACATCTAGAGAAGCCCCACAAGGAGTATCAGATGACCTTCGTGATGCTTACTTGTTTAATTTGGAAGTGGTACCTTAGTGGGCTAAGACATTAGCACCAGTATTGACATACGGGCCTAATGACCCAGTCATAAACACTCAAGATAGAGAGATAGTAAAAGCCCAAAAATACCAGATCATTGCAGGAAGTATGTACAAGCATACACATCAAGGGATATTGGCTTGTTGTGTGGAAGAAGATGAGTATGCTAAATGGTTGCTATTAGCACATGTAGGTTCATTAGAGCAACACTACTCAAAGCAACAAACTTTACAAACACTCAGAAGACTCGGAGTGTATTGGCCGACTATGGAAGCTGACGTCCATAAGTTGTGCAAAGAATGCCCAATCTGCTGCATTAGACCACCTGTGGAGCATGCTACATTGTACCAAGTGTCTCTAATACCAGATTGGAGTGAATCACTAGTAGCCTTCCTGAGGACGAAAACATTCCCTCAAGACATGACCATGGCTAGGCAAAGGAGTTTAGAACATGAAGCCCTACACTACTCACTCATTGGTGATAACTTATACAAGCGAGGAAAAGATGGGTATCTTAGAGTGTGTGTCCACGAGAGCGAATATCTGAAGATCTTGGAGACTGCTCACCAAGGTGTAGCAGGAGGACACTTTGGACCAGATCGGGTGATCAAGGCAATACTATTTGTAGGTCTTTGGTGGCCAACCCTTCACTTGGACGCACATACCTATGTGAAGAGGTGTGATGTTTGTCAGCAAACGCAGTATCCTATACATAAGGATGAGATGCCTTTGAAACCTATGATGGGTGGACGTGCATTCTCTAAGTGAGGAATAGACTTTGTCAGTCCCATTAATCCCCCAGCTAAGGGTTCCCATGCAGAATACATCATTGTGGCCACAGACTATTTAACCAAGTGGGTAGAAGTGAAAGCCACAACAAAGAACGATGCTCAAACGAGAGCTAAGTTCTTATTTGAGAATGTGTTCACCAGATACGGGCTACCTATAGAGTTAGTTAGTGATAGAGGGACTCACTTCTTGAATGAAGTCATTGAAAATCTTCTTCAAGAGTTCTTGGTGATACACAAGAAGTCTGCCCCCTATCACCCACAAGCTAATGGCCAGGCTGAGAGCACGAATAAGATTCTATGCAATGTGTTGACAAAACTAGTGAATAATAAACGTTGTGATTGGGATAAACAGCTACACCATGCTGTTTGGGCATACAGAGTTGCCTCTAAAACGGTGCTCCAAGCCACACCCTTTCAGATGGTATTTGGACAAAATGCAGTGCTACCATTGGACTTCCTGATACCTACATTGAGAGTAGCAGAGGAGCACGAGTGGACATGCCATGAGCTCTCCTCTAGAACCTTTGATCTTGAACGATTAGGAGAGACACGATTGAGAGCTGCAGCAATAATTTATGCAGCCAAGAAGAGGCAAAAAGCATATTTCGATGCACACATGAAGGATAAGGGTTTGAAAGCAGGAGATCTAGTCCTAGTCTACACCCTAAAGCAACATGCACGGAAGTTAGAGAAGAGAGGCTATGGACCAATGATTATCAATAGGATCTCCACAAGTGGAGCGGTTCAACTAGCCACTCTAGAAGGAGATATTCTACCAAGTTACATAAGCGGTTGTAGAGTCAAGTTATATCAAGAACCCCTAACAAAAGAGATGCTAAATCGACTCAACACTGCAAACAAACATAAAGAAGAGGAGAAGCGAATTCGAGAAGAAGCACAGGCAGAAGCTTTAGAACGCATCCGAGGAATGAAATTGAGAAGACAAGGTAGAGATCAGCCTATGCTTGACACTCCAGAATCTCTAGGCTATCACATGGCCATGCGCGAGGCTTCAGGTGGACATTCCCATAGGATAGTTGATCGACGACCTTTTATGACCCTAGAGGTAGGACAAGGAGAGAGTGCAAGGACCGTGAGAGCTTTAATTGACTCAGGAGCAGCCACTAGTGCTGTTCGACTTTCTTACTACCAAGAACTGCAATTGAAGGTCAATCCTATACAAGCATATCTCATAGGATTAGGAGGTGTGGAAACCCCTTGCATGGGTGAGGTGGAACTTCCCCTCTACGTTCAAGAGGTCCTAATGGCAATAAATGTGAAGACGAGGATCTTACCGAACCTCTTGTCTTGGGCCAAGATTGTATCTATGATCATGCAGTCAACCTCAACCTAAGAAGTGGAATTCTTTAGGCTTGGGTAGGCCAAAACCACATCACAATTGAATTAGAAAATCAAGCACGCAAGCCACTAGAAAAGGCACCAAATCCTGGTTCCTCTAGGAACCCACACCAAGATAACAATGCTATTCTTGTCCAAAGTTCTATGGTACAGAAGATTGTCACTCTTGACGAAGGTGTAAAAGTCAACAAGGCCGCCATGTACATTGGGATGACGATCAGCAAGGTCAACAACAAGAAACCTGCAAAGGTTGAGAAGTTGCCTCATTAGGACCAGCACTAGACTGTCCACCTGTAAAAAGAGGCAGCAAAGTATCATACATGTCTTTGGAGCTAACAGATGTCTCCTTAGTACATGAAAGCAATGGATGAATAGCAAATTGTGCCGCGAAGGAGGGGATCTTCCTTGTGACTCTCTATATTTTTGCATTGTAATCAGCCAAAATGACATAGTAAGGCTGGTATTGGAGTTCGGATGATATGATGAGACATCTGGCTGCCAAGTTCTTAAAATAACTAGATTGTAATGTTGTTTCCTTGATGACGCGCATTGCTTGATTTTGCACCACAGTGCGGTCTTCATGAGAATGTCCAATTTCTTCCACTTGTTTTAACCATGGGGGTCGTGGTGCTTCAAATGTGTCTTGGGCTTCCGTTGTTTGTTGTCCACCTGGAATGGGTTGTGGCTTATAGTCTTCTTCAAATGTTTGTTCCACAGGAATGGGCACTGTTTTCATCAGTGGGAGCCTCGGGTGGGGAATGTGGCCTTTCATACTATAGTACTCGTGCTTGCAATTTTGTGACTTGCTTTTGTAGGTCCTATGTGAGTCAGTGATAAGAGACGAGGTTGAGGCACTGGCTTGGGGCAAAGCTATCGCGTCCTTCTATTGTTGTTGCTTCAATTGATCCAGTTCTTCTAACAACTATTCATGTGCCTAAAGTAGAGTAACATAGTCTTCCAGGATGATCTTGATATTTTCTGAGGCCACAACTTGAAATTTGCAGGGACTGATGGGTGCCCCAGGTGTATTTTTAATAGGTGCCTCTAAGGTCTCTTGGTTTTGGAGTTGTAGATGCCAATTTTCCTCTTGATTTGCTGCCAGGTGTCATTTTAGCAGTGCCATATTGCGTTGAAGTTTGGAGTTGCGTTCCATCTGCGTTCATAAATGGCTTTCCACCCCTTGGATTGCTTCTTTATCAACCTTCTATATTTGTGCTTCCACTATGCTATGGGCCTTCTGTAAGGTTTGAAACTGTGTTTGGAGACTGGCATTATCCTCTTCGAGTATAGCGAGATGATGTTGTAGCACTTCAGAGTGCTCTTGTAATCGTTGGTTATGTTCCTCGAGTTGATTGTATTCTATCCTTAATTGTGACAAACACGTGAACATGGTGTCAAATGCATTACCTATAGATGAAGGTGTAGTTTGTACAGTGAGGGAATTGGCAAATGGGAAGTGAGAATGTTGTGTCTACTGGAGATGTGTGTGCAGGTGAAATTGGTGGAGGAGAGATAGGGGATGGTGGAAGTGGGGTGGAGGGGGAGGTACTATGGGTGGTGAAATGTCCATACTATCACGAGTGGATGTGAGTGTGGTGTCTACCATGTACATCGGAATGGTATGTGGTGTGTGTGTGAGTGTGGTGAATAAATGAGAAGTGCGTGCTAAGAATGGAACTGCCAAGGAGGGTTGAGCAGTGGTTTGAAACATTCTAGAAAGAAAATCATGGGTAGGTTGAAGGACCGGTGGGATGGGGGTGGGAAATGTGGACCTGGAGGCGAAAAGGACGTGAATGGAGGCCTGGTGATAGGGAATCCAAGAAATGTGGATCTAGTGTCTAGATGGCCGATGACAGAGGTCGTGGAGGCTGGTTGTCCTATGGTTGTGTCCATGAGAGATTCCGTTGCGATGGTGGCAGCATGATATACCGGGTTTTCAAAGGAGGAGAACGATGTGGAACTGGAAGTGGCACTATTAAAGATGAAATGTTCTTCTGTGGGTTGGGTAGTCGAGGTGAATTCCTCAACTTCCGTCCGAGGGGGTGATGGTGGGGGGTCGACTGTGTGTTCTTGGCCAGGAACACTTGCTGCTTCGGAAGTTGTGTCGATTGGTTGAGATGTAATAAGAGGTTCTTCCCCAATGGTAATGGGAATCTGGATGTTTTTACCAGACTGTGGTCGTATCTCGAATCTTCCCGGATCATATTGAACAAGAGGCCTCTGTGTTGCTGATCGGAATGCTTCCACTACACCATAAGTCTCTGCCATCAATATGATACCTTCACTGTATTCAGATTCAACTCCAACTTCTTCCAAGAGCTGAGCCATGAGCATTCTATTGTTCTGTTCAGTGAGTAATTGTTATGACCGCACTCGCTCCATGATTTGGTACAACCACCTGAGTTCTGTTGTATATTTTGGGGCTCCGGTGGTTTCTTCTTCTTCTTCTTCTTCTTCTTCTACTTCTTCTTCATCCTCTTCTTCCCCTTCTAGGCATTCTAGTTGTTGACATAAAGTTCCCTGCTGACCCTAATCCGAATGTACATGGTGGCCTTCTATGGATTTTCTCCGTCTTTGGGAAGAGGTGCCCGGTTCTTTTGTGTCTGAGAAGAATTCTACATCAGAGATTTGTGTATTGTGCAATCCATATAGCTCCTCCATAATCCATACATGAAGCTTGATTGTTAGTGCACCTATCTTTGCTGGATAAATCATGAACCAGATCCGTTTGTGGGGCTGAGTGAATCGATCTTGACTAGGAAATGCAAAATGTTGCATGCACATACGGAGAGGGATGGACACATTTGGTGTGAGTGCAGCCATATCCTTTAGCTTTTGTAGTTTTTGATGCTCCATGTTAGTGGGTATGTTCAAAGCCGTGCATGTTCAAAGTTGAGCTCACCAATTCCAAGGTAAGTTCCAACCTTTTCAACTCATTGTTGCCCAATAACGAAGGAAGAACGAATGTTCCTGGTTTTTCCTTTTCCTCATTTGCATGTAGTGTTGATACCAAATAGTAACACCGCATGACATCTGGTTTGGGTAAGGGAGCCTCAAAGTATTCTACCAACCCTGTACGTTGCAATATGCTTTGAAGTTTTGGTGTGTTCTGAAGGGTCTCAAACTCTGTGGAAAAGAATTGGAAGCGCACCCAATTCCTATCATATTCACACTTTGATTCCCAGATGTACTTTGCCTCTCCTAAGGGTCCTGGCATGCCATTGAACCAATGAGAGTTAGCATGAACTCAATCTGTGATTCATGTGGGAGGGTCTGGTATGGGTATTTGTTGTAGATGTCGCAGCTCTAGAAGGCGTTCAGTTGGTGGCACCTCAATCAGTATATCTTTCGCATTAATACATCTTGTACTCACTCCTAGTTGCGTGATGGGACTTGTTGTCTTTGCCATGATATTGCTTGTATTTCTTGATACTTATCTACTGGAAGAAGAGAAGCACATTATCATTGCATAGGAAACATGATGATGGTGTTCCCTCCACAATACTAACATGACATCCACAGTGGTTAAGAGTTAGGGGGTGAAGTATTCGTGATATGTGTGATTGTTGGTTGGTAAGTTCGTGACTCCTCTAGATGCATACTTTTGGATATGCACTATACTCAGAATGCACCTACATCAGAGTGGACTGATTTTACAAAATTGGGTCAGGGGGTTTGATATAGTGTTTAAGTATCCAAATTTTGAGCCTGGGATTGTAGCTTTTAATGGTGGTGACATATAAAGGTTTGTGGACTAGATTGTGCTGGATTTGGTACTTTTTGGATACCCATTTCTCGACATTCCTAGGTGTGACCCTAAATGTAATGGTGTGGAGTGTAGATGTTTGCCCTGGGATTTGTGCCAAGAGTGCCTGTAAGTGTTGATTCACTTTTGTGAGTGGAGGTGATGCTATTTGAGCTTGTAAGCAGGTCTTGGGCACCCATATTTGTTCAACATTTGGGGTAGCCTTCATGGATCGCGTTGGGACCCAAATAGAAATGGTCTGTCTAGGTTGATGCCTAGGATACCCTTTCATTGTGATACTCGGCTATGTAGCTCGTTGGGTACATCTTTGGGATTCTGTCTCTAGAGCCGAGGGTTTTTCACCTTTGCGTATCCAAATTTGCTTCATGCCAAGAGGTACTTTATATTGCACTGGTTGTTGCTCATGCTCCTTGATCATCGGCCTTTGTGTCATGTGTTGTTTTGCTTGCTTTCCTGAAATCCTCTTTGGAAAAGAAGGGAACTCCTCATTGGCTTCTGCACCTTCTTCAAGAGTGACAATCTTCTGCACCATAGAACTTTGGACAAGAATAGCATCGTTATCTTCATGTGGGTTCTTGGAGGGACCAAGATTTGGTGCCTTTTCTAGGGGCCAAAGTGCTTGATTCTCTAATTCAATTGTGATGCGGTTTTGGCCCACCCAAGCCTGAAGAAGTCCACTTCTTAGGTTGAGGTTGACTACATGATCATAGATCCAAACCTCGCCCAAGACAAGAGGTTCAGTAAGATCCTCGTCTTCAAACACTAGCACCTTGACTGCCATTAAAACCTCTTGAATGTAGAGGGGAAGCTACCTCACCCATGCAAGGGGTTTTGACTCCTCCCAATCCTATGAGATATGCCTTGATAGGATTGACCTTCAATTGCCATTCTTGGCAGTAAGAAAGTTGGACTGCACTAGTGGCTGCCCCTCAGTCAATCAAAGCCCTTATGGTCCTTGCATTCTCTCCTTGCCCTACCTCTAGGGTCACAAAGGGTCATCTATCAACTATCCTATGGGAACGTTCACCTGATGCTTCACACATGGTGTGTACCTAAGTCACAAAGTCTTAGGGTCTTGTGCCAATGAGACTAAATCTCATTTGCCACACAAGTGCATATAGTGGTAGATTGACACACGCATAATTATCAATCCGAAGAATCAACCTAACCAAGTGTATGAGGACATGTGCGCTCATGATGGAAATTGAAGTGGTTCAATGAAAATGCCTGAGAAAAGACTAATCTACCTCTATAACTCACTTAACCTCTGAAAGTGTCTGCCGCGATACCACTTAAAGTAGTTTTTACAAATTTAAATGGTTCTCCCATCTACGAACTTCAAATATGGCCAATATCATGTTCCTTTCGAAGCTCTCGATGAGACACATCTATTGGTGGTATTTTCACTCGAATCTGACAACTTCTCTTCAAGTTATGATCAAAATAATGAATGGTGGGAAACACACACACTCACTCCAGAACTCCTTCTTTCTCACACACACACTACAGTAGCTCAAAAGTGATGGGAAGGGGTAGACAATGGTCCTACACACAGATTCCAAGCTTCACACACACACAAAAGATCATAGAGAAGGCGAAAATCTGCAGGAAAGAAGCAAATTCGAAATTCAGGAGCTCTCCTTCTTCACAATGGCAAAAAGTCTTTACAAAGAGTCACAAAGTGACTTATATACATGTGCCCTAAAATTGGTCCTTTCACACAAGGGACCGACACTTTCTTGACTAATCTCTATTCTCCTACTATTTTACAAGGAATATATTACAAGGATTTGGGATTATGCATCTAGAGGACTCCTCTAGTGCATTTACATAGCTTGAGGGAATCTCCTAAGACTTTGAAGAAGAAAAATATGCCCATTAATTTTGAAAAATTTGGGGCTCCTCTTTTGTGCCTCTTTGCTCTGCAACACTCTCCCCCTCTTTGTCTTTGGCATCCCTTGACAAGCTTTTGCTTCTCGTTTATAGCTCATCTAAGACTTCTGAATACACCCACCCAGTGGTCGAAGAAGCGACGATTGTCAGAGAATTTGTTACTTTATCCAAGGTATGTCATTTGCTTCTGTTTGCCCCTTGGTATTTCGTACATCACAAATCTTGGTTGCTGAATTAAGTCGGGTTGCCACACACACCTCAATTTGCTGACCTCTACTCTCTTTTAAGAGAGCATTACGTTTCAAAGGCCCTATTTCTGAATCTTCTTTGTCATCCTTTAGGACATGTTCCATTTCTTCCCACTACATGCATCTAATGGACGAGGAGGCAACTAGGACCTTCAGACAATTGGTTATCTTATCCGATGAAGAGTCCTTTGTGTGTTGTTTCTCTCCTCAGCTTGTTTCACTTCACCGCTTGCTCCTAGGATGAGGAAGTTGTGTGCAACCTCCCATGAAATGTCCTGGTTGTTATCTTTCTTTAATTCCGTTCCTCACGACCTGGATCTTTGGTGTTGTTGCCTGATGCATGCCCCTACGGGGCTTTGGGCATAGACTTGTTCGTTATCTTGATAATCTTCATTCCTTATTGAACAACTTTATTCTTTGATATTCTTCTTCTTCTCTTTTTGCTTGATTCCCCTTCCACACGTCCCTCCTCCTGAACTCTGTCGTCCCCGAAAGGCTTTTTGTGGCCACGTGAGTAGGTTTGTATTGTTGCCTGCTCTCGTTGATTAAGCAGATTGGCATGACATATCATGAACTCTTTCCATTGACTTGACTTCACCCCGTCCTCTGGTGCCTGTCCATGATCAGCAAAGAAGCTTGTTTCATAGGCCACCAGTCTAGCATTAAGATTGGAAGTCATTTTTACAAAAATTTCCGAATCAATTTCAAAGAAGCCTCTGAAAAATGCTTCTTCAAAAGTTTGCATATATGTGCTTGGCAAAAACATAAGTCGTGAGTAGAACGCCATAATTGTTAAGCGACTCGGGATAGTGGAGAGATAAAAAACGAGTGCTTCAGATCCCTGAGTAATGCCGATGAAGTTCAAAAAAGTATATTTGCCATGTTGGAAGACCTTGATGATTGTACGTAACATGTTTAGAATCTTATTAGTCATTTTGAGTGCTAAATCAGGTACAATTGCGTAGCGAGCAATCCGAAATTCCATGGTTTTAACCATGTATTCTTCAATCGATAGATAATTATGCGGTGGACTTGGCAATAATGGATAGTTGAGCCACTGGTTATTTATGCTGCCTTGGTGCTCTCCTTCCCAAAAACGCATCCAAGAGCATCTGCGGGATACTGGGCAAAAATATGGATTTACTTGAAGTATGTATGGCGATGATTCCCATTGTACGCGGAGCGTAGGGTTTTTCTCTAGAAGTTTTCACCTCCACATAGGGTCAGCTCTTTCGAACTCCTCTTGAGTGTAGTTGAATGTATTCCTACTGAACTGGAGGTTGTGGTCGGGCTCCTTATTTGTCGTGGTCTCTATATATTGGCATGTTTTCTCTTTAAGTAGTCCATATGGTATATTGAATGGTTTTAAGATCTGTTCCAAATTTTTGCTTGCAATTCTTGCATCCTTCATGACCTTGATGATTTGATCTTCAAATTCTACAGTAAGCTGGGACACCAGTAGTGCCCTCTCATGCCGGCTTAGTTCTGCAATATCCCGATGAGTTCGTTCAGAGTGGATCTCCGTTTCGTCCCTTATCGGCGAATGATGTAAGGGGGGAGAGAGAGGATGTACCTCAATCTCCTCAGTAGCCGCTATGGAGTGTGGAACTACTGGTGTCCCCTTTGTTGTCCTCTGTGCTCATTGATCTTGTAGTTGTGTTATCATTTCATCTTTGCTTTTGATTTCCTCGATGGCCTTCATAATGGTTTCTTTGTTTTTTAGGAGCTCCTCGCCAATGACTGCAAGTTGATTTACATCTTCATTGCATTGCTCAAAATATTTGTTTTCTGCCACCTTCCACTTCTGTCTCAGTTCTGTTGTGTCATCCATGTACCTTTTCTCCCATTCTGCAATGGTGGTCTGCTCCTCCTTGAGCTGATCTTCATACTTAGCTAACTTTTCCTCCAATGCCTTTTTGTTCTTTTATGGCACTTCAAGAGCTTCTATAGGTTGATTTCATATAAGATCTGTCATTAGCTCCTTTTTTTTGTTCCATAAGTTCTCTACTTCTTCCGTGTATATTTTGACCTGTGATTCCAATATTTTGCTTATAGCATTCATGCGTATTTTCTCGGCCTTGCTAGCTTCACATTTCCTTTGTAAATCTTGGAGTTGGCCTTTCAGTTTCTGATTTGCCATCTCTAGTGTATTGCATTGTTGCTTGGCTTCTTGGACTTCCTTCTCTTTATCTGCTATGTTCTTTTGAGCTTGAATCAATTGGGCAGAGAGATTCTCACCCATTTCTTGAAGTTGATTCTTTTCGTGCATTGCCTTGTCATAGTCAGCATCAGCCTCAAGCATTAATTGTTGAGTGTCCATGGCAGTTTTTATCATATGTTGCACCACTCGCTTGAGCTGAGCGACATCCACATTTAACCAAGTTCTTGGGATGCTTGGAGCTTCTCCTGTTTGGACATCCTTTCCGTGCTCCACATGTATAGTCTCATTATGTGGTTGTCTGATTTGGAGCTGCACTTCTTGTTCTTTGTTTTCATCTTCTTTATTAACGACCTTTGTGGCACTCCCTTGAAATGTAACATCCATACGGGAGGGTTCTGCCACTACCCTTATTGGTGTGAAGGGTTCTGACTCTTCCACCATTGTATCTTCTGGTTCTTCTTTGGGAATTTTGAATGATCCCTCTATTGCAAGCCTAGTCTCTTGGATTTGAATGTTAGATGTTTCATTTAATTTGATGACATGTACTCTTTCTTGGGAGGCCTCCTTTCTTGCCTTGTCTTGGCTAGGGCTGATGGGCGGTTGATTTACCTTTGTGCCTTCCTCTTCCACACTCTTATTCACTTCATTTAACTCCTCCCATTGTCCATCATCTTTGGACTCACTTCGAATGTCCACATTCAACAAGGAGGTATCCGGTTCTTCTTCTGCATCTGAAGATGAGCTTGAATTTACTAACCCTAATTCCTTGTATCTATGCACCTTGGTCAGCCTCATTTTTTGTTCCATATCTTGATAGGCTTGCTAGTAATGGTTCCCTTGCACTCATAGATTTACTTGACCTTCGGTATATTGATGTGTGTCTTCCAGGGCTCTTGTCAATTCCTCTTCCATAATCGGTCAATGGTCTTCAATTCTTGTCCTTGGAAGTACATGTGCCCTCTTCATGGCTGGCACCTCAACTTCTGTCTGCATCATTTCCCTTAACCTCTTGGTACCTCTCATTCTAGGTTGTGAGCTAGTTTCTGCTTTCTCTACAACGCAAATTTTCTCTAATGCCCAAGGAATGATATGTCAATATACTCAGAGCCACACTACCATTCAGAAATTTCTTATGATTCCATTGCTTTTTTGCCTCGAACAGTCGCTCTTGAATATATGGAGTCATGTTGACCTGATTTCCAATTTGTTTAATAGCATGTGATAGCATTTGTACTACGATCTTTTGTGGAGCCGTATACATGTGCATGTTTGGAAAACAAAAATGTTGATGGATAAGCCTCACTTCATCTTCAATATCAATACGATTGATATCATTGAAGGTTCGCATCTTGGCACCTTGACTTTCTTCTTTCAAAATTGTAGTACCGTCCTTCTCCCATCCAAAAGCTTCCTTAGTTAATTCATGTGTAAATTGAATTATGACCCATTCACCAACTACGTCCATGACTCTAGCCTCCGGCTCCAATGGATCATGCAGGGCAAGCTGCAGAGTATTCGTAACTTGGACACATCTCTGAAAATCGGGCTTGTAGATCAGTAACTCAAAGTATTTATGGATGCCCGCCTTCTTCATGACATCCATGGTTGATGTGCGCTCATGTACTACTTTGAAATCTTTGGACATCACAGGAAACTGGTGATCTCTATCCATGATTTTGATGGTTACTAAGAATAATAAATCCCCTCCTGGGTAATCATCTCTAAACCAATGTCCTTTTGCTTTAGTCACACTTTGCAAAGGAAATTCCAACACTTCCTCTTGAATGGTAGCTTAAGAGTCTTCAGAAGCCATCTACACTCATAATGCAAAGAGCATTAGCTGCTATTAATACATGTCGTTTAGTGATGTGTGTTGTAGTGATATTTCATGCATTGTGTCACTCCGTTCCCCATGTTTGCATTAGTAGAACTTCTTACTGCATCCTTTTTTTTTTCATTTTCACTTCTGAAAGAAAACAAGAATTAGTGTAGCCGAAGCAATTATTTATTTACATAGTAGGTCCATTCCTAAGGGAGTAGAAGCTATGATGTGTCCCCCATTGGAGAATGTGCACCACTAATTCTATTATGTATCTCATGTGCCGAATGCTTGGCCTCGTAATGTGGCCCTATCATGCATACTTTAGGTGCATTGGAAGTTTCATGTGTGAAAAAGAAATCTTCTTGGTTCAGGTGTTCCATTCCTTGCTATTGCTTTGGTTTCCAGATCCATTTTGTAGTAGAGGTTTTAAGCCTTGTCTTTTGCTCGTTTTGTTGTGCTACATGTGTATCTCTTCTCTCTTTTGTTATCCGAGTTGTGGGTTTTTTTCTCTTGGGGTATCGGTGGCGAATCTCATTATTCCTTATGGTACTGTTGTGTTGATATAATGTTTCCTCGTGCTTGCCTATCTCTTGAATGGCCACTTGTCTCACCTTCTTGGGAATCCACATTTGTTGTCATGTTTTTTGAGCTTCAATCAAAAGCTTAGGAAGCCATACTTTCAAGAGTCGTTTTGGTTATGGTTTCGGTGAAGAAGAATTCTTGTCCACCCTTGTCTTCCTATGAGAAATGATGTGTACTAGTGTTGCGCTCTCTGATTCCTTCACTAGATCCTTGCGAACCCATTTGAAGTTAATGTTTCCTGATTGCGAGTAGTTGATGGTGGATTTCCAGGTTGTTGATCGCTCTTTTTCATGGACGACTTTAAGAGTATTTTCCTCCTCGGTTTCCTTTTGTTCACTAATCAAGTAGGATGAATCTACTTTCTCCTTGGATACATTGGGTTTTGAATTCCCTTCTTCTATCAGACCTTCTTCTGATTGATTTGTGCTCGAATCATTTGTTATGTGCTCTTGCACAATTTGTTCAGCACTTCTAATGACTCTTGGTCGATGTGAGGGTTTCTCTCCTAATAGACTAAAGATTTCCTTGTGCCCTATTTTGGCTGAAATGTATCCTTGAGATAGATGGATGCTCACTTCATTCTCAATGATCCAGTCTTGTCCTAGGATCAAGTTTTCTATTAGATCCTCATCTCTGCACACTAGAACTCGTTGTTCCATAGTTGAATTTCCTAGGTGGAGGGATATTATGGCTTCTCCAATGCATGTTATAACTTGACCTCCCACACCTATCATATATGCTTTTGTAGATGTTGTAATTGTTCGAAGATCCTTGACGACAGTACTTCATATGCAACTGATTGCCGCTCCTGAATCTATCAAGGCGTCTATCAGCTGGTACTCCATCGTTCCAACTCCTAGGTTTAAGTACAGTTCAGACATGCAGACATTGGTTGTGTTGGACTTATGAACCTGGTAATTAGCCATGGAAATAGGCTCTTCTCCTTGCAGATACCGCTCATCTCTCTGCCTTATCCACTCTTTTTGTTTCTTGATATGCTCTAAGGCTTCTTGCCATGCCTCCTCCCTAATTCGTTCTTCCTCTTTCTTCCTATTTAGTGCACCTATGAGGCGTGCTAACATTTGATCTGTCAATGGCTCCATACATCGTTTCACTTGACATCCACTTATGTAGTTAGGAAGAATCTCTCCATCCACAGTAGCTAGATTAACTGCTCCACTAGTGGAAATCCTATTGATGATTAGAGGTCCATATCTGCGTTTTTGTAATTTCTTGGCATGTTGCTTCAAGGTGTGGACCAGAACTAAATCTCCTTCCCTTAATCCCTTTTCTTTGATGTGTGCATCATAATATGCCTTTTGTCTTCTCTTGGCTACATAAATACTTGCTACAACTTGTATTCTAGTTTCATGCAGTTTCTCAATTTGGTCTAGTTGCTTGGATAATTCATGTCTTGTCCATTCATACTGTTGGGCTATTCTCAAGGTTGGCACTAAAAAATCGATCGGCACGATTGTATTCTGTCTGTACACTAGATTGAATGGGGTAGTTCCAATGGCATTCTTGTAAGCGACTCCGAAGGCCCAAATTGCATGATGCAATTGTTTGTCCCAATCTGACCTTCCACTATTGACTATCTTTGTCAATACTATGCATAACACCTTATTGGAACTTTTCGCTTGACCATTGGCTTGAGGATGATAAGGGGCTGATTTTTTATGGATCACCAAGAACTCATTCATTAAAGACTCTATTACTTCATTAATGAAATGCATTCCTTGGTCACTCACAATCTCAATTGGTAATCCGAAACGAGTGAAAATGTGCTCAAAAAGAAACTTAGCAGTGGTCTAAGCATCATTCTTTCTAGTAGTGTTTTCCTCCACCCATTTTGTCAAATAATCTGTGGCTACTATGATATATTCGGCATGTGACCCTTTGGCTGGTGGGTTAATGGGTCCTATGAAATCAATACCTAATTTGGAAAATGCTCTAGCGCAAACCAATGGCATGTCATCTCGCCGAATCAGGTATTTGGCCCTTTTGCATGTCTCACAACTTCGTACATAGGTGTCCGCATCCATGTGTAGAGTCGGCCACCACAAGCCTGTGAATAGGATCATTTTTACAGTTCTCTCGGTGGAAAAATGACTTCTTACAGCACCTACATGTGCCATCTAATATGGTTAAGTACTCTCCTTCATGCACATATAAACGTAAGTGATTGTCTTTTCCCCTCTTGAATAATTGTCTGCCCATAATTACATAATCCTTACTCATTTCCTCTAGGGATCCTTTCCTTGTTAATCTGGTTCCTTCTTCGTGTTTTCGTATCTTTAGGAATTTCACTAATGTCTCACTCCATTTGGGGGCTATTGTAGAGAAAGGTAAAGATGTATGATCATCGGGTATGGTTTCCTAACATTCTGCGCAATTAGTGACATAATCATGGACATCTTTAGGCATATGAGGCCAGTATACTCCTAGTCATTTCAATTCTCTTAGAGTTGCATGAATTCCTTTGTGCGTCCTCCATTTGTTTACATGGGCTTGTTCAAACAAATTCATGTGTTTGTCTTCCTCAACACATCTAGATAATACACCATTGGGTTCCTTATAGTACACACTTCCTGCAATAATGTGCAAGTTATGTGATTGCAGAATTTCCTATTTACTTTCTTTATTAATGAGTGTTGTGGGCCATGAGTGAGTATTGGAATTAGCTTCTCTGCCCACTTTGGACACACTTCCAAATTAAACAGGTAAGTGTCTGGCAAATCATCTGGCACTCCACTTGGTGGTTCTCCATGTGTTAATCTAGAGAGGTGATCTGTTCTTATATGGGTATTCCCCTTTTTCACTATTACTTCAAAGTCGAACTCCATCAATAGCAGAAACCATCTCACAAGTCTTCCCATGTTACAAGGCTTATTGACTAGATACAATAAGGCTTGATGATCTATCAAGAACTTGAACTTGTTGGCTAAGAGATAGTGTCTGAATTTCTTTATAGCGTACACCATTCCTAATCCCTCTCTCTCCGTAGTTGTATAGTTTCTCTCCGCTTGATTTAGTTGTCTACTTGCATAGGCAATCGGGTGATCTAACTTTCCTTCATCTGTCGGCTGAGCTAAGATGCATCCTATTGCATAATTTGAAGCACCCACACGAATATGAAAAGGCTTATTCCAATTCGGTGTTTTTAGGATTGGGGCTGTGCTAAGTCACCTTTTTAACTCGTTAAATGCCTTTTTGCATTCATCCGTCCAAGTAAATTGGGTCAACAGTCCATACAAGGGTTTGGCAAATATGGCGTACATGTGGATAAATCGATGATAGTATCCACAATGTCCCATAAATGCTTGCACTTCTTTTGCATTCTTCAGTCTAGCAAGTTCTAAAATGACCTTGATCTTGTCTTCATCTGTAGATATTCCGTTTCTAGACACTATGTGTCCTAAGATCTTCCCTTGTCTTACCATGAAGACACACTTCTTTGAGTGCAGGCAGACTCTATATTGTCGACATTTATCAAATGCTTTTTGTAATTCGGTAATGTGGTCTTGACTTTGATTTGAATATGTACATAGGTCATCTACATACACTTCCATACTCTTCTTTAGGAATTCTTTGAAAACATGACACATCAACCTTTGGAAAATAGCAGGCGCGTTAGTGAGTCCAAAAGGCATCACTCGAAAAGCATAGACTCCCCATGCAGTCACGAATGAGGTCTTATGTTGATCCTTAGTAGCAATAGCTACTTGGTTGTATCCAGAGAATCCGTCCAAGAAGCTATAGACTTCTTTTTCTGCAACTCTTTCCAATAGATGGTCGGTGATAGGTAATGGATAGCTATCACGGATCGTGGCTACATTCACTTTTTTCAGGTTAATGCATACTTTGAGTTTTTTGTTCTTCTTAGGCACAACCACTAGTGGTGATACCCATTCATTGTGTTCTATTTCATAAATAAATCAAGCCGCTAATAACTTGTCTTTTCCTCTTTTATTTTAGTAGCATAGACCTCGTTATAGGTGTAAGGGCGTTCTTTAGATGGTTATTCCTCCGTCGTCATTGGTATTCTATGAGAACAAATAGAGGGCTCTACACCCTTGAGGTCCTTATATCTCCAAGCAAATACATCTCCATATTCTCGGATCAACTATATTAATTCTTCTTCCTCCTCGATTGACACGTCTTTTCCTATGTATGTACATCTTTCTTCTCCATCCTCTACAGTTACTATGATCTTTTTTGTTTGTTCCTTGTCGTCGTAAGCTTCTCCTTCTCTTGCCTCTCTCTTAGGCATTTGAATATCTATTTTTCTCTCTTCTACTTCATATCTTTTGAAATGCTTCAGAACCTCAAAAAGGTCAGGATTTGGTTCGATCTTACTCACACTTTCCTACTGCTTTGGTACTATGGGGGCTGCTTTTATTGCTAACACTTTGGTCATTTCATACTTGTCTTCGGTTCGAATGGCTTCTAGGTAACGTTCTTCAGAATCAAATTCCGGTTCCATCTCTATGCTCTCGTATTCTTCTTTCCACTCCTTTTCCAGTATTTCCCCTGCTTCTACTTCTTGAAGGACAACCATGTACAAATTTACGTCATAGCCTTCTTCGTCCACATATTCATTCATCGTCAGAACTTCTTCATTCACACATACATCCAAGGTTGCTAGGATTTCCATCCATCCGTGCGATTCAAATGTTTCATCAGGAAAGATTTGAGGCATGTACATTGGATCTTTTATGGGCCAGTAATTAGGATGCCCTATTGGCCATAACTGCCTTTTATTATCCTCTTTCTTGCCTTCCTTACACACCCATAATTGGGCGTCCTCATGCATCCATGATTGATTGCTTGATCCAGCACTATGGATAGACGAATCATCCTCTTCTTTATGTATGGGGTTCCATTGTAGTGGTGGTACATCTTTGTACGCAAAGGTATGCAAGTTTATTTTGGTGGCGTTTCCTTGATGTTGAAGGTATAAAGAGTCTCGTCCCCAATCTTGTACTACCCTAAGTTGTCTCATGAAGGGTCATTCTAATATCATCTCATAGTTATTTGCTTTTCCAAATTGATAGATTGCTAAAGTATGCTCAAATTCAACCCCACAAGTGGTTAATTTGATCTTCTCTAATATTCCTAATGGTTTTTCAGCATGACCATCTGCTAATTGAAGCTTCTTGCGAGTGGGTCATAAGGCAGGCTTTCCCCATTTCTCCCAAATCTCTTTGGTGGCAATACCTACTCCTGCTCCTGTGTCTAGTATGGCTTTGGTCATATAGCCATTGTAAGTGACAGGTAGACACGTGTTACCTTCATCTCCTTCACTAAATTCTCCAACCTTATCCACTGGAATTTGTACCTTAGGTGGGTTTTCATTTCCCTTGCTTTCCTGTTTGTTCTTCTCCTACCCTAACTCCAGTTGATCTACTAATTGTTTCCATAATTGCGGTTTAACACAAAGTAGTTCTTCCATAGTCGATTGTCATTGTACTTTTATCTTTTTAAGTTATGTTAGATTGTGTGAATTCTTATCTGAGTTTCCTTTTCCTTTTCCTCGCACTATGGGTGCTCAGAAGATCATAGATTCTTTTTCATACTCTCCCATGTAATTTGGTAGGGTCGAAATGCTCTGAGCTTCTTCCCTATTTCGGTCTAGTCTCGATACTTCTTCATATACTTCTTCCATGTTGGGACTTGGATGATAAACTTCCACATCTAATTCCTCAAAAGGAGGTTTAGCCACTCCATTCCTTTTCCATTGTTCTTCTCAGATCCTATTCCACAATTCTTTTGGCCAGTCAGCCTCTAAATCCGACACTGTTGACATAGGTTTGTCTTGGGTTTTCACTAGCTCACCTTTATCAGTCTTCTCTTTCGATTCCTTGTCCTTGGCTCTAACGCAATCCTTGTATTGATCCTCCGCTATCTTTGTCTTGGGGAGGGCAGGGATAGTCTTTTCTAGGGTTGCTTGTGCTACCTCTATGAGTTTTCTACATATCGCAAGCCTCTCCTTCTCTAACTCTCCTTGTGGGTAAAGCTTTTCATGCTGCTCCACATTCGGTCTAGTCTTAATCTTAGCATGGTATGCTTTCAACCACATGTCCAAATCATCCGATTTTGGGTCGGCTAGAATTGATCCTAGCTTTTCTGACTCTCTGATAGGAGGTGGAATGGAAACTTCTTCTCGAATCTCTGGTTCTTTAGGCTTCTTATTGCTTCATGTATGCTTCTTATTTTCCTAATTTTTGTTTTTGATCCATTTTTCCTTGAGTTTTTCTCTTCTTTCCTTCCACTTTTGGCTTTTCATTGCTTGAGTGCTCTCACGAGGGTCTTCTGAATCTTCTACTATTTAAATTTTGGGGTCTAAGGTTTTACTATTTTCTTGTTCAAGGTCCGGTTGTTTTCCTTCTCGTTCCTTCGTTCGTGCTCGTGTAATGGCCTTTAATGGTACGGTGTATTCCTTGTCACTTCCCGGTGCTTCTATCACTTTGATTACATTAATAGGTGTAGTGACTTGAGCCTTGTTGGGATTTTTTGGGCAATCTCGGAAGAGATGTTCCTTTCCACAATCACTGCAATACCCTTCCCAAGTCCTAAGAGGTGGTGGGTTGTATGGCCGAGTGCATTCTCTGATAAAGTGGTCTCCCCCGCATCTATAACATGGTCCTCTTGGCATAGGTGGTCTGATGGGTGGTCTTATGGGTGCTTGTGCTTTAGGTGTGATGTACATTAATATTGCCACTTTTGGTCCAAAGGAATTGTGATATCCTTCATATCCATAGTATTGCGGATCATAAACTTTCTCGTACTCCATTATACTAGCATCATAGGAATAGTATTCCCCTTGGGATTGCTCGTATCCTGGGTTCGTTGACTCTACACTATCTATTGGTGATGCTGGCACTATGGCTCTTTCTAAGTTTTCCTCTGGTTGGGTATACTTGATAGGTACCACATGTTGAGGATGTGATAGTTGTGGTCCTAACACTGGCTGGGGTTGTGTATATTGTGCTTGCTCATATGGCCTAGGTGCTCCTTGTGGTGTTGGGTAGGAATTGTACCTGGGCATCTCTCTGCCTGGCTCTCTAGGTGGATATCCATATGGCCGATACTGAGGTGGTTGTAGAGGCCGCGTTTGCCTATTGAATGGGCAATTTTCCGTGGTGTGATTGGTGTATTTTTGTTTTATGTGACAATACAAAGCCGTTCCTTGATGGGGCTTCTTATTATAAGGGTACGCTTGAGGTACGCCTGTTCCTCCTCGAACACACATGTGAGTGGGGTGATCACCTCCACATGAGCTACATCTTCGTAACATAGGTATTCTCAACGATGGATGCTGATAGTTCCTTTGCCCAAGAACTCCTAACTTCTTCGCTACCAAATCCGCTAGCTCTTCCACATTGCTTGAGTTGGAGGTTACTGTGCTTCAAGAGTCTTCTGATTTAGTAGAACTAGTCGCAGTCTTGAGATCATCTGCTAGGTTGTCCTCAAAGTCAATACACTCTTGGAGACATTCACTCAATGTATGTAGTCTCTCACATAGAATAATGTTCTTAGAGTTCCGTTCGTTAATCTGTCCAAAAATAATGATATCATTTTTTGCTGCGTAGGTCTTTCAGCTACAGGACATCTATCAACATACTGATTGAATCTTCGTGCAGCTATTTTTATAGTTTCATTGGGGTTCTGTTTAAAGCTATGGATTAAAGATGAAGAGTTGTGTTTAATCCCTCGTTTAGTGAATTCCTCTATGAATTCTTGAAAGAATTGTTCAATATCTCCAAATTGATTGGGATCTAATGGCTGGAACCATGTCAAAGTTGTTCCTATGAGAGTGAGCCCAAAGGACTCATACTGCAAAAAGAAATCATCCAATTGCTCAGCTCTTAGAACTTGTTTAAATTCAGCTATGTGGTTGTAAGGCTCTCCCAATCCATCATAATGAGTTCTCATACATTTGGCCACTTGTATAGGTCTTAATCTTCTTATGGGTTCTGGCTGTCTAGGTATTACAGGGACTGCTAGTCTAATTGGGGGCATTCGAGGTTGCACTCCTAATGGTGGTCTTGGTCTTGCGGTGTCGTAGAGGGGTGTGAAGGGAGGTTGACCTTCATCTAAAAGAATCATGCTAACCTAACCGTGTGACTGCACGCAGGGTGCTTCTAAGTATGCTTAGGGCCTTTGGTTACTTTTTCAGTTTAGGATAGTTAAAATCTATAGGTTTCTAATCTATTGGAATATAAATTAAGAACTAAATTTTTAGGACTACGAGCTGTAAGGACGAGCGTTTCTATATCTAGTTATAGCTTCTAATTGTGAAGAAAAAACTAATTCCTCACTTGTAATTTTATCTTTAACAATGTCAACTTCTTCGTTTTCAATTTGATTTAAATTAGGTTTTCTAACTAAATTAGGTGGGAATATGTCTTCTTTGTCCTCCAGTTCTGGCAAAACTATAGAAATTAAAGGTAAAGTCCTAGAAAGATTAAGATCATACTCTAATGTATTTAAAGTTTCGTGAACTATTTTATCTTTAATGATTTCAATTTCTATATTTTTGGTATTATTCAAGCTATCAATTGAAGACGGAAAAAATGTTCCTATAATAAAGTTTTCTAATTCTTGACTCTTAATATCAGAATTGCTTGTAGATACTAGTTCAAAACTACTTGTAGATCCTGATTCTTTAGACATACGAAATAAAAATGAAAAGAATTAAATTGATTTTCAAAGTAAAGGTATGAAGAATTTCAAAATCAATCTATTTAAGCCTATACAAATCTTATGTGGAGTGCAAATACAATCTCTTTATAAATAATCCTATACAACTTATTAGTTCTAAATGAACAATCTTCAAATGTTGCAATTTTGTAAGCTTGTAAGCTCGTAGGTTTGTATTCTTGTATTCTCCTTTGCAATTTCTTCAATGATCTGCAGAAAAATAACATTAGTTTTCATAAGTATGCTTTTAGTAAAAATAAAACACTCATTTGCTATTCTAATATTTAAAACTTAACATAACTTAATTCTATGCTAATACATGTATATAGACTTCTAACTTTCTACCCTTCATGCTTATGTAAATATTTATTTAAATGAAAGTAAACTTATATTTGTTTCCATACGAATATGCATCACACAATACTTCAACATTTTTCATATATACATGCATATCATCATATATTCATGCATATATATTCAACTAACTTATGCACACATGGATTTTTCATATGCACATGCACTAATTTATACTACTCATGTACATGCATATTCATAACACATGCATAATTCATGCATTTATGTATATACACTTTTATTATGTATATGCACATCTCATATCACTCTAATTCTCATGCATATGCATCTTAATCTCATGCATATGCATCTTAATCTCATGCATATGCATCTTAATTTATATGTATACAACGTAAACATATATGTTTATACTAATTTCTTTCACTCATGTACAAGCATTATTGATCTTTGATGCATACATTTATGCTAATCATGCTCATTCATATACATATGCAAAAGACACATATATATGCATATAAACTAACATGCATGTTTATGCTCACATTCACTTATGCATCATTACTCACGCATACATTCACTAAATATGCATATATATATCATGATAACATACATATCTATTTATACTAGCATGCACACACTTTCCATTTACACATATGCACTTTTTATATCTCCCTTATTTACATGCATATATGAGCATTAATCACTCATGTATATAGACATACTAACATTTATTCAAAACCATGCACTTACTACTATACATAAACACACTAACATATATTCATGCACTAATTTTACAAATTCTACTCTCACTTATACATATGTTACTCATATACTTATGCATGTATATGATCTCATGCACACACATGCATACATACACTTATACTAACATGAATATACTCATACTATATGCATACATGCATCACATCATATGCGTGCATGCATATCTACACATGCACATATGCTTACTTACATGCATATGCATACTCATACTTCCGTCACATCATGAAAAAATTCATACCTATCATTAATATGTATGGTAATTTCTCTTTCTTTGCATCAAAGCAATCAGAAATTGGGATTTCTATGTGCATCACATGTAGCAACAAAAAGTCAAGGAGGGGAATAAGATGATGCTCTCTCCCTCATTCTTTCTCAACTAATCCGTGCTAACTATTATCGCAATTGATGATGTTTACTTACATGGACATACACATTCACATTAATAGATGTGTAAAAACGTGAGTTACCGAGCATAAACGATGAATAGTTTTTCTAATATGCACTTAAATTCACATGCTCTATAGCTTCTTGCATGAAATCATTTAATATTCATATACGTATGTGCACAAGTACACATGTTTATAGGTATTAACATATTAATCCTGTAGATTCTAATTTTGAAATACATACATAGATCACAAACGTGGACAGTCACACATGTATGGACACACATGGAATCTGGGATTCGTTTAATGCCAAGACTTGACAATTCTCAGTGATTAGAACCAATTTGGTTAAAAAAAATAGAAGAGAATCTAAGAATGAAAACAGAGAATGGTCTTGGGAAGCTCAAATGCATGAAAAATTTACATTCATGAAACACTAAAATCTTAACACAATTGAAGAGCATTAATCTCTGAAGTGCATGGCATGCCACCACGGATCTGCAGTCATAGCCAGATATAATTTCACTCCTTTAAGTTATGTCAAGGAAAATAATGAGTGTAACATGAATACCTCATCATAATTAAAGATTGCGCCCATAAAACCCTTAGTACCATAAGCTATAATGTCCTAAACTCTTTGAAAATATACTAACTCTCTCTCTCTCTCACATACACACAGACATGCACAGACACCTCAATCATATGGAAGAAAACACGGATGCATGAGGCATGCACACAAGGAAACCTTGTTATCTGAACCCTAACCTAACTATTTCATATACACAAAAAAACATTCGTATACCAGATATAGACAAATTCACCATAATAATAGCAAACGAATGAAAATATATGAGAAAAAAAATCACACAAGCATATCTAAGCTCAATACGGCAAGAGATCTTCTCTCTCTCTCTCTCTCTCTCTGTCAGAGCCTTGCATCGCATCTCTTTTTTTTTACAAAGTATTTCTATGCTGTCGACTCTCTCCCAATCTATTGACTATCCCTACAACAGCACCATTTAGCTCAGAGCACCATCATGTTCTGCTTCTTAGATGATCGTGATCTCTATAAATGAGAATTTCTTATCTCCACAAAGCACCTTGAGCTGCATGAGCTATTCAGCCTATACATTGATTCCATGAATCTTCTGATGCGCCTGTCTTACCAGCGTTCCACAAACAATTCAAACTACAACCATACTTGGATCAACACTGCCTTCTTACATAGTGTCTGCAAAATGCGATAAATAAGACCACCCGATGTTGCAGCATCCTTCTGATCTTCTCCCATTTTCGTTCGAAGAAATTGACACCTAAATTTAAATGTACTACTGTTAAAACTAAATAGAAGGGAGATCTGCTACACCCTCCCAGAACGCATCTTCAGGAAGTGAGAGGATTTGCCTATGAGTCCGGTAATCTTCGTCAAGGTACAATCGCACACAGCACATGATGGGTAGGATGAGATGCATCATCAACAACTAGAAACTAAGGAAATTGCACTAATCAAGGTGCAAGGAGAATAGGGAAATCTTATACAAGCATGTCGACGGTGCAGAAATTCATAGAAACATCGATGCACTGGTATAACAACGAACAATGCAGTTGTAAAACAATGAAAGCCCATGCTATGTAAGATAACAGGTAGGGTTCGAAAGAATGAGGAAAGGATTCATAAGGAGATAATGGCTATGACGGAAGTACAATGGTGAATCCGATTGTAGAAACTGCGGTGTTGTGGTGCGGAGGAGGAGTTGACAATCATGTGAAGGCATGAACCCAGAAGGGCGCAATTGAGCTGGAGCACACATGCACACATACGCATTCTTGGTAATAGTCCTCTCTCTCTTGAGCGTCAACAGAAGTACAAATCTCTCTCCCTCTCTCTCTCTCTCTCTCTCTCTCTTCATGTACGTACCTACAGAAAAATAACATTAGTTTTTCTTCAGCGTACGCTAATACTTTTATAGATTTTTGATATTCATGCATGGCACTCAAATTTCCATACGTACAGAGTCAGTTAACTTACATGCATACTATACATATAGCTACACGAATTTTTAGTTAACTTAAACACACACACTTACTTATGTCTTTTTACGTATGCACATTTATATAAAAGATATTATTATTTAATTCTAAACTAATATATATATATATATATATATATATATATTCAAATAAATAACTTAGTAAATAAACTATTTTGAACCTATATTTCATTATACAATAAATTAAGATTCATCAAAAAAAGTTAAGAGCATCTTATTATATCTTTCGAATATCTTTTAATTGATCAAGAACACATGGAATTAGATGCTTGAAGTGGAAAAGATATTAAAATACATACATAACAGATATAGACTAAGGTGGAATTACACATTTATTAAAAGTTCCTTGATAATAATAGATATTTTTGGGTAAATAAACATTGGCATAGAAGATTAGAAATATATTTAGATACACAGAAATATATATACATATATTTTCTTACCTTTTCATGAAATCATATATGTAAAATACAAGCATAAAGATTCATACACAATTCAGTACCTTGTTAACTTTGAATTCAATATCAATACTTTTAAAGTACTTATTCATAAACTCCACTACATGACATCTTTGTATAGTACTCCAACTCCTCACGGATTTGTTCTCTGCAGGTACTAAGTGAAAAAAAAGAAAAGATTAGTCAATTCAAACCAATACATAAAAAAAATCTATGAGAGAGATATCATTTGACCAACTATAAAGAAATTTTTTTTTATTTTTCCATATGACAACTCGAGTGAGGAAATCCTTCCGACACCTGCCCCCACCAAACCTGCACATCGCCCCCGATGGGCCAACCTCTAGTTCAATAGGAAAGCAATATCAAATTCTTTTGGAAAATGTGACTTGAATTATTTTCAAAGTTATATGAAATATGCTCCTAAAGGTAAGTACATATTCTGATAATCAAGAATAACCTTTTAAAATTATGCAAACTTGAATCACAAACTTTTTCGTTCAATGCATGAAATTGAAAACAAGTTTTAGAACGTCCCATAGAAATCAGTCAGACAGTTGTGGTACTTGATCTTCTATTAACCCGTTCAAAAGTAATAAATATTTTATATAAATGGTCTATCCCTCATTCCCTAGCCACTTGCTATAAGATGCATCTAACTAATTCCTCTATAGCATAAATCCGCCTCATATTGGCCGTATAAATTTTCAGAAGTGGTTTCGAGACCACAACTGAAACATGATAACTTTTTTTTTCTTTTCTTTTCTTTCTTTTTCTTTTTCTTTTTCTATTTTTCTTTTTCTTATCTCTTTTTTTTATTATTATCATAATGCAGCAACCATTAATGTACTGCTTTCATGCATCTTTCTTTTCTTTCTTCGCAACTTTTTTGTTGAAGGGGAAAGGCTTAACCCCTACTCAGAGCAGAGGTTCTAGAGGAATGCTATAGTGGGAACTAGGATCTCATTAGCGACATGGTTTGGAAGTTAAGGTAGTCTACCTATATAAAATAAACTTACTTCTACTAGGAATCGCAAGTCAATTGTTCCCTCTCCTATCCTTATGAAAGCCATAGGGTCTCTAATTCTTATCTTCTCTTCATACACATCCCTCCTTCAGTTTTAAATTCATTGTTTCATGATTTTAAAAATCTTCCTTTCCTATAAGAAGGATGTACATATCTACACATGAAATGCATCAATAAAAAATCATATTAACAACTAATAAATAAGCAAGGTTTAGAACTCTTGCACCTGATCATTTTTATTTTTCTTCATCGTCGTCCTCCAAGAAGTCTTCATCCAATTCAAATTTACTGCTTTCTCTTCTTCTAAACAGCTTTATTCTTTTCCCTGCAATCAAATTCTTTAGCATAGAACCATCAAATTCACGTAATTTATATGTACATGTTTCATAAACCGAAACAACAACGTAAGGTCCAAACCAACGTTTAGTTAGTTTCCAATGTGCATCGTATTGAGTATCAAACGTATTATCATACACAAGCACCCAGTCACCACTCTCTATTGGTTGCGGCCTTAGTCTATGTTTCTTATCAAAATATAATTTATTTTTCAATCTAGATGTTTTTAATTTTGTTATTGCTTCGTTAAGATTTTCATTTCCTTGTTTTAATTGCTTAATTCTAAGTGCTAATAAGTCCTCTCTTGAAACATTATCTTTCCAACCTAAATTCATCCAATTAATTATCTGAGTATGGATGGGAAATAATGGTTTCTGACAGTACATGAGTTCAGCCGGCATAAAACCAGTTGTTCTCGTGTACGTCATTCTATCAGCCCAAAGAGCAAATGGGAGATATTTTGGCCATTGACCAATATCTCCATTGCAAGCTTTAGAAATAGCCTTCACTATGGAAGGATGCCCTCGTTCTATTTTACCGTTCGCTTCTGGGTTATAGGCAGTCGTAAGAGACAATCGAATCCCATGTTGTGCAAAGAATTCTCTTGCCTCTTTCGCATCTAACTCACCTCTATCCGCTACTACGTTTTCTATATATCCAAATCTGGATAATACTTCTTCCAAAAGGAATACGCATACATTATAAGTAGTATTGGAACGAAGCGCTCTACCTTCAACATGGTTTGTCAAATCCTCTCGTGCAAGAACAATATATCTCATGCCATTATTGCTTTTAGGCATGGTCACAAGGTCAACTACCCACTTGTAATGAATACAAGGTGGATTGGTCGCGTGAAGGGGATCTCTATGATTGTCAGAGGAATGTAATTGGCACGTACTACAAGTGCTCACAAATTCTTTAACAGTTACATACATTCTTTAACAGTTACTACAAGTGAAGGGAATAAGATGATGCTCTCTCCCTCATTCTTTCTCAACTAATCCGTGCTAACTATTATCGCAATTGATGATGTTTACTTACATGGACATATACATTCACATTAATAGATGTGTAAAAACGTGAGTTACCGAGCATAAACGATGAATAGTTGTTCTAATATGCACTTAAATTCACATGCTCTATAGCTTCTTGCATGAAATCATTTAATATTCATATACGTATGTGCACAAATACACGTGTTTATAGGTATTAACATATTAAACCTGCAGATTCTAATTTTGAAATACATACATAGATCACAAACATGGACAGTCACACATGTATGGACACACATGGAATCTGGGATTCGTTTAATGCCAAGACTTGACAATTCTCAGTGATTAGAACCAATTTGGTTAAAAAAAATAGAAGAGAATCTAAGAATGAAAATAGAGAATGGTCTTGGGAAGCTCAAATGCATGAAAAATTTACGTTAATGAAACACTAAAATCTTAACACAATTGAAGAGCATTAATCTCTGAAGTGCATGGCATGCCACCACGGATCTGCAGTCATAGCCAGATATAATTTCACTCCTTTAAGTTATGTCAAGGAAAATAATGAGTGTAACATGAATACCTCATCATAATTAAAGATTGCGCCCATAAAACCCTTAGTACCATAAGATATAATGTCCTAAACTCTTTGAAAATAAACTAAACTCTCTCTCTCTCTCACACATACACACAAACATGCACAAACACCTCAATCATATGGAAGAAAACGTCGATGCATGAGGCATGCACACAAGGAAACCTTGTTATCTGAACCCTAACCTAACTATTTCATATACACAAAAAACATTCGTATACCAGATATAGACAAATTCACCATAATAATAGCAAACGAATGAAAATATATGAGAAAAAAAATCACACAAGCATATCTAAGCTCAATACGGCAAGAGATCTTATCTCTCTCTCTCTCTCTCTCTCTCTCTCTCTCTCTCTTTGTCAGAGCCTTGCATCGCATCTCTTTTTTTTCACGAAGTATTTCTATGCTGTCGACTCTCTCCGAATCTATTGACTATGCCTACAACAACACCATTTAGCTCAGAGCACCATCATGTTCTACTTCTTAGATGATCCTGATCTCTGTAAATGAGAATTTCTTATCTCCATAGAGCACCTTGAGCTGCATGAGCTATTCAGCTTATACATTGATTCCATGAATCTTCTGATGCGCCTGTCTTACCAGCCTTCCAGAAACAATTCAAACTACAGCCATACTTCCAACACCGCCTTCTTACATAGTGTCCACAAAATGCGATAAATAAGACCACCCGATGTTGCAGCATCCTTCTTCTCGTTCTGGAACCAGGATAGATCTTCTCCCATTTTTGTTCGAAGAAATTGACACCTAAATTTAAATGTACTACTCTTAAAACTAAATAGAAGGGAGATCTGCTACACCCTCCCAGAACGCATCTTCAGGAAGTGAGAGGATTTGCCTATGAATCCGGTAATCTTCGTCAAGGTACAATCGCACACAGCACATGATGGGTAGGATGAGATGCATCATCAACAACTAGAAACTAAGGAAATTGCACTAATCAAGGTGCAAGGAGAATAGGGAAATCTTATACAAGAATGTCAACGGTGCAAAAATTCATAGAAACATCGATGCAGTGGTATAACAACGAGCGATGCAGTTGTAAAACAATGAAAGCCCATGCTATGGAAGATACCAGGTAGGGTTCAAAAGAATGAGGAAAGGATTCATAAGGAGATAATGGCTATGACGGAAGTATGATGGTGAATCTGATTGCACAAACTACGGTGTTGTGGTGCGAAGGAGGAGCTGACAATCATGTGAAGGCATGAATGCAGAAGGGCGCAATTGGAGCTGGAGCACACATGCACACATATGCATTCTTGGTAATAGTCCTCTCTCTCTTGAGCGTCAACAGAAGTACAAATCTCTCTCCCTCTCTCTCTCTCTCTCTCTCTCTCTCTCTCTCTTCACGTACGTACCTACAGAAAAATTACATTAGTTTTTCTTCAGCGTACGCTAATACTTTTATAGATTTTCGATATTCATGCATGGCACTCAAATTTCCATATGTACAGAGTCAGTTAACTTACATGCATACTATACATATAGCTACACGAATTCTTAGTTAACTTAAACACACACACTTACTTATGTCTTTTTACGTATGCACATTTATATAAAAGATATTATTATTTAATTCTAAACTAATATATATATATATATATATATATATATATTCAAATAAATAACTTAGTAAATAAACTATTTTGAACCTATATTTTCATTATACAATAAATTAAACTTCATCAAAAAAAGTTAAGAGCATCTTATTATATCTTTCGAATATCCTTTAATTGATCAAGAACACATGGAATTAGATGCTTTAAGTGGGAAAGATATTAAAATACATACATAACAGATATAGACTAAGGTGGGATTACACATTTATTAAAAGTTCCTTGATAATAATAGATATTTTTGGGTAAATAAACATTGGCATAGAAGATTAGAAATATATTTAGATACACAAGAATATATATACATATATTTTCTTACCTTTTCATGAAATCATATATGTAAAATACAAGCATAAAGATTCATACACAATTCAGTACCTTGTTAACTTTGAATTCAATATCAATACTTTTAAAGTACTTATTCATAAACTCCACTACATCACATCTTTGTATAGTACTCCAACTCTTCACGGATTTGTTCTTTGCAGGTACTAAGTGAAAGAAAAGAAAAGATTAGTCAATTCAAACCAATACATTAAAAAAAATCTATGAGAGAGATATCATTTGACCAACTATAAAGAAAAATATTTTTATTTTTCCATATGACAACTCGAGTGAGGAAATCCTTTCGACAGCGGGTGGTCGGTGTTGGTTGCTTAATCCAAGGTGTGTCTGATTGTGTGCTTGCATTCCAGGCATTGTAAATTGTACATGTGTTCTGTTTGGAACACTTTGATGGCTTGTTTGTCCCGACATCGTATGTTTCGTCTCTTGCTGTGTCCTAAAAGGACTCTGGGAGGTAGTTGCTTGCCCTCGCTAGGGAAATATAGGCAAGCCTATATACTTTAGCCGAGCTCTATCTAAGGCATCGACAAGCCAATACCTTCTTTGGTTTTTGTCTAGGTAGGTTACTCTAGACTCGTCTTCGAGATCTTTTAACTCGTAAAATGTCATCATGCTTTCTTCCCGTCCTTGTGTAGGTGAATTAGTTTGTAGCAGTAAATCTGCTCCATGGATCAAATAGACCTCTAATAAGTAGTCATCTTGAGGTATCAAATCCCCTCTCAAGATTCGTGTCACTACTGACTTGCCTCTCGGAGTAGTTACTAACTCTCTAGGGTCTGGTCTTCCTGAATGTTCGTGTCCTTCCAATTCTCCTCTCTCATTGATCAATTCTGGGTGTTTTGTCACCACATAGATGTGACCCAACTTATCCATATATAATCCTCCTTCATACTTGACAGCTCGTCTGGGCACAATGGTGGCATTGGTGGAGGTCACTGTCCTAGCAACTGATCTATTTAACCCATCCAGGAAGATAGGAATCTCCTAGGCATTAGTAGACACATATTGCTAGGAGGTGCGATACTCCCCTTCTACCGTAGACATGAAGTTTCTCCCGGGAGTAGGACCCTGCATGTCTTCAGAAGCCATGGGTATCTCCTCCTCTGAGTCACTAGAGGTGTCGGAATAGGCAGAGTGGTGACTGACCTGAGCGGTGCTTCCTACTGATGATATGGCACTTCTCCGGCTACTTAGAACTCTTCCTGACCTCAAGTTCATTCACCCTCTTGGGGCTATCTTGGCCTCTAAAACTCTCCCTAAGTGGCTCCACAAATGCCCCAATTTTACCCTTGGAAATGCTCAAAGTGTTCTGGATGATACCACTTTGGCGATACTGCACTAGGCGATATCAGGTTGTCGGCGATACGATACCACCTCTAGTCGCGATACAATACTATGGGCTTCAGGCGATATGATACCACCTGAAGACACGATACGATACTGATGTAAACCACTATACGATACCAGAGGTACCCCCGATACGATACCTGAGTAGTGCATGATACGATACCTTTGCACTAGGCGATATGATACCACGAGAGTTGGCGATACAATCTTGGGTGCAAAATACGATACCAAAAATGACACGATACGATACCTAAATTTTGAGCGATACGATACTGGAATTCTCACAATACGATACCAATTCTATGGACGATACGATACCACTTTTGGCACGATACGATACCATAAAGGGCCGCGATACGATACTAGAATTGTATGCAATACGATACCGCTCGGTCGACGATACGATATCGTGACCAAAACGATACGATACCAAGTGGACCGCGATACGATACCACTTGGAAAATCGCGATCGCGATACCAACTTGGCGATATGATACCAGAAATGACATGATACAATACCTAAAATTTGAACGTTACGATACTGGAATTCTCACGATACGATAACGATTCTACGATACGATACCACTTTTGGCACAATACGATACCGAAAAGGGTTTTGATACGATACTGGAATCGTATGCGATATGATACTGCTTGGTCGACGATATGATACCGTGATCGAAATGATACAATACCAAGTGGACCATGATACGATACCACTTGGCAAATCGTGATCGCGATACCAACTTGGCAATACGACACCAGAAATGGTATTTCAATACCACAAGTGGTAACCAGCGATATGATACTTCGGCGAGTATCGCGATACAAGGGAATTTTGGTATCGCGATACCAAAACTCAACCGATCGTGATACTGCAACCAAATCAACTCCAAATACAAAAATTTTTTCACCCCCTAGTTTCTCTCTCTTTCCTCTTCAGTCATCACCCTCTGTCTCACTTAAAGGAACTCTAAAAATGTTCTGTCCCATCCCGCGATACGAGATGCGCTTTTAATCACGTGTTAATGCACTTCTATTGTGTTTTTGCTATTGAAATCTTGAGGTAGCTTACCTTTGTGATGTCCTACTTGTGTCTTGATTTCACTAGATAGCTTTGAAGGCCTGGAGTGCACGATACCAAGCGGACGATACCGATTGTTGTCTTCAACCAATACCACCCTAAGAGCAAATGTCGAATGAACTACAATATTTTGGTTTTTATAGTTTTTGGTGACTGAAGCATGTACTACACTAATTTGGCAATTTTTTTGGGATTTTTCTTGGTGATTTTGACTTAATCCTACTCCACTGCTCTTCCTAACCTAACCCTAACTCTTTCTTCTCTCCCTCTCTTCTAACCCTAAACCTGAAAACTCATTACACACACCTCCGGGATGTGAACTAACAAGTGCTGAAGTGTTCGACCACTTGCCATGGAACAGGTTAACTTCTACAAGTACGATTTCCTCACTCCAATGCTATAACCATCACGAGGTCACCTTGATCAAGTGCACTCCCTGGCAACGGCACCAAAAACGTGTGTACCTAAGTCACAAAGTCTAAGGGACTTGTGCCAATGAGACTAAATCTCATTTGCCACACAAGTGCATATAGTGGTGGATTGACACACACTTAATTATCAATATGAAGAACCGACCTAACCAAGTGTATGAGGACAGGTGCGCTCATGATGTAAATTGAAGTGGTTCAGCTAAGATGCCTGAGAAAAGACTAATCTACCTCTATAACTCACTTAACCTTTGAAAGTGTCTGCCGTGATACCACTTACAGCAGTTTTTACAAATTCAAATGTTTCTCCCAGCTTTGAACTCCGAATATGGTCAATACGGTTTCTTTCAAAGCTCTTGACGAGAGGCATCTATTGGTGGTATTTTCACTCGAATCTGAGAACCACTCTTCAAGTTACGACCAAAACAGTGAATGGTAGGAAACACACACACAAACTCCACAACTCTTTCTTGCTCACACACACACACACACTACGGTAGCTCAAAAGTGATGGGAAGTGGTAGACAACAGTCCTACACACACATTCCAAGTTTCACACACACACAAAAGATCATAGAGAAGATGAAAATCTGCAGGAAAGAAGCAAATTCAAAATTCAGGAGCTCTCCTTCTTCACAATGGCAAAAAGTCTTTACAAATAGTCACAAAGTGACTTATATACATGTGCCCTAAAATTGGTCTTTTCACACAAGGGACCAGCACTTTCTTGACTAATCTCTATTCTCCTACTATTTTACAAGGAATATATTACAATGATTTGGGATTATGCATCTAGAGGACTCCTATGCCGTTCTTTGACACTATATGTCCTAGAATCTTGCCTTGCCTGACCATGAAAACACACTTTTTTGGGTTCAGGAAGACTTGATAGTCTTTACATTTGTCAAAGATAGCTCTCAAATCAGGTATATGGGTTTGTCTAATGTTGGAATGAGCACAGAGATCATCCACATAGACTTCCAAATTCTTCCTCAAGAATTCTTTAAATACATGACACATCAACCTCTGAAATGTAGGAGGCATGTTGGTTAGCCCAAATCGCATTACCAAAAAAGAAAATATGCCCCACTCTGTGGCAAAATCCATCTTATGCTGATCTTCTAGTGCAATGGCTACTTGATTGTAACCAGAATACCCATCCAGGAAGCTATACACTTCCTTGCTTGCTACTCATTCTCATAGATGCTCAGTGATAGGAAGTGGATAGCTATCTTAAATGGTGGCTACATTAACCTTCTTCAAGTTAATGCATACACCTAACTTGTCATTCTTCTTGGGCACCACTACAATGGGGGACACCCATTCAATGTGCTCGATTTCATAGATAAATCCAACTTCCACCAAGCGATCTATTTCTTCCTTGATCTTGGCAGCATAGTTGTCATTGTATGTGTATGGCTTCTATTTAGAGGGTTTGGCATCTGAGGTCGTGGGGATTATATGTTGGCAGTCGACATAGCACAAGACAAAAAATTGGATTAACTTGAAGTAAATATGGGGCTTTCTGCCAATGCACCCGCAATGTTGGATTTTTCTCCAAAAACTTTCTTCTCCAGATGGGATCGGTGGCTTTGAACTCCGGTTGAGTATAATTAAAAGTGGTAATTTGGAAATTGAGTTGCTCGTCTGGATCCTTTCCTGTTGTCTTCTTGATGTATCTTTGGGTTTATTCTTTCATTATTCCATACAAGAGGTTGAAGGGCTTTATTATCACATCTATATCTTTACTTTTGATATGAGCCTCTTTCATGACTTTATGACTTCATTTTCAAAATTTTATGTAAGTCGAGACATCAGTAGTGCCCATTCTTTCTAACTTAATTCTACAGTATATGGCATTAGATGATCATCATATTCATCTATATCCAGCTCCGTTATTGATGGAAAAATGATTGGGGGAGAAAGAGGGGATACCTCAGTCCTGTCAGTCGCTCTTGTAGAGCAAAGAGGCACGAAAGGGGAGCCCCAAAATTTATAAATTAATGGGCATATTTTTCTTCTTCGAAGTCTTAGGAAATTCCCTCAAGCCATGTAAATGCACTAGAGGAGTCCTCTAGATGCATAATCCCCAACCATTGTAATATATTTCTTGTAACATAGTAGGAAAATAGAGATTAGTAAATAAAGTGCCGGTCTCTTGTGTGAAAGGACCAATTTTAAATCACATGTATATAAGTCACTTTGTGACTCTTTGTAGAGGCTTTTTGCCATTGTGAAGAAGAAGAACTTCTGATTTTGGAATTTGCTTCTTTCTTGTAGATTTTCATCTTCTCTTTGATCTTTTATGTGTGTGTAATGCTTGGAATGTGTGTGTAGGACTGTTGTCTACCCCTCTCCACATATTTTTGAGCTACTGTAGTGTGTGCGTGAGCTAGTAGAAGTTGTGGAGGAGTGTGGGTGTTTCTCGCCATTCACTGTTTTGGTCATAACTTGAAGCAGGGTTGTCAGAATTGAGTGAAATACATCCAATAGATGCGTCTCATTGAGAGCTTCGAAATGAACCCGCTATTGGCCATATTCAAAGTTTCGAGCTAGGAGAAATCCTTGATTTAGTGAAAACTGCTGTAAGTGGTATCGCGACAGACACTTTCAGTATTTGAGTGAGTTAAAGATGTGGATTAATCTTTTCTCATGCATGTAAGCTGAACCACTTCATTTTCCATCACTTGTGCACATGTCCTCATACACTTGGTTAGGTCTGTTCATCGGATTGACAAATAAGCGTGTGTCAATTCTCCACTATACGCACTTGTGTGGCAAATGAGATTTAGTCTCTTTGGCACAAGTCCCTAAGATGTTTTGACTTAGGTACACACATTTTTGGTTCCGTTGCCGGGGAACATCTCAACCAAGTGCCTTTGTGATGGTTATAGCTCAAGAGTGATGAAATCATACTTATAGAAGTGAATTTGTTCAGTGCCAAGTGGTCAACCACTTCAGCACTTGTTACTTCACCTCCCAGAGGTGTGTGTAATGAGTTTTTAGGTTTAGGGTTAGTAGGAAGGGAGAGAAGGAAGAGTTAGGGTTAGGTGAGGAGAAGAGGAGTGAAGTAGGAGTAAGCCAAGATTACCAAGAAAAATTCCAAATGTTCATTTGGCAGTTCATTCATTCTGGTATCGTCTGAGCGTAGCGATTAGTATCGCCCGGGTAGTATCGTGCTCTCCAGGCTTTCAAAGCTAGTTAGTGAGCTCAAGGCACAAGCAAGATATCACAGAGGTAAGATTCCATAAGATTTCAATGGCAAAAACACATTAGAAGTGCACTAACACGTGATCACATGCACATCTGGTATTGCGGGGTGGGACAGAGTGCTTTTTGGATTTCTTTGGGTAAGACAATAGGCTAGGAATGAAGAGGGGTGAGAGAAGAGCAAGGGGGGAGAAAAATTTTTGAATTTGGAGGTATTTTGGCTTGAGTATCGCGATCGATTGAGTTTTTGGTATCGTGATACCGAAAATTCCCTTGTATCGCGATACTCGCCGAAGTATCGTATCGTCGGTTACCAACCTTGGTATTGCGATACCACTTGTGGTATCGTATCGCCTGGTTGGTATCACGATCGCACTTTATCAAAGTCGTATCGTATTGCGGTCCACTTTTGGTATCGTATCGTCTCTTGTCTGAGCGTCATATCGCGATACCATACTAGTATCATATCGTGTAAGTTGGCGGTATCGTATCACCACTGGCATTGGTATCGTATCGTGCGGTTTTGCGGTATTGTATCATGTGACCGCTAGTATCATATCGTGCATTACTCAGGTATCGTATTGCGAGAACATCCAATATTGTATCGCGCAAGTTGGTGGTATCGTATCGCCACTTGCATTAGTATCGTATCACGTGAGAAGTCCAGTATCGTATCGTGCTTAGTGGGAGTATCATATCGTGCAGATTCAGGTGTCGTATCGTGCCAAAATTCAATATCGTATCGCGGCTGATTTTGGTATCGTATTGTCCTCAGAGGCAATATCGTATCGTGCAGATTCTCGTATCGTATCGTCCCAATTTTAGTATCATATCGCCAGAGTTCCTGGTATCGTATCGGCCAGTGTATAAGTATCGTATAGTCGGTTTTCTAGTATCGTATCGTGGACTACAAAGATATCATATCGCCCACATTGGAGGTATCGTATCGCCAGAGTAGCCACTATCATATCGTGCCCAACAGCGGTATCGTATCGCCTGTTGCCATAGTATCATAGTGCCTAGAGAAGTGGTATCGTATCATCTGATGAGCAGTATCGCCTGGTGTAGTATCACCAAAAGTGGTATCGCCCAGATTTGTGGAGCATTTTCAGAGGCATTATTGAGGCATTTGAGGAGCCACTTAGGGAAAGTTTTGAGACCTAGAGAGCCAGGGTGAATGAACTTGAGGTCAGGCAGGGTGCTAAGTAGCCGAAGAAGTGTCATATCTTCTGTTGGAAGTGCCGCTCAAGTTAGTCATCGATCAATCTATTCAGACACTTCTAGTGATTTAGAGATGGCTTTAGAAGACATGCAAGGCCCCACCCCCGGTAGAAACTTTATGACCACTGTGGAAGGAGACTATCGCACTTCGTTACAGTATGTTTCTACTAATGCCTAGGAGATCCCCATCTACCTGGATGGATTAAACAGGTCTATGGCTAGGATGGTGACTTCCATGGATGCAACAATTGTGCCCAGACTGACTGTTAAATATGAAGGAGGAGCATACATGGACAAGTTGGGTCACATATACATAGTGACTGAATACCCATATTTGATCAATGAGAAGGAAGAGTTAGGGGGACAGGAAAACTCAGGGAGAGCAAATCTTAAGGAGTTAGTGACAGACCCTAGAGGCAAGTCCCAGGTGATTTGAGTCTTGAGAGGGGACTTGATACCTCAAGACGAATACCTACTGGAAGTCTATTTAATCCATGGTTTGGACTTGTTGCTGCAAACTGACTCACCAGCCCAAGGAAGAGAAGAAAGTTCGATGACCTTTTATGAGTTAAAGGATCCGGAAGACGAGTCTAGAGTAACATACCTAGACAAGAACCAGAGAAGGTATTGGTTGGTAGATGCCATAGACATGGCTCCACTCAAATACATGGGATTGCCTGTATTCCCTCAAAGAGAGTAGGCAACCACCTCTCAGAACCCCTTCAGAACCCAACAAGAGGCAGAGCACACCATGTCGGGACAAACTAGCCAATGGAGTATTCCGAACCGATTGCATGTACAATTTGCGACTCCAGGTGTGCAGCCACACAATCAGACCCACCCTGGAGTAGGAAATTAATATCGACCACCAGTAAGGCCATGACCACCCATAGGAGTACAGCCTGGAATGCCTCCAATTAGACCAGCAATTCCGGTCTTCCTTGTAATGCCTGGACAACCAGAACCAATGAGAAGATTGAGACCTATTTAGGTGGCCAAATGTGTGAGGAATCATTATGATGGATTGGGAGAACCTTATGATCACATTGCTTAATTTAAACAAGTCTTAAGAGCGGAACAAGTAGATGACTTCTTCGTGCAATATGAGTCTTTCAGACTCACCCTCACAAGAACGGCTCTGACTTGGTTCTAGAGATTACACCCCAACCAATTTGGAAATATAGAGCAATTCTTTCAATAATTCATTAGGGAATTCACTAAAAGAGGGATTAAACACAATTCGGTGTATTTAATCCATAGTTTTAAATAGAACCCTAATGAAACTGTGAAAACAACTGTATGAAGATTCAATTTGTATGTTGATAGATGCCCAGCAGCAGAGAGACCCACTCAGCAAAAAATGATATCATTGTTTTTGGATGGACTAGCGAATGGAACTCTAAGAACACTAGTTTACGTGAAGAGGTTACAAACCCTGAGTGAGTGTCTTCAAGAGTGTATTGACCTAGAAGACAATCTAGCTAAGGATCTCAAGAGCACGCCCAACCCCACTAAATCAGAAGACTCTCGGAGTACTATTACATCCAACTCCAGTAATGTGGAGGAATTAGCGGAGTTAGTGGCAAAGAAATTAGGAGTCCAAGGATAGAGAAATTACCAACACCTAACCTTAAGAGTGCCTATGTTACGAAGATGTAGTCTATGTGGAGGAGACCACCCGACTCACTTGTGCATCAGAGGAGGAGCTAGGGTACCTCAAACATACCCCTACAATAGACAACATTACCCTTGAACTGCCTTATACTATCACATAGAACAAAAATACACCAATCACACCACGGAAAACTGCCCATTCAATAGGCAGACACAACCTCTACAACCGCCTCAGTATCGTCCATATGGATACCCACCAAGAGAGCCAGGCAGAGACATGCCCAGGTACAATCCATACCCAACACCACCAGGAGCACCAAGACCATATGAGCAAGCACAACATCCACAACCCCAACCAGTGTTAGGACCACAACTATCATAGCCCCAACATGTGGTACCTGTGAAGTATGCCCAACCAGAAGAAAATTTGGAAAGAGCCATAGTACCAGCCTCAACGATGACCAGTGTAGAATCAACAAACCGTGGATACAAGCTAGCCCTAGGAGATTACTATCCCTATGACACCAACATGTTGGAGTATGAACCAGCATATGATTCGGCTCACTATGGATATGAAGGCTATGACCAGGCTTATGGAACAGAGATAGCTTTCTTAATGTATACTACACCCAAAGCACAACCACCCGGAAGACCACCCATTAGACCGCCTGTGCCGAGAGGACCATGCCATAGAAGCGGAGGAGACCATTTTATTAGAGAATGTCCTCGGCCTTACAATCCACCACCTCCTAGAACTTGGGAAGGGTATTGCAATGACTATGGGAAGGAACATCTTTTCAGAGATTGCCCAAAGAATCCCACCAAAGTCCAAGACACCGCACCTATTAATGTAATTGAAGTGATAGAAGCACCTGGAGGTGATAAGGAATACACCATCGCTTAGCCAACAAGTTCAAGTTTTTCATAGACCATCAGGCCTTATTGTGCCTAGTCAATAAGCCATGTAACACGGGAAGACTGGTAAGATGGTTTCTATTATTGATGGAGTTTGACTTCGAAGTAATAGTAAAAAAAAGGAAATACCCATGTAAGAGCAGATCACCTTTCTAGGTTAACACACGGAGAACCACCAAGTGGAGTACCAGATGAATTGCCAGACACTTATTTGTTTAATCTCGAAGTGTGTCCAAAATGGGCAGAGAAACTAATTCCGATACTCACTCATGGTCCACAACATGCAATCAATAAAGAGAGTAAAAAGGAAATTCAGTAATCATGGAATTTGCACATTATTGCGGGAAGTGTATACTATAAGGAACCCAATGGTGTGCTGCTGAGATGTGTCGAGGAGGACGAGCAAAGGATGCTGATTGAACAAGCTCATATGAAAAAATGGAGGACAAACAAAGGGACTCATGGACCTATAAGGGAACTAAAATGATTAGGAGTATACTGGCCTGACATGTCTAAGGATGCCCATGATTATGTGAGTAACTGTGCAAAATGCCAGGAAACTATCCCCGAGGATCATACATCCATACCTTTCTCAACAATAGCACCCAATTGGAGCAAAACATTGGTAAAATTCCTAAAGACAAGAGAACATGAGGAAGGAGTTAGCTTAGCGAGAAAACGATCCCTAGAGGAAATGAGCAAGGATTATGTACTCATGGGAAAATAATTGTTTAGGAGAGGAAAAGACAATCGATTACGACTATGTGTGCACGAAGGAGAATATTTACCCGTATTAGAGATGGCACACGTAGGTGCGGTAGGAGGTCATTTTTCAGCCGAGAGAATCGTAAAAATGATCCTCTTTGCGGGCTTGTGGTGGCCAACTTTGCATATGGATGCAAAGACCTATGTACAAAGCTGCAAGACATGGAAAAGGGCTAAATACCCGATTCGGAGAGATGACATGCCATTAAGACCTATAGTCTGCACTAGAGCATTTCCCAAATGGGGTATAGATTTCATAGGACCCATTAACCCACCGGCCAAAGGGTCACATGCCGAACATATCATAGTAGCCACCAATTATTTGACGAGATGGGTAGAGGCAAAGGCTACTAGAAAAAACGATGCTCAAACCACTGCTAAGTTTCTCTTTGAGCATATATTCACTCGTTTTGGATTACCAATTGAGATTGTGAGTGACCGAGGAACGCACTTCATTAATGAACTGATAGAGTCTTTGATGAATGAATTTTTAGTGATCCATAAAAAATCAGCTCACCCCCAAGCCAATGGTCAAGCGGAAGTTCCAATAAGGTGTTTTTTCACAGTATTGACAAAGATTTTTAATAATGGGAGGTCTGACTGGGACAAACAATTGCATCATGCAATTTGGGCCTTTCGAGTCGCGTACAAGACTGCCATTGGAACTACCCCATTCAATTTAGTATACAGATAGAACGCAATGTTACCAATTGATTTTTTGATACCCATGTTGAGAGTAGCCCAGCAGCATGAATGGGCAGGGCATGAATTATCCCAACAATTAGACCAATTCAATAAGCTGCATGAAACTCGGTTGTAGGCTGTCGCTGGAATCTATGCGGCCAAGAGAAGGCAAAAGGCATATTACGATGCACACCTAAAAGACAAAGGACTAAAGGAAGGAGACCTATTCCTGGTCTACACCTTGAAGCAACATGCCAAGAAGTTACAAAAATGTGGATATGGACCTCTAATCATTAATAGGATCTCGACGAGTGGAGCAGTTAATCTAGCCACTCTAGATGGAGATATACTTCCTAACTACATAGGTGGATGTAGAGTGAAATGGTTTATGGATCCATTGACGGATCAAATGTTAGCACATCTTGTAGGTGCGCAAAATAGGAAGAAAGAGGAAGAGAAGATTAGAGAGGGGGTTTGACAAGAAGCCTTGGAACATATTAAGAAATGGAAAGAGTGGATTAAAGAAAGAGATGAACAGTACCTACTAGATGAAGAGCCTATTTGTTGAAGCTCAAGGTCAAGGACAAAGCATGGAAGTGCATCAAAGAACTGGACACACAAGAAGGAGGAGCAAGTAGGGAGCTCCAAGAAGCACATGTCAAATTTTCAGAAGAAATCCCTATAAATATAGTGATTTTCATCACTAAAAACCATTGTAAATACCATTTTCTATTTTTGTAACTCCATTTTATTCAAGCCAAGGAGTCCTCCAACTTCAGGAGTATTAGAAGCATCATCCTACAAATTTTCATAATTTTAAGACTCTGTTTGAGCCCCCAAATAAGCCCTGGAACCTATTTTTTAACTAGGCCGGACACTAGGTTTGGACAGGGCCAAAACCACTCAAAAAACTATAAAAAGGGTTGGAGAGCTCATTTTTGAGGTTAGCTTGTTGTAGTTTTCAGCTTTGTAAGAGAGCTCTTGTGTAATTGAAGATCTTCCATTGTTCCACTCTTTGCTCTTACCTTGTGCACGTGTGTGTGTATGTGTGTGCATGCTTGTGTGCTTTCACTCACGCACTGGTGCCATCACTTGCTGGCGGTCTTCATACCGGTCCTCACGTCTCCACGGATTGAAATTTATGAGGTGTATCTCCTCGCGTTGGTACTTGCCATTGTGCTAGAGTGACACCAAATTTGGCACCGTTGCCGGGGAGAGAGCTTGGAGGATGAGCGTGTGACGGTAAGATGTAGAGTAGTGCCGTTGGAAGGAAAAACATCACCATTTTCAGTTCAGTTTCTGAGTTTTTCTTCTTCATCATCTTCATCATCATCACCATCTTCTCCCCTCTTCATATTCTCTGATTTTTTCCATTTTCGACAGTAGATTCACTCATTTTTTACTCGTGGCTGTGAGAAAAAAGCGCAAGAGGAGCTGAGAACCAAAATCGCTGAAGAAAAACACTGGAAAAACTCTCAAAAACACCAAAATCTAGGCGAGAGTATCGCAGTATCGCAGAGTGACAAGCACAACGTTTGGTATCGCGGCGGTGATATCGTGCATTTGGAGTGTGAATTTCCATCTACAATCACCTAGGAGTGATAAGGAGAACCCAAGGTAGAAATATTTGCAAAAATTTTTGAATTTGGGCTTAAAAATCTCCAAGTATCGCGTCCGGTTGAGTTTTGGTATCGCGATACCAGAACTCTCGTGTATCACGATACTTGTTGAGGTATCGTATCGTGCTTGCCCACTTGAGGTATCGCGATACCATTTTGGTATCGTATCGCCAAGTGCTGGTATCGCGATCGCGGTCACCCCGGTGGTATCGTATCATGGTCCACTTGGTATCGTATCGTTGATCGTGCAGTATCGTATCGTTGGCCAAGTTGGTATCGTATCATGGGTTGTACTAGTATCGTATCGCGTCAACTTCTGATATCGTATCGTTTGTCGCCTTGGTATCATATCGCTCAAGAACTCAGTATCGTATCGTGTCATTTCTAGTATCGTATCGTGTCGGCTCAGTGGTATCGTATCATGCACTAAGTGGTATCGTATCACCTCTTGTTTTGGTATCGTATTGTTTGATCCCTTGGTATCGTATCGTCCAAAGATTCAGTATCGTATCGTCTGATTTCTAGTATCGTATCGCGAGATCAAGTGGTATCGTATCATTTATAGACTGGTATCGTATCGTGAGGTTGGTATCGTATCGTGCAAATTAGAGATATCGTATCGTGACCACTTTCAGTATAGTATCGTCTAAGAGAGCAGTATCATATCGTGGAAGTTGGTATCGCCTTAGTGGTATCGTATCGTCCAAGCTGGTATCATCTGAAGTGGTATCGTCTAAAACAAAGGTATCGTATCCTAAAAATATGGTATCGTATCGCCTGTTCTGAACTTCCAGAGAGATCCTGTTTCCCTGTTTTAACCCCTAGAACCCTGAACTGACATAACTAGAAAACCAAGGAGTTCCAAAGGAGTTTGAGCAATATTAAGAGAACTTTGGGACTAGAAGCCAAGGCTTATGAACCTGAGATCTGGCAGACACTTAGGCAAGGATAGACAAAGCATTAGATCATCTGAGGCTAGTGTCAACCATACAGCCAAGTCTTGGGCACAACAATTAAGTGGTTATCCTTACGTGATAAATTCCAACACAAGTGATTCAGAAATGTCTTTTAGCATGGAAAGACCCGCACGTACCTCAGGTATTGTCTATTTAGAGACACCAAAAGGTCCCTATAAGACGCAATTGGAGTATATCAGGACCAACCAATTAGGTGCTCGCATCTATGAGGATGGTCTGAGGCGATCAGTGGTCCAACTCAAAAATCCCGACCAACCCTTTGGACTTGAATACCCAGTGGTCAAGTTTGAAGAGGGTGCATACATTGATAAGGAAGGAACCATATATGTGGTTACCAGTCTACCAGATAGGAAAAATGAGTGTGGAAACATCATTCCTGAGAACAAGATAAGAGACCTAGAGCAGGAGACCTAGGACGAGAACCCAAGACCACTAGAGGTAAGTCAATCTTGACTAGAGTGATCACTCCAGAATGGATTTCCCAAGACAACAAAAGCATAGAGCTATTCTTGAATAGAGAAATAGAGGAAGCCTTTTGGAGATTCAAGCCAGCTCAACCAAGCCCAATAGTCACCATCTATGAGTTCAAGGATCCAGAGACACCAGACAAAGTTGTCTATCTAGATCACACCTCAGAGAAACTATTCTTGGTAATAGAGCACGATAGGCATGCATACACTTGGCAAGGTGAATCAATTTTCCCTCCACTAAGATCTAGTGTTTCCCATGGCCTCCAAGGAGTAGGATCATCCAAGGCTCATGAAAGCTAGAGGGAAAGAGCTAGAGAGAGACTGGAGGTAAGCTTTGCAAACACTGTGGGCAGAGATAGGTCAGGACATGAAGGTGAAAGACCTGAAAGAGAGAGACATTGAGCACATAGGCATCAAAGAGATGAACATGATTTCCCATTGCCCAGACTCCGAGAGCACTCAAGAACCCTTAGACCTTCTCAAGTGGTCAAGGCAATGAAGAACTACTTTGATGGATTTGGAGATCCTTATGATCATGTGGCCGAGTTCAAAAAAGTTCTAAGAGCTGAACAAATTGAAGACTTATTCACCTGGCATTTGGTTTAACTCTTAAGGGTACTTCCTTAGCTTGGTTTCAACCCCTAAACAGTTGCAACTATAGAGAGATAGGTCAGCTACTAGAAGAATTCATTGTAGAATTTTCCAAGAGTGGTATCAGACATAACACATCATCCTTGATCCACAGCTTCAAGCAGACACCCCAAGAAACAGTGCGACTTGCAAGAAGAAGGTTTAGACAGTACTTGGAAAGATGCCCTCTGCCAGAATTACCCACAGCAGCCAAACAAGTGGCACTGTTTTTAGATGGCCTATTGAGCACAAAGTTAAGGTCATTTGTGTACTTGAAAGAGCCTAGATCCATAGAAGAGTGTGTGCGGATATGCATTGACATAGAAGACAACTTGTGTGAGGAGTTAGGATTATCCAAACTCTATAAGGACTCTGACAGTTCTACTAGTCATACCTCTAGAACCTCTAGTGAGATAGATGAGATAGCTGAGCAGGTGGCCAAAAAGCAAGGAGTTCAAAATAGACAAATGCCAAGGGTCACCTCATTGAAGCGATGTTATACATGCGGAGGAGACCACATGGCTAATGTGTGCCCAATGGTGGCTCAACCCCAAGGAAACCCTAATGCTCTATATTGCACCATTGAGAGGAAATACGCGAACCACACAGCTCAAGATTGTCCCTATAACAGGCAGGCTGTTAGAAAAAATTATCAGCAACCTTACCAGCAGGGTAGGTATCAGAACCAGTACCAACAACCATATTATAGGCCACAACAACAATATCAACCTCAATACGAGCAGCAATATCAGATGCCAAACACGCCACAGCCAGTCCTACGAAACCAACCACCAACTCCTGCCAATGTGATCCCAGTTAAGTATACGATGGCGGAGGAGAACCCTAATAGAGCACTGGTGCCATTAACCCCATTGGTCTTAGAAAATGACTCTCACGCTCATGGTTCAGATTACTTCCATGAAGATAGTTCGCAAGCCTATTACATAGATTCCCCTAAGCAAAGTGAGACTTCCCCATATCAATATGAGGCCCCAAGTGAGACAAGTAAGACCACAAGACCCGAGAGGACCATGCTTTAGATATCAGGGTGATCATTTCATTCGTGAATGTCCCCATCAACCAGCACTTGGACAAGGACAAAACATCACAATACAAGGCTTTTGTCCTGAATGTGGCAAGGAACATCTTCCTAAAGAGTGTCCCAGGAATCCCTCTAGTGTGCCTAAGGTTACACCCATCAATGTGGTAGAGTGATAGATTCAAGTTCAAGTAGCAGTAGTGTGGCTCCTGTACATGCGGTTACTAGGGCACAGGCTACACAACAAGCAAAACCATCTGAGCAATCGGAGTCAAGTGAGTCAGGAGAGCCTAGTAAGAGGAAACCAAGAACATGGAAGGATACCAGAGAGAAGGCTAATCGCAAGTGGAACAAAAAGCTATCCAAGCTAGAAGAAAGCCTAAGGGATACCAAAAAAAAAAAAAAGAAGACATTGCATCTCAAAGCCCCTCGCATGCCAAAGCTCCATCCACTCCACCTCATCCCACCCCACCACCCATTGTAAATAACCCACAACGAGGGTCTGTTCTTGTAGATCCAACCCCAGAAGGTTTGATATAACCACTTTGGAATATTCCTAAAAGGTGGTGGTATCTCTTCTGGTTCTTCAGTATCTCTTTCTTCTAGAACTTAGAACCTTCTCCAACTTCATAAGTCGGAACTTCAGGAGGTACTGATGATCGAATAAGTACTGATGTAGGTGATGTAACTCTCTCTTCACCTGTATCTCTTAGGATTTGAGAAGGCTAATCACCCGGCTTGTATGGCTAAATGTAAGTATCCAAATTCCTTCTCAAAAATGCATAGTCATCTACCTTTATGAAATCTAGAATCTCTTCCTTCTTATCATAAATCTCACTTTCTACAATATATGCATTGCGTGAGAGTAGGATATCACCTGTATCTGGAACATAGAATATGTATCCTTTGCTTTCAATTGCATAACCAATAAAGACCGCTTTAATGGCTTTTACATCAATCTTACCATGATCCTTCTTCTCAATGTGAACATAAGCTAGGGAACCAAAAACTTTGAAGTAACTCACATTGGACTTCTTCCCATAATAAGCTTCGTAATGTGTAAGAACCTTTAAAGCTTTTGTGGAAGAACTATTTAGAATGTGATTAGGTATATGCATTGCATCAAACCAAAACTTGGGAGAAAGGCTTTCAGATGACATCATACTATGCATCATCTCAACAAGTATCCTATTCTTTCTCTCCGCAACACCATTCTATTTTAGCATGTAAGCAATAGTGAGTTGATGAGAGATACTATTGGCAGTAGCCAGAGGCATAGAAGATGCGGAAGCATGTGAAGATAGAGCACAATGAAGTATCGAGGATCCAGTCGGATCATTTTTTCAAACAAATATGTTTTAAAATACTTTTCTAAAACCTCCAATAGTGATTTTCATCACTCATGTACCATATGTAACATAGAACAACCACTTTTGTAATTCAAAGCTCCATTTTGTGCAAGCTGAGGAGCCGTCAAGCTTGAGGAGCTTAGGTAGAACGAGCCTACCAATTTTGGCTATTTTTAGACATCGTTTACTCTTCCAAATAGCACCTAGAACCTATTTTTTAACTATGCCGATCACTAGATGTGAAACTGGTCAAAACTATTCTAGAATCTATGAAAAGAGCTAGAGAGCTCATTTTTGAGGTTAGATTGTTTGAGTAGAGAAGAGCTTGGAGCTATTTTGAGCTTGTAAGAGTGTTCTTGAGTAATAAATTTGATTTCCTACCTTCCATTGTGTCTTGCTTGTCTCTTCATTGTGTGTGTGTATGTGTGTGTGCATCTCTATGCTTCTCACCATCACTCTCACTTCATCTCATATTCACGATCTTCATTTCATTCCTATCTCTTTCGCGGATTGAAATTAAGGAGGTGGAGCTTCTTAATGTGGTTCTCACCATTGTGCTAGAGCAACAACAAATTTGGCGCCGGTGCCGGGGATCGAGTCTAGGACGAATGTGTGATGGTAAGAGTATAGCAAGAAGTGGCATTGGAAGGTAAAATTTCAGTTTTTTCCATTGTTTTTACTTAGTTTTTGGTGTTTTTCACCTCCCCCACACTCCATCTTCATCACCGCATCATCTTCTTCCACTTCAAAAAAATAAAAAAATTAACTATATCCACCCATTCTCCTCATTTCCCCTCATTTGTGCATGCGAGAGAGAGAGAGAGAGAGCTTTTGTGCTTGCATGCGCTATTGTGTTTTTGAGTTTTCTTGCAGGTACAATGCTCCACTGCATCAAGAAAGCTGCAAAAAGGTAAGAAAATCACTTTCTGACAGAAAATGCCGACTGTGTCAGACCATCGCGATGTCGGAGAGAATTTATTACTCTTAAAATATTTCAAAAATTAAAAGATTATTTGATTTATATAAGTTTGGTTAAATTATGAAATTTTTGACAAATGTTTGATTTTAATTTCTGCAAGAAAAGAAGTTTGCTGAATATTATCAGGATGGGAAGTATTTATTAAGGGTATAGATGAAAAGTCAAGGGTTAGTTAAGGGGTTTTCTATGTTTTGAAAGTAAATTTAAGGGTAATTAAGGGTCAACTATAGGTTCTGATCATGTTTTAAAGGATTTCAACTAAATTACAAGGGTAATTAAGGGTTAAATGTATGTTTTGAGCATGGATTATAGGGTTCTAGTTAAATTTTAAGGGTTTAATATTTATCCTAGAGGGTTATGGAAGGTTAGAAAATAGGTTTATGGGTTAGTTGGAATTAATTGATATGGTTTAAAGTTAGTTGTAGGGTAAACCTAAGGTTAAATGATTAAATAAGTGGATTGTAGTCTATAAATGAATTATTAAATAGGTTAAATATATCATATGGAACCTTAGAAAAATAATTCAAATAGAAGAATATATTATTTAATTATTTCCATTAAGCTTATGGTTATAAAATAAATTTAGATGGGTTAAATTAATTTTAGACTAAAGTTTAGTATTTATTCTAAAGTTTAGTATTTTAATAAATTAAAAAAAAAAGAAGTGAAAGGTTATTTAAAATCTAAAGTCTATGGTCCATTAGATATTTGATTGGTTGAGTAAAATTTGGAAAATTCAAATAGGAAAAATCCCACGCCTAAATTCTTGTTGAGTGTGGTTGAGTTGAAGAGGAGTTAATTTAGGTAGGTTGGTTCAGTTATCTATGGATAAATGTGGGCTATGGTGGGCTACTCTCATCTATTTAAAGAGGGGAGCACGTACTCACAAGCTCATGTGATTTTCAGAGCACTGTTGATGAACTGGAGATGCATGTGATTTTCAGAGACCTGTTGGTGAACTGGAGATTCATGTGATTTTTCAGATATGATTTCCTGAAGATTTGCAGCCTGTTGATGAACTGAAGATTTGCAGCAAAAAGAATTACTTAGCTTAAACTATTGATTAGCTTGTATAGTTTATTCATTAAGCTTGGATAGGTTATTATTTTATGACATTATCTTATAAATGTGTATAGGAATTTGATCATTAATCTAGTATCATTTTCATCTTATGTCTAAAGAGGCTTCTTCAAGTAGTTCCTTTCTACCTCCAGCTACATTTGACTTATTATTTCCTAAACTAGTTGAGGAAGTTGAAGAGTTAGTTAAAAATAAGATAGTTAAAGAAACTTTGCATGATCCTAATAGAACTTTGCATTTACTTTCCACTGTTCCACCTAGCATTGAGAATAGTGAAGAACTTTTCCCACCAACTGTAGATAGAAACGACGATAATTTTCAAGAAGATTCAAACGAAACTGAATGCATTAAAGATCAAGTAGTTAGTGAAAAACTTATCTCATCATCTTACTTTGACGCTATAGGAAGTTATAGGAACACTTTGCCCTACGGACCTTAGGAAAAGTTATACTTGTTCTGCATAGTCACCCTGCGTGCGCCATTCGCGAGACGACTGAATTGATCCGCCAGTCGTCAAAAATCGCTCCCACACTTTGAACCCGACATGAACAACGGCATAGTGGGACAAGTATAAAACTTTTCCTTTCTTTGCATATGCATTAGCTTGGTTTAGACGACGTGGTTGCAACAGCTTGAGGTGGTCATCGTGCAGAGGCAGATAATACAAACCTTGTAATTCCCTGGTTATTGAGGGTTGAGCTTATGCTCTGAGCACCTCCACGGGATTAGGCAAGTAGTAAACCTCATCTCTACACCCTTACCATCAAGATTTTGAAGAAAAACGTTTGCACTCACAGCACTTAGATTTTGTATTAGGCATTTATGATCAACAAATGTAACTTGAAAATTTCACATGCACACTAGCTTCTGCTCCAACTGTCAGGTGTCAGGTATATTTTCTTAACTTGCAACTGTTTGTGTCTATTTAAGTGGGATTTTAGGAAAGTTTAAGATAGTAGGAATTGCTAGATTTAAATTTCATTTCATTTGAAAGATAGAATTTAATTTTATTAAGATAATAGGAATTGCTAGATTTAAATTTCATTTCATTTGAAAGATAGAATTTAATTTTATTAAGATAGTAGGAATTGCTAGATTTAAATTTTATTTGAAAGTTAGAATTTATTAAAATAGTAGGAATTGTTAGACTCAAAAAGTATTTTTATTTAAAAGATAGTATTTATTTAAGATTGTTTGCTTAGTACAATTTTAACAATAAAAAAAAAATTATTTGAAAAGTTAGTATCTAGATTTAATTATTAAGGATTGTTAGAATAGCATAATTTAGTTTGAAAATTCATTAAGAATTTTCATTTGGAAAGTTAGCATTATTTTTCAAGACTTGTTTAAAAGTTTAAATTTAAGTAAAACTGGAATTAGGCAACTTAGTTAGTTTGGTAAGGGAACAGAAATCTAAAGTTCAAGAAGAAGTTAAGGATTATATTAAGAAACTTAGGTCTAGTTCTAACATTCACATCAAAATGGATGAGTTATTTAAAAATATGATGTCAGAAACTCAAGGCCAAAAAGTAGTAAAAGCTATGTTAAAAGAAAAAGGTAAATTTACTGGAGTTAACACAACTAATTACTTAAACACTTTTGAAGACCTAGCAAAACTACATGGTTTGCCAATTGATAAATGGGTAACATTTTTAGTAAGACTTACAATAGGTTCAGCCATTAGTATTATAGAATCTCATAAAGCACTTGCATGGGAAGAATTTAAAAAACAAATGCATAGAGAATTTTACTTAGAAGATTTTAGTCAACACAGTAGGGAGGGATTTATGAAGTGGCTTAGTACTCCTAAAACCCAAATATCTCTTACACAATTACATGGGGAATTTATGAAGAGATTTTCACAACTACCTGAACAAGATAGGACTACGCTTACTCCAATATAGTACTTTATTTCTTAAAAGTTTTGCCTACAGACATTAGAAGTGAAGTAGAAAGAAGACTAGAGGAACTCGGAAAAAGATATGGTTTAACAGAGGACTAGGGGGTACTTAAACAAGTAGTTGAAGTTGTAGCACAAATGAAACAGAGGCAATCATTATTATATGATATGAATTTAAGCTTTCCAACAGTAGGACCAACTACTCAAAATCCAAAAATTAATATAAACTCTAGTTTAACTGAACAAGCATCAACATCTAAAGTGCCTAGTGAGTTACAGTTTGAAATACTATTTGATAAACTTGATAATATGATGCAAATGCATACGAACATATCTAAGGAAGTGGCAACACTTCAAAACACAGTTCATTCCTTAGTTAGTCAAGATAGAACAATTCTAGGTCCTCAGTTTAATCATGCCCCACAAATGAATCATATACCTATAGCACCTGTAATGAATCAACCATTAGCTCAGAATCAACCAGTAGCTCAGAATAATGAACGAAGAGGCGCACCCACCCGACGATGTGTTTGGTGTGACTCCACTGAACATATGTCTTATGCTTGTGAATCATTAAAAGAGGCAAAAGAAAGAAAACTAGTTATTGATATTGATAAAAAACTATGTGACTATCGCACCCACCTCCCTCTAGCTGTAAATTGGGGAAAAGGTGGAATGCAAAAAATATATGAAAATATATCAGAAGCACAAAGAAGCTCATCTAGGGTTAGATTAGAATGCGATGAAAGTGATCTAGATGATGATACATCAAAAGAAACCAAAAATTATTCAATAGAAGCATTGATAAAAGCTAGAGATGATATAATGAACAAAACTGCATGGAACTCACCTATAGATAATTTCTCTATCTTCTCACATATTGCAAATGTGGAAAAAAAGAGAAAAAGGGATGAAACACAAGATTTAGATGAGTCTAATCAAAGAGTAACTAGAAAACAATTAAGAAAATAACCTAAAAATGTACAATTTAATGAAAATACAAATTTAGATCCAATTGAGCAGAAAAGAAGAGATATAAGGGAGGGTAAAAAACCAGAGACATCAAACAAACCTAATGAATTAGAATCAAAGACTAATGAAAAAATAGAAAAAAATGAGGAAAAAACCAAGAAACCCAAAAGAATTCCAAAAGCTATTTTAACTTCAAAACTTGAACAAAAAAATGACACAAAGGAAATACTATATGATATTCTTTTAAAAAGTCAAGTAACTATGTCACTTGAACAATTATTTACTATAGCTAAATTGGAATTTAAAGATAACTTTATTAAGATGATTAAAAGAAAAAGATTTCCCTTAAATACTGATATTGAAATGCATGACAATGTAGATGTAACTCATATTTCTAAAGATTCCTTTTCTTTTGATTTTGATGATGAAGAAGAAAGTGAAGCATATGTTAATAAAAATTTTTTAGGACCTATAATTCCAAATAATATACAAGAAAAATCTGAAAGCAATTACAAAAAGAGTTTTTGGGCCAGAGGAACACCAGAAATCAAAGTAAATTTAGGAGATAGGAAAAATTCTTGTACAGCTTTAGCTTTACTAGATTCAAGTTCAGAAATAAATGTAATATCAAAAGAATTATATGATAAATTTAGATGGCCTATAGATAAACAGCATGGGTGGATTATGAGAACAGCAGACAATGGATGTGGTGCACTTCTAGGAGCATGTGCCAACATTCCAATTTCAATAGGTGGCATAAGTAAAACATTTCATTTTTTCATACAAGATAATTGTTCTTATGAAATTATCTTAGGACAACCCTTTATATGTGAAACTCGTATGGAAACAAAAATAATGGACGATGGATCCGTGTATGCTAGATTTAGATCAAAAGATGACTTACAATCCTTACAAGTAATGACTGTTAACCCAAACCATATTAGAAATAGAGAACAAATTAGGAAAACACCTATCAGATCACAAGAGAAAATGCACGAGAGTCATTTACCTCTTAGTGATTCTGGAACATACTTTGATCAAAATTTTTACTAGACACCATTGTTGAGCGAGACAACAGTGGTAACTGGTTTGATATCTCGCATAAATGTGTAAATAAAATAGAAAATGTTTCTGTTTATTTTTCATTTTCAAAATTACAAATTCTAAATAATAAAGATATTCCTAGAAAAACAATAAAAAAATATGAAAAATATTTGAAAGATAAAGGATATATGTCTAAAACTGAAAATATTGAAAATATAATTGAAACTTCTTTTTTCTCTACTTTATTTGATGAAATTGACGAAACCTTACATGATGAAAACTTATTACATTAAATGAATATAATTTAAATTTTCCTTATAAAGTTGTAACTGTATTTGAAAATGGTACATTTAAGCTTAGAGAATGTGATGGTTCTTTATTGAAAAATTTGATTGCAGGAAAAAGAGTTAAACTATTTAAAAAGAGAAATAATGAAGAATATGAAATTGAAGAACTTGATGATGATGATGATGCTGATGAAAATGAAGATGATAATTAAAAATCAGGTGAAACAGTTTTGATTAAAGATTCTTTGATTTTTTGTGTATATACATGGCATTACTGCATGGATTAAAAGGATATGTTCGAATTTATTTAAAAACAACTCAAAGAGAATTAAGATGTAGAAATATCTGAAATATTTATGATTGAAACATAAAAACTCGTATTTATATGAACTGAATCAGAAAGTTAAATAGAGATTTTGGAATTGGAAGCTTGTAGAAGAAAAGGTAGATTTATTTTGAATACATGTATATGATTAAAATTTTATCCATTAGTATATGGGATTTTGTATTCTACTATTTATTTCTTATGAGATCTGACCTCTAAATGAAAATAAAAGAAAATAATAATAATAAAAACTTCATACCCAATTAGCATATATGTATGTGTTTGTTGTTGGTGCGCTATGTTGGGCTAGTAGGCGGGTGGACCAACCTTGATCGGGTGATCAAGGCCACGAGCTAATGCTAGTTTCATCATAGGCTCAGCCTATATGTTGTCATGCGCCTGCATGGGTTGATAGGCGGGTGGAGTTACTCTGGTCGGGCGATCAGAGCCACGAGCTGACGTCGATTTCATGTAGGGCTGACATAGTTTTGTCGTGCGCTATGCCGGGTTGGTAGACAAGTGGAATAAACTTGGCTGGGTGGACAAGTCCAGGCATCACACCCAATTTCGGTATAGGCCGATTTGTGAAAATTAAAGAAAAAGCTAAGTTGGGATGAAGTAAAAAAGTAAAAGAAAAATGATATGAAAAAAAGTAATGAAAAGAGAGTCAGACCATAGAAATAAAAGTAGGAGGCATATAATTCTATTACCTGATGAGAAAATTTTTTTTGTATATGCTATTATACAAGATAAATTACTTATTCTAAGCAAGTGACATGAACAGAAGGACTATAAAACTTATGATTTATTTTTATAAATGCTTGTTTAAATGTGGATTCAGAAATATGAGATGATATTTTTATAACTTATATCTACTTTGTGTTTTTTTAGATGATTTGTACTAATCTTTTTAATTGCATAAAGTTTGAATGCATGATGAAATAAAATTTTGAAAAAAATAAAACTTATTTTCAAAAGAATTTGATCTGTTCCACTTGAATCTGCAGGTTGGCCCATCGGGACGATGTGCAGGTTTAGTGGGGGCGGATGTCGGAGAGAATTTATTACTCTTAAAATATTTCAAAAATTAAAAGATTATTTGATTGATATAAGTTTGGTTCAATTATGAAATTTTTGACAAATGTTTGATTTTAATTTTTGCAGGAAAAGAAGTTTGCTGAATATTATCAGGATGGAAAGTATTTATTAAGGGTATAGATGAAAAGTCAAGGGTTAGTTAAGGGGTTTTCTATGTTTTGAAAGTAAATTTAAGGATAATTAAGGATCAAATATAGGTTATGATCTGATGTTTTAAAGGATTTTAACTAAATTACAAGGGTAATTAAGGGTTAAATGTATGTTTTGAGCATGAATTATAGGGTTCTAGTTAAATTTTAAGGGTTTAATATTCATCCTAGAGGGTTATGGAAGGTTAGAAAATAGGTTTATGGGTTAGTTGGAGTTAATTGATGTGGTTTAAAGTTAGTTGTAGGGTAAACCTAAGGTTAAATGATTAAATAAGTGGGTTGTAGTCTATAAATGAATTATTAAATAGGTTAAATATATCATATGGAACCTTAGAAAAATAATTCAAATAGAAGAATATATTATTTAATTATTTCCATTAAGCTTATGGTTATAAAATAAATTTAGATGGGTTAAATTAATTTTAGACTAAAGTTTAGTATTTATTCTAAAGTTTAGTATTTCAATAAATAAAAAAAAAAGAAGTGAAAGGTTATTTAAATTCTAAAGTCTATGGTCCATTAGATATTTAATTGGTTGAGTGAAATTTGGAAAATTCAAATAGGAAAAATCCCACGCCTAAATTCTTGTTCAGTGTGGTTGAGTTGAAGAGGAGTTAATTTAGGTAGGTTGGTTCAGTTATCTATGGATAAATGTGGGCTATGGTGGGCTACTCTCATCTGTTTAAAGAGGGGAGCACGTACTCACAAGCTCATGTGATTTTCAAAGCACTATTGATGAACTGGAGATGCATGTGATTTTCAGAGCCCTGTTGGTGAACTGGAGATTCATGTGATTTTTCAGATATGATTTCGTGAAGATTTGCAGCCTGTTGATGAACTGAAGATTTGTAGCAAAAAGAATTACTTAGCTTAAACTATTGATTAGCTTGTATAGGTTATTCATTAAGCTTGGATAGGTTATTATTTTATGACATTATCTTATAAATGTGTACAGGAATTTGATCATTAATCTAGTATCATTTTCATCTTATGTCTAAAGAGGCTTCTTCAAGTAGTTCCTTTCTACCTCCAGCTACATTTGAGTTATTATTTCCTAAACCAGTTGAGGAAGTTGAAGAGTTAGTTAAAAATAAGATAGTTAAAGAAACTTTGCATGATCCTAATAGAACTTTGCATTTACTTTCCACTGTTCCACCTAGCATTGAGAATAGTGAAGAACTTTTCCCACCAACTGTAGATAGAAACGACGATAATTTTCAAGAAGATTCAAACGAAACTGAATGCATTAAAGATCAAGTAGTTAGTGAAAAACTTATCTCATCATCTTACTTTGACGCTATAGGAAGTTATAGGAACGCTTTGCCCTACGAACCTTAGGAAAAGTTATACTTGTTCTGCATAGTCACCCTACGTGCGCCGTTCGCGAGACGACTGAATTGATCCGCTAGTCGTCAGAAATCGCTCCCACAGCGATGGTCTGCCAAGTTCAAAATTTGAGGTAAGCGAGTTCACCACGCTGTAGAGCATCCTTGCGCATATAGGAATCCACACTTGCATTTCAAAAATTTGGATTTTGGTGGACCATCGCGATTGGCTCACGCCATCGCAATTGTGTCACACCATCGCGATTGGCTCATGCCATCATGACGGCTCGGCCAAACCATCGCGACGGTTTTAGACCATCGCTACGGTTCACTTGAGCCATCGCAATAGTCCTGCGGACCATTGTGATGACCCCATTGATCCTACGCCATCGCGACGATACTGCCATGTGTCAAGCCAGACCATCCCGACGGTACCAGGTACGCCATCACGAGGACTCAAAATCAGAACATTGTGATTGGCTCATGCCATCGTGCCCGTGACCATCGCGATGGTTCACATCGGACCATCGTGACGGTTGCGTTGACCGTTGACTGTCACCATCGCGATCGTTCGCCGATCGGACCATCGTGACGGTTCACTTTTGGATCATCATGACCGTTGATTTCAGATCATCGCGACAGCTCGCACTTCATGCCATCGTGACAGTTCGCACTTCACGCCATCGCGACGGTTCACTTGGACCATCGCGACGGTTCACTTGGACCATCGCGACGGTCACAGACCATCGCGATTATCTCAGACCATCGCGATTATCTCAGACCATCGCGATTGTCCACCCCAAACACAATTTTTAGGGTTCGTTTTTTTGGGCAAATTTGGGGCTATCTTTAGAAAATTTTTAGGTGATTGCACTCATAGGACCCCTTAGCTCATACTTGGAGAAAAATCTGTTTGTCAGTTTTCATCCTGGAGGGCGTGAACGGTTATATCTTCTTCATCCGAAGTTTGTTTTTTGAGCTTTATAGCTCGTTAGAAAGCTCTTGAGGTTAACATTGTTGGGACTTGAAAAGCCAGGGGCATAGAACTTTGGGCAAAGGAAGAAAGGATCCTAAAAGGTGTATATACTCAAGTGGCTGATCATCTATTTGAGAATTGGTCTAAACATTGAATTTTTACAAGTATAGCAAGGACAACCAAGGGCAATCAAAGCAAGGCAATGAGGAATGCAAAGCTTGGGAAGTGCGACTTCTTGGGCATGAGAGCAATCAAAGCAGCTCATTTGAGGTTGGAAGATTACTCAACCCCCTTAGTCAATTATTAGCTTAGGCTAAATTGTAGCATTGTGGATTAGATTAACGACGATAGAAACGAATTAAGTTCAAGAGACCTAATTTTATCAAGTCCAAGACTAAAGTAAAGGTGTGTGATACGAAAACCTAAAGGAAAAGAATTAAAGTCTGACAGAACGAGAACTCAAAAGTACCACGGAAAGTCGATTCCTCACACATATAGTTAGACAAGACAAGAACTTAAAGGAACTTAAAAAGAATCAAGAAAGTAAGAATAAAGGACCATTGACGATCAGAGAAGTGTCGTGAAGTAAATTCATGAACCTTAAATCAGGCAAGCATATAGGTAAGGCAGACCGACGAAGCCTTCAATCATCAGAAGCAAGTGTAGGAACTACTACACGATCGTGGGCACAACAGTTAAGCTCAGATACGAGTGAATCAGAAATGGCTTTCAGCAGAGAAAGACTAGAAGGAGGGTCAAACATAGCATATTTAGAAAAACCCGAAGGAGCCTTGTAGCTCAGTGATGAGTAGCACCTCCTTTAATGTCAATCCGGGAAGACATGAGGATGGTATGAAGACCTCGAGCAAGTGAATGCACAAATGTGTGAGTGAGAAGCACACCAACATGCACACACATACACACACATGCACACACATAGCAAGAACAAAGAGAGTAAGACAATGGAATCACTTCTATTACAACCAAGTTCTCATACAAGTCCAAAACTACAAGAAGCTAGCCTCAAAAATGAGCTCTCTAGCTCTATTTATAGTTTTTGACTAGCTTTGGCCCTGTCCAGACCTAGTGTCCGGCCTAGTTAAAAATTAGGTTCCAGGGCTTATTTGAGGGCTCAAACGAGGTCTAAAAAATATGAAAATTGGTAGGCAATTACTACTAAAGCTCCTCAAGCTCGAGGACTCCTCAGCTTGTACAAAATGGAGCTACAAAAAGGTGAAATGATATTTACAAGGGTTTTTAGTGATGAGAATCACTTTTAAGATGATGTAAGGATTGGAAAAAATTGATGGGTTGCCTCAGTGCTAGATCTGCATGTATGTCTGTACTTGCTTCTTCGCATGTATGATGCCAACACTCTCCCCCCCTAGCGTCTGCCGCCTCTGACAGACCTTTGCTCCGCGGTTTGATCAATGTAGTGCTGGAGGATGTCGGTTGCCAATTCTTGTTCTTTGATCCGTAGTCCCCTGATCAGGTCTCGTTGAACGACATCCCAATTGATTGCTCCAGGCATGTTAGGTTGTGGCGTAGTGTAGAGCTCTGAATGCATTGTTTGTTCCCATGCGAATAATTGTAGCAGATGGGTTGGGCGTGGCGCGAATACTTCTAAGTGTGATTCCCAAAACCCCGTGGTGAACATATCATCAAAGGTTTGCTTATAGCAAGCAGGGAGATATCTGATTCTTGCGTGCCATGCATAAGGAACTCGTATACTAGGGGTGGTGCTCATATCATAAAGTAAGTCATAATTACCATTTATGAAGCCAAGAATCGGAGGCTGAATGTTACATATATTGCGGAAGGTTTTGAGCACGACTTGCATCATATCCAAGATTTTGAGCATCATCTGGGCAGCTACATCTGGCATGGGGTGAAGGCGTGGAAGCCAATGTCTGATAGTAGCCATCATATATGCTACTGTAGGTGTGCCTGTTGGTGGTGCGATCGAGGGGTAATTGAGCCATTGTTTGCAATATGCATTGTTCTGAACCTTGATGGCAAATTGTAGCTCAGTGATGAGTAGCACCTCCTTTAATGTCAATCCGGGAAGACGTGAGGATGGTATGAAGACCTCGAGCAAGTGGCGGCACAAGTGCGTGAGTGAGAAGCACACTAGCATGCACACACATACACACACACGCGCACACACAGTAAGACAAAGAGTGAGAATCAATGGAGCTTTTAGATTACTTTCAAAATGCTCTTTACAAATTCGTTTCAATTACAATCTAACCTCAAAAATGAGCTCTCTAGCTCTTTTTATAGTTTTTGACTAGCTTTTGGCCCTGTCCAGACCTAGTGTCCGGCCTAGTTAAAAATTAGGTTCCAGGGCTTATTTGAGGGCTCAAACGAAGTCTAAAAATTATGAAATTTGGTACGATGGTACTTCTAATACTCCTCAAGCTCGAGGACTCCTCGGCTTGCACAAAATGGAGTCTAATCTACCAAAAACGGGATTTACAATGTTTGTGTAGTGATTAAACTCACTTGGGTTGTACATAATCTATGGGAAAAAATGATCTGGCCTTGTTGCCGTATTGTGCATGACTCCTTTGTTGCTTTGTATGCCAACACTCCCCCCTTCCTAGCGTCTGTCGCCCCTGACAGACCCTTGTTGGAAGGGCTGTTCTATGTAGTGCTTTGAGAGGTGGTGTCCATCCGTTGTATGAGCTGGTTCCTTGGATTCCAGCAAGAATGTGTCTTTGTGAGCTTTCAAAACTGCAAGTTGCTCAAAAGAGGTTGTCAAGAGTGATTTGGAGCAACTACTGGCTTCAATTTGCTTCCGAGATATGGATGTTGTTCCCATAATGTCCGCTAACTCTTCCAAAGATGATGTTGAGAGCAGTCATGCCAACTACTCATAACCCATAATGAATGATGGGTAAGTGTGTTCGTGCCTGGGTTGAAAAAAGTATGTGCCTTGTGCAAGGCCTGGTAATGTAGCCCTACGCATGCTTACTTGGAAAATGCATTGGAAGAAGTATGGTGCAAAAATTGCGGGTCTTGAGCTAAGTGCTCAAGGGTATGCTGCCGAAGAGGTTTCCTACACTATCATGGTTATGGTGTTTCCAGAGTAAATATACTTACCATCGAGAAGGTTGATGGATGTTTGTCTCTTCGTGTTGTACACTCGGCCTTTGGGATGGAACATTGTTGATGAATGTCCATGTTGATTGTCCACTGATGAGATCTTTTGAGTGGTGGATCCTCTCTCCTCATATGCAGGAGTCTTCTCCTCCAGAACTACCTTTTGCAGATATCTCCTTGGATGCTCTGGTACATGAAGTAGTTAAGCATCACTCAAGTTGCGGACCTTCAAGCTCTTCATTCCAGATAAGGCAGCAATAATCTCACTGCTGGCCGAGGCTTACTTCTATCCAAATTGATAAATGCCTAGTAATCAACAGTTCCACCTTCAACTAAGCATGACTCATTCATGTTTCATAAACCAAACCTGGGAACAAGCTTTTTTTTTTTTTTTTTTTTTTTTTTTTTAATAAGGAAAAGGATATCACTAAACAAGAACACAAAAGTTAGTATCAATAGAAATATTTGACATATGTCACTGTGCTCTTGTGCGTGGGATTCTCAAGTGTGTCTATGCACGGCCGTGTAATGTGGCCCTATATTAATGCATACTTTGGAAATGCATGACCTGAATGGTGCAAAGGACAGGGTTGTGCAAGGAGCACATGGTTGTTGCTCGTTCGAGGCTTTTCATGTCATTTGTGGAGGTTGATGCCGACCTTGGTGGAGGTATCCATTGAGTCTCGAACTGATGTGATCCTCCTTATTGGAGTCCATTTTAGAACATCATTTGGCACTGTAGAGGTCACTTCAGGCGTCTTTCTCTTTGGATGCTTTGTGAACTGGGGGATCCAGTGTGGTTGACGCTTTGGTTCGGTGGAGACTACTTGCACTTTTGGCTTCCAAACCCATATCCTTTTTGCATGTCTTCTTACTAATGTTGAAGAGCTGATTTGATCTTCCTTTGGTCTCTGTACGTGGTTCTTACCCTTTTCTCTTTTTGGCTTCTTTGTTGAAACCTTTTGCATGTGGGAGAACAAAGGTTGTTGTGGATGTAGGAGCTTCTTAGGTACCCACATCTGTAATTGCCCTTGTTGAGCTGCAGCTAACTTCTTAGGCACCCAAACTTGTTGGATAACTTGTGATTGAGCTTGTCTGAGCTGCTTCCTTCCTCTTTTGGCCTGGTTGGTTTGCATGGATGGAATTTGTGGGGGCAAGGTTGGTGGTTGCTCTCCTTTGCGTACCCATATCTGCTTCATCGGTTGAGTTGTTCTGCTTCGCGCGTTCTTTTGGTCTCGCGTCCGGGGAGTCTTTAGTGATTGGTCTGCCCTTAGTTGCTGCCTCCTTCTGGCCCTTGGAAAAGAAGGGAGTTCCATTGCATCCCTGACTCCTTTTGCGCAAATATCATTCCTCTGCAACGCATGGTTTTGAACAAGAACAGCATGGTCATCTTCATGTGTACCCCTGGAAGGACCAGGAGTCTGTGCCTTTCCTAGTTCCTTGAGTGCTCCATTGTCTAATTCTACTGTAACTCGACTATGATTGACCCAAACATGGAGAAGTCCACTTCTTAGGTTTAAGTTAATCGCTTGGTCATAGATCCAATCTTGACCCAAGACTAGAGGTTCAGTGAGATCCTCATCTTGACACACCAGTACTTTAACTGTCATTGCCTCATCATGAATGTAAAGGGGAAGTTCCGCCTCGCCCATGCAAGGGGTTTCCACTCCTCCCAATCCTATGAGATATGCTTCCACAGGGTGGACAGTTAATTGTAATTCTTGGCAGTAAGACAATTTAACAGCACTAGTGGCTGCTCCTGAGTCAATCAAGGCTCTTACGGTCCTTGCACGCTTTCCTTGTCCTATATCTAAGGTTACGAAAGGACGTCTATCAATTATCCTATGCGAGCTTGTTCCTGCAACTTCACACATGGCTATGGGAAATCCTTGGTCTGCATAGTCATTCGCTCCAGGCTGATCTCTGCCTTGCCTTCGTAATTTCATCCTTCTGATGCGTTCTAAAGCTTCAGCTTGAGCTTCTTCTCGAACTCGCTTTTCTTCCTCTTTGCGTTTCTTAGCAGTGTTGAGTCGACTGAGCATTTCCTCCGTGAGGGGTTCTTGATATAACTTGACTCTGCAACCGCTAATATAATTTGGGAGAACATCACCTTCTAATGTGGCCAATTGTACTGCTCCGCTCGTGGAGATCCTATTGATGATCATAGGTCCGTAGCCTCTCTTTTCTAGCTTCCTCGCGTGTTGTTTTAGTGTATAGACTAAGACTAGATCTCCAGCTTTCAAGCCTTTATCCTTCACGTGGGCATCAAAGTATGCCTTCTGTCTCTTCTTGGCTGCATGTATCCCTGTAGCGGCTCTCAGTCTTGTTTCTCCTAATCGTTCAAGGTCAAAGATCCTAGAGGAGAGCTCATGACCTGTCCATTCGTGCTCTTGTGCTACTCTCAATGTAGGGATCAGGAAGTCCAAGGGTAGCACAGCATTTTGGCCAAATACCATCTGAAAGGGGGTGGCTTGGAGTACCGTTTTGTAGGCAACTCGGTATGCCCAAACAGCATGGTGTAGCTGTTTGTCCCAATCAGAGCGTTTAGTGTTCACTAACTTTGTCAGTACATTACATAAGATTTTATTAGTGCTCTCAGCTTGTCCATTAGCTTGAGGGTGATACGGGGCAGACTTTTTGTGTATTACCAAGAATTCTTGGAGTAGATTTTCAATCACTTCGTTCAAGAAATGAGTGCCTCTATCGCTTACAAGCTCTATAGGTAGCCCATATCTCGTGAATACATTCTCAAACAAGAATTTGGCAGTTGTTTGAGCATCGTTCTTGGTTGTAGCTTTTACCTCTACCCACTTGGTGAGATAATCTGTTGCCACAATGATGTATTCCGCATGAGAACCCTTAGCTGGGGGATTAATAGGACCTACGAAGTCTATTCCCCACTTAGAGAATGCATGTCCACCCATCATAGGTTTCAGTGGCATCTCATCTTTGCGTATAGGATACTGAGTCCTTTGACAGATATCACACCGTTTCACATAGGTATGAGCATCCATGTGAAGTGTAGGCCACCAAAAGCCCGCAAATAGTATTGCCTTGATTACCCGATCTGGTCCAAAGTGTCCTCCTGCTACACCTTGGTGAGCAGTTTCTAAGATCTTAAGATACTCACTTTCATGGACACATAATCTCAGGTAACCATCTTTACCGCGCTTATATAGATTATCACCTATGAGTGAATAATCCAGGGCTTCTTGTTCTAAACTCCTTTTCCTAGCTAGAGTCATGTCTGGGGGGAATGTGTTTGTCCGCAAGAATGATACTAGAGGTTCACTCCAATCTGGCACAATAGATATTTGATAGAGAGTGGCATGTTCCACAGGTGGTTTAGTGCAACAGATTGGGCATTCCTTGCACAACTTTTGGACATCCGCTTCCATAGTTGGCCAATGCACTCCGAATCTCTTTAGAGTCTGCAACGTTCGTTGCTTTGAATGGTGTTGCTCTAGTGCACCTACATGTGCTAGTTGCAACCATTTAGCGTACTCATCCTCTTCTACGCAGCAAGCCAAGATCCCTTGATCTGTGTGCTTGTACATGCTGCCTGCCATGATATGGTACTTTTGGGCTTTTACGATTTCTCTATTCCGTGTGTTCACCACTGGATGATTAGGCCCGTATGTCAATACTGGTACTATTGGCTTGGCCCACTGCGGCACCACTTCCAAATTAAACAAGTAAGCGTCAGGAAGGTCATTTGGCACCCCTTGTGGGGCTTCTCCAGATGTGAGCCTAGAGAGATGATCTGCTCTCAAGTGAGTCCTACCTTTTCTTACCACAACCTCAAAGTCATATTCCATTAGTAAGAGAAACCATCTCACTAACCTTCCTGTATTGCATGGCTTGTTTACAAGATATAACAACGTCTGATGATCAGTAAAAAATTTAAACTTATTTGCAAGCAAATAGTGTCTAAATTTTTTAACTGCATATACCATGCCTAATCCTTCGCGCTCTGTAGTGGTGTAATTCCGTTCAGCCGCATTCAATTGTCTACTGGCATAGGCAATTGGAAGATCCATATTACCTTCACCAGTAGGTTGTGCGAGCACACATCCAATGGCATAATTGGATGCATCCACATGAACATGGAATGGCTTACTCCAATCTGGTGTGGTCAAGATTGGTGCTGAACATAATCTTCGTTTAAGCTCTTGGAAGGAATTTTCGCATTCATCCGTCCATTCAAAGTTTGTCAGAAGTCCGTACATGGGCTTTGCAATGACAGCATACATGTGTATAAATCGTCGATAATAACCGCAATGCCCCATGAAAGCTTGTACTTCCTTGACATTCTTTGGCCTAGGTAACTCCGCTATGGCTCTCACTTTTTCTTCGTCAGTAGATATGCCATTCTTTGACACTATATGTCCTAGGATCTTGCCTTGCCTGACCATAAAAACACACTTTTCGGGGTTTAGGCAGACTTGATATTCTCTACATTTGTCAAAGATTCGTTTGAGTTCAGGAATATGGGTTTGTCTAACATTGGAATGAGCACAGAGATCGTCAACGTAGACTTCTAAACTCTTCCTCAGGAACTCCTTAAACACATGGCACATCAGCCTCTGGAAGGTGGCTGGTGCATTGGTAAGCCCAAATGGCATTACTCTAAAAGCAAAAATGCCCCATTCTGTGGCAAAGGTTGTCTTGTGCTGATCCTCTGGAGCTATGGCTACTTGATTGTAGCCCGAGAATCCATCAAGGAAACTGTACACTTCCTTGCCTGCCACTCTTTCTAAGAGATGTTCTGTGATGGGAAGCGGATAGTTATCTCGGATTGTGGCTGCATTAACCTTCTTCAAGTTAATGCACACACGCAGCTTACCATTCTTCTTGGGCACCACTACGATGGGGGATACCCATTCAGTGTGCTCAATTTCATAGATAAATCCGGCTTCGACCAGTCTATCTATCTCTTCCTTGATCTTAGCAGCATAGTTATCGTTATATGTATAAGGCTTTTGCTTAGAGGGTTTGGCATCTGAGGTCATGGGGATGGTGTGTGAGCATATGTCAGGGTCAACACCTTTCAAATCCTTGTAACTCCAAGCGAATACATCTCTGTATTCTCTTAGCAAGGTAATCAATTCGTACTCTTCTTCTTCTGTCAGGTCATGGCCTATATACGTGCATCTCTCCTCTCCTTCTTCTATGGCCACTACTATTTTCTTGGTGGTTTCTTTGTTATCATAGGCCTCTCCTGATTGTGCCTCTCGTTTAGGCATTCTTATCATGACTCTCCTGTCATCTATCTCATACTTCTTAAAATTTTCGGGGACCTCAAACAAAGATTCTTCCTCTTCTGGTGAGGCTTCTCTCTTTTTTCGTTTCTTTCCTTCTTCCTTCGGGGTCACATGTGTTGTTAATCTTACATTAGTTGTAACCTCTCCATGCCTCTGGGGTTGAAATTCTACTTCATGGAAGTATTCTTCATCTGATGCAAATGGTGGGTCCATAATGATTGACTCTAGATCGGAGTCACTTGCATCCTCAAATGCATCAGGGCTAGGTTCGCATTCTTCTAGAACTGCCTCTCCCATGATTGGCTCTATGGAGAAGACTGAAATATCATAACCATCCTCATCACAGTGAGGTGTCCATTGTTCTTCGTTGATGGCTACGTCCATTGTTGCTAAGATTTCTGCCCAACCGTGAGGTTCAAATTCTTCGTCTGGAAAAACTACAGGTGCATAGGCTGGGTCTTGGATTGATCTATGGGTTTCTTTCGCACCTACCTCTCTGGCTTTCTCTCTCTTCTCTTCTTCAACTGCTACCTTGCACATCCATAAGTGAGTATCTTCATGCATCCATGAGGATCCAGATCCTATGGAATGCACCGATTCTGTGTCATCTTTGGCTCTATGGATGGGATTCCATTGGATAGGAGGGACGTCTCTGTGAGAAAAATCCTTGAGATTGACTTTGGTTGTAACACCTAAGTGCTGCAGGTACAAAGAATTGGTCCCCCAATCCTGTACCACTTGCAACTGTCGCATGAATGGTCTTCCTAAAATCATCTCATAGGCATGATTTTTGCTGAAGTCACATATGGCAAAGGTATGTTCAAACTCGACACCACAAGTGGTGAGAGTTATTCCTTCTAGCAATCCTAGGGGTCTCTCTATGTGACCATCTGCCATTTGCAATTTCATTCTCGTTGGCCTGAGTGCTGGCTTGCCCCAACGCTTCCATAAGGAGGTGGTGGCAATTGCAACTCCTGCACCTGAGTCCAAAATCGCTTTGGTGGTGTACTCCTGGTAGGTGATGGGAAGATAGGTGTTCCCTTCTTCACCTTCACACATATCTCCTATCTTATCCAAGGGAATTTCTGGCACTGTCCTATGGGATCCTACCTGGGAACGAGGTTTTGCTATCTCTGGTACTTGTTTGGCTACATGTTTCCATAATTCAGGTCTAACCTTGAGTAGCTCTTCTAACTTGAGATTACACTGCACGTTAGTGTTCTTCACTACCTCGGTGTTCCTAGGTATGACTGAGTCGTCGTTCCTTACCATGACTGTGGGTGCTCTCATACATGTGGACTTTGCTTCCCATGGGCCTGTGAAGTGGGGTAGCTCTTGTATGGAATTAGACTCAAAGTCTAATCTCTCGTGAGACTGAACACTCTCATGCTCCCCGTAAATAGATGGGATGTCTTGTGGGAACTGGTCGTGTGCATCGTCCACAAGTTCAAAAGGAGGGGCGACCTCGCTTTCGTTATCCCATTTGTCTTCTTGAATCTCTCGTAGGAAGTCTGGTGCAAACCGATTCATAGAAGAAGAAGTGTCTGGCTCCGTGGAATTAGGCACATAAGCAACCTGGGAAGGAGGGCTTATTCTATTGTTGACTCTCTCCTCGTTCTCGCAAATGGCTGGAGCACAAGCTTCTTGGGGAGGATTACTTATTCTATTACTTTTCCGAACAGGCTCATACACTCCCTGAGAAGGAATGTAGGCAACCTGTGGAGGTACTTGAGCTTTCGAGGGAGGCTCATCTGCCTTTTGGGGGGGAAGATAAGCTTCTTGAGGAGGCCCACGGCCTTCCTGAAGAGGCTGGCTTATCCGTTCTCTTGCCCTTTCCTTTCTTTGAGGGGTAGGTTCCTTTTCTGGCTGTGCTATTGGCCTCTCTATTCTTTCTAAGGAGGGAAAGTTGTCCGGTTTAGGGGCATTGGCCACATACACTTCTGATTGGGAATGATTCCTGTTTTTGCTTGCTTTTTCTTGGTCTTGATTTTTTTCTTCCTTGTCAGATCTTGCAATTATCCTCTCTAACTTCTCTAGGAATCCATCCAAATGTAATTGCGTTTTGGCTGAGCCTGAGTAATTGAAAAGGCGGCTGGCTTCAAACATAGTCTGAGCCAAGGCGACCATTTTCGCGCATAGTTTGGTTCTTTCTATCTCTAGGTCAGCTCTAGGATAGCGCTTGTCATGATCCGTGACGTTTGGCCCTTCTTGGATTCTGGCCTGATATGCCTTAAGCATCATGTCTATGTCTTCGGGAGTGGGATCAGCTAATACTGATCCTGTTTGGGGTGGTGGGTGGGTTGCGTGGGCTGTCTTAGAGGGTGAAGGGATGGAGGGTGATGGGGATGGTAGCGGTGGGAATGTGTGAGAGTGCGGTTGAGACGTGATCTCTATGATTTTAGCCTTGGTTTCTCGTAGACTTTCCTCAAGTTCACTCATCTTCTTTGCCCATTGCCTTTTCATGCGTTCGCGGCTATCTTTCCAAGCTCTTGTTCTCTTTTTATTTTGGCTCTCAGTATCGCTAGCATCTAGGCTCTTTTCCTGGCCTACCCCTTGGTTTTGCTGCAATGCCTGAGCCCTAGTGACTACCTGTACTGGTGCAGTGGAAGTGACGCTTCCTGAGGAGTCTACCACTAACCCAACAACGTTGATAGGGGTGATTTTTGGCATGCTATTGGGGTTCTTTGGGCAATCTCGTAAGAGATGCTCTTTTCCGCAATCTTGGCAGAAGCCTTGGATCGTCACCGACTGGGTTTGCGTAGGTGGAGGCAAGGGACAATCACGAATGAGGTGATCTCCTTGGCATCTGTAGCACGGTCCTCTAGGAAATGGTGGTCGTACTTGCCTAGGTTGAGGTCTAGGGTTGGGGTTTGTATACATGATGTTCGTGTAATCTGACTCCCAACTAGGTTCGTTCGACTCTTCACCATAGTAGGACTCTCCATGTTCTGGGGACTGCATGTAGTAAGCCTGGGGGCTATCCACATGGGTAGAATCAAAGCTATGGTCACTTGGGTCATTTTCAGAGATCAAGGATGTTACAGGGACTATAGCTCTATTCAGGTTCTCTTCTGCAGCCGTATACTTTACCGGAATCACATTAGCTGGGGCAGGGGGTTGTTGTGCTAGCACAGGCTGAGGCCTTTGTTGGGCCTGATACTGTGGTTGGTAGGTTTGTTGGGGTCTAGCATATTGTGGTGGTGGATTTTGGTTCTGGTATCTGCCTTGTTGGTAGGGTTGCGGATAGGGTTGCCTAACTGCCTGCTTGTTGTATGGGCAGTCTTGTGCGGTGTGATTGGTGTATCTCCGTTCTATGGTGCAGTACTGGCTACTAGGGTTTACTTGGGGTTGAGCCATAATGGGACAGACGTTCGCCATATGGTCACCACCGCATGTATAGCACCTTTTCACAGGGGCAAACCTTGGGATTTGTTTGCTAGTTACACCTAGTTTCTGAGCTACTTTTTCGGCAAGTTCTTCAATTGATGTGGCTTGTGTGGAAGATTGACTAGATGCACTATCTGAATCTTTGTAAATTTTGGACAACTCTAGCTCTTCTCCTAGGTTATCTTCAATGTCAATGCACATACGTACACATTCTTCTATAGTCCTAGGGTCTTTCAGATACACATAGGATCTCAATTTTGGGCTCAGCAATCCGTCAAGAAATAAGGCTACTTGTTTAGCAGATGTGGGTAGCTCCGAAATAGGGCACCTTTCAAGATATTGTCTAAATCTTCTTCCTGCAAGTCTCACAGTCTCTTGAGGGGTTTGCTTGAAGCTGTGAATCAGTGAGGAGGTGTTGTGTCTTATGCCGCTCTTAGAGAACTCTATAATGAATGCCTCTAGGAGTTGATCTATGCTCCTGAACTAGCGTTCATCTAATGGCTGAAACCACGTAAGTGCTGTGTTCCTAAGGGTTAGACCGAAGGCATTGTACTGCGTGAACAGATCCTCCACTTGTTCAGCTCTCAAGACTTGCTTGAACTCTGCCACATGATCATAGGGATCTCCTGTGCCGTCAAAGTAATTCTTCATGGACTTAACTAGCTGGGTGGGTCTCAAAGTTCTTGTGTGCTCTCTAGGCCTCGGCAGAGGGAATCCATCTACATTTCTTTGGTTCCTGTGGGCTCTATGCATCTCAGGTTCTACCCTATTCGTCTCCGTTCTCGTTCTTTCTCTGCCCACTGGATTGGCAAAACTTACCTCTGGTCTATCTTTACTTCTGTCTCTTTGCATACCATGAGCCTGGGATGTTCCAGCTCCAGGGTGACCATAGGCTACATTTGATCTTGGTTGGGGGAAAATGAATTCGCCCTTCCAAGTGTAAGCATGCCTATCATTTTCTGTCACCACAAAAGTCCTCTCTGACGTGTGGTCTAAGTAGGTCACTCTACCTGGGCTATCTGGATCCTTAAACTCATAGATCATGATTGTTCCTATGTCAGTTGGGTGATCCGGTTTATACCTCCAGAAGGCTTCGTCCGTTTCTCGATTGAGAAGCAAATCTATGCACTTGTTATCTTGGGGGATCCACTCAGGCGTGATAATCCTAGTGAGAACTGATTTACCTCGAGGGGTTCTAGGTTCCGCACCCATGTTCCCTTGTTCCAGGTCACCTAAGTCCGCTTCTGAGATTACATTCCCAAAGTCATCTGTCCTATCAGGATGACTAGTGACTACATATATAGTTCCTTCTTTGTCCAGGTATGCACCATTTTCAAACTTGACAGCTGGGTGTTCTAGTCCAATGGATTGATCAGGGTTTTTAATCTGGACCACAGATCTTCCTAAGCCGTCCTCATAGATGCTAGCACCTAATCGGTTGGTCCTCAGGTACTCCAACTGTGTTTTGTAAGGGCCTTCTACCCTGTACAAGTAGGGCACTCCTGAACTTCCCGTAGGTTTGTCCATGCCTTGAGACATCTCTGACTCACTGGTCTCAGAGCGAGGGTAGTTCGAGTGGTGGCTCAACTGCTGGGCCCAGGACCTAGCAGTGTGGTTGACACTAGCCTCTAAAGACCTAAGGCTTTGTCTCTCTCTTACTAGGTGTCGTCCTGATCTAAGGTTCATATGCCTAACTGATTAGCCCAAATTTTTGCCCAGAGTACAACCTCGTTGCCGATCAATTGGTACCAGTCACTTGATTCTTTTTAGTTATTCCTCGTGTTTAAAGTCTTGTCTGCTATTACGTCGTCAGGAATGCTTGAATGTTCTTCGTACTTTCAGGTTGATCGTTCCACGTTAGGTTCTTTCCTTTATGTTGTCGACAGTACAGAGATTAAGTTTTTAGCTTGAACTTGAGTTTTTAGGTAGTCTTCAACTTGATAGTGGCCTATCGTCGCCCTGACTTACTCCTACTTCTAATCGCTCTTAGCCTAGGCTAGGAATTGACGAAGAGGAGTTGAGAATATTCCGACCTTTCTTGCCGAACCTTGCTCTTTAGTGCTCGAGAAGTTGATTCTCAAGCGTGTGCCACACCCTTGCTTGGATACTCTCAATTGCTTCTCAATAGGCCTGCATAAATCCCAAGATTAGCTCCAAGTAGACCTTTCAATTGACAGACAATTTATTTCAGACACTTTTTTTAATGACCCTTGTTCCCCCTTTTGCATTGTTAGAAATTTACTCTAGAGCTCCCTTGGTGTTCCTACCCCTCAGTGTGTCAACTTCCAAATATCCTATCTGAAAATCAACGCGTTATTCTTATAAAAAACAGTTGAGGGCGTGTAGTATATGTCACGAGCTTTCCGACAAGCCCTAGAGCTCAGAAAATGGATTTCGTATGAAAAAGTTATGACCGTTCAGGGTTTAGGGGGTTAACTAGACAAACAGAACCTTTCGGGGGTTTTAATGCATTTTCTAAGGCCTTCGTAAGTAGATGAGTACATGAAAGTGCAAATATGCCCAAAATTTAGCCTAAATTTCCAAAAATTCACTCCTTAATTTTTTGCCGAAAATGCCTGTCTATCGCGATAGACGGTGTCTGTCGCGATAGACACAATCTATCGTGGGGGCTGTCTGTCGCGATAGACGGTGTCTGTCGCGATAGACGGTGTCTATCGTGAAATTCTGTCTGTCGCGATAGACGGTGTCTGTCGCGATAGACGGTATCTATCGTGGATTTCTGTCTGTCGCGATAGACGGTGTCTATCGTGGATTTCTGTCTGTCGCGATAGACGGTATCTATCGTGGATTTCTGTCTGTCGCGATAGACGGTGTCTGTCGCGATAGACGGTGTCTATCGTGGATTTCTGTCTGTCGCGATAGACGGTGTCTGTCGCGGATTTCTGTCTGTCGCGATAGACGGTGTCTGTCGCGATAGACGGTGTCTGTCGCGGATTTCTGTCTGTCGCGATAGACGGTGTCTGTCGCGATAGACGGTGTCTATCGTGGATTTCTGTCTGTCGCGATAGACGGTGTCGGTCGCGATAGACGGTGTCTGTCGCGGATTTCTGTCTGTCGCGATAGACGGTGTCTGTCGCGATAGACGGTGTCTGTCGCGGATTTCTGTCTGTCGCGATAGACGGTGTCTGTCGCGATAGACGGTGTCTGTCGCGGATTTCTGTCTGTCGCGATAGACGGTGTCTGTCGCGATAGACGGTGTCTGTCGCGATAGACAGAAAAAACGCAAATTTTTGAAAAACTTCTAGTGATCTAGAATGCCCTCAAGGTGTAGGTTACAGTGCTACTCATGCATTCACAAAATGTTAAGATTTTCTGTCTGTCGCGATAGATAGAGATCGTCGTCTCGGGAACTGTGCAGAGCCTGTCGTACCTGCGCACACTGCTGGGGATGATGGTACAGCAAAAAACCTGCAAAATAGCTCAAGAAACATGCAAAAACAGCGCATGCAAATTCGCTCTCTCGCTCTCTCTCACAAGTGAATTGAGGGAAATGAGGTGGAGATGGGGATATAGTCAAAAACTGAAATTTTTGCGATGATGGAGATGGAGGTGGGAGATGGGAATGATGATGATGGTGATGAAGATGGTGAAGAAAGTAAAAGAAATTCGATGAGAGTGAAGAAAATACCTACCACTCCAACGCGTCAACTCTACGTCTTACCATCACACGCTCGTCCTCAAAGCTCGATCCCCGACAACGGCGCCAAAATTTGGTGTAGCTCAGTGATGAGTAGCACCTCCTTTAATGTCAATCCGGGAAGACGTGAGGATGGTATGAAGACCTCGAGCAAGTGGCGGCACAAGTGCGTGAGTGAGAAGCACACTAGCATGCACACACATACACACACACGCGCACACACAGTAAGACAAAGAGTGAGAATCAATGGAGCTTTTAGATTACTTTCAAAATGCTCTTTACAAATTCGTTTCAATTACAATCTAACCTCAAAAATGAGCTCTCTAGCTCTTTTTATAGTTTTTGACTAGCTTTTGGCCCTGTCCAGACCTAGTGTCCGGCCTAGTTAAAAATTAGGTTCCAGGGCTTATTTGAGGGCTCAAACGAAGTCTAAAAATTATGAAATTTGGTACGATGGTACTTCTAATACTCCTCAAGCTCGAGGACTCCTTGGCTTGCACAAAATGGAGTCTAATCTACCAAAAACGGGATTTACAATGTTTGTGTAGTGATTAAACTCACTTGGGTTGTACATAATCTATGGGAAAAAATGATCTGGCCTTGTTGCCGTATTGTGCATGACTCCTTTGTTGCTTTGTATGCCAACACAAATGCTTTCCATGATCTTCTTCTCTACGCTGGCCCAAAGCAAGGGTTATATTTCAAATGCATGGGAGCGTGATCCCATGTTCTAAGCATTTCCGGATAGGTCTCAAGTAACTTTTGCCTACAGATGGGTTGGAATATGGCCCCTTTTTTTGCTGCCTCTGGTTCGAACTGTGTTGCGAAGGTGGGGTACTTGTTGGTTATGCATTTGATCTCAGCATTGTAGTCCGCCAACAGTACAAAGTAGGGCTTATATTGTAACTCTGAACTGGTTATCAACCGCCTAGGAGCCAAGTGCGTGAAATATTCAGATTTGAGTATGGTCTCCTCAATGGTTTTCATGGCCAGCATCTGAGTTGCTATGCGCTCTTTGTGAGTGTGGCCCATCTCCTCTACCTGCCTCATCCAAGGAGCAGGGGGTTCTTCGTAAGTGTCCTGTCCCTCGTCAGTGATTCTGCCTCCTGGAAGAGGTTGAGGTTCATAATTATCTTCAAATGTCTCTTCCACTGGAATGACAATGGCCTCCTCTTCTGTTGGTTGATCGGGTGGAGAGGGGGGTTCTTCATATTGTAACAGCTTAATTTTTAATTCTGCAACTTATTGGCGTAGTTGAAGTACCTCATTGGCCGTTGAAGATTCGGGCTCTGGTGAAGTAGCAGAATTGACCATCTCTTTAGGTTCTGATGGGTGTGGTGGGGGCACTTGGGATTTATGTAGTTCCTTTACCTGGTCTACCAACTGGTCGTGTGCTTCCAAAAGGGTCGCATAACCTTCCAATACCTGCTGAATGTGTTCCGAGGGGATAGCTTGGAATTTGGTAGGATCTATAGGTGCCCCTGGGGTGTTTTCAATGGCTGCTTCTAAATTATCCTCATTCTATTGCTGTAGTCTTCTGCTCTCTTCTTGAGTAGCTGCTAAGTGGCGTCGAAGTAAGGCCATGTTTCTTTGTAGTCTAGCATTGCGAGCTAGCTGATCTCTGAGTTGTTCTTCCATCGCATTACTCATCTCTGTATATTTAGCTTTGAGCTCCGCATGAGAGTGTTGGAGGACAGTAACCTCTTGCTATAATGTAGTGTTGCTCAACTCCAAGGCATTGACACGTGCCTGGAGGTGGGACGATAGAGTACAAAGCTCTTTATTGTTTTCTTCCAATAATTGGTATTCTTCCTTAAGCTGGGCAGCGGCTTCGAACATGGTATCCAATGCATGACTGAATGAGGTGGATGCAGAGGTGGAGGTGCAAGATGCAAGGGGTCGGGAAATGGGGAAGGGAAAAGTGGATGTTGTGCTGAGAGTGGGTGTGTGCGGTGGCGTGCATGAAGTTACAAGTGGTGATGTTGAGACAAAAGTGGTGGTGAGTGGTCCTGTGCAAGGTGAAATGTCCATAGGATTGGACGTGATGGTGTGTGAAGTGTGAATCGTGAATACGGGAATGGTAGGTGGTGTGTTAGTGGTGGCAGTGAATGTGGGGGAGGTGGGTTGGGGAAGGGACTTTTTATTATAATTCTCAATTTGTTGACGTATATTTACAAGGTTTGTCAAGAATGGAGGTCGGGTGATGTGTGTTGGTTCTGAGAAGGTCAAGAGGGGCTCAATGGTTCGGGGTTCGAAAAGAGGAATAGTATTGGTGAATGGAAATGGGTGTGTTAAGGTTTGGGTAGTGGCAATTGGCTGTCCGAGGGCTGGGAAATATGAAGGGTGACCTATTATAGTTTGATCAGTGGCAGGGTGACCTATATGGGGTTCAGAAAATTGGTTGGAACTGGTGGATGGAGGTAAAGGGAAGGATGGAGAAATGGTAGTATGTGGCAAAGGTTCACTGAATGTGACTATTGGTTGTTCTTGAAGGCTAGTGATAAGGGGTTCGATGGGCTGGAGGGGAGGTGATGTGCTATCATCGTGTGCATCAGTGTGAGTGGGGCTGGTCATGTGCACATCTTCCTGAGTGCTGATAGGGAGTGAGGTAGAGACTTCCATCTGAATCATTTTCCCCTTTGCGGTCGCGTATCGATCCTTCTTTGGTCGTATTGAGGAGGGTTGCGATGTAACATGATCCACATTTCTTCTCTAATTCCATATGTCTCAGCCAAAAGGTTTAGTGATTCAACAAAGTGGGGGTCTGCATTCTCTGCTTGAAGCATTTGATTCACCATCACTCTATTTGCCTCTTCTGATAGCTTATGCCTCTTTTGTACCTGCTTGATCATTCTGTAGAGTCGTTTGAGTTGTGCAGTGTAAGCAGGGGCTTCCTCCTCACTCTCCTCTGATTCATTTCCATGTGCCTCCTCTTGATCTTGTGTGCCTTCAGCGTGAGTATGTTGTGCCTCATCTTCCCAATGTACTCTTCGTGCCTCACTATGTGGCCGTCCTCTCTAGGATGAGGATCCGGGACCGTCAGTGTCTGAGAAGAACTCACTCTCAGATAATTGTGTAGTTTGCAAGAAGCTTTCAAAGTCAAAGGATGTATCCTCTCCCAATGTAGCCATGGAGGCAAACTCAACATCAGTGGGTAGTGGTGGGGCTGATGGAGTGGGTTGTACCATGCCCCCTGATTGTGGTCTTTGGAGATGAATCGTGAATGGGGCTACTTGTTCCTCTTCTCTAGGGGAAGCTTCTGTGGTGGTCTCGTAGGGAATGAGAACCTGTGAAAGTGATCCCCACATTCTTTTAGCGGGTTGAACCCCTGACTTCCACCCCTCAAAGAATTGCAACTGGGAGTACTTAAGGGCCCGTGCGATCCGCACATCATAAGCGAGGCATCTGTAGATGATTCTTGTAATGGCACAACAGCCATTCAAAGTAGGCTTCCGCACTCCTCGCTTGCCTACTTCATATAACTGGTCAAGTATCCATAGTGGCAACTTAATAGGTAAGCTCCCGGTCTCTGCTAGGTATAACCCATACAAGATTTTCTTATGAGGCTGGGTGAATCGATCATGAGCCGAAAATGCGAAGTGTTGAAGGCACATCCGTAGTGGTATGGTGATGTTTGGGGTGAGAGCACACATCTCTTTCAACTTCTTGAGTTTATTGTTCTTCATAGACTCCGGTATCAAAGGGTCTCGATCGGAGGGTACATGGGTGCCATACATCTGAAGGGCCTCCCTGATTAAAGTGATGTTCAACTCAAACTTTCTCATTTCCTCTTGGTTTGATAGAGAGGGCACCAGGAATGTGCCTGAATGATCTTTATCTCCTATCGCCTTCGGAGTTGCAATCAAGTAATAGCACCTAAGGAAATCAGGTTTTGGTAGAGATGCACTAAAATAATCTTGCAATCTTGCTTTCTGCCAAATATCTTGAAGAGGAGCTACATTTTGCAATGCTTCAAATTCTCGTGAGAAGAACTCAAAGGTCCACCAAACTCCTCCAAACTCCAACTTCAATTCCCAGATATGATATGCATCTCCCAAATCTCCTGGCATCTCATTGAACCAATGAGAACATCCTTTCACTCTTTCTGTTAGGCTGCTTGGTAGATCCAAGATGGGAATTCTTCGCACATTCAGGAACTCTTCCGGCCTCACTGTTAGTGGAGCCTCCACAGGCATGGTATCCCAATTGCTTTGAGTACTAGTGCCCGCCTGGGAGCTTGTTCCTACTGCTGCTGCCATGATACTCCTTGCAGCAGTTGATGCTTATCTGCTAGAAGAAGAGAGGCACATAAGTGTTGCATAGGAAATAGGATGTAATGGTGTTCCCTCCACAATACTAACATGACAACCTAGATGGTTAGTGGTCAGAAGTGAAGTGTTTGTGATAGATGTGAGTGGTGGTTATTGGTTAGTGTCGTCCTAGATGCATACTTTGGATATGCAATGTACTCAGAATGCACCTACATCAGAGTGGATGGATTTGCAGACTTGGGTCTGGGGGTTTGATACAGGGTTTAAGTCTCCAAACTTTGATTGAGGATTCGTAGCTCTTAGAGCTAATGACAGGTAAAGATTTATGAACTAGATTGTGCTGGATTTGGGACCTTTTGGGCACCCATTTCCAGACATGTCTAGGTTTGACTGAAGGTGTAACAGTGTGAGGTGTAGTTATTTTTCCTGAACTGTTTACCAAGAGTACTAGTGAGTGTTGATTTATGCTAGTGACTGGAAGTGAAGCTATTTGGTCTTGTAAGCAGGCCTTGGGCACCCATATCTATCTAGCATTAGGGATAGCCTTCATTGACTGCTTAGGGACCCAAATAGAAATGGTATATCTACATTGTTGCCTAGGGAACTCCTTTGTTTTAGTCCTTGACGGTGTGGCTCGCTTCATGCTCCTTTGAGAACTTGCCTCTGGGGCCGTGATTTTTTCCCCTTTTCATATCCAGATCTACTTCATGCCACGAGGTACTTCATAATGCCGAGGTTGGTGCTCATGCTTCTTGATCATCGGTCTCCTCAGTGTCGTGTGTTGTTGAGCCTTCCCCTTTTGAATCTTCTCTGGAACAGATGAGAATTCCTCATTAACTTCTGTACCTTCGGCAAGAGTGTCAATCCTCTGCACCATACAACTTTGAACAAGAACAACATTGTTGTCTTCATGTTGGTTCTTGGAGGGACCAAGAGTTGGTGCCTTTTCTAATGGCTTGAGTGCTTGATTTGCTAATTCAATCATAAGACGGCTTTGGCCTGCCCATGCCTAAAGAAGTCCACTTCTTAGGTTGAGGTTGACTACGTGATCATAGATCCAGTCTTGGCCCAAAACAAGAGCTTCCGTAAGATCCTCATCTTCGCATACTAGCACTTTTGCTGGCATGAGGACCTCTTGAATGTAGAGGGGAAGTTCCACCTCTCCCATGCAAGGGGTTTCAACTCCTCCCAGCCCTATGAGATATGCCTCAATAGGCTTGACCTTCAATGGCAATTTTTGGTAGTAAGAGAGCCGAACTGCACTAGTGGCGGCTCCTGAATCAATTAGAGCTCTCACGGTCCTTGCACTCTCTCCTTGTCCTACTTCTAGAGTCACAAGGGGTCGTCGATCAACTATCTTATGGGACCGGTTACCTGAAGCCTCGCACATGGCAATGTGATAACCGAGAGCTTCATGAGCGTCAGTCATGGGCCGATCTCTACCTTGTCTTGTCAATTTCATTCGTCCGATGCGTTCTAAAGCTTCTGCCTGTGCTTCTTCTCGAATTCGCTTTTCCTCTTCCTTACGTTTCTTTGTAGTATTGAGTTGATTTAGCATTTCTTCTGTTAGGGGTTCTTGATATAACTTGACTCTGCATCCACTTATGTAACTTAGTGGTATGTCACCTTCTAGAGTGGCTAGTTGTACTGCTCCACTTGTGGAGATCTGTGTACCTAAGAACCAACTTAGGGACTTGTGGAGAAAGAGACTATACCTCAATCCCCCTCAAGTGCATATAGTGGGGATTCATGCTTTAATTATCAATCCGATGAGTATCAAAACCTAGCCGCATGTATGAAGACATGCATTCAAATGACGATCAATGCAAATGAGCTACTCAAAGAGTGCAAACAAGGCAAAGACTATTCCAAACAAGCTTCAACTGTCAGTTATGGTGTCACGATACGTGGTGCAAAAGCCAATAGTAAATTGAGCTTTTCTCTCAACTCCGAGCTTCAAATATAGAAAATAGATATGCATTTCAAAGCTCTCGAGAAGACGCATCCAATGACGGTATTTTCACTCAATTCTGACGCTTCTACTTCAAGTTATGAGCAAAATACTAAGTCATGAGAATGACCTTCCTACACTTCAGCACTTCCTACACTTCACACACACCTTAACCACAACAGAAAAACACTTTCATGGATAGACAACACTTCCTAACACTCTTTTCAAGCATCACACATGCATACAAGCTCACAAAGAAGATGATACAGAGAGGAGAAGACACAAATTCGAAATTCTGTGCTCTTGATTCTCACAATGGCAAAAAGTCTTTACAAAGAGTCACAAATTGACTTATATACATGTGCCCTAAAAATGGTACTTTCACACAAGAGACCGTCACTTTATTCACTAAAAGGTTAATTTCCTACTAATTTACATGGGTAAGCTACTAATCTTCTGTGGGGATGCATCTAGAGGACTCCTCTAGTGCTTTTACATCGGAAATTATATTACAAAATGATTATGATACAAAAATATGGTGTCCAAATCGGAAAAATTTTGGGGCCCTTCTTTCTCTCTGCCTTGTGCTCTCTTTGCTCTGCAACACTCTCCCCCTCTTTGTCTCTATCGTCCCTTGACAGGCTTTACTTCTTGTCTTTCCCTTGTTGTCAGCACGCATCCCTTGGTCAGTTTTGCCTACTGGTTGGACTGGCGTTCCGTTTTAATGGCCCTGTTTTTTATTTTTTCTTTTACATCCTCTCGGCCTGATGCATTTGTACTGCCTGTTCTTTTCTTTTCATTGCCCGCAACCCTTGGTCAGTTCTGCCTATTTGTTAAACAAGTGTTCGGTTTTGATGGCCTCTTCTTAATTCTTGTTTTACATCCTTTGGGCCTGATACATTTGTCTTGCCTAATAAGTCGGGTTGCCACGCACGCCACCAGTGGAAGGTATGAGGATGTGATCCTTCAGCCTTCGATCTGGACCTTCCAAAGATCAAGAGGTTGAAGCACCCTCTTGTGGTTTCGGAACCGCTGGATATCTTCTTGCACATCTTCATGGATACTTTCCTGGCCCTGGTTCCTCCTTCCACCTACGTGCTTTTTCCTTGATATGTGCCCCTGCGGGGCTCTGTGCAGAGATGGGTGTTGCACCCCTACGGGGCTTCTTGCAGAGATGTATCTTTAGATATGATCTTTTTAGTGAAGCTTCTTTCGTTGTCTTCTTCTTTTCTTCTTTTTGCTTGATTCTCCCTCAACACTGCCCCCCTCCTGAACTTTGTCGTCCTCGACAGGCTTTGAGAGTCGACGGGAGTATGTTCTATAGACTTTTTGCTCGGTTTCATTAAGTAGATTGGCTTCACGTATCATTAGCTGCTTCCACTGTTCAGCTTTCACACCGTCATGTGGCGGTTGTCTATGATCGGCGAAGAAGCTTAGCTCATATGCCACTAATCTGGCATTCAGGTTGGATGACATCTTTAAAAAGATCTCTGAATCGATTTCAAAAAACCCTGTGAAAAAGGCTTCTTCAAACGTCTGCATGTATGTACTTGGCAAAAACATGAGTCTGGAATAATAGGCCATTATGGTAGGGCGGCTAGGCATAATAGACAAATCAAAAACAAGAATGTCTGTTCCTTGATTAATGCCAATGAAGTTCTAAAATGTATATGCCGCATGTTTGAAGACCTTCAATACTGTGAGTATTATATTGAGTATTTTATTTGTCATTTTGATAGTTAAATCTGGTACTGTTGCATAACTCTGCAGCCAAAATTCGATGGTCTTTACCATATAATCCTCCGTTGGTAGATAGTTATGCGGTGGACTTGGAAGTAGTGAATAGTTTAGCCACTGTTTATTGATTACACTGGTCTTTTGCATATCCAAAAAATCTCGTGCTTCTCTGCGCCGTGGTGTTGGACAAAAAGAAGGATTTACTTGTAATAAATATGGTGCCGCTTGCCAGTGCACCCGTAATGTAGGATGTTTCACCAAAAATTTTCTTCTCCAAACAGGCTGTGCAGCTTCAAATTCTTCTCGAGTATAAGTGAATGTGTCATTTTTGAAGTGCAGCTGCTCATCTGGATTTTTCTGTGTGATCTTTTTGATGTATTGTCTTGTTTTCTCTTTCATCAGTCCATACGGAATGTTGAAAGGCTTCATGATCTTCTTTAAGTCTTTACCTTTAATCTTTGTTTCTTTCATGACTTTGATGACTTCATCTTCAAAATGTTCTGTCAACCGGGACACCAATAGTGCCCATTCCCTCTGACCTATTTCTACAGTGTATGGCATTGGATGATCATCATGTGGTTCCGCCATCTACTCTTATATTGGAGAATTATAAATTGGGGGAGATAGAGGACATACCTCTACCTCGTTAGTAGGATTTTCTTGTCTTGGCTCTACTGGTGTCCCGATTGGTGTTGGCTCTATTACTTTCACGTTTAATTTTGTAAGCTGGTCAGTCTTTTCTTTTATTTCTTGCATTGCTGCTCGGAGTGCTTCTTTTGTCGCAAGCAACTCATTGTCGATTTCTGCAACCTGATCCATGTTTTCACTATAACTTACGGCAAGTTTGCCATTGGCCATATTCAATTGTTTTTGGAGCTCATTGGTGTCTTGAATGTACTTATGTTCCCATTCTGTTCTTAATGCCTGCTCTTGTTTCAACAATTCTGCATATTTCGCAATCTGATCTCTTAATTCTTTTTGGTCAATATCTGTAGTCTCTTGTTTTTCGATAGGTTGATCATATAGCAACAACTTCATCAATTTTTTATTTTTGTTTCGTAAATTGTCATTTTCCTCCATGTACACCTTTAGTTGTGTTTCCAATAAGTTGCTTCTAGCTTTCATTCTCTCTTTGTTTGCTTCACTGGCTTCATGTAATCTTTGTAAATCTGTTAGTTGCGCCTGGAGTTGATGATGCTGTGTCATCAATGTATCACATTGTGCTTTTACTGCGAGTAACTCCGTTCCTTTGGCTGCAACCTCTTTTTGGGCCTGGATGAGCTTTGCGGACAGTTGTTCACTCATGATTTGAAACTGACTCTTCTCCCTCATGGCCTTGTTGTAATCTACATCAGTATCCATCATTTGCTGTTACGTATGTTAGTATATGATCAATGTCTACCCCTCATGATTGTATGCACATTCTGTAAGGCCCCCTTTATGAGGAGAAGCCAAGCGTGCATTACCCAATTGATGGGAATCCCAACTTGCATGTTGGATGAAGGTCATATTGGACCATGTAAGGTATTATAAGGAAAGGGAGTTACCAGGGTCCCCAATTGTGGGGTCCGGGGCAGCGGTGAGCAGCCCCGGCTGGGGGGTCCAAGGGGGCAGCGGGCCGCCTGGCTGGGGGGTCCCAGGGGGCCAGCGGGCCCCCTGGTGGGGGTCCGGGGGCAGTGCCCCCGGAGCGACGGTAAAGGGAATATTCCATGGAAATTCCCTGTCAGAGTCAGAAATCATTTATATTTGTTAGGTCGGTTCAACCAGTCTAAGCCGTGTATGGCAATTACGCGGGCGGTGGCCGCCCATGCTCTACCGCCCATGTATAGCCATCCATGGCAGGCCACCCATGATCCTATATATACATGACTTCTGCACTACCTAAGACACCGAGTTGAGCGAGCATACCTCTACCTTGTATCTCCCTATCTAGAGTTGTCTAGATCACCATTTAAGCTCTACCTTGAGAGCGCATGGGTGGACAACGCCATCATCTTTGTACTTGCTGCTAGTAGAAAATTGTTGAGAATCTCCTATATCTGTTATCTTCTCTGCTATTGCTCCTGTGTTATATTGCGTAACTATTGTCTTACATGGTATCAGAGCTGTAAGGTTCGAATAGCTTGAGAAGTATCATTATTTTAGCCTACTAGCAGACTAGAATATCAGTAGATTATTCGAGTGATTACATGATGGCTTCATCGTCGAACACTAGTCTTGGTGCTTCAGCTAATGTTAATGCTGCACCTATTCGAATTCGTCCACCTGCATTCACTGAAGGGAAGCTGGATGGAACCAACTATACACTCTGGAAGTTCAAAATTTCTGCAATTTTGGACTCCTATGAATTACTTGACACTGTCATGGGACCGATGGGATTGGATCCAGAGCCTATACCAGTTGAAGATCCAGCAAATTCAAGATTGATGATTCAGCCAGATCCAGATCTGCTACGAGCTTGGAAGAGGCGGAATGCTGATGCATTATGTGCGATTGTCACTAGTGTAAGTGATTCTGTGCTTACTTTAGTTCAACATACTACTAAAGCACATGAGGCTTGGGGCATATTGGCTCGACAATATGAGACCAAGAACCACACTAGGATACAGAATTTAGAAAATCAATTGGCAAATGAAAAGCATTCTGATTCTGAAAAGGCTGAAGATTTTATCAAACGGATAAAGCATCTTCAAGATCAATTGGCTGCAGTTGGTGTTGTTATAACACCAGAAGAGCTAGCTCGAAGATCTGTACATGTTCTTCCAGCAAAGTATGATGGATTAGTAACAGCCCTTAACACTCAGGTAAGGCCAACTCCTCTTACATTTGAAGAGTTTTGTGCCATGCTTTTAGAAGAAGAGATGCGGCTGAAGAATCGGCAAAGTACAACTGATGCTGCATTCTCAGCAAATGCAAAAGGTAAAGGCTCTTCAGAGGGATCAAAGAAGAAGCCAAAGAAGAAAAAGTTCACAGGAAGTTGCTTCTATTGTGAAAAGTGTTGGTGCAGACCAATCACCAATTGAAGACTTGGAAGGTTAAAGAGTGAAGGAAGGATCAACCATTGAAGCTTGAAAGAAAGACATATTCAGAGGATAAGAGAAGTGTACACATATGTACATTAGTATAGTCATAGGTGACTCAGATCTTTGTTTGAGTAAGAATCTTGTACAAATTATCTATAAATACTTTGAGAAAAGTCGGGGCATGTATGAGAGCATATGTAGAAGCCAAGATTGAGGAAGTTAGAAGTCAAGAGATAGAGAAAAGTTAGTTGAGTTAGCTCTCATCACTCAGTTGTAAATTTCTGAGTTAATGAAGAAATTTTGCGCCCGATCTTTCCGTGTCTGCTCCTTCTGTGTTTGATCAATTGTGAAATCCTTTTGAGGATATCTAAGTTGTTAGTTAATGAGCCTGTGACCTGAATTTCAGAGTCTAATTGTAAACAGGCTAGGAGAATTGTGAGTAGGAACATTCATATGTGTTGAGTGTCTACAGTTCTCTGAAACAGGCGCAAATTTCGAGTTTAATCTTTTGGTCAGTGCTCACTCCATAGTTTAAAGTTTTGTGCAACCAAGCACTTAATCTTTAAGTTGGAAGGTGATCTACTCGTGGCTAAAAGCATTTGGCAAAACGGGTTAGATATTGTGAGAACCAAAGTTAAGAAGTTAGAGATGTCTAAATCGACTTCTCAGAAGTGCAGATTCAGACATAGGTAACTTGTGAAGACAATTTCTCAAGTTATACTAAAGCTTTTCAAGTGATTCAACTTGGAGGTGATGCGCAATCTCTAGGAGAAGATAAGTACAAAGTTTCATCAAAAACTTTACATGTTTGATAAGTCAATGTGAAGAAATTCTGCAGCAGACTTTTCTGTGTTTCACCTTCTTCACATATTTTCTCAGATTTGATAATTTGGAGATTGGACCTATAATTTAGTAAAGGTTTTGACTTACTCTTGATATAGAGGTGTTCTAAATTCAAGAGTAGGTTGTTCTTTTGGAGATTAACACTCTCCATCAGTGGTATCAGAGCAGGAGACATCAAATCAAGGAAAGGAAGGTCCCGACTGCTGCAGATTCAAGAAGTTCAACATTTGAAGAGCTAAGAAGTGAAAGCTTGGAGTCAAAAGCCTAAGGAGAAGACTACTCGACATCAAGAAAGGCAAAAGGAGTCTAACTTGAAGTAAAGGTACATACATTGCTTGTAAAGGTTGAAGTTTTCAATACACAGGTGGAAACAAGATGGGAGATGCTCTACAGATAGAGAAATTGGATAGGGAAAACTATCCTGCATGGTCAATGAGGATGGAAGCTCATCTTATGAGCAAAGATTTAATTGGTTACATCACAGGAGAAGAAGAGAAGCCAGAGTTCAGAGATCCTAGTGTTCCAACTAGGGAAGAGTTAGCAGATTTGAAAAATTGGATGAAGAAAGATGCTCAAGCTAGGAGCATTATCTACATGGGAGTCAATGATTACTTGTTACCTCACATTAGAGGTCTTGAAAGTGCAACTGACATATGGAATGCTTTGGAGGAGCATTTTCAGAACACTACAAAGTCAAGGAAGGCATCCTTATGGGCAGAGTTTACTACCTTCAAGAAGAAGGCTTCTCAGTCCATCTCAGATTATGTGACAAGGATGAAAGATATTGCAGATGCTTTAGGAGCTGTTGATGAAGACATTGAGGAAGATAAATTGGTAAGGCAAATCCTTACAGGGTTGAGAGGTGATGACAAATGGAAGCCATTTATTTTGTCTACAGAACTATCACTTGACCATTTCACTCCTGATTTAAATCAATTGTTAGGTCATATGCTAACATTTGAGCAGGATGTTAAAGGAGATGGTGACAAGAGTACAGGTCATGCAATGTACTCAAAGGATAAGAAGAAGAATAGCAAAGGAAAACAACAAGCAGGTGAAGATGAAGGAACAACTACTCAAGCCAACTTCCTAAGAGGAAGAGGAGGTGGCAAAGGTAGAGGAAGAGGCAGGAACAATAAAGATGGAGGCAAAGCTTGCTGGATTTGTGGTAAGACAAATCACTTAGCTAATGATTGTTGGCATAATAATCAGAATAATGGTGGATACAATCAAAATTATAATTCAAGAGGAAGAGGTGGCAGAAATCAAAGAGGTAATTACAGAGGTAGAGGTGGAAGAAATTACTTTGGAAGAAATGCAGGTAGAGGATTCCAAAGTCAACAATACAACAACACCTACTACAATTATGCTTCAGATCAAAAGGAAGATTCAACATTGATAATGAATGCAACTTGTGAAAGGCAGAGTGAAGATCAAAGAGTCTTCTACATTGACTCAGGGTGTAGCAATCACCTGAGTGGTAACATATCTTTGATGACTGATTTGGAAAGTAAAGTTTTTAATCATGTTGTTCAAACAGGTGACAACACAAAGCACAATGTGAAGTCAATAGGATCAGTGAAGGCCAAGGATGGAAGCACCTTATTGAGTAAGGTCTTGTATGTTCCTACAATCCCTAAGAATTTGATAAGTGTAGGTCAAATTGTTGAAAAGGGATATGAAGTAAGGTTTACTAATGATGGAGTATATGTGGAAGACCCTAGCCAAGGGTATAAACAGATTGTTTCAGGGAAAAAAGAAGGAAGACTATTTACATTGAAGATTCAGGGTAACATTGGTCATGCAATGTTCACATATGGAGGACATAAGATCTCTGAGTTAGATCTTTGGCACAAGAGGCTTGGACATTTCAATGAAAGAGGTATTAAAGATATGGTTAACAATGGTTCAGTGCTTGGATTGCCTAATGTTGCAGGTCAACATATGACATACAAATGTGAGGCATGTCAATTAGGTAAGGCTCATAAACATTCCTATTCCAAGCATGGTTTTATGCACTCAGAGAAGCTTGAGTTGGTACACACAGATGTGTGGGGACCATCAAAAGATTTCAGTATAAATGGATCAAGGTATTATGTGATTTATGTTGATGATGCTACTAGGTGGATCACTATCTATGTGATCAAAGATAAGTCAGAAGTGTTTAATACATTTAAACACTATCATGCATATGCAGAAAGAATTACAGGTCATAAGTTGAAGAGACTAAGGTCAGATGGAGGGGGAGAGTATTTCTCAAATGAGTTCAGTGATTACTTATGGAATGCAGGTATAAAAAGGGAAGTTACTTGCAGGTACTCTCCTCAACAAAATGGTGTTGCAGAAAGGAGAAATAGAACTCTTGTTGAGTTTGCAAGATCCATGATGAAGGAGAAAAATTGCCCTAATTATTTGTGGGCTGAGGCTGTAAATACAGCCACTTATTTGGTCAATAGGTTACCATGTAAAGCCTTGCAGGGTATGACACCATATGAGGCTTGGTGGGGTAAGAGACCTACCTTAGATCATTGCAGAGTATTTGGGTGTGTGGCATATGCATATGTGCCATCACAATTAAGGCACAAGTTGGAACCCAAAGCTGAAAAGTATGTTTTCATTGGTTATGATGATAAGCAGATGGGCTATAGATTGTGGAGTCCATCAACAAAGCAATTTATGGTTTCTAAGGATGTTACATTTGATGAACAAAGCACTTGGTATGCAGGTACAATCAACATCAATACAGGTGATGAAGAAGAAGTGAGTCAAAGAAAAGGTAAATCAAAAGTTCAAATATTTGATGAGCAAGAGAATAATGAAGTGCAGGTTGAGGTGGAAGAAACACCAAGATTTGATCCTGAATGTGAAGAGCCAGAAACCTCAAGGAGTGGAGAACTCAGAAGGTCTACAAGAAATAGGTGGCAACCTACAAGGTATAGTTATGATACTTCATTTCTAGCCACAAAAGATTATGCTTATATGGTGAATACAGATGAAGACCCTTCTACATATGAAGAGGCAAAAGGTAAGGAAAAATGGGAGAGTGCTATGCAGGAAGAATATGATGCACTATTGGAGAATCAAACTTGGGATTTGGTTCCTAAACCAAATAGTCAGAAGATTATTGGATGCAAGTGGGTCTACAAGACAAAAAGGTTTGCAGATGGAAGTGTGTCTAGATACAAAGCTAGACTTGTTGTCAAAGGGTTTGCTCAAACATATGGTATTGATTATGATGAGACCTATAGTCCTGTGGCAAAGATGACAACCATAAGGACACTTATTGCTATTGCTGCATGTAAAGGTTGGAAGCTATGTCAACTTGATGTGAAAAATGCTTTTTTGAATGGTTATATTTCAGATGATGTATTCATGGAGCAACCTCAAGGGTTCAGAGATAAAAGGTATCCAGATCATGTGTGCAAGCTCAAGAGAGCTTTGTATGGCTTGAAGCAGGCCCCAAGGGCATGGAACTATAGACTTGTGAAGTTCCTAAAAGAACTTGGATTTCAGGTGTCTAAAGCAGATAGTAGCTTGCTTGTCAAGGCAAGTGAAAATGGTTTCATATACATGTGCATATATGTTGATGATATAATTCTTACAGGTACAGATGAAGAAGGAATACAAAGGCTCAAGAGGCAAATGGAAAAGGAGTTCAAGATAAGTGACTTGGGAGACTTATCATACTTCTTGGGCATGGAGATAACATATACTCAACATGGAGTATTTGTGACCCAAGAAAGGTATTTGAAGAACTTGTTAATCAAGTTTAAAATGGATGATTGCAGGGTAGCACCTACACCAATGGAGGTGAATCACAAATTGAGTAAGTATGGAGGTGAAGAATTCAAGGACATGAGACAATATCAGAGTTTGGTTGGTAGCCTTATCTATGCTACTCTAACTAGACCTGATTTATCATATGCAGTAGGGGTTTTGTCTCAATTTATGCATTGCCCAAGGAAAGAACATTGGATTGCAGGACAAAGGGTGTTGAGGTACATTAAGGGTACACTCAATGAAGGTTTGTATTATGGGTTTACCTCAGATACAAATATCAAAATTTATAGTGATGCAGATTGGGCAGGTAATCCAGATGATAGAAGATCTACATTTGGATACATGTGTTATGTGGGAGATAAACTTATCTCATGGTGTTCCAAGAAGCAACATACAGTTGCTTTATCTTCTACAGAAGCAGAGTATAAAGGCATGGTTGAAGCTGCAAAAGAAGTAATTTGGGTCAAGACATTGATGAAGAGTTTTGACATTGTGCATGGGATACCAATTATATATGGAGATAACATGAGTTCATTGTATTTAGCTGCTAATCCTGTTTTTCATGCCAGGACCAAACACATTGAGATTCAGTATCACTTTCTAAGAGAGAAAGTGATGGACAAGGAGATTGAAGTCATACATACTTCAACAAAAGATCAGATAGCTGATATGCTTACAAAAAGCTTGGATGGACCAAAGCTACAGAAGTTTAAAGACATGGCAGGTATAAAGAAGAAAGGAGAAGACCTCAATTGATGATTGAGGGGGAGCTGTTGGTGCAGACCAATCACCAATTGAAGACTTGGAAGGTTAAAGAGTGAAGGAAGGATCAACCATTGAAGCTTGAAAGAAAGACATATTCAGAGGATAAGAGAAGTGTACACATATGTACATTAGTATAGTCATAGGTGACTCAGATCTTTGTTTGAGTAAGAATCTTGTACAAATTATCTATAAATACTTTGAGAAAAGTCGGGGCATGTATGAGAGCATATGTAGAAGCCAAGATTGAGGAAGTTAGAAGTCAAGAGATAGAGAAAAGTTAGTTGAGTTAGCTCTCATCACTCAGTTGTAAATTTCTGAGTTAATGAAGAAATTTTGCGCCCGATCTTTCCGTGTCTGCTCCTTCTGTGTTTGATCAATTGTGAAATCCTTTTGAGGATATCTAAGTTGTTAGTTAATGAGCCTGTGACCTGAATTTCAGAGTCTAATTGTAAACAGGCTAGGAGAATTGTGAGTAGGAACATTCATATGTGTTGAGTGTCTACAGTTCTCTGAAACAGGCGCAAATTTCGAGTTTAATCTTTTGGTCAGTGCTCACTCCATAGTTTAAAGTTTTGTGCAACCAAGCACTTAATCTTTAAGTTGGAAGGTGATCTACTCGTGGCTAAAAGCATTTGGCAAAACGGGTTAGATATTGTGAGAACCAAAGTTAAGAAGTTAGAGATGTCTAAATCGACTTCTCAGAAGTGCAGATTCAGACATAGGTAACTTGTGAAGACAATTTCTCAAGTTATACTAAAGCTTTTCAAGTGATTCAACTTGGAGGTGATGCGCAATCTCTAGGAGAAGATAAGTACAAAGTTTCATCAAAAACTTTACATGTTTGATAAGTCAATGTGAAGAAATTCTGCAGCAGACTTTTCTGTGTTTCACCTTCTTCACATATTTTCTCAGATTTGATAATTTGGAGATTGGACCTATAATTTAGTAAAGGTTTTGACTTACTCTTGATATAGAGGTGTTCTAAATTCAAGAGTAGGTTGTTCTTTTGGAGATTAACACTCTCCATCAAAAAGAAAGGCCATGCCATCAAGGATTGCAGAAAGAAGCAAGCTGATGAACGGAATGGGACTGTAAAATCATCATGGAAGAACAAAGAGTCTGCAAACAACACAGAGCTGGAACTTTGGGTAGCTATTGAAGAGGTATGTTCATCTGCTCAAGCTCGTATTGATGAGCCATGGATTTTAGATAGTGGAGCTTCTCGCCATATGACTAGTAAAAAGGATTGGTATAGTTCCCTAGTGCCTCTACGGGAATCCATCAATGTAGTGGTGGGAAATGACTCCAAGTGTCCAGCTGAAGGAACTGGAACCATCTCTTTTATCACTTCTCCAGGTGTTGAGAAAAAGTTATCCGATGTTCTCTATGTACCTACACTCAAAAGAAATTTGTTGTCAGTTTCTGCAATAACAGATCGTGGACTCGAAGTTCACTTCAATAAGAGTGGTGCGGAAATCATGGATTCATCAGGTAATGTTGTAGGTAAAGGCACACGACGGGATAACTTGTATGAGTTAAGTGCTTTAACTGCTACAGAAGATAAAGATGTAAGCAGGTTATGGCACCAACGATTTGGGCATCTCGGATTTGCAGTTTTGAAGGAGATGCAACGAACAGGGATGGTTGCTCATTTGCCTACATTTTCAGAGTTGTAGGAACCTTGTGAAGCTTGTATGATGGGCAAGCAACAACGAAAGGCGTTTCCAAGAGAGACCAGCAATCGATCTCAAGCTCCTCTAGAGTTGGTACATGCTGATCTCTGCGGTAAAATGTCTACACCTGCTTTAGGAGGATCTTTCTACTTCTTGCTGTTAGTCGACGATTATAGTAGAGAGATGTGGGTTTATTTCATTCGAGAGAAGGCTGATGCTTTTGAAAAATTTAAAGCGTGGCATAAGTATGTAGAAAATGAATCAGGAAGGAAACTGAAGAAATTTAGAACAGATAGAGGAGGTGAATTCTTGTCAACAGAAGTCAACAATTACTGTAAGGAGCATGGTGTGAAAAGGCAACTTACCACAGCTCATACACCTCAACAAAATGGCGTTGTTGAGCGCAGGAACAAGACAGTAGTTGAAATGGCTCGTTGTATGTTAAAGGCTCAAGACATGCCTGATTCATTCTGGGCAGAAGCAGTCAATACAGCAGTCTACATCCTCAATCGAAGCTACACAAAAGCTCTGAAGGGGATGACTCCTCAAGAAGCATATTCTGGTAAAAAGCCTTCAGTTTTGCATTTTAGAATTTTTGGTTGTTTCTGTTATGCACATATTCCTGATTCAACAAGATCAAAGTTGGATTCAAAAAGCAAAAAGTGTGTCTTCCTAGGATATAGTGAAGAGTCTAAAGCATACAGGTTATGGGATCCTGAGGCAAGGAAGATTTTTGTCAGCCGAGATGTGGTGTTTGATGAACGACCACACTTAGTAGAAGATAAAGGTAAATCTACTATCTCATCAAACGAAGAAATATCTCACCTTGTGCCTATCAAAAGACAGGTTAAAGTTGAGGAGGAGGAAACATTTGATGGAGAAATTTCCTCAATAAAAAGCCAACCAATTGTAGCTGCACAGCGTAAGCCACTACCGAAGTGGGCACAACAGCTCTTTGATGATCACAATCCACATGTAGATGCACCAGAATCATCATCGGATGGATTACGAAGATCAAAGAGAATAGAGGAGCAAAAAAGAGCCTCAGAACACATTGTTAACATGGCTCTAATGGCAGATATCATGGGTTCAATAAAGGAACCTACCACCATTGAAGAAGCCATTGATGATCCAGGTTGGAGAGCGGCAATGCAGTCTGAGTATGATAGTATACTCAAAAATGATACATGGGATCTAGTCGACTTGCCGCCAAAGAAGAAGGTAATAGGTACTAAATGGATTTGGAAAGCTAAGTATAAAGCTGATGGAACATTAGAAAAGTATAAGGCACGATTAGTTGCACAGGGTTTTTCACAGATTGAAGGATTTGATGTTCAAGAAACTTTTGCACCAACAGCACGCATGACAACTATTCGGACGGTACTTGCAGTAGCTGCACAAAAGTCTTGGCCTATTTTCTAGATGGATGTCAAATCTGCATTTTTGAATGGTCACCTCAAGGAGGAGGTATATGTATCTCAACCACCAGGTTTTGAGGTGCCCAATTCAGAAAATAAAGTTTGCAGGTTGAAGAAAGCTTTGTATGGACTTAAGCAAGCTCCACGGGCTTGATACCAACGAATAGATCAGTTTTTCAAAAATATGGGTTTTGAAAGAAGTACTTCTGATGCTAACTTGTATGTAACAAAAAGGGATAGCAAGCTAGTTGTTGTCATTGTATATGTAGATGATTTGATCATTACAGGAGATCATCAGGAACTCATCAATCAAACTCGGATCAGCTTGGGAACTGAGTTTGAAATGACAAACTTAGGTCTACTCCATTTTTGTCTGGGAATTGAAGTATGGCAAAGGAAGGATGGTATTTTCATCTCACAACAAAAATATTCCAAAGAAATTCTCAAGGCATTTGGAATGACGGACTGCAAACCAACTAGCACACTTATGGAGGTAAATCATAAGCTATCTATGGATGATAACATGCCTGATGTAGATGCTAAGAAGTATAGGAAGCTCGTTGGAAGTCTTATTTTTCTGTGCAACACTAGACCAGACATTTGCTATGCTGTTGGAGTGTTAAGCAAGTTTTCCAACAAACCTAAGGAGAGTCATTGGAATGCTGGAATGCGAATTCTAAGGTACATTGCAGGAACCTTGGATTTTGGTATTTTGTATACCACAGGTGATACACTCCAAGGATATTGTGATTCAGATTGGGCTGGAGATTGTGATTCTAGAAAATCAGTTTCTGGATATTGTTTCTCACTTGGTTCAGGAATATTTTCTTGGGTAAGTAGGAAGCAACCAACTCTCGCACTCTCCTCCACTGAAGCAGAGTACAAAGCAGCTTGTTTTGCTTCTTGTGAGGCAGTCTGGTTAAGGAGAATTCTTGCAGATCTAGGCTTTCCAGCAAATATGCCAACTGTACTCAAGTGTGATAATCAAAGTTGTATGGCTATTGCAAAGAACCCAGTATTTCATGCTCGCACCAAGCACATAGAAGTACAGTACCATTACATTCGTGAGCTAATTGAAGATGAAATTGTGGAGCTAGAATATTGCCCAACAGAGGCAAATTGTGCTGACATATTCACTAAAGCACTTGGAAGAGAGCAGCTCAACAAGCATCTTCAACAGATGGGCATAGGACCGAGACCTACTTGATTTATCATCCGTTAACATTGAGGGGGGGTGTTAGTATATGATCAATGTCTACCCCTAATGATTGTATGCACATTCTGTAAGGCCCCCTTTATGAGGAGAAGCCAAGCGTGCATTACCCAATTGATGGGAATCCCAACTTGCATGTTGGATGAAGGTCATATTGGACCATGTAAGGTATTATAAGGAAAGGGAGTTACCAGGGTCCCCAATTGTGGGGTCCGGGGCAGCGGTGAGCAGCCCCGACTGGGGGGTCCAAGGGGGCCAGCGGGCCCCCTGGTGGGGGTCCGGGGGCAGTGCCCCCGGCGCAACGGTAAAGGGAATATTCCATGGAATATTCCCTGTCAGAGTCAGAAATCATTTATATTTGTTAGGTCGGTTCAACCAGTCTAAGCCGTGTATGGCAATTATGCGGGCGGTGGCCGCCCATGCTCTACCGCCCATGTATAGCCATCCATGGCAGGCCACCCATGATCCTATATATACATGACTTCTGCACTACCTAAGACACCGAGTTGAGCCAGCATACCTCTACCTTGTATCTCCCTATCTAGAGTTGTCTAGATCACCATTTAAGCTCTACCTTGAGAGCGCATGGGTGGACAACGCCATCATCTTTGTACTTGCTGCTAGTAGAAAATTGTTGAGAATCTCCTATATCTGTTATCTTCTCTGTTATTGCTCCTGTGTTATATTGCGTAACTATTGTCTTACAACGTATCCATGGCCATTTGGATCATTTGCTTGACAACAGGTTTTAATTGAGTGACATCCACATTTAACCAAGTGGTAGGTATGCTAGGTTCTGCTCCTGTTGTTACATCTTTCCCTTGAGCCACGTGTAATGTGGTGTCATGGGGCTACCTGATATGAAGTTGGATCCTCGGTTCAGCCATCATGTGGTCAATCTTGCCTTGAGGTGTATCATCTGGCACTTCAATCACAGTTGGCTCTTTGTTTTGTAGTAGTCCTGAGTCTGCGTTCACTGGAGTTTGTATTTCTTCTTGGAGAGGTGGCATGGGAGCTTGATTTGTCACGGGAACTTCTTTCACGCTTATCTTTGATTGGTCATTCAGTTGAATCACATGCACGTTGTCACGGGGTTGTTCTACGCTCTTTGCCTGCGACTATTGGTTGTCCGGTGTGACTTCGACTTGATTAATCTCTGTCCAATCTTCATTGTGCGTTTCTGTTTGTATATCCGTATCCAGAGTATCTTTTTCGTGCCTAGATTCTGCATCAGAGTTAGAATCTTCTAAACCTAATTCTTTGTATCTGGCCACTTGTTCAGGGGTCTGTTCTTTATCTTTTTGTCTCCTTTCTTTGCTGGCTTGCCTGTAATGGTGACCTTGGATATTCAAATTTACTTGCCCCCGCATATACTGATGTGTTTCTTCTAGGGCAGCGGAGAGATCTCTTTTAGTAATTGGTTGTTGGGTGCCAGGAATCTGTGGCAATGTGTGTGTCCTCTTTGATTGGGGTGTAGCCTAGGCTTCTTCCTCCCTAAGACGCTTTGTACCCCTCATGGGTTTCTTTGAACTGGTTCCTCCTTCGTCCATAGAGATGACTGTATTCTTTTTCTTTGGAACCGTCGCTGACTTGGCATATTTGGCGAGCTCTACTGAGGTTGGCATCACACGCAAGCAGTTCTTCATATCTAGTGCCTCATAAATAAGTAGGGTCAAGGCCGAACTACCATTCAGAAACTTTTTCTGAACCCACTTCTTCTTTACTTCAAATAGATGTTCTTGAACATATGGAGTCATATTTACTTGATTGCCGACTTGCCTCATAGCATGTGAGAGCAATTGCACCATGATCTTTTGAGGTGCTATATATCTATGCATGCTTGGAAAACAAAAGTGCTGGTGCACTAAGCGAACAGCATCTTCAATATCCGTTCTGCTGATGTCCAAAAAGGATCTCTTTTTCGGATCATGACATTCATCTTTGACATTTGTGATTCCCTCTTGATTCCATCCAAAAGCCTTATTAATCAGCTCATGAGTGAATTGAATTGTCTTCTAGGCACCAACTTTATCCAGTACTCGTGCCTCTGGGACTGATATCTTATTCGATGCAGGCTGAAGTGTATTCATCACTTGCGTACATTTCGTGAAATCTGGTAGATAAATAGGTAGTCTGAGAAACGCATCCATTCTTGCTTGTGTCCACACATCTTTCATGCGCGGTAATCCTTGTATGATTGTCTTAAAGTCTTGGGACATGATAGGGAAGTAGTGATCCTTGTCCATGATTTTGATAGTGGGCATGAAAATGAGATCTGATACTGGTTGGTCATCTAGAAACCAATGGCCTCTTGCTTTTGTTATTGATTCTAATGGAAGACGTTGAACCTCTTCCTCTTGCGTCGCTTCGGAATTAGTAGATGCCATCTGCACTCGATATAGAGTATGAATTAGTGGCAAAATAGTATCAGAAGTCCTCCTTCATTTGTCTTTCATAAGATTGGCAATGCTCTGCGTGAACGGTGTCGTCCCTTCCCCGTGGGTGTGATAAAGGTAATACCTGGGTTTTTTTCTATTTTTAGTTATTTTTATGTTTTTATCTGAAAGAAAAACAGAAAAGTTAGTTCATAGCCGAAGCGGTTATCGATTTTTTTAGTAATTTTCTTTAGATTATGTACAAGTGCTCTCCTATTTCCCAATAGGGAAAATGTGCTTCACTATCCTGAAGTAGAAAAAGAAGGTGCCGAATGCTTGGCCTTGTAATGCGGCCCTATCATGCATACTTTGGATTCTGGTAGCTCCAAATGTGTGCCACTCGAATTATTTGGTAGATGCATACAGCTTGTCTTGCTTTTCAGCATCCAGATCTGCTTCATCTTGTTGGAACAGATTGTATTCCTAACATTTCTGAAGAATATGGTGCTTCTCATGTTGTTCGTCTGCTTTAATTGTTTTTTGAACCTTGGAATGGTTATTGAAGCACATGTAGACTCTTTCTCTGTCCTGTAGCTATTCACCTTTAGTTGTTTTGCCTTTAGACCATACTGATTTTCCTTGTGCCTAGAATCTTCCTTTCTGATGCTTGTTTTTTGAATACGTGACCTGGGAATCCATATTTGTGTTCGGTCCGACTGGGCGGCTACCACCTTCTTAGGAATCCATACTTTACCAATTCTTTGTGGAATTGAATATCCAGAGTGATTTACATACTGAATCTGTGGGTTCTTCTGATGTAGCAAGTAGTTCTTTTGTTGAAGATATGCAGCCATTTGGTCCTTCTTTATCCAAGCTTGTCGAGTGTAAGGAATGGGGTATATTCTAATAGGTGCAGACTTGGGATTACTCGGAGAACTAGTCTCTCTTGTGCATGGTTCTTCGCTAAGGCTGTTTTCAGATAGAATGACACTCTTGTGACTTGCTAGATTAGAAAATGGCGTGCAAGCAGACTTCTGTGTATCCTCACATGAAGTACTTGATGAAGGGGTTTCCATAGTGCTAGTGAACATACATGCATCACTTTGTTCATTTGAGTGAGTTTTTGGTTCTATACCTGCGGCTTTGATTGGTCATTTGTCTAGCATGCTGAATACTTCACGATGTCCTATCTTGGCTGAGATGTATCCTAAGGCCAATTGAATAGTTACTTCATATTCGTATATCCAGTCTTGACCTAACACTAGGTCTTCGAATAAGTCCTTATCATGACATACTAAGAGTTTTTGTTCCATTGTGTTGTTTCCTAAGTGTAGAGGCAAGATAATCTCTCCTATACACTTGGTGATCTTTCCTCCTATTCCAATCAGTTGTGTCTTTGATGGACGTAATTCTTCCTTGAGTTGCTGCGTGAATGAAAATCTGATGCAGCTTATAGCGGCTCCTGTGTCAATGAGAGCATTCACTAAGTGGTACTCCGTTTTTCCGGCTCCCAAATTCAAATATGGTTGTGTCCTTTGTTGACCTAGGATTTCAGTGGCTCTAAAATTAGCCATTGGGATGAGTTCCTCTCCTTGGCGATATCTCTCATCCACTCTTTTCGTTTCCTAATCTGCTCTAGTGCTTCTTGTCTGGCTTCCTCTCATATTCTTTCTTCCTCTAGACGTCTATTTTTACCCGTTATCAGTCGTGACATCATTTCTTCAGTCAATGGCTCTAAATATTTTTTTACTCGACATCCACTGATATAATTTGGCAATACTTCTCCATCTAGAGTTGCTAAGCTGATGGCTCCGCTGGTGGATATGCGATTGATGATTAATGGGCCATATCCTCTTTTTTGTAGTTTCTTTGCATGTTGTTTCAGGGTATATACCAAAACTAAATCTCCTTCCTTCAAATTTTTGTCTTTAACATGAGCATCAAAATATGCCTTCTGTCGCCTTTTAGCAGCATAAATCCCTGCTACTTCTTGTAACCTAGTTTCATGTAGCTTCTCTATTTGATCCAATTGAGCTGAGAGTTCATGTCCATTCCACTCATAGGTTGTTGCTACCCTGAGAGTGGGCATTAGGAAATCAATTGGTAAAATAGCATTCTGCCCATACACTAAGTTAAAAGGAGTAGTGCCTATGGCAGTTTTGTAAGCTACTCTGAATGCCCACAAGGCGTGATGTAATTGTTTGTCCCAATCAGATCTACCATTGTTCACAATTTTAGTGAGAACTGTGCACAAGATTTTATTTGAACTTTCGGCTTGTCCATTGGCTTGTGGGTGATAAGGGTATGATTTTTTATGAATTACCAAGAATTCATTCAGTAAGGCTTCTATCACTTCATTCACAAAATGCATACCTCTATCACTCACAATTTCTATTGGTAGTCCAAATCTAGTGAAAACATTCTCGAAGAGAAACTTGGCCGTAGTCCTTGCATCGTTTTTCTTGGTAGCTTTGGCTTCAACCCATTTGGTCAGATAGTCTGTGGCTACAGTTATATATTCGGCATGTGATCCTTTAGCTGGGGGGCTAACAGGTCCTATGAAGTCTATTCCCCATTTAGTGAAAGCTCTGGAACTCATCATGGGTTTTAATGGCATTTCATCTCTTCTAATTGGATATTTCGTTCGTTGACATGTATCACACCTTTGCACATATGTGACTGCATCTTGATGTAGAGTTGGCCACCACATTCCTGCAAAAAGAATCATTTTTGTTGTTTTATCTGCAGAGAAATGTCCTCCTGCAGCTCCTCTATGTGCCATCTCTAAAACAGCAAGATACTCTTCTTCATGAATGCACACTCGCAAATGACCATCTCTTCCTCATTTAAAGAGTTGTTTTCCTATAAGAGCATAGTCCTTGCTTTGTTCTACAAGTGCTCGTTTTCTTGCTAAAGTGGCTCCTTCTGGGTACTCTTGGGTCTTTAAGAACTTTACCAGAGGCATGCTCCATCTTGGTGCTACAGTGGAGTAGCATAGAGTGGAGTTCTCTTCTAGATTCCGTTCTTGACAGGTTGGGCAGGCTGATACATAGTTATGCGCATCCCTCTGCATGGTTGGCCAATATATGCCCAATCTCTTTAGTGTTTGCCATGTTCCATTCGCATTTAATTGAGTTTTCCATTGATTTACATGTGCTTTTTGAAGCCACATTTCTTGTTCCTCTTCTTCTACGCATCTCATGAGTAATCCACTTGAGTCTTGGTGATACAAACTTCCAGCAATGATATGAAGATTTTTAGCCTTCCATAGGTCTTGGGTTTGGTTTGGTGTGATCCCATCTTTAGGTCCATGAGTGAGTATAGGGATCAACTTTTCTGCCCATTGGGGACATACTTCGAGGTTAAACAGGTACGTGCCAGGCAGATCATCCGGTACTCCTATGGGTGGTTCTCCATGTGTCATTCTTGATAGGTGATCCGCTCTTATGTGGGTATTTCCTTTCTTGACTACTCCTTCAAAATCAAATTCCATCAACAATAGAAACCATCGTACTAGTCGTCCCGTATTACAAGGCTTATTGACTAAGTACAGTAGGGCTTGATGATGAATAAAGAATTTGAATTTGTTTGCCAATAAGTAGTGTCGAAACTTCTGTACTTCATACACCATCCCTAGGCCTTCTCTTTTAGTCGTGGTATAATTGCGTTATGCTTGATTCAATTGTCTACTGGCATAGGCTATAGGGTGATCTAACTTTCTTGCATCTGCGGGTTGAGCTAGGATGCAACCAATGGCAAACCTGGAAGCATCTACGTGAATATGAAATGGCTTATTCCAATTGGGTACTCGGAGGATTGGTGCTGAACTCAATCAACTCTTTAATTCGTTAAAGGCCTTTTCACATTCTTCAGTCCAGTTAAACTGAGTCAATAATGCATAAAGAGGTCTAGCAATTATGGCATACATATGTATAAATCTTCGGTAGTATCCACAATGTCCCATAAATGCTTGGACTTCCTTAGCAGTCTTTGGTCTTGGGAAATCTAGAATCACTTTGATTTTTTCTTCATCAGTTGAAATTCCATTTTTAGAGACAATATGTCCTAATATTTTTCCTTGTCGAACCATGAAGACACATTTTTCTGGGTTGAGGCATACTATATATTGTCGACATTTGGCAAAGATCTTTTCTAGTTCAGGGATATGCTCTGATTGTATAGCTGAGTAAGTGCATAAATCATCCACGTATACCTCCATACTCTTTCTCAGGAATTCTTTGAATACATGGCACATCAATCTTTGGAAAGTGGCTCGGGCATTGGTTAGGCTGAAAGGCATAACCCTAAAGGCATACACTCCCCATTCAGTTGCAAAAGCTGTTTTATGTTGGTCCTCTGGAGCAATGGCTACCTGATTATATCCTGAAAAGCCGTCCAATAAACTGTAAACTTCCTTCCCTGCCACCCTTTCCAGAAGATGATCCGTGATGGGTAATGGGTAACTATCCCTTATGGTAGCGGCATTTACTTTTTTTAGATTTATGCATACTCTTAACTTACCATTCTTTTTTGGTACAACCACCAAAGGCGACACCCATTCCGTGTGTTCGATCTCGTAAATAAATCCAGCATCTAACAACTTATCTATCTCTTCCGTTATCTTTGCTGAGTAAACATTGTTATATGTGTAAGGTCTTTGTTTGGAAGGTTTAGCTTCAGATGTCATAGGGATTCTATGTGCACATATAGATGGATCTACTCCTTTCAAATCCTTATATGTCCAGGCAAAGACATCCTTGTATTCCCTTATGAGTCTATTAACTCTTGTTCTTCCTCCATTGAGACATCCTGTCCTATAAAAATACATCCTTCTTCTCCTTCCTCTAAGGTTACTACTATTTTCTTGGTCTGCTCTTTGTTGTCATATGCTATTCCTGGCTGTGCTTCTCGTTTTGGCATTTGAATAGCAATTCTTCTCTCTTCTACTTCATATTTTTTGAAGTGGGTGGGCACTTCAAAGTGGTCTTGAGGCTTGTTTTCTTCGTCAATTTTTTCTTTTTCTAATCCAAGCCCCTCTTCCTGTGTTGGTTCTTGATTTATTTCATTAGTTATGGCACTTACTTCTAGTATTCCACTTTCTATTTCCATTCGCTCTTGCTCCATTTCAATGCTCTCATAGTCCTCCTTCCATTCCTTTTCGATCACTTCCCCTTCTTCAGCCTCTTGAAGAACTACCACGTATAGACTAACGTCATATCCTTCCTCATCAATGCATTCATTCATGGTTATCACTTCTTCGTTTACACACACATCGAGAGTGGCTAAAATCTCCATCCAACCATGAGGTTCAAATTCTTTATCTAGGAATATTTGAGGCATATAGGCTAGATCTTGTACTGATCTAGCAACTCCTTGCCTTTGCTGCCATCCTTTCCTCCTATCCTCTTCCTTTGTCGCAATTTGGCATATCCATAGATGAGTGTCTTTGTTCATCCATGATTGATCACTTGAACCGATACTATGAATCGACTGATTATCTTCCTCCTTATGAATTTGATTCCATTGTAAGGGGGGAACATCTGGATATGTATATGTGTGGAGATTTATTCTTGTGGTGGTTCCTTCATGATGTAGGTATACAACGTCTTTTCCCCAATCTTGCACTACCTTTACTTGTCTCATGAAAGGTCTTCCAAGTATCATTTCATAATTGCTAGGCCTTTCAAATTGACATATTGCTAAGGTGTGCTCGAACTCAACTCCACAAGTGGTAAAAACTACTCGTTCCAATAATCCCAAGGGTCATTCAGTGTGTCCGTCTGCCATTTGTATCTTCATGCGTGTTGGTCTTAGAGCTAGTTTTCCCCATTTCTCCCAGATTTCTTTAGTAGCAATTCCTACTCCAGCTCCAGAATCTAAGATGGCTTTAGTGGTATAACCCCTATAGGTAATTGGAAGGAAAGTGTTTCCTTCATCTCCCTCACTAAAATCTCCTACCTTATCGACTGGGATTTTTACTGTGTTTACTTCATCAGACATCTCCTTCTCGTCCACCTTGATCTCCAATTGGCTGGTCAGTTTCTCTTTCAAATGTGGTTTGACCTTTAACAATTCTTTCAATGTCAGAGTGCAAGGATTTTTACCTTTCTAAGGTGTTGTATGATATCCGACGTTTGGACAGATGGGTTCAGTTCTTTTTTTCTCATTGAGGGAATGAGGTATAATTCTGAATTATGTTCGTACTCTCCTGTGTAATTTGGCAACACCTTTACACTATCATTTTCTTCGTTACTTGGATCAATTGGTATTATTTCTTCTGAATTCAGTTCAGGTATGGAGTCTTCAATTTCACCTTCTGCTTCTAGCTCCTCAAAGGGTGGGTCTATTCCTTCCACTTTCTTCCATCGGTCTTCTTGGATTCTTGCCCACAAATCTTTAGGCCATTCCCCTTCTACTTCGGGAACAATGGAGCCTTCCCTTGTATCCTCACAACACTTCCCATTATGTGTCTCACCTGGTTCAGTTTTCTCGGGGTCCTTAGGGATGATACACTCTTGGAATTCTTTTTCAGGAATTCGTGAACTAGGTAGTCGAAGGACAGGTTTTTCTAAGGTCTGTTGAGCCACTTCAATTAATTTTTTGCATATCTCCAACCTTTCTTTCTCTAGGTCACCTCTTGGATATTCTCTTTCATGTTGTTCGATGGTAGGTCATGCTCTAATCCACATGGCTAATTCTTCAGGCATGGGATCTGCTAAAACTGATCCTACCTCTTCTTTTTTATACTTTCCATTTTTATTTTCTTCTTCAAATTTCTGTTTCTCTTTTGGATTTTGTTCGCTCTTCTCATTTTCCTTCTTTTGTAGTAATTTTTTTTCCTTTATCCTATCTCTACGGTTCTTCCATCTCTGTGTTCGTTTACTTGTAACACTTTTCGCAGGCTCTTCCGAGTCTTCAACTAGTTGAGGTGTAGGTATGTTCATTTCTCTGTCACCTTGATCATTTTCTTCAGTTTTGTCTGGGTTCTCTCTAGCTTTGGCTCTAGTTATTGCTTTCAATGGTATAGTGTACTCCTTATCGCTTCCAGATGATTCTATCACTTCTATCATGTTAATCTACACGTTAGAGTTAACTTTGTTGGGGTTCTTGGGGCAATCTCTGAAAAGGTGTTCTTTACCACAATCACTACAATATCCTTCCTAGACCCGCTGTGGTGGTGGTGGGTTTGGTAGTGTACATTCTTTGATATAATGATCACCTCCGCATCTATAACATGGTCCTCTAGGTACAGGCGGTCTGTTCATAGGTCGGGGGGGTATGGATGCTCTAGGGGCTGTGTACATCAATGACACATAGTCCTGCTCATATCCGTAGGAACTATCTGGCTTTTCCATGCCATAGGTATATGGTTCATACATTTGTCCATATTCTATCATAGAGCTCTCATAACTGGGATAGTTTCCTTGACTATGGTCATAAGATGAGTCATATGGTTCATTACTAGGCAATGGTGTGGCTGGAACTATTGCTCTCTCTAGGTTTTCTTTAGGTTGAGCCATTTTCACTAAGACAACATTTTGAGGATGGGGTGGTTGTTGTTTTAACACCGGTTGTGGTTGAGTGTACCCTTGATAAGCATATGGTCGTGGTACAAGTGCCTGTTGCTGATATGTGGGATATCTAAAGGCTTCTCCTCCTAGATCTCTCTGAGGGTATCCATAAGGTCTCATGACAGGTTGTGCAGGTCTTGATTGCCTATTGTAAAGACAATTTTCCGAGCTGTGATTTGTGTATTTTTGTTCTATGCTGCAATATTGTAAAGGGCCTAGAACGGGTGGTCTATTGTAAGCATAGGCAAGTGGTGGGACTATTCCCCTAGTGCACAAATGAGAAGGATGATCACCTCCACAATGCATACATCTTCTAAGCATGGGCATTCTCATTGGGTTGTTAGGGTAGTTCCTCTATCCTTGAATGTTCAACTTCTTTGCTACTAAGTCAGCTATTTCCTCTACGTTGTTCTTAGGGTTTGATGTGCCCCTGGCTGAATCTTCACTTTTGATACAACCTTGAGGTATTTTCAGATCCTCTGCTAGATTGTCTTCTAGGTCGATACATTCCTTCATACACTCTTGCAAAGTTTGAACTCTTTTTACATATACCAAAGATCTTAATGATCCATTCAATAATCCTTCCAAAAATAATGACAGCATTTTGTTTTGAGTAGGCCTCTCTTCCACTGGGCATCTATCCACATACTGCTTGAATCTTCTTGCTACCAATCTCACTGATTCTGTAGGAGCTTGCTTAAAGCTATGAATCAACGATGACGAGTTGTTTTTAATTCCAGACTTAGTGAATTCCTCAATCATTTCTTGATAGACTTGTTCCATATTTTGAAAATTGTTAGGATCTAATGGCTGGAACCAAGCTAAAGCTGTGTCTGTCAAAGTCAGACTAAAGACTCATATTGGATCAAGAAATCTTCTACTTGTTCGGCTCTAATTACTTGCTTAAATTCAGCTACATGATTGTAAGGTTCACTAGAGCCATCATAGTGATTTCTCATGCATTTGGCCACTTGAGTTGGCCTTAATCTTCTTCTTGCTTCAGGCGGTCTAGGTATCACAGGGAAAACAGGTCTCCCTATCGCTATACCAGGTCCTCTTGCTACAGGTGGTCTAACTTGGGCAGGAATTCCATTCCATGGGTCAACAGATGATTGAGACCGATAATTAGGGTTATTTGCAGGCATAGCAAACTGCACATGTGGTCTAACCGGAATTTGAGTTTGTTGTGTTTGTCTTGACTGCTGAAATGAATTATTCTGAGAGGTTCCATGTGGGTTTTGTGAAGTAGTGGCTTGATCCCTCGGGGGAAACACTGGAATGTTATGATATTTCAACCCGGCTCTCTCTGAATATGTTAGGGGCCAATACCTTCTCTGGTTTTTGTCCAAATATGTGATGATGGTGGGGAAGTCAGGATCTTGTAACTCATAGACAGTCACGGGGTTAGGGGCTGATTCCCATAATGAAGAGTAGGCTCTAAGGAGATGCTCCATTCCATTGATCAAATACACGTCCATTAAGGAGTCATCTTGGGGAATCAGGTCTCCTCTCCAAACCCTAACAACAGTAGATATCCCTCTAGGTGTGGTCACTTGCTCTTCATTTCCGTCTTCCTTAAGGTTTGGAGCAGTGTTTTCTTCCCCAAGTTCATTGATATTTTCAGGATGTTCTGTAACAACATACTGGATGTCCCTTTTATCCATATACAATCCTCCTGCATACTTAACTACTGGCCTAGGCACTATGTAAGCATTTGAAGCTTTCTTCAGTCTGGCCACCGATCTATTTAGACCATCTAGGTAGACATGTATCTCATGTTGATTGGTGGTCACATATTCTAAAGATGTCCGATATTCTCCCTCAATAATTGACATCATGCCAATCATTGGTGCAGTGTTTTGCATATCCTCTGAAGCCATAGGAATTTCTTCTTCTGACTCACTAGAGGTTTCAGAGTAATGTGAACGGCTACTTGGTTCGGCTACACTTCCTACAGAAGAGATCACAATTCTTCGGCTTCCTAGGGTTCTCCCAGATCTTAAGTTCATCCACTTAAAAGCTTTGATCAGCCCTTGCCAACCTCTAGCTTCTAGAGCTCTTCACTATGGGTCAGAATTCTAGAAAAATTTGGCTAGGAAAGGACTGACTATGAAATCTCAAGTCACGATACTTGGCCCAAAAAGTTCACGATACTCAACCTTTTGACAAGACGATAGATGATACTTGGATGAACACGATACACGATACTTGGATGAGACGATACATGATAGTTGAAGAACTTGATACACTATATTTGAGCAACACAATACTCGATACACAGGAAACACGATACTTGATACTCCAAAAAACAGGATACTCGATACTCCAAAAAACACGATACTCGATACTCCAAAAAACACGATACTCGATATACGATACTTGATCACACGATACTTGAGATAGCACGACACACGATACTCGATACTTGTGAAGTATCGCGATCAGGGATCGCACGATACTCGATACTTGTGAAGTATTGCGATCAAGGATCACACGATACTCGATACTTGTGAAGTATCGCAATCAGGGATCACACGATACTTGATACTTGTGAAGTATCGTGATCAGGGATAACACGATACTCGATACTTGTGAAGTATCGCAATCAGGGATCGCATGATACTTGATACTTGTGAAGTATCGCGATACTCAACCACAGGAGATCACGATACTTGTTAGGTATCGCGATACTCGACCGCGGGAGAACATGATACTTGACACTTTTTCAGTTTTTTGCAAGTGTGTTTTGAATTTAAGATGAATATGTGTGTTTATCAAGCTCTTCTACCCTCTCCTCACCAACTATATCACCCAAAATATACTTTCTAAGCCCTATCAGACCCTCACGATACCTACCGCAGATCGTTTGGCAATGATACTTAATTTTTGATTGATGAAGATAAGTAGCAGATTGAATTGCTCACCTTAGAGGCTCTTTCCCAAATCTTCTATCACTCTCTCTAGCTCTGTGTTGCTCCTAATCTCCTTTCTTACTAGATAGGATACTCGGTTGAAGACTTCTCTCGATACTTGCTCAGAAAACAAGTAACTTGGGAAAGTCGACTTTTTTGGCTTTTATACTTTTTGAGAAGCTCTCCTAACTACAAGGACTCAACAAGACTAAGATTAAAACTACTCTAGCTTTCTAAACTCTCTTCTTCCTCCTACTCTACTCACTCCACTTACTTCCCTAGACTAATAACTCACTACACACACTTCAAGAGTGAGAAGTAGTAAGTGCGGATGAAAGTGACTTACCAAAGTAGAGAAAATCACTACTCCTCCTCTTGCTTCAATGCAAAAAGCTACTTACCATCACACGAATGCCTCGGTTTGATTCGACACTCCCCGGCAACAGCGCCAAAAAATGTGTGTACCTAAGAACCAACTTAGGGACTTGTGGAGAAAGAGACTATACCTCAATCCCCCTCAAGTTCATATAGTGGGGATTCACGCTTTAATTATCAATCCGATGAGTATCAAAACCTAGCCGAGTGTGTGAAGACATGCATTCAAATGACCATCAATGCAAATGAGCTACTCAAAGAGTGTAAACAAGGCAAAGACTATTCCAAACAAGCTTCAACTGTCAGTTATGGTGTCACGATACTTGGTGCAGAAGCCAATAGTAAATTGAGCTTTTCTCTCAACTCCGAGCTCCAAATATAACAAATAGCATATGCCTTTCAAAGCTCTCGAGAAGACGCATCCAATGGCAGTATTTTCACTCAATTCTGACGCTTTTACTTCAAGTTATGAGCAAAATACTGAGTCAAAGGAATGACCTTCCTACACTTCAGCACTTCCTACACTTACACACACACCTTAACCACAGCAAACAAACACTTTCATGGATAGACAACACTTCCTAACACTCTTTTCAAGCATCACACATGCATACAAGCTCACAAAGAAAATGATACAGAGAGGAGAAGACACAAATTCGAAATTCTGTGCTCTTGATTATCACAATGGCAAAAAGTCTTTACAAAGAGTCACAAATTGACTTATATACATGTGCCCTAAAAATGGTCCTTTCACACAAGAGACCGGAACTTTATTCACTAAAAGGTTAATTTCCTACTAATTTACATGGGTAAGCTACTAATCTTCTGTGGGGATGCATCTAGAGGACTCCTCTAGTGCTTTTACATCGGAAATTATATTACAAAATGATTATGATACAAAAATATGGTGTCCAAATTGGAAAAATTTTGGGGCCCTTCTTTTTCTCTGCTTTGTGCTCTCTTTGCTCTGCAACAAGATCCTATTGATTATCATTGGTCCATAGCCTCTTTTCTCTAATTTTCATGCATGTTGCTTCAATGTGTAGACTAGGACCAAGTCTCCTGCTTTCAAGCCTTTATCCTTCACATGTGTATCGAAATACGTCTTTTGCCTCTTCTTGGCTGCATAGATTCCTGCTACGGCTCTCAATCGTGTTTCACCTAAACATTCAAGATCAAATATTCTAGAGGAGAGTTCATGGCCTGTCCATTTGTGCTCCTGTTTTACTCTCAATGTGAGTATCAAGAAGTCCAATGGTAGCACTACGTTTTGGCCGAACACCATTTGAAAGGAACTGGCTTGGAGTACCATTTTATAGGCCACTCGGTATGCCCAAACAACGTGGTGTAGCTGTTTGTCCCAATTAGAGCATTTATTATTCACTAGTTTGGTGAGCACATTGCACAGAATCTTATTTGTGCTTTCGGCTTGTCCATAAGCTTGTGGGTGATAGGGGGCAGATTTCTTGTGTACTATCAAGAACTCTTGGAGAAGATTTTCAATAACTTCATTCAAGAAGTGAGTGCCTCTATCACTGACTAGCTCTATAGGTAGCCCGTATCTGGTGAATACACTCTCAAATAAGAACTTAGCAGTGGTCTGTGCATCGTTCTTCATTGTAGCTTTCACTTCTACCCACTTGGTTAGATAGTCGATGGCCACAATGATGTATTCAACATGTGAACCTTTAGCCGGGGGATTAATAGGACCTACGAAGTGTATTCCCCACTTAGAGAATGCACGTCCACCCATCATAGGTTTCAAAGGCATCTCATCTTTTCGTATAGGGTACTGGGTTCGCTGACAAACCTCACACCTCTTCACATAGGTATGTGCATCCATGTGTAAGAGTTGGCCACCAAAGACCTGCAAATAAAATTGCTTTGATTACCTGATCTGGTCCAAAGTGTCCTCCTGCTACACCTTGGTGAGCAGTCTCTAATATCTTGAGGTATTCGCTCTCATGGACACACAGTCTTAGGTGACCATCTTTACCACGTTTGTATAAATTATCACCAATGAGTGCGTAATCTAAGGCTTCTTGTTCCAAACTTCTTTGTCGAGCCAAAGTCATATCTTGGGGGAATGTTTTCGTCCTCAGAAAGGCTACTAATGGTTCACTCCAATCTGGTACTAAAGATATTTGATAAAGAGTAGCATGTTCCACCGGTGGTTCAGGGCGACAGATTGGGCATTCTTTGCACAACCTATGAACATCTGCTTCCATCGTTGGCCAATGCACTCCGAGTCTCCTTGGTGTCTATAGAGTCCTTTGCTTTGAGTAGTGTTGCTCTAATGCACCTACATAAGCTACTTGCAACCATTTAGCATACTCGTCCTCTTCCACACAACAGGCTAATACTCCTTGCTCCGTATGTTTGTACATACTTCTTGCCATGATATGATACTTTTGAGCTTTTACTATCTCTCTATCTTTTGTGTATATTACCGGGTGATTAGGCCCGTATTTCAATACTGGCACTATTGGCTTAGCCCACTGAGGTACCACTTCCAAATTGAACAAGTAAGCATCAAGAAGGTCATCTGATACTCCTTGTGGGGCCTCTCCTGATGTGAGCCTTGAGAGATGATCTACTCTCAGGTGGGTCTTTCCTTTCCTCACTACTACCTCAAAGTCATATTCCATTAGTAAGAGGAACCATCTAACTAATCTACCTGTATTGCATGGTTTGTTTACCAGGTACAGTAGAGCTTGGTGATCTGTAAAAAATTTAAACTTATTTGCAAGCAAATAGTATCTAAAATTTTTAACAGCATATACCATGCCTAATCCTTCTTGTTCAGTGGTTGTGTAGTTCCGTTCAGCTGCATTCAACTGTCTACTGGCATAGGCAATAGGAAGATCCATATTACCCTCACTAGTAGGTTGCGGTAGTACACATCCAATAGCATAATTGGATGCATCCACATGGACATGGAATGGCTTGTTCCAATCTGGTGTGGTCAAGATTGGTGTTGAACACAATCTTCGTTTGAGCTCTTTGAAAGAGTTCTCACATTCATCAGCCCACTCAAAGTTAGTTAGAAGAGCATACAGAGGCTTTGCAATGACGGCATACATGTGAATGAATCGGCGGTAATAACCACAATGCCCCATGAAAGCTTGCACTTCTTTGACATTCTTTGACCTAGGTAACTCTGCAATAGCTCTCATTTTCTCCTCATCTGTGGATATTCCATTCTTTGACACTATGTGTCCTAGAATCTTGCCTTGCCTGACCATGAAAACACACTTTTCTGGGTTCAGGCAGACTTGATATTCTCTACATTTGTCAAAGATTTGTTTGAGTTCAGGTATATGGGTCTGTCTAATGTTGGAATGAGCGCAAAGATCATCAACATAGACTTCCAAATTCTTCCTCAGGAACTCTTCAAACACATGACACATCAATCTTTGAAAGGTAGTGGGTGCATTGGTCAGCCCAAATGGCATTACCCAAAAAGCAAATATGCCCCACTCTGTGGCAAAAGCCGTTTTATGCTGATCTTCCGGTGCAATGGCTACTTGATTATAACCAGAGAACCCATCCAGGAAGCTGTATACTTCTTTTCCTGCTACCCTTTCTAATAGATGCTCAGTGATGGGAAGCGGATAACTATCTCTGATAGTGGCTGCGTTAACCTTCTTCAAGTTAATGCATACACGTAATTTGCCATTCTTTTTGGGCACCACTACAATGGGGGATACCCATTCAGTGTGCTCAATTTCATAGATAAATCCAGCTTCAACCAAGCGATCTATCTCTTCTTGAATCTTGGCAGCGTAGTTGTCATTGTATGTGTAGGGCTTCTACTTAGAGGGTTTGGCATCTGAGGTCATGGGGATCGTATGTGAGCATATGTCAGGGTCTACACCTTTCAGGTCCTTGTAGCTCCAAGCGAATACATCTCTGTATTCTCTTAGCAAAGCTAACAACTCTTGCTCTTCTTGTTCCGTCAGGTCATGCCCTATGTAGGTGCATCTTTCTTCTCCCTCTTCTATGGCTACAACTATTTTCTTGGTAGTTTCCTTGCTATCATAGGCATCTCCTGATTGTGCCTCACATTTAGGCATTCTTACCATGACTCTCCTATCATCTATCTCATATTTTTTGAAGTTCTCGGGGACCTCAAACAAAGATTCTTCCTCTTCTGGTGTGACTTCTCTCTTGTTCCTTTTCTTGCCCTCACTCTTGGTGGCCAGTTGTGTGGTTAACCTCACATCATTCGTGATTTCTCTGTGTTTCTGGGGGTAAGCTTCTACTTCATAGAAGTATTCTTCATCTGATGCAAAAGGTGGGTCCATAATGATTGACTCTAAGTCGGATTCACTTGCATCCTCAAATGCATCAGTGCTAGGTTCACATTCTTCCAGAACCAAATCTCCCATAATTGGCTCTATGGAGAAGATTGAAATGTCATAACCATCCTCGTCATAGTGGGGTGTCCATTGTTCTTCATTGATGGTTACATCCATTGTTGCTAGAATTTCCGCCCAACCGTGAGGTTCAAACTCTTCGTCAGGAAATATTACAGGTGCGTAGGCTGGGTCTTGAATTGATCTATGGCTTTCCTTCGCACCTAGATCTTTGGCTTTCTCTCTCTTCTCTTCTTCTACTACTACTTTACACATCCATAAGTGAGTGTCTTCATGCATCGATGAGGATCTTGATCCTATGGAATGCACTGACTCCGTGTCATCCTTGGCTCTATGGATGGGATTCCATTGGATAGGAGGGACATCTCTATGAGAGTAATCCTTGAGATTGACTTTGGTTATAACACCTAAGTGTTGCAAGTACAAGGAATTGGTTCCCCAGTCCTGTACCACTTGCAATTGCCGCATAAATGGCCTTCCCAAAATCATCTCGTAGGCTTGGTTTTTGCTAAAGTCGCATATAGCAAAAGTATGCTCGAACTCAACGCCACATGTAGTGAGAGTTATTCCTTCTAGCAATCCTAAGGGTCTCTCAATATGACCATCGGCCATCTGCAATTTCATTCTCGTCGGTCTGAGTGCTGGCTTGCCCCAACGCTTCCATAGGGAAGTGGTAGCAATTGCAACTCCTGCACCTGAGTCCAAAATTGCCTTGGTTGTGTATCCCTGATGTGTAACTGGAAGATAGGTATTTCCTTCTTCTCCTTCGCTCATGTCTCCTATCTTATCCAATGGTATTTCTGGTACTATTCTGTGGGATCCTACCTGCGAACGAGATTTGGTTACGTTTGGCACTTGTTTAGCTACATGTTTCCACACTTCTGGCTTAACTTGAGTAGCTCTTCTAAAGTGAGATTGCACTGCACTTTAGTGTTCTTTACTACCTCAGTATTCCTAGGTATGATCAAATCTTCATTTCTTATCATGACTGTGGGTGCTCTCATGCAAGTAGACTTGGCTTCCCATGGGCCTGTGAAATGGGGTAATTCATGCAAGGAGTTAGACTCAAAGTCTAACCTCTCCTGAGATTGGGCATCCTCCTTGTAGCTCAGTGATGAGTAGCACCTCCTTTAATGTCAATCCGGGGAGACGTGAGGATGGTATGAAGACCTCGAGCAAGTGGCGGCACAAGTGCGTGAGTGAGAAGCACACAAGCATGCACACACATACACACACACGCGCACACACGGCAAGACAAAGAGAGAGAATCAATGGAGTTCTTCGATTACTCTTCAAAAAGCTCTTACAAGTTTGTTTCTATTACAATCTAACCTCAAAAATGAGCTCTCTAGCTCCTTTTATAGTTTTTGACTAGCTTTGGCCCTGTTCAAACCTAGTGTCCGGCCTAGTTAAAAATTAGGTTCCAGTGCTTATTTGAGGGCTCAAACGAGATCTAAAAAATATGAAAATTGGTACGATGGTACTTCTAATACTCCTCAAGCTCGAGGACTCCTCGGCTTGAACAAAATGGAGTTACTAAAAATAGATAATGGTATTTACAATGGTTTTTAGTGATGAAAATCACTATTTTTGTAGGGGATTCTTCTGAAAATTTGACATACACTTCTTGGAGCTCCCTACTTGCTCCCTTTCCTTGTGTGTCCACCTTTTGATGTGCTTCCATGCTTTTTCCTTGACTTTGAGCTTCAACACTCCCCCCCCTCTCGAGTCTGTCGTCCCTAACAGACCCTTGTTGGAAGGGCAGTTCTATGTAGTGCTTTGAGAGGTGGTGTCCATCCGTTGTATGAGCTGGTTCCTTGGATTCCAGCAAGAATGTGTCATTGTGAGCTTTCAAAACTGCAAGTTGCTCAAAAGAGGTTGTCAAGAGTGATTTGGAGCAACTACTGGCTTCAATTTGCTTCCGAGATATGGATGTTGTTCCCATGACGTCTGCTAGCTCTTCCAAAGATGATGTTGAGAGCAGTCATGCCAACTACTCATAACCCACAATGAATGATGGGTAAGTGTGTTCGTGCCTGGGTTGAAAAAAGTATGTGCCTTGTGCACGGCCTTGTAATGTAGCCCTACGCATGCTTACTTGGAAAATGCATTGGAAGAAGTATGGTGCAAAAATTGCGGGTCTTGAGCTAAGTGCTCAAGGGTATGCTGACGAAGAGGTTTCCTAAACTATCATGGTTATGGTGTTTCCAGAGTAAAGATACTTACCATGGCGAAGGTTGATGGATGTTTGTCTCTTCGTGTTGTACACTCGGCCTTTGGGATGGAACCTTGTTGATGAATGTCCATGTTGATTGGCCACTGATGAGATCTTTTGAGTGGTGGATCCCCTCTCCTCTTTTCGAAGCAACATTTGTCACTAACAATGTGCATTTCTGAGCTTGGGCTCATGCACGTTCACTTCCCTATATTGACACTCAGAAGAATATTTGACACGTGCCGGTTTCTAAGAGATTACCATGCTGATTGACATAGACCATTCACCAGTGCTACTGTTCCATACTGGTTCAGGAAATACTGAGAATTGAATTGCTTTATATTCCTTGGCAAGCAACATCGGGTAACTACACCAAGCTGAGTTTCACATATTCTCTTTAGCTCACCATATGTAGGAGTCTTCTCCTCCAGAACTACTTTTTGCAGATATCTCCCTGGATGCTCTGGTACATGAAGTAGTTAAGCATCCCTCAAGTTGCGGACCTTCAAGCTCTTCATTCCTACCATGGTAAGAGAGAATCATAGTTGTAGATGCCATGTTCATGCCAAATGCTTGTCATCTACCAGATAAAGCAGCAATAATCTCACTGCTGGCCGAGACACACTTCTGTCCAAATTGATAAATGCCTAGTAATCAACAGTTCCACCTTCACTAAGCATGACTCATTCATGTTTCGTAAGCCAAACCTGGGAACAAGCTCTTGCCCACCTTTTTTTTTTTTTTTTTTTGGTGAGAAAAAGGATATCACAAAACAAGAACACAAAAGTTAGTATCAATAGAAATGTTTGACATATGTCATTGTGCGCTGGTGCATGGGATTCTCAAGTGTCTATGCACGGCCGTGTAATGTGGCCCTATATTAATGCATACTTTTGAAATGCATGACCTGAATGGTGCAGACGACAGTGTTGTGCAAGGAGCACATGGTTGTTGCTCGTTCGAGGCTTTCGATGTTATTTGCGGAGATTGATGCCGACCTTGGTGGAGGTATCCATTGAGTCTCGAACTGATGTAATCCTCCTTATTGGAGTCCATTTTAGAGCATCATTTGGCACTGTAGAGGTCACTTCAGGCATCTTTCTCTTTGGATGCTTCCTGAACTGTGGTGTCCAGTGTGGTTGACGCTTTGGTTCGGTGGAGGCTACTTGCACTTTTGGCTTCCAAACCCATATCCTTTTTGCATGTCTTCCTACTAATGTTGAAGAGCTGATTTGATCTTCCTTTGGTCTCTGTACGTGGTTCTTACCCTTTTCTCTTTTTGGCTTCTTTGTTGAAACCTTTTGCATGTGGGGGAACAAAGGTTGTTGTGGATGTAGGAGCTTCTTAGGTACCCACATCTGTAATTGCCCTTGTTGAGTTGCAGCTAACTTCTTAGGCACCCAAACTTGTTGGATACCTTGTGATTGAGCTTGTCTGAGCTACTTCCTTCGTCTTCTGGCCTGGTTAGTGTGCATGGATGGGATTTGTGGGGGCAAGGCTGGTGGTTGCTCTCCTTTGCGTACCCAGATCTGCTTCATGCCCAGAACCGCTTTTTTATCGAATGGTGTCTTTCTATTTGATGTAGCAGTTGTCGTGAACGGTTGTGTTTGCTTGTGTGGTGGGCTCACAACAGTGGCTACTTGATTCTTTGAAGAAGAAGAAAGATCCACCCGCCTTCGAACCTGGTCTTCCACGATTGACTCCTTCTGCATCATAGAGCTTTTGACACATACAACATCTTCTTTCATATGATTAGTCTTGGACGAACTAAGAGAGTGTGTGGTGCCATGATTTAGGAGCATGCAGTTCTCTAATTCTATTGTAATGCATTGTTCATGTACCCAAACTTGAAGAATTTGACTTCTAAGGTTTAAGTTAACTGCATGGTCATAGATCCAGTCTTGACCCAAGACAAGAGGTTCAGTGAGATCCTCATCTTGACACACTAGTACTTTAGCTGTCATTGCCTCATCATGAATGTAGAGGGGAAGTTCCACCTCGCCCATGCAAGGGGTTTCCACGCCTCCCAATCCTATGAGATATGCTTCCACAAGATTTACAGTTAACTGCAACTCTTGACAGTAAGACAATTTAACAGCACTAGTGGCTGCCCCTGAGTCAATCAAGGCTCTTACGGTCCTTGCACTCTTTCCTTGTCCTATATCTAAGGTTACGAAAGGACGTCGATCAGTTATCCTATGTGAGCTTGTTCCTACGACTGCACACATTGCCATATGATATCCTTGATCGGCATAGTCATTTGTTCTAGGCTGATCTCTACCTTGCCTTCATAATTTCATCCTTCTGATGCGTTCTAACGCTTCTGCTTGAGCTTCTTCTCGAATTCGCTTTTCTTCCTCTTTGCGTTTCTTAGCAGTGTTGAGTCGGCTGAGCATTTCCTCCGTGAGGGGTTCCTGATACAACTTGACTCTGCAACCGCTAATATAGTTTGGGATAACATCACCCTCTAACGTGGCTAGTTGTACTGCTCCACTCGTGGAGATCCTATTGATGATCATAGGTCCGTAGCCTCTCTTTTCTAGCTTCCTCGCGTGTTGTTTCAGTGTGTAGACTAAAACCAGATCTCCGGCTTTCAAACCCTTATCCTTCACATGGGCATCGAAGTATGCCTTCTGTCTCTTCTTGGCTGCATATATTCCTGCAGCGGCTCTCAGTCTTGTTTCTCCTAATCGTTCAAGGTCAAAGATCCTAGAGGAGAGCTCATGTCCTGTCCATTCGTGCTCTTGTGCTACTTTCAACGTAGGTATTAAGAAGTCCAAGGGTAGCACAGCGTTTTGGCCAAATACCATATGAAAGGGGGTGGCTTGGAGTACCGTTTTGTAGGCAACTCGATATGCCCAAACAGCATGGTGTATCTGTTTGTCCCAATCAGAGCATTTAGTGTTCACTAATTTCGTCAGTACATTGCATAAGATCTTATTAGTGCTCTCAGCTTGTCCATTAGCTTGAGGGTGATAGGGGGCAGACTTCTTGTGTATTATGAAGAATTCTTGGAGTAGATTTTCAATCACTTCGTTCAAGAAATGTGTGCCTCTATCACTTACAAGCTCTATAGGTAGTCCATATCTTGTGAATACGTTCTCAAACAAGAATTTAGCAGTTGTCTGAGCGTCGTTCTTTGTCGTAGCTTTTACCTCTACCCACTTAATTAGATAGTCTGTTGCAACAATGATGTATTCCGCATGAGAACCCTTAGCTGGGGGATTAATAGGACCTATGAAGTCTATTCCCCACTTAGAGAATGCACGTCCACCCATCATAGGTTTCAGTGGCATCTCATCTTTACGTATAGGATACTGAGTTCTCTGACAGACATCACACCGTTTCACATAGGTATGTGCATCCATGTGAAGGGTAGGCCACCAGAAGCCCGCAAATAGTATTGCTTTGATCACCCGATCTGGTCCAAAGTGTCCTCCTGCTACACCTTGGTGAGCAGTTTCCAAGATCTTAAGATATTCACTCTCATGGACACACAGTCTCAGGTAACCATCTTTACCGCGTTTGTATAGATTATCACCAATGAGTGAGTAATCCAGGGCTTCTTGTTCTAAACTCCTTTTCCTAGCCAGAGTCATGTCTGGAGGGAATGTGTTTGTCCTCAGGAAGGATACTAGAGGTTCGCTCCAATCTGGCACTATGGATACTTGATAAAGAGTGGCGTGTTCCACAGGTGGTTTAGTGCAGCAGATTGGGCATTCCTTGCACAACTTTTGGACATCAGCTTCCATAGTTGGCCAATGTACTCCGAGTCTCTTTAGGGTCTGTAAAGTTCGTTGCTTTGAATGGTGTTGCTCTAGTGCACCTACATGTGCTAATTGCAACCATTTAGAGTACTCATCCTCTTCTACGCAACAAGCCAAGATCCCTTGATCTGTGTGCTTGTACATACTGCCTGCCATGATGTGGTACTTTTGGGCTTTTACAACCTCTCTATTCCGTATGTTTACCACTCGATGGTTAGGCCCGTATGTCAATACTGGTACCAATGGCTTAGCCCACTGCGGCACCACTTCCAAATTAAACAAGTAAGCATCAGGAAGGTCATCTGATACTCCTTGTGGGGTTTCTCCCGATGTGAGTCTAGAAAGATGATCAGCTCTCAAATGGGTCCTCCCTTTTCTTACCACAACCTCAAAATCATATTCCATTAGCAAGAGAAACCATCTCACTAATCTTCCTGTGTTGCATGGCTTGTTTACGAGATATAACAATGCTTGATGATCAGTAAAAAATTTAAACTTATTTGCAAGCAAATAGTGTCTAAATTTCTTAACTGCATATACCATGCCTAATCCTTCTCGTTCTGTAGTGGTGTAATTCCGTTCAGCCGCATTCAATTGTCTACTGGCATAGGCAATTGGAAGATCCATATTACCTTCACCAGTAGGTTGAGCAAGCACACATCCAATAGCATAATTGGATGCATCAACATGAACATGGAATGACTTATTCCAATCTGGTGTGGTCAAGATTGATGCTGAACACAATCTTCGTTTAAGTTCCTGGAAGGAATTCTCACATTCATCCGTCCACTCAAAGTTTGTCAGAAGTCCGTACATGGGCTTGGCAATGACAGCATACATGTGTATAAATCGTCGATAATAACCACAATGCCCCATGAAGGCTTGTACTTCCTTGACATTCTTTGGCCTAGGTAACTCTGCTATAGCTCTCACTTTCTCTTCGTCAGTAGATATGCCATTCTTTGACACTATGTGTCCTAGAATTTTGCCTTGCCTGACCATAAAAACACACTTTTCTGGGTTTAGGCAGACTTGATATTCTCTACATTTGTCAAAGATTTGTCTGAGTTCAAGAATATGAGTGTGTCTAATGTTGGAATGAGCACAAAGATCATCCACATAGACTTCTAAACTCTTCCTCAGGAACTCCTTAAACACATGGCACATCAGCCTCTGGAAGGTAGCTGGTGCATTGGTAAGCCCAAATGGCATTACTCTAAAGGCAAAAATGCCCCATTCTGTGGCAAAGGCTGTCTTATGCTGATCCTCTGGAGCTATGGCTACTTGATTGTAACCCGAAAATCCATCAAGGAAGCTGTACACTTCCTTGCCTGCCACTCTTTCTAAGAGATGTTCTGTGATGGGAAGTGGATAGTTATCTCGAATCGTGGCTGCATTAACCTTTTTCAAGTTAATACACACACGCAGCTTGCCATTCTTCTTGGGCACCACTACGATGGGGGATACCATTCAGTGTGCTCAATTTCGTAGATAAATCCAGCTTCAACCAGTCTATCTATCTCTTCTTTGATCTTAGCAGCGTAATTATCGTTATATGTATAGGGCTTTTGCTTAGAGGGTTTAGCATCTGAAGTCATGGGGATGGTGTGTGAGCATATGTCAGGATCGACACCTTTCAAATCCTTGTAACTCCAAGCGAATACATCTCTGTATTCTCTTAGCAAGGCTATCAACGCATGCCTCTGTTAGGTCATGGCCTATGTACGTGCATCTCTCCTCTCCTTCTTCTAGGGCCACTACGATTTTCTTGGTAGTTTCTTTGTTATCATAGGCCTCTCCTGATTGTGCCTCTCGTTTAGGCATTCTTATCATGACTCTCCTGTCGTCTATCTCATATTTCTTAAAATTTTCTGGGACCTCAAACAAAGATTCTTCCTCTTCTGGTGAGGCTTCTCTCTTCTTTCGTTTCTTTCCTTCTTCCTTCGGCGTCACATGTGTTGCTAATCTTACATCATTTGTAATCTCTCCATGCCTCTGGGGTTGAAATTCTATTTCATGGAAGTATTCTTCATCTGATGCAAATGGTGGGTCCATAATGATTGACTCGAGATCGGAGTCACTTGCATCCTCAAATGCATCAGGGCTAGGTTCGCATTCTTCTAGAACTGCCTCTCCCATGATTGGCTCTATGGAGAAGACTGAAATGTCATAGCCATCCTCATCACAGTGAGGGGTCCATTGTTCTTCATTGATGGCTACATCCATGGTTGCTAAAATTTCTACCCAGCCATGGGGTTCAAATTCCTCATCTAGAAAGACTACGGGTGCATAGGCTGGGTCTTGAATGGGTCTATGAGTTTCGTTTGCACCTATTTCTCTGGCCTTTTCTCTCTTCTCTTCCTCTACTGCTACTTTGCACATCCATAAGTGGGTGTCTTCATGCATCCATGAGGATCCTGACCCTATGGAATGCACAGATTCCGTATCATCTTTGGCTCTATGGATGGGATTCCACTAGATAGGAGGTACATCTCTATGAGAGTAATCTTTGAGATTGACTTTGGTCGTAACACCTAAGTGTTGCAGGTACAAGGAATTAGTTCCCCAATCCTGTACCACTTGCAACTGTCGCATGAATGGTCTTCTCAAAATCATCTCATAGGCATGATTTTTGCTAAAGTCACATATAGCAAACGTATGCTCAAACTCGACACCACAAGTGGTGAGAGTTATTCCTTCCAGCAATCCTAAGGGTCTCTCTATGTGACCATCGGCCATTTGCAATTTCATCCTCGTGGGTCTGAGTGCCGGCTTGCCCCAACGCTTCCATAGAGAAGTAGTGGCAATTGCAACTCCTGCACCTGAGTCCAAAATTGCCTTGGTGGTGTACTCCTGGTAGGTGATGGGAAGATAGGTGTTCCCTTCTTCACCTTCACACATATCTCCTATCTTGTCCAAGGGAATTTCTGGCACTGTCCTATGGGATCCTACCCGAGAACGTGGTTTTGCAACTTCAGTTACTTGACTGGCTACATATTTCCGCGCTTTTGGTCTATCCTTAGGCAGTTCTTCCAAAGTGAGATCGCGCTGCACCTTGGCGTTCTTTACTACCTCCGTGTTCCTAGGTATGACTGAGTCGTCGTTCCTTACCATGACTGTGGGTGCTCTCATACACGTGGACTTCGCTTCCCATGGGCCTGTGAAGTGGGGTAGCTCTTGTATGGAATTAGACTCAAAGTCCAATCTCTCGTGAGACTGAGTACTCTCATGTTCCCCGTAAATAGATGGGATGTCTTGTGGGAATTGGTCGTGTGCATCATCCACAAGTTCAAAGGGAGGGGCGACTTCACTTTCGTTATCCCATTTGTCTTCTTGAATCTCTCGTAGGAAGTCTGGTGCAAACCGATTCATAGAAGAAGAAGTATCTGGCTCCGTAGAATTAGGCACATAAGCAACCTGGGAAGGAGGGCTTATTCTATCGTTGACTCTCTCCTTGTTCTCATAGATGGCTGGAGCACAAGCTTCCTGGGGAGGATTACTTATTCTATTACTCTTCCTAGCAGGCTCACACGCTCCCTGAGAAGGAATGTAGGCAACCTGTGGAGGTACATAAGCTTTCGAGGGAGGCTCATCTGCCTTTTGGGGGGGAAGATAAGCTTCTTGAGGAGGCACATGGGCTTCCTGAAGAGGCTGGCTTATCCGTTCCCTTGCCCTTTCCTTTCTTTGAGGGGCAGGTTCCTTTTCTGATTGTGCAATTAGCCTCTCTATTCTTTCTAGCAGTCCGTCAAAATGTAACTGCGTCTTAGCTGAGCTAGAGATATTAAAGAGGCGGCTAGCTTCGAACATGGCTTGAGCCAATTCCACCATCTTAGCACAAATTTTAGTTCGTTCAAGCTCTAGCTCGGCTCTAGGGTAGCACTTCTCATGATCGGTTATGGTTGGCCCTTCTTGGATTCTGGCCTGATATGCTTTAAGCATCATATTAAGGTTTGTGATCTCCTTGACATCTGTAGCATGGTCCTCTTGGGAATGGAGATCTTACTTGCCTAGGTTGAGGCCTAGGGTTGGGGTTTGCATACATGACATTCATGTAATCTGACTCCCAACTTATTTCATTTGGCTCTTCACTATAGTAGGACTCACCATATTCTGGAGAGTGCATGTAGTAAGCCTGGGGACTATCGACATGTGTAGAATCAAAGCTATGGCCACTGGGATCATTTTCAGAAAGCAAGGACGTTACCGGGACTAAGGCTCTATTCAGGTTCTCTTCTGCAGCAGTATACTTTACCGGAATCACATTAGCTGGGGCTGGGGGTTGTTGTGCTAGCACAGGCTGAGGCCTTCGTTGGTTTTGGTAGGGTTGCTGATACGGTTGTTGTGGCCTGCCATATGGTTGTGGAGGGTACAGGTTCTAGTATCTTCCTTGCTGCGGGTATGGCTGAGGGTAGGGTTGCCTAACAACCTGCTTGTTGTATGGGCAATCTTGTGCAGTATGATTGGTGTACCTTCGTTCTATGGTGCAATATTGGCTATTTGGATTGACCTGGGGTTGAGCCATAATGGGACACACGTTTGCCATATGGTCACCACTGCATGTATAGCACCTCTTCGCTGGGGTAAACCTCGGGATTTAGAGACACCTAGTTTTTGGGCCACTTTCTCTACGAGTTCCTCAATTGATGTGGATTGCGTGGAAGAGTGACTAGATGCACTATCTGAATCCTTGTAGATTTTGGAAAGCTCTAGTTCTTCCCCTAGGTTATCTTCAATGTCAATGCACATGCGTACACACTCTTCTATAGTCCTAGGGTCCTTCAGATACACATAGGATCTCAATTTCGTACTCAGCAATCCATCAAGGAATAAGGCTACTTGTTTTGCAGGTGTGGGTAGCTCCGAAACAGGGCACCTTTCAAGATATTGTCTAAATCTTCTTCCTGCCAATCTGACAGTCTCTTGGGGAGTTTGTTTGAAGCTGTGAATCAATGATGAGGTATTGTGTCTTATGCCACTCTTAGAGAACTCTACAATGAAAGCCTCTAGGAGTTGGTCTATGCACCTGAACTGGCGCTCATCCAATGGCTGAAACCATGTAAGTGCTGTGTTCCTAAGGGTTAGACCGAAGGCATTGTACTGCGTGAATAGATCCTCCACTTGTTCAGCTCTCAAGACTTGCTCGAACTCCGCCACATGATCATAGGGATCTCCTGTGCCATCAAAGTAATTCTTCATGGACTTAACCAGCTGGGTCGGTCTCAAAGTTCTTGTGTGCTCTCTTGGTCTCGGCAGAGGGAATCCATCCGCATTTCTTTGGTTCCTGTGAGCTCTAAGCATCTCAGGTTCTACCCTATTCGTCTCCGTCCTCGTTCTTTCTCTGCCCACTAGGCTGGCAAAGCTTACTTCTGGTCTATCTCTACTTCTGTCTCTTTGCATTCCATGACTTGGGATGTTCCAGCCCCAGGGTGACCATAGGATACATTTGATCTTGGTTGGGGGAAAATGAATTCACCCTTCCAAGTGTAAGCATGCCTATCATTTTCCGTAACCACAAAGATCCGTTCTGAAGCGTGATCTAAGTAGGTCACTCTGCCTGGGCTATCAGGATCCTTAAACTCGTAGATCATGATATTTCCTATATCAGTTGGCTGATTAGATTTATACCTCCAAAAGGCTTTGTCAGTCTCTCGATTGAGGAGTAACTCTATGCTCTTGTTGCCTTGGGGAACCCATTCCGGTGTGATAATCCTAGTGAGAACTGATTTGCCTCGAGGGGTTCTAGGTTCCGCACCCATGTTCCCTTGTTCCAAGTCACCTAAATCCGCCTCTGAGATTACATTCCCAAATTCATCTGTCCTGTCTGGGTGACTGGTGACTACATATATGGTTCCTTCTTTATCCAGGTATGCACCATTTTCAAACTTGACAGCTGGGTGCTCTAGTCCTATGGATTGATCAGGATTCTTAATCTGGACCACGGATCTTCCTAGGCCGTCCTCATAGATGCTAGCACCTAATCGGTTGGTCCTAAGGTATTCCAGCTGTGTTTTGTAAGGGCCTTCTACCCTGTACAAGTAAGGCACTCCTGAACTTCCCGTAGGTCTGTCCATGCCTTGAGACATCTCTGACTCATTGGTCTCAGAGCTAGGGTAGTACGAGTGATGGCTCAACTGCTGGGCCCAAGACCTAGCAGTGTGATTGACACTAGCTTCAGAAGATCTGAGGCTTTGTCTGTCTCGGCCTAAGTGTCTGCCTGATCTAAGGTTCATATGCCTGATTTATCTACCCCCTTGGACTCACGCACACTCTCGTTGCAGGTTAATTTTGCACCAATCACTTTGTTCTTTTGAGTTGAATATTATGTTTATGGTCTTGTCTGAAATCGCGTCGTCAGGAGTACTTAAGTGAATTTCCGCACTTGATAAGTGATCGATTCTCATTTACCTTTTGTCCCTTAGGGTTTTCGCACTTAAGACCTATTTACTTCTTGCACTTGGTTGATTAATACTCTTGGACTTGATTCGTGCCTAATGTTGCCCTAATTAATTACCACACCTAAGTCGTACTTAGCCTAGGCTAGGAATTGACAAAGGAGGGTTGAGAGATCTTCCAACCTCAATTAGCTGGTTGACCAGACTGCTACACAAGCCCAGGAAGCCTTCTCCCAAGCTTGGTACTCACCCTTGCTAGCTTGCTTTGGATTGCCTTGAGTGCACACAAAGTTCCTGCAAAATCTCACCAGTTAGTATAGCTCTATTACCACAAGTAATTGAAAGACACACATCAATATTTTCAGTCCCCCTGGAGTAACTCACTGTACCCCCTGAATCTGAGGACCACTTAGTTCCACCTAAAGGTCAACTTAAAAATGCATGTTCTAAAACTCCGCGTATGATTCTTACAAAAACCAGTCGAGGTCCACGTAGGATTCTCAACGAGCTTTCCAACGAGACCAAAATCTCATCAATCGGAGTTCGTATGGTCAAGTTATGACCATTCAGGCACTAAAGGGTCAAAACAGGCTCTCAGGGTTCAGGAGATCCCTCTCTGGTGTCTAGGCCTTTTGCCCACTTCCAAGGTTCTAAAGTTATACCAAGGTGCCTAAAATTAAGCTCAACTACCCTTCCAATCACTCAAAAAATAACCCTAAATTTTCATGCGTTAAAGGCCGTGTATCGCGATAGGTCGGGTCGAGGTGTCGCGATAGGTCGAAGTGTCGCGATAGCTCGTGAGGTGTCGCGATAGGTCGAAGTGTCGCGATAGCTCGTGAGGTGTCGCGATAGGTCGTGAGGTGTCGCGATAGGTCGAAGTGTCGCGATAGGTCGTGAGGTGTCGCGATAGGTCGTGAGGTGTCGCGATAGGTCGTGAGGTGTCGCGATAGGTCGAAGTGTCGCGATAGCTCGTGAGGTGTCGCGATAGGTGGTGAGGTGTCGCGATAGGTGGTGAGGTGTCGCGATAGGTGGTGAGGTGTCGCGATAGGTCGAAGTGTCGCGATAGCTCGTGAGGTGTCGCGATAGGTCGAAGTGTCGCGATAGCTCGTGAGGTGTCGCGATAGGTGGTGAGGTGTCGCGATAGGTCGTGAGGTGTCGCGATAGGTCGAGGTGTCGCGATAGGTCGTGAGGTGTCGCGATAGGTCGAGGTGTCGCAATAGCTCGTGAGGTGTCGCGATAGCTCGGGATATGGTGAATTTTTCTGTTCTGTCTAGTGATCCTAGGAGCTCTAGGCCTGCGCAGTGTCGTGGTGCACTCAGAATCGTGATTGGGTGAAATTTTCGGAGTGTCGCGATAGCTCGAGCTCAACGCCTCGGGGACTGTGCAGACAAATTCTGTACCTGCTGAGCTTGCTAGAGATGATGATGGAGCTGCCACCTGCAAGAAACATGCAAAAAACACACAAAGACAAGCACACACACTCGCTCTCTCTCAAACTCGCACACAACAAATGAGGGAATGATGAGGAAGAGGGAATATGTAGTGGAGAAGGAGGTGGAGGTGGAAATGGAGAATGAGGTGAAGATGAAGATGGAGATGGAAAAAAAATCAGAAATTTACCTACTACTTACCATTCCAACGCGTCCTCTCTACGTCTTACCATCACACGCTCGTCCTCAAAGCTCGATCCCCGGCAACGACGCCAAAATTTGGTGTAGCTCAGTGATGAGTAGCACCTCCTTTAATGTCAATCCGGGGAGACGTGAGGATGGTATGAAGACCTCGAGCAAGTGGCGGCACAAGTGCGTGAGTGAGAAGCACACAAGCATGCACACACATACACACACACGCGCACACACGGCAAGACAAAGAGAGAGAATCAATGGAGTTCTTCGATTAGTCTTCAAAAAGCTCTTACAAGTTTGTTTCTATTACAATCTAACCTCAAAAATGAGCTCTCTAGCTCCTTTTATAGTTTTTGATTAGCTTTGGCCCTGTTCAAACCTAGTGTCCGGCCTAGTTAAAAATTAGGTTCCAGTGCTTATTTGAGGGCTCAAACGAGATCTAAAAAATATGAAAATTGGTACGATGGTACTTCTAATACTCCTCAAGCTCGAGGACTCCTCGGCTTGAACAAAATGGAGTTACTAAAATAAGATAATGGTATTTACAATGGTTTTTAGTGATGAAAATCACTATTTTTGTCGGGGATTCTTCTGAAAATTTGACATACACTTCTTGGAGCTCCCTACTTGCTCCCTTTCCTTGTGTGTCCACCTTTTGATGTGCTTCCATGCTTTGTCCTTGACTTTGAGCTTCAACACTCCTGCTCTTCATAAATGGAAGGGATTGGTGGGCTACGTGTGGTAGATTAGAAAGTTGGGGAATGGAAGGTGATGGGTTGGAGGGAGATGGGAAGGGGGGTGGTGGTGTAGTGTGAGAGTGGTTTTGAGATGCGAGTTCACTTATCTTTGCGTTGGTTTCCCTCAGGCTTTCTTCAAGTTCGCTCATTTTTTGTGACCATTGTCTTTTCATTCTCTCCCGACTATCTCTCCAAGCTCTTGTCCTTTTCTTGGTTATACTCTCCGTCTCACTAACCTCAGAGCTCTTTTCTTGCCCTACTCCTTGAGTTTGCTGCAAAGCTTGAGCTCTAGTAACCACCTGCACTGGGGCAGTGGAAGTTACACTTCCTGTAGAGTCTACTACAAGTCCAATGACGTTGATAGGAGTGATTTTTGGCAGGTTATTGGGATTCTTTGGGCAATCTCATAAGAGATGCTCTTTTCCGCAATCTTGATAGAAGCCCTGAATTGTCACTGGTTGGGGTTGTGTAGGGGCAGGCAATGGACAATCACGTATGAGGTGATCTCCCTAACATCTGAAGCATGGTCCTCTAGGAAATGGGGGTCGTACCTGCCTAGGTTGAGGTCTAGAGTTGGGGTTTGTGTACATGACATTAGCATACTCAGACTCCCCACTATTTTCACTTGGGTCCTCATAATAGTATGATTCGTTATGCTCGGGTGACTGCATGTAGTAAGCCTGTGGGCTATCAATATGTGTGGAGTCAAAACTATGGTCACTTGGATCACTGTCTGATAGCAATGGTGTGACTGCGACTATGGCTCTATTCAGGTTTTCTTCAACAGATGCATATTTCACTCGGATCACATTGGTTGGAGCAGGGGGTTGCTGTGCTAGGACTGGTTGAGGTCTCTGCTGCCCTTGATAAGGTTGCTGATAAGGTTGCTGTGGTCTACCATATTGCTGTGGTGGGTACTGATTCTGGTATCTACCCTGGTGTGGATATGGCTGAGGATAATTTTGTCTGACGGTTTGTTTGTTATAAGGGCAGTCCTGTGCAGTGTGGTTGGTGTACCTTCGCTCTATGGTGCAGTACTGGCTACTAGGATTCACTTGGGGTTGGGCCATAATGGGACATACACTTGCCATATGGTCACCTCCACAAGTATAGCACCGCTTAACTAGGGCAAATCTTGGAATTTGTTTGCTAGAGACGCATAGTTTTTGAGCTACCTTCTCTGCAAGTTCCTCAATGGATGTGGATTGACCAAACATGAGGCTACTAGAGCTATCCAAATCCTTGTAGATTTTTGATAGCTCTAACTCCTCGCCTAGATTATCCTCAATATCTATGCACATGGGCACACACTCTTCTATAGTTATGGAGTCTTTAGATACACATATGACCTGAGCTTGGTGCTCAACAATCCATCTAAGAACAAAGCCACTTGCTTGGCTCGTGTGGGTAACTCAGGCATTGGGCACCTCTCTAGGTATTGCCTAAACCGTCTTCCTGCTAGTCTGACCATCTCTTGAGGTGTTTGCTTAAAGCTATGAATTAGGGAGGAGGTATTATGCCGTATGCCACTCTTAGAGAACTCAGTGACGAAAGCCTCTAAAAGTTGGTCTATGCTCCTAAACTGTCTCTCATTCAGGGGTTGAAACCATGTAAGGGTAGTGTTCCTAAGGGTTAGACCAAAAGCATTGTATTGCATGAATAGGTCCTCCACTTGTTCAGCTCTTAAGACTTGTCTAAATTCAGCTACATGATCATAAGGGTCTCCAGTGCCATCGAAATAGTTCTTCATGGACTTCACCAACTCAGTTGGCCTTAGGGTCCTGGTGTGTTCTCTTGGCCTTGGCAAAGGGAAATCATCAGCATTTTGTTGGTTCCTTGGGGCTCTAGGTCTCTCGGTTTCTTCTCTATCTATTTCTGTTCTCATCCTTTCTCTTCCTATTGGGTTGGCAAAGCTTACTTCAGGTCTGTCTCTACTTCTATCTCGTTGAGCTCCATGAGCTTGGTAGGTCCCAACTCCTTGGTGACTGTAGGACACATTGGACCGAGGTTGGGGAAAAACAAATTCACCCTTCCAAGTGTAGGCATGTCTCCCATGGTCAGAGACCACGAAGATCCACTCTGCTGTATTGTCTAGGTAGGTTACTTTGCCTGGGCTATCAGGGTCTTTAAACTCATAAATTGTGAGAGCACCTACTTCTTGAGACTGGGCAAGCTTATATCTCCAAAAAGCCTCATCGGTTTCTCAGTTTAAAAGCAAATCTATGCTTTTATTATCCTGGGGAATCCACTCTGGAGTCATGATTCTAGTCAAGACTGATTTACCACGGGGAGTCCTCGGCTCTCTCTCTAAGTTCCCTTGCTCTATATCACCCATGTCGGTTTCTGCGATCACATTCCTGAACTCATCTGTTATATCTGGAAGGGTGGTGACTACATAAATAGTCCCTTCTTTATCTAGGTATGCTCCATTCTTGAACTTGACTACTGGGTGTTCTAGTCCATGGGGTTGATCGGGGTTCTTAATCTGGACCACATATCTTCTCAGGCCATCTTCGTATATGCGAGCACCTAGAAGATTAGTCCTTCTAGCTTTTCTAGATACGCCACCCCTGAACTACCTACTGTTCTCTCCATGTTAGAGGACATCTCATAATCACTTGTTTCTGATGTGGGAGTGTATGGGTAATCACTCAACTGTTGGGCCCAAGACCTAGCACTATGGTTGACACTAGCTTCAGAAGATCTGAGGCTTTGTCTGTCTCGGCCTAAGTGTCTTCCTGACCTAAGGTTCATATGCCTGGTTTCTCTACCCCTTTGGTCCCAAGTACAATCTCGTTGCAGGTTAATTGGCACCAATCACTTTGTTCTTTTTAGTTGAATATTATTATGTTAAGCCCTTGTTCGGAATCACGTCGCCAGGAATACTTAAGTGAATTTTGCACTTGATAAGTGATCGATTCAAGTTTACTTTTGTCCCTTAGCGTTTTCGCACTTAAGTCCTACTTAATGCTTGCACTTAGTTGATTAGTTCTCTTGGACTTGATTCGTGCCTAACATTGTCCTAATTAATCACCACACCTAATTCGTACTTAGCCTAAGCTAGGAATTGACAAAGGAGGGTTGAGAGAACTTCCAACCTCAATCCTCTGGTTGCTCAGGCTACTGCACCAGCCGAGGAAGCCTTCTCCCAAGCTTGGTACTCACCCTTGGTAGCTTGCCTTGGAGTGCCTTGAGTGCACGCAATGTTCTTGCAAAAGTTCACAAGTTAATATAACTCCTTTACCACAATGGATTGAAAGATACACATCAACAATTACAGGCCCCCCTTGGAGTAACTCACTGTACTCCCAAAATCTTGTGACCACCTAGTCCCACCTAAAGGTCAACTTAAAAATACATGTTCTAAAACTCCATGTATGATTCTTACAAAGATGAGTCAAGATCCACGTAGGATTCTCAACAAGCTTTCCAACGAGACCAAAATCTCATCAATCGGAGTTCGTATGGTGAAGTTATGACCATTCAGGATTTTAAGGGTCAACACAGGCTCTCAGGGTTCAGGAAATTCCTCCCTGGTTTTTAGGTATTTTGCCCACTTCTAAGGCTCTAATATTATCCCACTGTATCCAAAATTAAGCCCAAAAGTACCCGAATTCAATCAATTAATTCACCCTAAAAATTCATGCGTTAAGCCCGTGTATCACGATAGGTCGGGTCGGTGTGTCGCGATAGGTGGAAGGTTCACGATAGGTGGAAGTGTCGCGATAGGTCAGTGTGTCACGATAGGTGGAAGTGTTGTGATAGGTCGGTAATGTCCCGATAGGTGGAAGTGTCGTGATAGGTGGAAGTGTCGTGATAGGTGGAAGTGTCACGATAGGTCGAAGTGTCGCGATAGGTCGAAGTGTCACGATAGGTCGAAGTGTCGCGATAGGTGGAAGTGTCGTGATAGGTGGAAGTGTCGCGATAGGTCAAAGTGTCGTGATAGGTCGGTGTGTCGCGATAGGTGGAAGTGTCACAATAGGTGGAAGTGTCGCGAAAGGTGGAAGTGTCGCGATAGGTGGAAGTGTTGCGATAGGTCGAAGTGTCGCGATACCTCGGTGTGTCGTGATACCTCGGTGTGTTGCGATACCTCGGGAGATGGTGAATTTTTCTGTTATGGCTAGTGATTCTAGGAGCTCTCAGCTTGCGCAGTGTTGTAGTGCACTCAGAATCGTGATTGGGTCAACTTTTTGGTGTGTCGCGATAGCTCGAGCTCGATGCCTCGGGGCTTGTGCAGAGAAAATTCGTACCTACTGAGCTTGTTGGAGATGGTGAGGATGCTGCAACCTGCAAGAATCATGCAAAAACAGACAAAAACAAGAACACACACTCACTCTCTCTCAAACTCGCACAAAGAAAATGAGGAGAATGGAATGAAAGAAGGAATATGAAGTGGAGAAGGAGATGGAGATGGAGATGGAGAAAAACAAGAAATTTACCTACTACCTACCATTCCAACACGTCCTCTCTACATCTTACCATCGTCCTCTCTACATCTTACCATCACACGCTCGTCCTCAAAGCTCGAATCCCCGGCAACGGCGCCAAAATTTGGTGTAGCTCAGTGATGAGTAGCACCTCCTTTAATGTCAATCCGGGAAGACGAGGATGGTATGAAGACCTCGAGCAAATGAAGGCACAAATGTGTGAGTGAGAAGCACACCAACATGCACACACATACACACACGCGCACACACAGCAAGAACAAAGAAAGTAAGACAATGGAATCACTTCTATTACAACCAAGTTCTCATACAAGTTCAAAACTACAAGAAGATAGCCTCAAAAATGAGCTCTCTACCTCTATTTATAGTTTTTGGCTAGCTTTGGCCCTGTCCAGACCTAGTGTTCGGCCTAGTTAAAAATTAGGTTCCAAGGCTTATTTGAGGGCTCAAACGAGGTCTAAAAAATATGAAAATTGGTAGGCAATTACTACTAAAGCTCCTCAAGCTCGAGGACTCCTCAGCCTGTACAAAATGGAGCTATAAAAAGGTGAAATGATATTTACAAGGGTTTTTAGTGATGAGAATCACTTTTAAGATGATGTAAGGATTGGAAAAAATTGATGGGTTGCCTCAGTGCTAGATCTGCATGTATGTCTGTACTTGCTTCTTGGTATGTATGATGCCAACAACCCTATAGAACTCAGTTGGAATTTCTCTGAACCAACCGCTTAGGTGCTCACATCTATGAGGATGGTTTGCAAAGACAAGTGGTGCAAATGCACAACCCTGATCAACCCATTGGATTGGAACGTCCAGTGGTGAAATTTGAGAGAGATGCGTACATAGACAAGGAAGGAACGATGTACATCTTAGGTACTCAGCCAAATAATACCAATGAATTTGGTGTAATTCAGTTAGAGACGGAAACGAGAGCCCAAGGAAAAGAACCATTAGAAGAACCTAGGACACCTAGAGGGAAATCTGTACTGACACGAGTACTGGTTCCAGATTGAACCCCTCAGGACAACACAAGCATAGAATTGTTTGTGAATAAAGAAACTGATGAAGCATTTTGGAGGTAGAGAATGGAACAACCTAATGAGGTAGGCTCCATCATAATCTATGAATTTAAGGACCCGGATACACCTGGAAAGGTTGTAACGAGTATTTCTAGTACCGGACCACGCAAGAAATACATACACATGGAGAGGTGAGCTAGTATTCCCTCCATCACGAGCAAATGTAAACACAAGCCATCAGGGTGTTGGAATATCCTCAGCCCATGGTAATCAAAGAGAGAAAAACAAAGAGAGACCTAAAGTAAGTTTCAATCATCCCATAGGGAGAGATAGAACCACCATAGACACAGACAGAGTGGATAGACAAAGAGAACAGAGAATACCAGGTGGTGGAGATGATTTTCCTCTACCTAGACCACGTGAACACGCAAGAATATTAAGACCCACTCAACTAGTAAAATCCATGAAAAACTATTTTGATGGTACAGGAGATCCCTATGATCATGTTGCAGAATTTAAGCAAGTGCTATGAGCAGAGCAAGTCGAAGACATGTTCACGCAATACAATGCATTTGGACTAACGTTAAAGAATACTGCTTTAACTTGGTTCCAACCATTGCAACAAAGGCAATTTAGAGATATCCATCACTTTTTATAGTCATTCATCACGGAATTCTCTAAAAGTGGAATCAGACATGATACATCTTCGTTAATTCATAGTTTCAAACAGACCCCTCAAGAAACAATTAGACTTGTAGGACGTAGGTTTAGACAATATGTTGAAAGATGTCCAATGCAAGAGTTACCCTCACAGGCCAAGCAAGTTTCATTGTTTTTAGATGGTCTGTTGAGCTCTAAACTATGCTCCTATGTATACTTGAAGGAACCCAGAACGCTAGAGCAATGTGTAAGAATTTGCATAGACATTGAAGACAACTTACGAGATGAGTTGGAACTCTCAAAGGTCTATAAGGACTCAGATTGTTCCTCTCTAGCATCTTCAAAACTGTCTAGCTCGATAGAGGACCTAGCAGAAAAAGTGGCCCAGAAACTAGGAGTTTCTAATTAACAGATGCCTAGGTTAACAACAAACAAGAGTTCTTACACCTGTGGTGGTGATCATATGGCAAATGTGTGCCCCAATGCAACACAACCGCAAGCCAACCCTATTGGCCAGTACTGTACGATTGAGAGACGATACGCGAATCATACGGCACAGGACTGCCCATATAACAAACAAGTAATAAGACATAACTACCTGCAAGCATACCCACAACTAGGTAGGTATTAAGGTCAATACAACACCCAACCTCATTACTATAGGCCTCCTCAGAATAACCCTTATCAGGCTCAACAGAGACCTCAACCTGTTTTAGCTCAGCAGCAGCCACCCCCACCAGCTAATGTCATCTCACTTAAATATGCTACTGCAAAAGAAAACCTCAATAGGGCTTTAGTGCCTTCTTCACCCTTGATCAAAAAAAGTGATCCAAACTCAAATAGTTTTGACTCTACTCATGTAGATAGTCCATCTACATATTACACAGAGTCACCAGAACACGTGGAAACATATGAATACGATAGTCCACCATTGGAACCTAGTTGGGAGCCCGATTATGCTAATGTGATGTATACGAACCCTAATCCACGACCCGAATTAAGACAATAAAGACCACAGGGCCCTAGAGGACGATTTAGGTGCCAAGGAGATCATTTCATAAAAGATTGTCCTCATCCTCCTATAGCAGGATAGTCACAATACTATAACATACAAGGCTTTTGTGCCGAGTGTGGTAAAGAGCATGTCATAAAAGACTGTCCTGAGAACCCCGCTAATGCTTCAAATGTGACACCAATCAACGTGATAGGTATTGTAAACAACGCAGATGGATCCAACCCTACATACGTGCCTATCAAAGCTATAACAAGAGTCTAGGCGCTCTTACAGAACCAACGTCATAATCATGAGAAAGTAGTCGGAACTAGTGAAGTTGGAGAATCTAGCAGTAAAAAGACAAAATCTTGGAAAGATTCTAGAGAAAGGATTAAGAGAAAGTGGAGTAAGAGGATAACATAATTGGAAGGAAGTCTCAAGGAATCAAGATCCAAAATTCTAGAATTGACTTCACAGGAATTGAATCAAGAGAACCTAACTCAAAGATCAGGATCGATTTTAGCAGAACCTATACCAGAAAACCTAGACATGATGTTTCGCGCATATCAGGCTAGAATAAACGAAGGACCTCAAATAGCTGAAATGAGTAAGAACTACCCTCGAGCAAACTTAGAAATTGAGAGGACTAAACTTTGCATGAAGATGGTAGAATTAGCACAAGCTATGTTTGAAGCCTCTAGATATCTTAATTGGAATAACATGGCAAAACCTGAGTTACACTTTCAAGGACTCATGGAGAGGTTAGAATACCTGATTGATAGCAAAGACAAAAACGATTAGCATAGGAACCCTATTGCCTTAGAGACACAGGAAAAGAATGCACCATCTTTGTCTCAAGTACCCAATACTGAAAGTCAAGACAACCTGTCTTCCATACATAGGTATTCACATGAATTTCTAAGGGAAATACAAGAAGAGAAGTGGAGAAAAGAACAAGGAACCCATCCTCCTATTGAAGAAATAGATGACTTGCAGGAGCAATTTCCCTAAGACATCCCCTCTATTTACGATGATGTAGAGGAAGAGCAACTGAGTGAAAACACAGATTTCGAATCCAATTCCTTGCAAGAATTACCTCAATTCACAGGACCTTGGGAAGCCAAGTCTATTAGCATGAGAGCACCCATGATAATAGTGAGGAATGAAGAATCAGTGATTCCTAGAAACACGGAAGTGATAAAGAATACCAAAGTACAATGTCATCTCACTCTAGAGGAGTTGTTGAAGGTTAAACCAAAATTGTGGAAACATGTAGCAAATCAATTCCCTGAGCTTGCTACTGCTCCCTCACAAATAGGATCACACAAGAAGGTACCAGAGATATCTGTAGAAAAGATTGGAGATGTAAGCAAAGAAGAGGAAGGTAACACTTATCTTCCAATAACCCATCAGGGCTATACCACCAAAGCCATCTTAGATTCAGGAGCTGGAGTAGCCATTGCTACCACGGCTTTATGGAAACGTTGGGGTAAGCCAGCATTGAGACCTACCAGAATGAAGCTACAAATGGCTAATGGACACATAGAGAAACCATTAGGCTTACTAGAAGGCATATCTCTCACCACATGTGGTGTGGAGTTTGAGCATACTCTCGCCATTTGTGATTTTGTGAAAAATCATGCTTACGAGATGATCTTAGGACGACCATTCATGCGTCAGTTGCAAATCATACAAGATTGGGGAACTAATTCTTTGTACTTGCAACATTTAGGAGTGACTACTAAAGTCAATCTTAAAGACTATTCACATCGAGATGTACCTCCAATACAATGGAATACCATCCATAAGACACAGGTAGAAATGGAATCGGTACACTGTTAGAATCAGACCCCTCATGGTTGCACGAGGATACTCATTTATGGATGTGTAAAGTAGCCAAACAAGAGGAAGAACGACTAGAAGCCAAGACCCTAGGTGCAGAACAACATCCACGAACCCTTTAAGACCCAGCTTATGCACCTATAGTATTTCCCGACGAAGAATTCGAACCCCATGGTTGGGCAAAAATCCTAGCAACCTTGGATGTAGCCATCAATGAAGAACAATGGACACCCCACTGCGATGAGGATGGCTATGACATTTTAGTGTTCACGATAGAGCCAATCATGTGTGATTTCATTATAGAAGAATGTGAACCTAGCACTGATGCATTCGAGGATGCAAGTGATTTCGATTTAGAGTCAATCATTATGGACCCTCCCTTTGCATCAGACGAAGAATATTTTTATGAAGTAGAAACTCACCCTCAGAGACACAAAGAAATTGTGAATGAGGTGAGATTAGCCACACATGTGACCACTAAAAGTGAAGGCAAGAAAAGGAAGAAGAAAGAAACCATGCCAGAAAAAGAAAAATCTTTGTTTGAGGTTTCCGAAAACTTTTAAGAAATATGAAATAGAAGATAGAAGAATCATGGTACAAATGCCTAACAGAAAAGCCGATGTTGAAGAAGTATATGATAACCGAGAGAAAGCCAAAAAAATAATAGTTGCCATAGAAGGAGAAGAAGAAAAATGTACCTACATAGGGCATGATTTGACGAATGAAGAAGAAGAAGAAGAATTAGTTGCCCTATTGCGAGAATATAGAGACGTATACGCTTGGAGTTACAAAGATTTGAAAGGAGTAGACCCAGATTTATGTTCTCATAGAATCCCTATGACTCCAATTGCAAAACCGACAAAACAGAAACCATACACGTACAATGATAACTACGCTGCGAAGATTAAAGAAGAATAGATCGTTTGATAGAAGCAGGATTCATTTATGAAATTGAGCATACTGAATGGGTATCCCCCATTGTTGTAGTGCCCAAGAAGAATGGAAAATTGCGTGTGTGTATTAACCTTAAAAAAGTTAATGCCGCCACAATTAGAGATAGTTATCCTCTTCCTATCACAGAACATTTATTGGAAAGAGTTGCGGGCAAGGAAGTTTATAGCTTTCTTGATGGTTTTTCAAGCTATAATCAAGTAGCCATTGCTCGAGAAGATCAACACAAGAAGGCTTTTGCCACAGAATGGGGCATATTCACATTTCGTGTGATACCATTTGGCTTAACAAATGCACCCACCACCTTCCAACGACTCATGTGTCATGTTTTTAAGGAATTCTTATGCAAGAATTTGGAAGTTTATGTTGATGACCTATGTGCTCATTCAAATGTAAGGCAGACTCATATCCCAGAACTAAGGCAAGTATTTGACAAATGTCGAGAATATCAAGTTTGTCTGAACTCAGAAAAGCGTGTTTTCATGGTGAAACAAGGCAAAATTCTAGGACACATTGTGTCAAAGAATGGAATTTCGATAGATGAAGAAATGGTGAAAGTAATTGCAGATCTATCTAGGCCAAATAACGTAAAAGAGGTACAGGCATTTATGGGTCATTGTGGTTATTATAGATGATTCACACACATGTATGCAATCATAGCCAAGCTTCTATACTCTCTTTTGACCAATTTGGAATGGACAGATGAATGTGAGAATTCATTCAATGAACTTAAACGACGTTTGTGCCCAACACCTATATTGACACCCTAGATTGGAGCAAGCCATTCCATGTACATGTGGATGCATCCAACTATGCCATAGGATGTGTGTTAGCACAACCCACGAATGAAGGTAATATTGATCTCCCCATAGCTTACACGAGCAGACAGTTGAATGCAGCAGAAAGGAATTACACCACTACAGAACGAGAAGGATTGGGAATGATCTACGCGATAAAGAAATTCAGGCATTATTTGTTGGCAAATAAATTCAAGTTCTTTATGGATCATCAAGCTTTATTGTACTTAGTCAATAAGTCATCAATTTCCTACTCGCAGAGATGAAATGCCATTGAAACCCATGATGGGAGGACGTGCATTTTCTAAGTGGGGTATAGACTTTGTAGGACCCATTAACCCCCCTGCAAAAGGTACACATGTTGAATACATTATTGTTGCGAAAGATTATCTTACCAAATGGGTAGAGGCAAAATCCACAAAAAAGAATGATGCACACACGACTGCAAAATTCTTATTTGAAAATGTCTTTACAAGATATGGATTGCCTATAGAGTTAGTGAGCGATCGAGGAACTCACTTTCTAAACCAGGTCATTGAATATTTGTTACAGGATTTTATGGTGATTCACAAGAAATCTGCACCATATCATCCTCAGGCCAATGGTCAAGCAGAAATTACTAACAAGATCCTTTGTAACGTACTGAAGAAACTCGTGAACAACAAACGTTCAGATTGGGACAAACAGTTACACCACGTTGTTTGGGCATATCGAGTGGCCTATAAGACCGTACTCAATGCAACTCCCTTTCAGATGGTTTTTGGTCAGAATGTTGTGCTTCCTTTGGACTTCTTGATACCGAGCCTTAAGGTTGCACAAGAACATCAGTGGACTGGCCATGACTTATCAGCAAGAATAATGGAATTGGAAGGATTAGGAGAAACTAGGCTGAAAGCAGCAGCAAGAATAAATGCAGCAAAGAAGCGACAGAAAACATATTTTGATGCACATGTGAAAGATAAAGGCTTAAAAGTAGGAGATTTAGTCCTCGTATATACTTTGAAACAACACACACGAAAACTGGAAAAGCGAGGTTATGGATCTATGATCATTAACAGACTCTCGACAAGTGGAGCAGTACAATTAGCCACCTTAGAAGGAGACATAATGCCTAATTACATTAGTGGCTATAGAGTCAAGTTATATCAAGAACCTCTTATTGACGATATGCTTAGACGACTTGCGTTGGCAAAGAAGCGTAAGGAGGAAGAAAATAGAATACGAGCTGAAGCTCAGGCAGAAGCTATAGAACGCATTAAGCTAAGAAGACAAGGACTAGGGAGAGAACATTATAACCATCTAGAAACAACACCCAAATACCCCATGGCCATGTGTCATTCAAAGTCAAGTACTCATCCTAGCATAGTGGATAGGAGACCATTCATTACAGTCAGGCTAGAGCACGGCAACCCTTGCCAAGAGCTCAGGGCTTTAATTGATTCAAGTGCTGCGACTAGATGGTCCCACTATAAGGACTCAGGAATAGAAATGTGGCCAATTGAGGCATACGTCATAGGGCTAGGAGGCATGGAAACCCCTTGCATGGGTGAGGTGGACCTTCCTATCCTCATACGTGATGTGACCATGACAACGAAGCTACTAGTGTGCCATGACGAGGACCTGATAGAACCCCTAATCCTTGGCAAAGATTGGCTATACGATCACTCATTGGACCTAAAGCTTAGACAAGGCTCCTTAAAGATTGGAACCTTAGATCAGCAGCGAGTGATACCGTTGGACTTCCCTAACAACACTCCACCTGAGGTATGTAACCCTAGACCATATGAACAGCATGCGACGGAGGACCGGAAGATTTTTGGGCAGAGAAGTCACGTTACGTCTACACCAACCCACGCTGGCTTGGCAATGAACAACTGTCATTCAGAAAGATGTCAGGAGATTTTCCCTTGGTCTTCCTGCAAACTAGAAGAGGTCACCACCCAATAAATGGGACAAATGGGGACAATTGCAAGTCAAGTGGGTTAGATCAGCGGTCAGGTGGACTGCATCAGTGGCCAAATGGGCACGATACCCTACGGTGCCCATCCTTCCACACTTACTGCGGACTGGCCTAGATTAATATTACAAAATGGAGCACTTCCTTATCGGCAAGTTTCACAAGTGTTGGACCTCCCTTCTTTTCCAAAGTAGAGTGTCCATCCGACCTCTCAACCTCAACCACAAAGGAGTCATCCACAACGGAGGAACCCAGACCAACGACCATATCAGATGACATAAGGAGGAAAGCAGTATCAGTATCACAAAGCATGCGGCATGAGACAAATATGGGTGCCAAAAGGACAGAAACCACCGACAGATTTCAACAATGTAGACCAAGATAAGAAGAAGTTTCAGCAAAAGCAGAGGCCATCTCCAAGGTCTCCTCGACCTTCTTCTACAAGGACGAACAATAGACAGATTTGGATCGCCAAGAAGTACCTTATGAATCGACCCACACCCATGAAGATTTGGGTACCCAAACAGTGTATTATAGCTCAACCCTCAAGCCATGTAATATATACCCCTCAAAAATCTTTTCACCCCTCAATACCACCACATTCGATATCACCTTTTTTCCCTCAGCACAAACATATCACCTGCTCACAAACTCTTCGGAAATGGATACCGAAACGTATCCAGACATCTTCTCCGACCCCCTTATCTAACATTACTCCCATCCCGACTAAACACTACCCTTGTAATAACTCATTCACGACTGAACCGTGTACAAATCCACACACTACACCCAACATCACTTGTAATAACATCTCATCAAGAAATGTATGCATCATCTGAAGCATGTAGGTGTCTAGAAACCTGCACTAGTTTTGCAACAATCATTCCATAAACCACATCACAACACTCGGCTATACCGGTTACACATCGGTTATGGAAAGGGATTGTGACCTCACTTTAATGGGATCATGATTAATTTCCATACTAATGTGTTAATCTTTTGTAGCAAATCTGCTACACGTTCATATCATTCATCATGCAGCCATAAGAACTATCTGAAGCTGGCCCCAGTGTACCCATGGCAAATATTGGTGAATTACTAGCTGAGCCCCATCCGACGGCTCAACCACCAGAATTTCAGGGATTTCCAGGACCTATGCCAATTGACGATCCTCTTAGGGGATATACTGAAAAAATTCATTGTAACTCTCATTGGTTCCAAGGTTTAGCAGGCCCATTGGCGGATGCAGATTTCCTTTTTGAGGCCAATTTGTCTTTTGATAATCGTACATGGGGCAAGTACCAGTTTTTCTCAAGAGAGTTTTAAGCATTACAGAACACAGAAGACCTGAAGCATGTTTGGGCGAGAGCAAGCTTCACTGAATACTTTAGTGATCCTTTGCCTAAACCACATTTCTACATATGTTATTATCTAGTAACCACTTTGACAGCTTCTGAGAACAAGGATCTACCAAGCACATACATTTTTCCATCCTTGGTGAATGAACCCCCATTCAAAAGGTTTTATTTGACAAAAGATTTGATTAGAGCTACAATCAAGATACATGGAACGCACACTCCGATTGAGTGAGAAAGGCTGATTCCAGAGCCAATGAAACGTGGAGATGTCATCAAGTGGGATATTTCACCGATCACACCTGAGCTCTCTAAACCATTGAGGATATGCATGCAGCATTTCGCTTTCCCCGCTCAGGATCGATTCACCATGCCCCACAAACGCATTTGGTTTGGACTGTATTTATCTTGTATCGGACCCTAGACAATTGATCTGGCAAGCTAGATAATTGATCAGTTGTACTGAGCACAACATAGATGGGAAAGAAAAAAGATAATCCATGGATGTTGCGCTCTTACGAGAATTGTATATATGTGCTTGGGATACGATTTGCCAATGGAGTGTGCAATGACAAGTGAGGAGTTGAAAGCAATCAAAGGGACAACAAAGAAAGCTAGGAAGGCTAGCAAAGGACGAGCAGGAAAGCGCATGAGAGGAACCATTCCATGCCTCCAGGTTCTAGAGTCCCCATCCCCTCAACCATCTCCAGAACAGTCACCGATTGAAGCCCCTGTAAATGTGCAACCTATTCACATACGATTGTCACGACCCATCGTTACAGAAGGCACTACCAGTGCGATTACCTCACAACCAACATCAGTTCAGGAACCTACCACCACTGCAGCAGAAGTTCCAACCACTATTGGTGCAGAAGTATTTTCTTTTCCGATACCCAACTTGGAAGCAGAACCAACGGACACAACATTCGATTTCGAGATGCACGATGTGTTTTCAAGTGAATTTCAGTTTCCAAAAGGACAACTCTTTTCTCAAGAATATGAACGTCCAAGCTACCTGACCACTCCCCCGGATCAACCACAAGGACAAGTGGTATCTAGCTCAGAAGAAGAAAGAACAGAGATAGATGATGACGAGGGCGATGATGAAGCCAGCCAAGGCACTCATGAATCCCAAGAAAATGTGCAGACAAATGAACAAGGACAGCAAACTGACACCCAAGGTGACACCAACACGCATGAAAACAAAACATTTGAAGCAGCATCATACACCTTGGCAATCAAAAAGTTATATCGCACCATGGAAAAAGTTTGGGCGTGTAAGAAGTTAACTGAGGAAGAGAGCCAAGCACTCATAGAACAAGAACTTGTCTCAGGCGATTTCGAAGAGGTATACATCAAAGGCTTCAGGGAACTTGTTAAATCCGTGGGATCAAAGGAAGCATTAAGATATTTGTAGAGAAAACGACTTCCGCAATTTGACTCCCAACGAGTACGACTATTGTCAAAACTGGGTGAATACATTCATGTATTGACAGGTGCCCAATCTTTAGAATAGGCCAGAGAAGCGCACCTAATTCCTGAACGATCTGAGGCCAAAGAAGCTACCCTCGTTGACTCCCCGCCCCCACCCACTACCGTACATACCACCGCTGTGACCAAAGTACCCTCGACCCCAACTGCTCCTCTATCACCTCCCATCCATCCAGTCTCCCCCATACACCGTCCTTCTCCCAGAACATCCACCTCCTCTTACGGCGAAGTAGCAGAAGCCTTCCTCACCTCCATTCCTCCCACTCTTGCCGCACCCACCCAACCTAGTTTTCCTCCTCAGACATCCACCTTTCTATCCAGTCCGTTTTCCCATCCATCCTTCCCTTCCTTCCCCACACCTCCAAGACCCCTTTTTCAATTTCTACCCCCGTTGACTTTCTCCCCTGTATCACCTCCCGGACCCACCGTATTTCCGCTTTCCCCTTTCCACCAAGGAGTACAAGAGACCCCCTCTGTAAATTACTCTTCAACCTTTGTAAACATTGTATTTATACCCACGCACACACCCACTATCACTCCATTATTCACAGTAACGACACTCGACACCACATCGAATGACATGGATATATCACCACCCACTGCACCACCACTCCCTTCAATCATTACACCACCACACATAGGCACATCACAATTTTCCACAATCACCACAACATCCACTCTCCCACCCCCATTTCCCTTTCCCTTTGCATCGACACCCACACACACCGCGACTGCATTCACTCCGTCATTAATATTATCACCCACTATAGACACCGCATTTCGTCAGATGTTCACATGCATGACACAAGTAAGAGATGAGTTTGCATCTCTTGGAACTAATTATCAGACGCTGCAAAAGACAACCAACGATTTACAGTCACAGCTAAATTCACTGTCTATTGAGAATGCCTCACTGAACACCCGCTACCAAGAGCTACGCGAGGCATATCATAAACTTGAACTAGAAAGTGAAGAAAAGACAAAAGAGGCCATCACAGATATCGATAACTTGTTAAGGGCCCAAACTATTCACAATGCGACGCTCACCAGGAACATGGGCTTACTCAGACGCCAACCATTAAGTCCCAACCGCTTCAAGGCCGTGCCCTCAGAATCTATGAAAATATTGCTAGATGATCATGTCAAATTGTTAGATGAGTATGACAACATGAACGAGGAGTTCCAGAAGCTCAAAGAAGATCACAAATTGCTCCAATTAAGAGCACCTATAGAGCAAGGACCACCAGCTCCTTCGGATCCATCTCCTCAGATCCTAGAGGAACTCAACGCATTACGGGCCCAAGTATTAACTCTTCAATTACATATAGCGATATATGAAGCACCCCCTAGACCAGACTCCCCACCGGAACTACCAGTGGATGAAGAAACAGTAAATATCCCGGTGGAGGAAACTTTCGAAGAAGCATATGAACCCCAACCCATCCCAGGTGAACGAGTCACGGCCGAAGGCCAGACGACTTTTGAACTTCCCACTCTCACATGGATGAAGACGATTGAAGAACTTGGAAGAACCCACTCAACACGTGTAGAAGCTCAGTTACATGCAATGGCAATGATTGAAGAACGCATTTTACAGTCCCCATACTTTGCTCACTTGGCCCCTTGCAGATACATATCTGGGCATGAGCTACAATACAAACCATATTTTATGTTAATGGTAGAATATCAGCTGGACATAGAAAAAGAAACAGGCAAAAAACCCTCTCACGCAACCCAGTTCGAGCCTGAAGATTTGCCACTAGATGCACAACGAGGAGAAATCTATCAACTAGATTGGCGCAAGGATTTATTACAAGAATATCCAGAGATGATGAGTACTTGGGCCAAGGCACCACTACACTTAAAGTACAACCCACGTTGGGGACCCATGCCACGTTGTCGCTCCTGGAAGGCATTTGCCATTAAAGTACAAAACAACAAGCAATGCCAGGATTGGCTCAATTATCCATATTTCAGGCTACCCATAGGACCACCAACAATTGGATACATGATGGCAACAATTCGTCACTCGCTCCCTTGCTTAAAACATATGGATGATGTAGCAGCGCATATGACTATCAAAATCTTTGACATGATGCAGATGGTTCTCAAAGTCTTCCGTCATGCCAAAGCACCACATGTGAACACCCCGGGTTTCGAGCATCGAAACCAAGATCTCGTATATGACATGAGCACGACACCATTGCTCCGGGTGTGTTACGCTTGACACTGTCGAATTAAATACTTACCGGCGTGCTATAAATAGACCTTTGAAGAAATGTTCACCACAGGTTTCTGGGAGTATCACTCCGAAGTGTTCATCAGCAGCCCCATGCATTTGCTTCAATTATTTGCCTCTAAACAAATGGTATATTCTATGCACTATCGACTCCCACCATCGGATGAACCGCAACCCATTGATTGGGAGAAACTCGAGGCAGATTTGGCCCGAGGAATTCGCGTTTCAGAGCACACCCTCACTCAGGAAGTACTACAGAATTATATCCGACAGACCTTCTGTCGAGGAAGACAAAGGCGAGAGGGAGGGGGGTGTTGACAGTAGCCAGAGGCATAGAAGACGCGGAAGCATGTGAAGATAGAGCACAATGAAGTAGCCGGGAGCCAGTCGGATCATTTTTTCAAACAAATATGTTTTAAAATACTTTTCAAAAACCTCCAATAGTGATTTTCATCACTCATGTACCATATGTAACATAGAACAACCACTTTTGTAATTCAAAGCTCCATTTTGTGCAACCCCAGAAGTCCTCGAGCTTGAGGAGCTTAGGTAGAATGAGCCTACCAATATTGGCTATTCTTAGACATCGTTTACCCTTTCAAATAGCACCTAGAACCTATTTCTTAACTATGCCAGTCACTAGATGTGAAACCGGTCAAAACTAGTCTAGAATCTATAAAAAGAGCTAGAGAGCTCATCTCTTCATTGTGTGTGTGTGCATCTCTATGCTTCTCACCATCACTCTCACTTCATCTCATATTCACGATCTTCATATCACTCCTATCTCTTTCGCGGATTGACATTAAGGAGGTGGAGCTTCTTAACATGGTTCTCACCATTGTGCTAGAGCAACAGATACCTTTGTCTTCGAGAAAAGACTTAAATTCATTAGACATGTACTCTCCTCCTCCATCACTTCTCAAAATCTGGATCTTTGACTGACTTTCATTTTCAACCATAGCTAAGAACTTTTTGAAAGTAGGAGAAACCTCTCACTTCACTTTAAGACCATAAATCCATGAATATCTCAAGAAATCATCTATGAACATAACAAAGTACATGTAACCTTGAATAGAATATGTTCTCATCAGACCATTCACATTTGAATGTATGATCTGCAATTTCCTTACGGCCAAGATAAATCCATGTTTCTTGAAAGATCATTTTTGAAGCTTTCCTTCAAGGCATCCTTCACATGACTTTGCATCATCTGGTAAAGAAAACGTAGGCAAAATCTCCACCATACCTTAATCTTTGATATGCTTGAGAGCTATGTAACAGATATGGCCAAATCTAGCATGCCATAACTTCATGTTCTCCTTATGCATAGTAGACCTAGCAACATTAGCATGACTTATTTTGGAGAAAACAAACATGCCACTTTTGTTTTCGCCTTGAAGTAGACAATGCTCCTCATCAGGTTAGAGGATCTGACATGAATCTTTCTTAAAAACTACTTTATAACCATCTGACAAGAAAGTAGAGATAGAGAGAAAACTCTTCTTCATGTTTGGAACATAAAGAACATTGGAAATTGTGGAAATTCGACCTACTATGGACTTAAGGTTCACTTCTCCAACACCAACAACATCCAAATCATGACCATCTGTAATGGTCACTCTTCTACCTGAAGAGTTTGAAAGAGAAGAAAATACCTTTTTTCAACCTATCATATGCTTAGTAGCTCCAAAATAAAAAATCCAAGGATTATCTGAGATTGCATTTAATGCTACCTCATCAAATACTACCTCTTCAATAGTATTATTGTATATGAATCTACCTTTGAAGATTTAGGTTTAAGATCATCTTAAGCACTATTAGCTGATGCCTTCTTCTTCTCATTAAAGTGCTTGCTTTGCATTCTGCTATGTAATCACCTAGTTTCTTACAATAATGGCATACTCCTTTCTTTGAATCAAATGTAGTCGAATACTTTTCTTTGGGTGTAGAGGAAGCATTAGGAAAAGGACTAGAAGACTTTGGATTATAAGACTTACTTTCCTTCTTGGATTGCTGAATCTTCTACTCCTTCTTTGTCTCCTTCTTCTTCTTTCCCTTTGATGATGATAACATGGCTTCATCATTCTCTTCCCTTTTGTTGATATTCATCTTGAAGTAATAGGAACTCTAGCTCTTCAAATGAAATATTTCTATCTCTTGTAGAGAAGGATAAAAAAGTAACAAAAGCATGGTATGTAGATGGAAGTGAGTTTAGAAGTGTACTTACCATCTCTTCATTTGAAATGTTGACTCCAACATTGAGTAACTGATCTCGTAAATCTTTAAGCTTCAGAATATGTGTCTGAACTGATTCACCAACTTTCATCCTTCGGTTGGCTAGTTGTCTCCTTAGATGAGCTTTCCTAGCAAGGTTTCTGCTCTGATAGAGATTCTCTAACTCCAACCAAGCCTGACGAGAACTTCTACATGACTTGATTTGGGGTATAGTATGCCTCTTGACTCCCATTGCAATATATGAAAGTGCTAGTGCATCCCTTGAATCCCATTTGGATTGCTCTTCTGTAGGAAGTAATGTGGTAGTAGTATGGAATCTTGATGATGAAACAGTTTCTTCTTCTTCACTAACCTCTTGTTGAGTAGAAATAGGAACAACAAGTCTTCTAGAAGATTAACTATCCTCTTCTCCAACTTGTGTTGGCCTTGGATAAGTGCCATTGACAATATTCCATAAGTGCTTAGATACTAACAGATTCATCATCATAAAACTCCACATTGGATAATTAGACATGCCCTCAAGCTTGTCTTCATTCTCAAGTCTATAGTCACTCATCTTGTTAAGTGTGTATGTCAACTAGGTTCTGATACCAAATGTTGGTATCCTAAGATTTGATACCAAATGTTGGTATGCTAAGCCTTGATACCAAATGTTGGAAGTGGGAGTGGGCCACAATAACAATAAATCACAAGTTTACAGGATCTTCCAACAGATGAACCTTAACATACACACCGTAAGACTCAAACATAGATGAGTGAGATTTAGAGAGAGAATAGATGAGATTTCAAGTATAATGGTAAGCGATGAGGCTCACCTACACTAACTTATATATGAATGTCAAATTACAATGTGTGTATATGGTACAAACTAGCAATATCTATATCCAGGCAGAAATAGGAACTAGATACAAGAGATTGGGTGCCTAAGAGGTATGAAGAGTGTGTGTGTGTGTGTGAGAATATGGAGAATATGAATAATTTAGAATTGTTCTACAACAAACCCAAATTCTGATCAACCTAAATCATAAACGAGTGACCTAACAAGTAAGAATGGAAATAGACTTGCTACTCATAGTAAATCAACAATGGATGTTGATAGTAAGCTGGTAGAATCTCCTCCAGATAATCACCAAGATGTAGGTCACAACTCCTCTAGGAGTGTGAGAACTCTTCTTCCAAGATAGCCTCTAAGATCTCCTCCTAGCTTGAGAAGACTGATCACCTCCTCCAAGTTCTTCTCCAAGAGCTTGAGCTTGTTGAGTGATCCTTGAGTGATGATAAATAATAGACCTAGGGCTTTGTTATATACTCTTTGAGTACCTCCAAAAGCATAAAACAAAAGCAAAACACATCACGGAATTATATCAAAAAGTGAGTTATGCCACCATTGTGATTTTTGCCGTTATTGCAAATTTAAGAAGCTCTAAGGTTTTGCTTTTCGAATAAATCTACCAAAAAATCTTCTTCCCTGCTGTGCTGCCAAAGCTGGGAATGGAACCTAGGTGAGTTGGTTGAGAGCGACTTATTTTATCCAGCTCGCCTGCTGAGTTTGCTTGTACATAAAGGTTATTGCACCCATGTGGAACTTAAAGAGAGAATTATTAAAATACTTCATATAGTTATTGTTCAACCATTTGATATTGGATCCAACAAAATGTTGCATGCACATCTGCAATGGTATATATAAGTTTGGTGTTAGCTATCATGTGATTTATCTTGAGTATGTCTTTCTTCTTCGTCGGTTTGGCATTATTTCCTATTGGTTCATAGGAATGTGTGTGCCTCACATGTTTAGTGTTCCACATACCAACTAATCAGAGAGCTTAAACCTCTTTGGTTCATGATCTTGTAGTAGCAATGGTATGACAAATGTTCTAGGAATATCTTTGCCAGCCTCGACTCTAGAGTCTCTACTAAGTAATAACATCTCATGAGATCGAGCTTGTAAATGGTGAGATAAAATTTTGAATAAGTCTTTCTCATTCCCAAATGGTCACTAACTCATGGGAATTCTACAACTCAAAATCCCTAGAGAAAAATTGGAATCTACCCCAAGTGTTGTTGAATTCTCAATTTGATTCGTTGATATGTAACGGTGTCGTGGAGATCACTTCTCCATGAAGGCATTATCACTTCGACTACCGTTGAGCATATGGGAGATAAGGACACTCATAAATGGTGGCAGAATCATTGCCATAAATTGCTTTGAAGCGTGGTGTGACCCGGAACGTATGCTATGGAAAAGAAGAAAAGCGAGTGGATATGGAGGAGCTTCAGTTGTATTCTTGCTGACATGATCATGGCCATGACCATGAGCATTCTCGAGATAGCCATCATCATTATGAACCGTTTTTATGGAAATAGATCAGGTTTTAGTAGGGAATCTATTGTGGTATCTATCTTCCGGCTGAGGAAAGTTTCTATCAGGCAAAAAATCAGAGGAAGAGACTCGAAGGGAGAATAGCTGCTTTTTTTTCTTGTTATGAAAAAGCCACATGGGCAGCCTCGAAAAGGGGAATCGTGGCCTTTTCAAAATAGAAGGAGGAGGCAGTTCGCATAGGGGAATAAAGGGAAAGCGGCGGACTGGAATATCTCTGGGTTTTTTTTTTCTCCTTGAGAATTGGCAGGAACTTCGATCACGCGCAGAGTTGTGTGAGCTATGGATGACAGAGAGTGAAGCCCGTTTTCTTCCACTATCGGCTACTGAAGGGAGTTCTTATTTTTAGAAAAGAACTTCGAAATCTGAAGGAGCAGAGAGGAAGGCGATAACACTCAGGAACAGAAGGAGAAGCATAGAAATTCGCTGTCCCACCGGTGCGCTTATCATTCATCATATTGATCTGAAGCAGAACTAAAGAGATCGAACGCTAGAATAATTCTCAGAAGGACAAACAAATGATTACTGGGATTCGCATGGAGATGGAAGAGTGGCGCTGAACTCTCAATGATGAAATCATGTCTTTGATTTGTGTTTCCGTATTTTCATCACACAACACACAAAGATCCTTTCGATTGGTCTTTCGCAATATTAAAAACATTTTGACAACTCCCGTTCGTGCCTAAACATTTACATTGGCCAAAAATAATCTAGTGCTATATGCTAACACACACTTAGTTGGGACATCTATACATCAGAAAGGCTTCAGTTTCTTACTCACAAATGAGCGATCATACAAACATCCAAAGTCAAGCTTGTAACCACCTAGTCACCCCTCTTTTCCACGACTACTATGTTTTAGTCAAAGTCACTTCCTTGGCACTCTGAGTGCACCCCTAAGCGCGCAAAAACATGACCACAACGGGCATCTACAAGGCATCCTATTCACTCATTGAACCAATGAGACAGTGCATGACCTCTTTTCATCTGTCTTGATGGAGGGTCTGGAATGTGGATGGCACCTTGAAAATTCTAGAATTGTGGTGGTATCTCTGATGGTTACTAAATGGGCAAAGTATTGTGGTGAGTTTTTCTAGAGTTGGGACCTACTTTTCCCATTGTTGAATAGTGTGCTTGTAGATGCTTTTGTGGATCTTCTATGACAATGGAAAACAAATTATTATTACCAAAGAAACCCAAGATTCTAGTATGGCAAGAGGCCTCAATCCGTTTCCAATACTGATATGCTTCCCTAGTAACCATGTGTTGTGTTATAGTGCCAATGATGTTCGTGCCTAGACTACCTATATGCATACTTGGGTTAGTGCATGATCTCATCATGGATAGAATGACTCATCAATATGTTACAGGGTTTTTGAGATAAGGGTTTAATACAAAGTTGGTTTATAGTGAATGATTCCCTTATGGGATTACAAAATGAGGTTATTGATTGATACGCTTTATTAAGAGACTATGAGCTTATTTGGTCCCGTAACTATTACGGTACCCATTTCCAAGTTGTTATAGGAAATCATTTACATGGATTTTCTGATACAAGGGCTATCATTCTAGGTGTATGATGGATAGGGATGGTCTGGAATTTCCTGGAAGGTGAGGGTACATGAGGGGAAATTTGGGATTTCAAGTAGGTCTTAGGCATGCAAATGCTCGAGTTGTTAGGGTTCGCCATCAACAACCTCTTTGATACCCAAATTTGCAGAATTTTCTATTGTTGATCTCTTCCTAACTTCCTCGATAGTTGCTTTAGATTCACATCTTGCTTCTTTGATGGTGACTTCTTTGATACCCAAATTTGCAGAATTTTCTATTGTTGATCTCTTCCTAACTTCCTCGATAGTTGCTTTAGATTCACATCTTGCTTCTTTGATGGTGACTTTGATTGTACTGGAGTAGTAGATTGCTCACCCTTTTGCACCCAAATGTGCTTCATGCCTGGAATGGTTGGATATCTGTATTGCTTTAGCATCATGGTGGAGAGTGACCTTTGTGCTTTATGTTTCTCTTATGGTTGACTTTCATGCCTTTGTGGTTGATTTTTCAACACCCATCTTTGGAAAAGAAGGGAATTTCAACCCTTGCATGAACTTTCCATTAGGTGTGAGGCAGATTTTCACGATGGATTTAGGGGTGTATGCATGGAGTTTGGAAATATAACCAAAGAACGCGAGTTTCTCCATCTATATGGCCATTGATCTTTTGATGCCAATTGAAGTTGCTTGCCATTGGAATGATTGATCTTTTTTTTTTTTAATATAAAGGAAGTTCGGCAATAGCCTACTCTCCCGGACTTGAATTAAATTAAGAAACAAAGGTACAATAGAAGGGGACTAGTGCCCACGGGACCCCCCAAATCCCACAAAGCAGGGGAAGCTTGAATGAATCCTAGGTTGCATTACAGAGAAGGTTAATCACCCTCTCATCGCCCTCATGCGGGGCCCACTTGGGTTTGAGCTTGTTGTTGATCAAAAGGAGGACTTGATGGTGCCTGAAGGGGGGGGATTTCTTACTGTTAACAATCCTTTTGCCAAGGAGGAATAGTGATTTCTCAATCGACCACTCCCTGGGGGGATCTCCGAAGTTGAGAGCACACTGCTCCCGCCAAATTTTCCACAAGACTTCCCCTCTGATGGCGTTCCAGAGAGTCGCAGAGCAGCCGATCGCTTCTCCCAAAAGGACTTGTTTCCAACTAAGCTGATTTTGAAGTCTGATTTTCATTCGAACCGTCTGCCAGATTCTGTAGGAGTTGGGGCAAGTAAGGAAGATGTGTGGGACATCTTCGATAGCCCGGTGGCAGCGTTTGCACCAAGGAGGAATCCCACAAAGTTTGCTAGCCTTATGGTTGGTCCAAATTCCTCGATGAAGAATTTGCCATAAGAGGACAGACTTCTTTATCTCTATAAGGGGGTGCCAGATACCCATGAATTTCATGTCCCACCGAAGCCGCGTCCAAGACAGGCACCACTTCTTGTTGAGGCTGATCTGGTGGTCAGCCGTTTCTTTGATGTTCGAGATTTTGAGTAGGCTATTTCCATTGTGCCATTTGAGACCAAGCGAGTTCGGTGTGTCGTGTCCCATGAGAAGGCGAGTCTTGTGACGATCCCATGCGAGGCATCGGCTTTGCAAAGTGTTCCATTCTTCGTAGGAGATGTTTATGCAAGGGTCAATATCCACGAAGTTGATCCAGCTGTTGGTGTCGTGTTTCCAGAGGTGTTTCCATTTTTTGAATCCTTTGTTCCATAACCTCTTGGCATTTTGAATGTTCCACGACTCCACACTCCGGATGCCATGTATCGGAAACCAGATAGAGTCGTTTTGTCTGATTCCGGCCACCCACTTCCAGTCCTTACTAATTCTTGTGAAGCTTTTGACTTTATTCCAGCCCTTCCAAAGGGAGCACACGAGATTGGAGCCTTTCGGGAAGACGGGGATCGGGGAGAATAGCAGGGTCATGATTGATTGATCTTGGAAAACATTTTCACCCTTCCAATAATGCACTTGTCTACAATGGTCTAAAACAACATACATTTTCTATGAGGCATTGTCCAAGTATGTGACCTTGCCTGAAATGTCAGGATCCTTGAACTCATAGATGATGATCCCATCCAGCTCACTAGGATTTTTTGGTTTGAACCTCCAAAAGCCTTCCTCAGTCTCTTTGTAAGTGAAATGTTATATGATCTTATTGTCTTGAGGGATCTATTTAGTTGTTATGATCCTCGTCAGGATTTACTTACCTCTCGATGTCCTAGGTTCTCGTTCTTCATTCTCGTTCTCAAGATCTCCTATTTTGGATTCAAGTTACCACATACATGGTTGCTTTCTTACATATCTATGACCCTTCTTTGAATTTATCCACATAGTGATCGATTTCAAAGGGTTGCTCTTGATTTCTAAGCTCGATCACTCATCTTCTTAAAGCATCCTCATAGATATGAGCACCTAAGCACTTGGTTCAGATGTATTCAAGCTGAGTCTTCTAGGGTTCTTCTAGGGTTTCTAAGTACACTATTCTTGAAGTACTTGAGGGTCTTTCCATGCCAAATGACATCTTTAAATCATTGGTTTCTATGCTCACTATGTATGGGTAATTGCTCAGTTGTTGATCCCAAGATTTAGCAATGATATTGAAACTAGATCCAGATGATCTGAGGCTTTGTCAATCAACCTTTCCTATGTGTTTGCCTGATCCAAGGTTCATAAATTTTGTTCACTTACCCTTCCAATTTTTTGAGTACACATGTGTTGCAAGGTACTTCCATATATCAATCACTTGTCCATTTTAGTTTACCTTTGTGTGGGTAGTATCTTTAATTTTACACCATCAAGAGTAACTTCAGTTTGTTGGTTTTCCTCATTTGATTATTTTTTTATATTCATTCCCTTAAGTTTATCGCATTTATACTTTACGTATCAATCTTGATTTGAGTTGATCGTGGTTTCTTGAGCTTAACAAATTCTTATCGTCACCCTAACTAATAAATTTCACATATGCATGCTTATCCTATGCTAGAATTGAATGAGAGTGTTGAGTAATTTTCCAAAGTCTAGTTGCATGCTTTGGACTTTGTCATTGTGCTCATGAAGCTCACCCAATCCTTGCTTTATTGCTTCCACCTTGTCTAGCCTCTACACACACTCAATTTTCTGAAGTAGCCCTAAAAAATCACAAATTAGCCCCAAAATTGATTAAAAAATAATTTGCAGACAAAAATTTCTCATCCGAATGTCTATCAGGGATTCTCTCTATTGCAATACATGGTCTATCTATCAGGATAGATGAGGGTGTATTGTCTATCCCCTTTGTCTATCATAACAAATAGAGATGGTGGCCTCATGTCCCACATAAAGTCTCTCATACTTTGATGAAGAGTTGGAGCTAATGATGGAGTCAAATCTTGCAAGAAACACTCAAAAACACAAAAACACAGCAAGCACTCTCTCTCTCAAATGCAACTGAGAGAATGAATGGAAAGGTGGGTATATTCCCAAAATAAAAGAACGCGGTGAAGGTGGAGGAAAGTGGAGATGGTGATGATGATGATGATGATGAAAAAAGTAAAGAAAATTACAAAAATACCTACTTACTAACGATTCTAACACACATACTCTATAACTTACAATCACACTCTCTTCCTCAAATCACTCTCCCCAGCACAATGGAAGTACCACCATAGTGAATATTCACCTCATATATGTCGATCCATGAAGACATGAGGATGATATGAAGATCATGAGCGAGAGGAGTGCACAAGTGAGTGAGAAGCACAATGACATGCAGACACGTACACACACAAAGTAGAATAAAGAGTGGGACAATGTAACTTTATATTGCTTTTAGATGCCCTTACAACCTATAAAAGCCTCAAAATGTTTTATCTCCAACACGCTCACCTCAGAATGAGCACTCTAGCCCATTTTATAGTTTTCTTTATTAGTTTTGGCCGATTTCAGATCTAGTGTCCTGCCAGTTGAAAATATATTCCTAAACTATTTTTGACGGCTTAAATGAACTCCAGAAATTATGAAAATTGAAAGGGCGGTTCTACTTGCACTCCTCAAGCTTGAGGACTCCTTGACTTGCACAAAATGCAGTTAGGAATACAAAAATAATTATTTATAGAGTTTTTTTTATGATGATGATATTTGTTTTTTGAATGTGTGAATATGGAAAATTTGGAAGCACCTTGGAAGCACTTCACTAACCTCCTCTTTTTCTTTGACTACCTTGCCTGCTCATACTTGCACCTATGCCTTGGCCTTCTTTTTGGTTGACTTCTCTTTGACTACCTTATCGACCAATCCCTCTTGGATTGTGTACCACCTTTGCCTCTTCCTCTTGAACCACTCCCTCTACCTATAAATTTAGCTTGGGAGCTACTTACTTCTTCCTCATATTTCTTGCCTTTTCTTTTGACATCTTTATTTTTACTTTTATTTATGTAAAGGGCAAAGCATTGATCACATTTTTATGTTTCTCCATTCTTTGTAAGCTTAGCTTCATGAATGAAGAGTTATCCCATGAGTATAGTGAAATCTGGTACTTCCATGTCCATGTATAAGTCCATGGCAGTAGTGAATGTTTCCTACTTCTCATCTACTTTTATTCCATTGATGACTTGTCTCAAAATTTTCTCTTCATCTATTAATTCTCCAAGGCTTCCTAACTAATTAGCTTAAATATCCTTAATATTTGTGACAAAGTCAGTGATATTTTGGTCAGGTTGCTTCTTGAGAGATGTGAACTCCATCCATAGTTGATTCTTCTTGGCCTTGGTGCTTGAAGAGAATAATGGTTCCAAAGCATTTTATATATATATATATGTGTGTGTGTGTGTGTGTGTGTGCGTGTGTACATATACATACATGCATGCATACATACATACATACATACATACATACATGCATACATGCATACATACATACATATATACATACACATATATATACTTGCATACATCTATACATACATACTTACACATCCATAAATATATACGTACATACATACATATATACATATAGACATACATACATACATACATATGTAAAAAAATCATACATACATAAACAAAAAATAAATAGATACATACATATATACTTACATGCATGCATGCATGCATACATACATATATACATATTGTTATAATCAAGAGATGTACATGCTTGGAGGAACAATAAGTTCCTTGCTCGGGGGATACCCAAGGACAAAAGCGAGAGAGTTCATATGAGGTAGCTACTCGTGATGGCCACATGAGTGGAGGAACCTTAGAGAGAACTATAGATGGTGACTAGGCAAGGGCTATAAATAGGTTGGGAGGTGAGTCCTAGGTATGTCATTCTCTACTCCTCAGATTTGGTATCACAACTAAGAGGGAACTCTTGGGAAATCTCATAAACCTCTTTTCCCATGCATTTTTCTCTTTTTCCTAGCTTGATTGCCATGGAGATGATGAATAATGAGTGTCTGAAGGGGGTACATAGACATTAATAGCCTCTTTCCATGCATCAATGGCTTCATATGTGCATGGTGAACTCGCATGCGAGGTAAGAGCACTTGCACCGAGCTTTCGAAGTCTCTTTTCTCTCTCCTTCTTTTCTTTCCTAGCTTGATTGCCATGGAGATGATGAATAATGAGTGTCTCAAGGGGGTACATAGACATTAATAGCCTCTTTCCATGCATCAATGGCTTCATATGTGCATGGTGAACTCGCATGCGAGGTAAGAGCACTTCCACCGACCTTTCGAAGTCTCTTTTCTCTCTGCTTCTTTTCTTTTTGAAGATCTGCGTGTGAGTTGATTTAAAATGTTGAATTTTGCACATTTTGATATCCGAAAAAAGGTGGGATGATTTTTTATGCCCAAGGATATTGCTTCCAAAACTTTTGCAATATGTTCAACTTCAATTTTAGAAAGAGAAAGAGGAAAGATTCTTGAACTCAAGCATATGCACATGGAGTTATATATGTTTACACACACATACATGTTTGCACATATGAAGACACACACATACATGAATCTAAGTATGAATGTACATATGCATTCGATCATGCATCTATAAATATCTGAGATAGAAAGGAAAGACTGAGGGAAGAAGAAAAGAAAGAGAAAAGAGAAAGAGACAGACATACAAAAATACACACACATGTATATAGATAGTTAAACATATGAATGTACTTATACACACTTTTATGCAAGAGAGAGAGATGCACACTTTTTCTTCATGTTTGCATGTATACAAACATTCAAACATGCATCTATGCATGTACATATGCATTGAATCTACACACACACATACATATACGCGTGCGCACACACACACACATTGTTACTCCTCACTCTTGATACAACTGTTAAAATTCAAATAAGTGACCACATAAAGGGTGAAGAGAATTTCCATGGATTCCTAAGGGCTGATCCAAGTGTGTGTCGGGAAGGTTCATGTGAATCCCCCCTAATTTTAAGTAGACATTAAGAGTTTAAAAGGCAAAGATATGTGCAAAAGTATGTGAAGCGGCATACGCGAAAACAAAGGTGTATGGTCCAATCCAATCATTACAAGACAAAATAGGAATTTATTGGCTAGACGATCTTGGGACATCAAGGGCCCCAAGATACTTCATCAGTTACACTTGTAGTTAGTGAGGTGGAACTCAAATCAAGGCAAGGACTATTCTTGGATGGGCAAGCAAGAGTAAAAAGGACTAAGCAGAGAGAGCATAGTCTAAGCTAAGCAAGAGAGTGAAGTGCAAGAATCACACAGTGTGCAACGCAGAGAAGTGAAGTGCAAGGTGTGCATGAAGAGTGGCCAAGGAAGTGTGCAGAGAGGTGCTAAGCTATCCCCCTTCCAAGGATCCCAAGGCCTCCTTGAAGTTGTGTGCATGCCGACAGAAGGTGTCCAACCCTCCCCCTTATTGGAAGCTTGGTGCAAGGTGTGCACAAGTGCACGCTTAGAGAAGGTGGAGGTCTGGTGTAGAGAAGGCCTGCAGCAACAAGACCCTTTGGTATTTGGTATTTTGTGATTGAGCACTCTATGGGATTTTGCACAGAAGAATTGGGTTATATTATTGGATTGTATTGTGCATCACCATTGTATTTGTCTTCTTATAATCAATCCACAGATGCTTCCAGCGTGTATCTTTCTTCTTGTCTTTCCCTTTCTCTCCTACAAACACTCAAATCCCTTCTTGTCCAAGAAGCCCCCAACAAAATTTGGCACGTCCGGTGGGACACCAAGGAGATTTGAGCATAAGATATTCCAAGTGCAAAGTGTGGAAGAGGTCAAGTGTCGACAATACTACAGTGCCACTTCGTCGAGCTAAGAGGTAAATATTCTTATCAATTATCTCATACTAAGCAGACTATGAATAGCCCATGACCGCAACTCGGTCCCAAACATTGAGGGTCACCTGCAAGCAAACAAGAAGGAAGGCTATTAGAAGATCCCCTAGTCCCCTTTCGTCAACCTGATCAGTGAAGAGCATGGCAGTACAGGTAGACTTGGAAACCCTATTGTCAAGATTAAATATAAAATTTCGTTCTTTCAAAGGCCTAGCTCAGGAAGATCCGGACGAGCATATTTGAAGGTTTTTAGCACTATGCAAAACTATGGGCTTAATGGGCAGAGAGGATGCTTTCTTGATACTCTTCCCTGCCACATTAGAAGGATTAGCAGATAAATGGTTCAGCCAGTTTGTTGAGAACCATTTTACCACTTGGGACTTAATGAAAGATGCATTCAAAACTCAATTCAAACATGGAAATACTACAAAAATCATCATAGAGGAACTAAAAAAATCTGAGATTGGGTCCAGATGAAAAGTTCCCAGAGTTTGTGACTAGGGCCAAGGCACTGACTGCTAAATTGCCAGATCCACCACATGCTTTTTTGTTAAGAAATGGTTAGCTAAGCCACTTCGAGTGACCACCCAATGTAAAATCAAGGAATTAGTATTGCCCACAGCCTCCATAGAGGAGTTCATCAACACAGCTACACGACTAGAGTAGATAAGACAACAGTACGGAGCAACTTCTTCTCAACTACCCTATTCTGCAGAAATGGAGGATCCAGTGATCCAGTTAAGGAGAGAGTTGGAGGGCTTAAGAAGGAATAAGCCCCTCAAAGAAGAGGAGGACATTGTTACTCACTTGAGAAGGGAGATTAAGGCATTAAAGCTTCAAAAGGACGAGGAAGCCCAAGTAGAGGAATTGGCTCAGCTGTGACAAGAGTTACAAGAACTCAAAGGGGGGCACCAAGAGTGGACTTTGGTGTACCATGTGCAGCAAGCAAGGTCATATAGTAAGTGAATGTCCTCTGTTAAGTGTGACTTGCCAACTATGCAAGAAAGATGGTCATGAGGCCTAGAAATGCCAATCAAGAGGAATGCCTACAACAACTTATTGGACACAAGGAGGACGTCTACCACCAAAAAATGTGATGGCGGTTGCACCCAATCAAGGTAACAATTATAACCCTAGAGAGAGGAATAACTTTGGAAATGGGCCTAGGAGGCCAATTATTTGTTTCAGATATGGGGAATGCGGACACTACCAAAGTAGGTGTACTCTACCAAAAAATGCACCTCCTTGCACGAACTGCCTAGAGGCTAGAGACCACTATACTAATTGTTTTCCTAAGAATCAAGCATCTTCATCCGGGCCCCACATTCAAATGATTTTTGTGTGTAAAGAAGAAACAATAGATCAAGTCAATGTGCCATCTCCATCTACCAGGGTGGTGCAGTTAGAAGAAATTGAATCTTTTATCGTGCAGACAAGGAACAAAGCAAAGGCTGAAGTAGATATGGGTCAAGAATCAAGAATTAATGGCTTGCACAAAGACAAATAGACATCTGAAGAGAGGGCCACCACATGTGCAGACACAAGGCAAAAAGGAGATCTCATATGTACCAGTGATGCCATCGGGCATGCATTCAACAGGGCTCATGAGGAGTTTGATAAGTCCATTGGAGCCCATAATCTTAAGGAATCAAAAGCTTCATACGACTACTCAAGTCCATGAAAAAGGAGGTTAGTATTTTTGATTTAATAAAGATGGATGGGAAATTCAGATCAGAACTTTTGCAAATAATTGATGAGGCTTCCACAACAAGTTTAGTGGCCAAGGCTGCTGTCATGCATAAAGGTAAAATTGTAGGGGAAGCACCCCTCACAGATTACAAGAGCCCTCGGCTCACAGTCTATATCAAAGGTCATGAATTTCAAGGAGTTATTGTGGATGGTGATTCTTGCATTAACTTGATGCCTGAACATACCATGAAAAAGATTGGACTACAACCTTCAAGACCTGCAAATTTCACTGTAACACTGGCAGAACAAAGCAGACTAAGACCTATGGGAGTGGTCCCTGGAGTCCCAGTCAAGATACAAGGTACCATCTTTAACTTGGATTTTGTTGTTTTAAGGCAGCCATAGGTAGAAGGAAGTTTCCCCCTGTTAATTGGGAGACCTTGGTTAAGGCATGCCAATGTGCTGCATATTGGGGCAAGGACACAATGTGGGTAAAGCAGGAGGGAAAAGAGTTGCGGGGATAATCTTAGAAGAAGGACCAGACAATCAGAGTAATACCAGCATGATGTAGACAATCGGTATTTGTATGGAAGAGGTAGATCTACTTGAAGAAGCCAATTTATATGATGAAGAAAACATGTTGGCTTGGTTTCACGTGGAAGACACATCTACTTGCTATGGGATTTTTCCAAACTTAGGAAGAGAGGAAGTAGATGAAGAAAAAGAGGTAATAATTCAAGTAGTTGGGCTGGGAGAGCCAATAAAAGACCATAGAAGGGGAAAGAAATCTCCTTTATACAACCATTTAGAGGAAGCTAATTCTGTGGATTGCAACCAAAAGAAAGGTTCAGAGTTAAAAGATAAGACTAAGAACATAGAAGAGGATTCATTACCACTTCATGAGATCACGGATGGATTCAAGAGGAAGAAGTGCAACTAGACATCCATGATGCTCCTGCTTATGATACCATAGCTATGTGGGACCACGTCACTAAGGATGCGACTTAGGAAGGACTAGATAGCATTGGAGATAGGCATCCGGTGAAGGAGGTTCAGTTGGGCAATGAGGATCAGCCGCATCCCATCTTACTAGCCACATGGATAGGGAATCATCCGAAGGTGCTCTTAAAGGTAACATCTTTCATGAAGTCATTTGCAGACATTTTTGCTTGGCACTATAAGGATTTAGAAGGAGTACCGCCTAGTTATGGAGAGCACATAATCCCTCTCATTGAAGGAGCAAAACCAGTGAGAGGTAAGAGTTATAGGTTGAATCCTAAATATGTTGAAGCTGTTATTTGGAAATTCAGAAAATGAAAGATGCAGGAATTATCATCCCTGTAGAGCATTCAGAGTGGCTATCTCCTATGGTAATTGTTCCAAAGAAAACACTAACAAGATCAGAATATATGTGGACTTTAGAGCATTGAACAAGGTCACAATCCCAGATGGATTTCCAATGCCATTTGCTGAACAGGTCATAGAAGTAGTTGGGCATACTCTTTACAGCTTAATGGCTGGATTCAATGGATATAATCAAATATCCATCCATCCTGGGGATCGAGAGAAGACCACATTCATTACCCCTTGGGGAACTTATGTATATTTAAAGATGCCATTTGGGTTGAGGAATGCTCCAGCTACCTTGAATCGAATAGTTAATCTCATTTTCGGACCATTGTTACCAGAGTCTCTCAGAATTTTCATGGATGATTTTTCATCCTTTTCAGGTACTCTTGCAGAGGCTCCGTTGGATTGTTTAGAGAAGCATCTAATTCAATTACAGCAAGTTTTTAAGAGGTGCAGAGAAACAAAGATGAAATTGAACCCAAACAAATGCCATTTTCTGGTGACTGAAGGTACCCTCCTGGGACATGTGGTATCTTCCAAAGTTATGGCACCTGATCGAGACAAAATTATAGCTATATTAAAGTTACCAAGACCTAAATCTCCAAAAGAGATTCAAAGTTTTCTAGGCCATACAGGGTACCACTGAAGATTTACTAAGATGTATGCAGATATAGCCAAGCAAGGAAGTACCTTTTAAATGGGAAGAAGAAGAGGAAAAAGCATATCAAACATTAAGGTCAAGGTTAGTATCTGCTCCTATTTTGATCACACCTGAGTGGTCAAAAATCTTTCATATACATGTAGATGCGAGTGCATATGCAGTGGGGGCAGTTTTGACATAACATAGTGAAGAATTTAAAGTGGACAGACCAATTCAATATGCCAATCAAATTTTGACCAAGGCTGAAAGGAATTATAGCACCACAAAAAGGGAGGCCTTAGCCATGGTTTTTGGTGTCCAAAAGTTTCATAATTACTTACTGGGAGTGAAATTCGTTATTATAACTGATCACCAACGACTCAAATACTACTCAACAAACCACAAGCAACGGGTAGAATATGGAGGTGGTTATTGTTGTTCCATAGACCAGATAAAGAAAATATCATGGCGGACCTACATAATGGATCATGCAAGTGGGATAAATGATGATTTTCCAGATGACAACTTGTTTATTGTACAAGCTCAGGGTTGGTATGAGGACATAAAGTATTTTATTACAACTAGAATGTACCCAGAAAAGGCAAGCTCAGTGCAAAAGAAGAGGCTACTAATCAGGAGCAGACCATTTACCATTATTCAAGGCAAACTATACAGGCATGGGAAAGATGGCTGTTTGCGGAAATGCATAGAAAAGGAGACATGGGATATCCTAACAAAGGCACATGAAGGTCTAGGTGGTGGGCACCTTCTAGGTCATATCATGGGCCAAAGAATTCTAGATGTAGGATAATGGTGGCCCACCCTTTTTAGGGATTCAAATGATAGGGCTAAGATATGTGACATCTGCCAAAGATGCGGCCCTAAACCCACCAAGCAGAGAAATAACCCCCTAACAGTAGCTACAAATTGGCAACCATTTGAGAAGTGGGGATTGGATTTTGTAGGACCTATATATCCTCCCTCGTTCCCACATGGATATAAATATTTACTAATTGCAATAGACTATGCTACAAAGTGGGCTGAAGCAACTGCTTCACCGGATTGCACAGCACAGATAGTGGCTGAATTTTTATTCAACAATATTTTCTGCAGATTTGGGTGTCCTCTGGAGATCTGCACAGACCAAGGAACTCACTTTGTGAATAAGATTTTCCACAAAATCTTTAACATGTATAAAATTATTCATAGGACTTCATGCTCTTACTATCCCAGGGCAAATGGCCAAGCTGAGTCCACAAATAAGGTATTGATTACCATGTTGCGAAAGGAATGTATGCTACAACCTGCCACTTGGAATAAGGCTTATCTTGGTACATTGTGGGCATACAGATTAACCTATAAAGAAACAACATGGTTTCTCAATTCCAACTGGTTTATGGGATTGCCCCCATAGAACAATTTGAGTTTATACATGGCTCGATCAGAACTGAAGGGGTTCATACAAAAAGAAGCTCAAAAGTCTCAGATAGGCTCACAACCTTGCACAAATTGGAAGAATCTAGAATTCTAGCCTCCAAACAGTTAGAGCAGATTCAATTCAAGAGAAAGGAAACTCATGACAAAAACTTGTGGCCTAAAACTTTGAAGCCAGGTGACTTAGTTTTTTACACAAACCACATATGTCTATTGAAGCTAAACGGAAATGGATCCCACACTGGGAAGGCCCTTTTTGAATTAAAAAGATGTTGAATTGGGGTGCTGTGGAGTTAGATACGCTAAAAGGAGAGGCCCTGCCACTGGTCAACATTTCAGTGCTCAAGGCCTATCATCAACACAAATGAAGATAATGGATCACTTGGGTTCTCCAGGTTGTATAGACAATTTGCTTTTACATAGAATTACCCTATCCATTTCTTTCATTTTCACTCAGTTGTTGTTTTAACTTGAATAAACATAACATCCCTTTTCTTTTGTTTCCATTAGTTTTTCTTTTTTTATATATATATATAGAATTTCACGTGTAATTTTCAATATTGAATCAAAATTTTGCGTTGTCTTTTTTTTTCTATGGCGCTCTCTTTCTAAAAGGAACTTTTGATTTTGCCCTTTCATTTAGTTATCTCTTTTGTGGTTGAAAGTCATCTCTGCAAGGCCTCTCTTTTAAACATGCTTTATCACCTAAACCACCCTTTCATGTTGATTCGCAATTACCTCACTTTGAGTTGAGTTACCTTTTTGAAGCCCAAAATTCCATCATTGTCTCATTATTAGCATCAATCTTCTTCGAGACTCTGCCACCCTGATCAGTCAAGTGTGAATCCATCCTAACCATTAAAAATTACCTCAAACCACCTCCACCGCCTCCCAACCCTCTCCATCTCCACCCCCCCACTCCTCCAACGCTACGCCATCATCTCCACCCTACATCACACCATCTCCGAACCCCCCCTCCTCCACCACCATCAGCCTCCCAACCCTCTCCATCTCCACATCCCCCCCCACTCCTCCAACGCTGCCCCATCATCTCCACCCTACAACACACCATCTCAACCTCTCCCCCCTCCTCCACAACCCTATCCACATCTTCCCCCTGCCTCCACCCTCCTTGTCACACCCTCCACCACCCCGCCGTACCCACATCTTCCCCCCGCCTCCACTGCCTCCACACCATCTCCACATTTGCCCCCCTCCTCCACCCTCCCGTCACAACCTCCACCACCCCACCATCCCCACCTTTCCACCCATCTCCACCACCTCCCCACCATCTCCTCATCTTTCCCCATCCTCCACCGCCTCTCCCCCCTACTACCCCACCATCCATTCACCCATCCCTGTTGTACCCCGCCCCGCCCACCATCTCCACCCCCCTCCTCCACCGCCTCCCACACCTCTCCACCTCTCCACCCCTCTGTTTGCCACCCCCGCCAACCAACCACCATACCTGCCACCCACCATCTCCACCACCCCTCCCTCCTCCACCGCCTACTAGCCCTCTCCATCCCTCTGTTGCCCGCCCCCGCCCCCGCCACCCTCCCTGCGGCCCACCATCCCCACATCTCCCCCATCCCTGCCAACCATCTCCACCTGCCCCACCCTCCTCCACTGCCAACCAACCCTCTCCAACTCCTTGTAGTACCCCGCCCCACCCACCATCTCCACCTTCCCCCCCTCCTCCACTGCCTACCAAACCTCTCCATCTATTGTATTGTGCATCACCATTGTATTTGTCTTTTTATAATCAATCGACAGAGGCTTTCAGTGTGTATCTTTCTTCTTGTCTTTCCCTTTCTCTCCTACAAACACTCAAATCCCTTCTTGTTCAATAAGCCCCCAACACACACACACACACACACACACACACACACACACACACATATATATATATATATATATATATATATATATATATATATATATATATATATATATATATATATATATGTGTGTGTGTGTGTGTGTGTGTGTAGATATATATATATATATATATATGTATATATATATATATATATATATATATATATATATATATATATATATATATATATATATATATATATATATATATATATATATATATATGTGTGTGTGTGTGTGTGTGTGTGTGTGTGTATATATATATATATATATATATATATATATATATATATATATATATATATATATATATATATATATATATATATATATATATACCTATGTAAATGCATATTCATGTATATACATAGAATAACATGCATGTGAATTTACATATCTTAGTTGATATGGAAACATACACGTACTTAGGTATAGGTAGTTACCTATAGTTTTTATTCAAAGCATTATTTCCTATTCTAAACTCGGATTACAGATTTCTCAATTGATATAGGATCCGCACTTCGAGACCTTTTCAATGAGTGCCTAAAATTTCTATTTGGATTATATTTAGAATTCCGTTGAGGGCATTTAGTTTGCTGATTTTATCCAAAGAGTAAGATGTTGTGCATATACCTATGTTTACTATTTTAGACATGGTTTTTCTATATGATATCCTATTCAAGAGATTTTATTGGGGTTAGATTCCACACATCAGCTATCTTTTGAGTGGTTACATGTCATACTTTAATGCCTACAACATATCTCTGCATAAGGTTTGAGTTGGTTGTTGACTCGCAAGGGGTGTTTTTGAGATGAAATTCATGGTCAATATTTTATGTATGTCACTTGCTAATCATATTGAAAATCACTAAGGAATTGAATGCATTCATTATTGCATCTTTGTATACATGATTTCATTTACTTATATTCTTACATAGAAGCATGCACATGTTTTCTCTTGTGGTTTTAGAATTTGTTTTGTAGTTATCGAAGCAATAAGAAATTAATATAAAAAAATTTACCATCATGAGGCTGTCTAGTGCCCAAAAACATATTTTGCACATATTTATTTATTTTCGGTCATGGAGCAAAGAAAAGTTGGCTTGCTCTCCGCTAGGCTTACACCTTTTATTGGTTATGTACCTTTTTTTTTTTAATTTTACTTGGGAGATGCTGCCCAAATCTTTGTAACCTGATGTTGTTATATGCCATGACAAAAATATAGAGATATAGTCTTTGATGGAGGAATTATTTTGTCTGTTTTTGAAGTAGTAGCAATAATAGATTCTTGTGAAATAATTTAGTACATATCAAGATGGATGAGTCTATGCATACTTAGATTTTCTTTGAAGAAGTGTGTGCTTATTTTCTCATCATGAAGATGATTAAACTTTTGGTCAAACATGACTAAGATTTTATTATACATTGGAAAAGTAGGACAAAGCTAAGTGACCTTTGTCATTGATATTTATGTCTAACATAAGGTTGGAATATAGATTCCTCAAGAACAACCAAACTTTTATACTTAATTGACATAAGTTAGTGCTATGGTTGTGATCATCCATACAAGCACTAAATGCTTGTATGAGATTTGTTATGATAATTTTTTAATGAATGTGCAAGTAGCACAATGATTAGAATGACCTCGATGGATATTCACTTTCACTCAAAAGTAGATATTGTATAAATCATCAATTTTCCACAAGGTGATTTGCATTGCAATTGGCTTTCATTGATCTAAATGATCATTATATGCATGGATATTTCTCCATGCCATAATACATCCAAAGTATTGGATGAGCATGTCTAATCATAAGAACTAACATGTCCCATCATTTTTAGGTCAAAAAAATAATTGAGGAAATAGGTAGAGAGATAGAAACCTCATAGAAATTTGCATGCTATGCTTTGAGGGAATGCCCAAATTCATTGAAATTTGGAGAGAAAGTAGCTCACAATATTTTCTTTAAGCTTTCCAATATTCAAGTAAATTGGATAATTTTTTACATGGATCAAATGACCTCTGCACTAGAAAAGTGCTAATAATGGTAGAGGCATGAAAGAAGTGATAGAGGCTTGTTAGAAAGGGCATTTGTCTTCATTGGTAGATCCAAATTGCATGATTTTTATTGTATATGAAAGTTTGGAACACTTTTTCCATGGTAATTATCATTGATTTTTTAGAGACTCTCTAAGAGGTCAAATGATCTCTACACATAAAAGAGGAGCTTCCGTAATTTACGCAATGACCAAAGACCATGTCACCTAGAGGTGATTGGTTCTCTTAGCTCATTTAATAAACTTTGATGGTTTTTCTTTCTAACCTTAGCTATACACCTCAAGAAAATAGTTACAAAATATCAAGATGAGACGTGTCTCCATTTAGGAGATATAAGTAAAAGAGTGAAAGTTAGCCTCTCTAAATTGTTATAATATTACGGTTATAGAGGCTTAGTATTTTGGTCATTGTTAAAGACTCAAATGTCCAAATACTATGAACTTTATACCAATGAAAGTAGGTATTGGAAGCTATATGCTGCCAAAGCTTGGAAGCAATTTGACATCAGTTGGTAGGTCAAATGACCTATTCTTCTCTAAACAATATCTAGTGAGGATTTGTCAAAGATTGCTACATGTGTCTAATGAACACATGGCTATTTCATATTGGAAGCTCCAATTTCAAAAAATTTTCTTCAAGAAGATACTCTAGTATAGACCCTATGGTATACCTAAAATGCAAAGATTTTAGAAGTTATCTTCATAATTAGATGATATTCTAAAATAATGCATTGTTTCTAGGCTCACCTAAGAATAGGCACAAAGAAAATGAAATTTGGAGTTTGTTTCATCAATCTAAAATCTTCAAGAAGGTGAACCTCTACATTTCTAGAGTTGGTCATCAAGTATTTGATCCTGCCAATGAAATGGTAAAAGAACACTGAGGAAATATCCAAATCTAGTGATGTTTAAGCCTAATGAAAGCTTCAAGAAAGCTATATAAGAATATAAAATCTAATAGGTTTAGCAAGAGTAAAAGTTAAATAAAGTTAAGCTTTAATTTGATGATATTGAAAATTGTTTATGCAGGAAATATTTTTGGAAGGAAAAAATTTTCCACACGCTTTTATAATTTTTTTTTCTTTTTGATATGGTGTGATGACCATGGGATCGCCATGCCCTAGATATTTGTTTATTGATCATCAGTTTATGGTGATCATTCTTAGTTGGACAAAGGAGACTCTATCAAAACTTCCCAAAATATATATCATGCCATGAGAGCATGGAAGAAGAGAACTTGAGTGCTCGTTCTCATTCCATATGAAATTGGAATTGATATTTGATACAAGCTGCATCCTTCACAGCTCGATTTGAGTTGATTTATCACACCATTTCTTATTCTTCAACTCAAGGTGAGTTGATTCTATCGATAGTTATGAGTGGTAGAGTCATAGGAATAACTTCAAGAACACTTCATGATTTCATTTTTATATTTATGATTGTGAGTACTCATCTATTTATTCTTATCATGCTGAGAGAAGTGATCAACTTTAATCTCATACACACATCTATGTGGGGTATACAGTTTGGTGGTATGGTACACCAAACTTTGTATTCTACCTAGGTGTAGGATAGATGGTATGGGAGAGAATCTAGTGAGATTGTATTTTTTATGGTTTGGACTTCATTGATATGATCTTCTTATTATTGGACAATTGAGAGGCAATTGAGACAGTTAGTTTGTATTTGATCGCAAACAAGGCAAGTTGTAGGCAAGTGGTCTGGATGCCAAAAGGCAAGGTTTGCACATAAGAACTGTGAATAGGCTATTGCATTAAGAAAAAATAATAGAGTATGTACTAACTTATTTGATATGTCTGAGATTAGGCCATGTTTCATACATAATGTGTGAGGTGAGATAAATCTTAGCCTAGTGGTCTATGAGTATGCACATATCTACTTACCATTTCTTTGTGTATTTAGTGGACTCACATTATGGTCCTCATTATATCTGGTAGTGCCAAAGTATTATAGTAGTTTACTAGAGATACATTGTTCCTCGTTGGGAATGATTTGATCATAGTCATTATCAGACAGTGATGATCATAGATAAAGTAAGTTTCATCCACTTGGAACAATTTGCATGTTGAGAAGGCAGTGGTAGTTCCATCAGCTGTAGTTTCTCAAGATGTATTCACTTGGCATGAAAGACTTAGTTTGACAGAGTGGATTAGGATTTACTTTATATGAGAGATGTTTTGATCCATAATTTGGATCATTATATATATTGGATATGATAGATTGAGATCTTGGTCCATAGTTTGGATCATTCACAGATTCTCATCTTGGATTCATAGTTTGAATCATGATCTTAGAGAGAGGGACCTTAGAGAGAAGTCTAGATGGTAACAAGGCAAGGGCTATAAATAGGATGGGATGTGAGTCCTAGGTATGTCATTCTCTAATTCTCACACATACATACATACATACAAACATGCATACAAACAAACATACATGCATACATACATACATACATACATACATACATACATACATACATATACATACATACATATACCTTGTTCAATGGTAAAGTCGGTCAAAGGTCAAAGTATTCAATTGTGGAGCTATTCAAATGTTAAAGTGGTGACTTTATGAGTGGTGCACAGGTGGTGCAAAAGTGCACAGTGATGCAGAGGTGGGGCACAAGTGGCCGAGAACAAAGCTGCACAGGTAGTGCACAATCAATTGGTTCAAAATGGTTTTAAAAGAAAAGTACAATGCAAGCTGCACAAGGGTCTTTATGAAAGGTTTTCAAGGGTTTTAAGTGTTTTGGAAGGCTTAGGTGAACCTTCCCTTATGCACACATTTTGAAGAGTTGAAGGTCAAAAGTGAAGCCATATGAAGAGAAGCAATATGTGAAAGTATATGTATGCCCTCCCATTTAAAATTTTGTTTTTCTCGTAAAGTCATGATAGGACAAAATAGGGAGTCATTGGATTTACACATTAAGTGATTCTTGGTCCATCCAAGTGAGCACCAAGATACACTATCAGTTAGAAGCAACATACATAAGGGGAATCGATGCTCACAAAAACACATTAGCATTCTTGGAGTTAGACTAAGCAATAGAGAGCATAGTCTACGCTAAAGAGAACACATTGAACCAATGCAATGCAGAGAAGCAAAGTGAGAGACAAGTGTGCAGGGAAGGTGCTCAAGTGTGCAGAGAGTGTGTAGAGAGCCATTGAGGAAGGCAGCCAAGGTGGAACAAGGTATACGTTCAGAGGTGTTGCATGTCGATTGAAGTTGGCCACTTCCTCCAACTCTATTGGAAGCTTTAGTGCAAGGTGTACACAAGAGCAAGCTACTGGAGAGGGTGGAGGTTTGGTACAGAGACGTTTGACTACACAAGGAATTTCCGTATCTTGTATACTTGTGTGTATGTTCTTTTTGGGTTTAAGCACTCTATGGAGAGAACATTGTGTCTTATTCTAGACACATCCATTGTATTTTTGCATTATGATCAAGATACAAAAACTTTCGGTGCAACTGTTTTACTTCTTCTTCTTCTTCCTTCTCCTACAAGTACTCAAGTCCTTTTCCACTAAAGAATCCCTCAACAAAATTTGGCACACCCGGTGGGACAAGGCCGTTTGAACATTGGAGAAACAATATTTACAAGTGATGAAGAAGTGCAAAGGTGTCAAAAACGTTGAAAAGGTAATCTTCCTTTTCTTTGGAATCATCTTAGTCTAAGGAATAGGGTGCATAGCTCATGATTGCAACCCCATCACAAATCTTAAGAGTACCCTGCAAAACAACCAGAAAAAAGTCATTAAAAGGTCAACCACCCCTCTATCATCAACATCCTTAATAAGGAATATGGCAGCTTAGGTAGACCTAGAAACTCTACTTTCAAGGTTAAATATCAAATTTCCCTCTTTTAGAGGATTAGTGCATGAAGACCTTGATGAACATGTTAAAATATTTTTTGCTTATGTAAAACAAGGGGTCTAATGGGAAGGGAAGATGCATTTTTTATTCTTTTCCCACTGACATTGGAAGGGTTAGCAGATAAATGGTTCATTCAGTTTGTTGAGAACCATTTTACTACATGGGACTTAATGAAGGATGCCTTCAAGACATAGTTCCAATAAGGGACTACAGTAGAAAATATTATCGAAGAACTAGAGAACTTAAGATTAGGTACTCGGGAGACATTTCCACAATTTGTCACTAGAGCAAAAGCACTCATGGATGAATTAACGAAACCCCCTCATGACTTCTTTGTCAAAGAAGTGGCTTGCCAAACCACTTCTAGTTTCAACATAATGCAAGATTAAGGAGTTGGTGCTTCGCACAAAAAAAATTGAGGAATTTATTTCTACAGCAACAAGGATAGAGCAAATTAGCTACCAATATGGAATTGGTTCTTCTAGTCTACCATACCTTGTGGAATCTGAGGACCCAATGATACCGTTGAGGAAAGAACTTGAGAGTCTAAGAAGGAACAAGCCCCATAAAGAAGAAGACAATGTAGTAACTCAATTGAGGGGAAAAATTGTAGCATTAAACTTACAAACAAAAGAAGAGCCCCAAGTAGAGGAGTTAGCCCAACTATGGTAGGAATTACAAGAACTTCATGGAAAGGGAATCAAAAATGGATTATGGTGCACCATGTGTAGCAAACAAGGCCATGTGCTAAGTGGATGCCCTCTTTTAAGTGTGTCTTGCCAATTATGTAGGAAAGTTGGTCATGAGGCCCATGAATGTCATTCAAGAGGCATGCCTGCACACAGTAGTACAACCAAAAGAAATCGACTCTTTTGTTATGTAGACAAGAAGAAAAGGAAAATCTCAAATAGAATTTTTCAAAGAGTCAAGTACTATTGCATAAACAAAGACAAAGGGACACATGATAACAGAGCCATTACATGTGTAGATACAGGACAAAAGGAAGATCTTATAGTTAGTAGTGATGTCATTGGGCATGCATTGAATAGGGCTCGAGAGGAGCTTGAATAGTCAAATAGAGCCCATGCTCTTAAGGAGTCCTAGGCTTTGAAATTATTCAATTTTATTCAAAAGGAGGTTAGTATTTTCGATATAATAATTGGGGATGCAAAATTCAGATCAGAAGTCTCGCAAATTTGTTGATATATTTAGGTGATGATGTGTGTGAACACACTAGGACCTCCGGGGAACTTTTTCCCCTCTTTAGGAGGTTTTTTTCCCCTGGCTTGTATATATGCCGATAACACTAATGGGTTATTTATCTTTGTACATTTCTAGTGGTAAAACATTCAATATTGTGTGTTGTGCTCCAAGCTTCTTTTTCTTCCTTGTGTTGTTTGTGTGCTTATGTAGATGTCTAACTCCAACAATTGGTATCCAGGTCATCGCCTCATCTAGGGCGTTGTAGACACCCCTCGAGTCACAATCTCAAAATCACTGGAAATTCGATGAGCATACTCAGGGTGATTAGGAGACCAAAATGGCTTCACTCTATGTTGCCAAAATCAAGATGTGAGCTTGTTTCGGCCTTCAATGCACTATCAATCAAATTCATGGGAGAAGTATTCTCCCTCTCCATTTGACCTTATTTCATCTTTTTGTGCCAAAGATATATACATGTTTCGGTTTTCCAGTATAATCATCTCAAAGTCTGATAGAGGTCTAGCAAAACTCATCAGGGTATCTCTGTTCAACTTTTTCAGATACAGTCATTTTTCTGCATCACAGTATTTTATTTAGTGTTTGTGGCTAAAAGCAGTGATCTATTCCCTATGTTTATTGTTGAGGATAAGTTGGATGATACCAATTACCCATTTTGGGCTTTGTTGGAAGAGATGGATGGATATCACAAGAGGATGAGTTGGTACTGCTAATTCCTGCTTTGTACCTGCCCTCTTTCACCTCAGAGTTTGATAGTAGGCCCCTTTAGTTTGCTACTGACACTAAATAAGCAGCTATGTACTTTGAAGATGATGCTTCAAGCAATTAGATCAAAACAGATAACTTTGCAAATACCTAGTGATTAAAACTTGCTATTTTGGTCTTGACACCTGTTGGATCTTTTTCTCAGTGCTCACAGTACATTAGCAATTAGGAAAATTCATTTTGATGGTATCTAATTATCTTAGATAGCTAATGATTCCAAGTGGAATCACTTCAAATGATAAACCATACACTGAGCAATCACTTTAGCAAATGGATGCTGTAGCTCAATGATGAGTAGCACCTCCTTTAATGTCAATCCGGGAAGACGTGAGGATGGTATGAAGACCTCGAGCAAGTGGCGGCACAAGTGCGTGAGTGAGAAGCACACAAGCATGCACACACATACACACACACGCGCACACACGGCAAGACAAAGAGTGAGAATCAATGGAGCTTTTAGATTACTTTCAAAATGCTCTTACAAGTTCGTTTCAATTACAATCTAACCTCAAAAATGAGCTCTCTAGCTCTTTTTATAGTTTTTGACTAGCTTTGGCCCTGTCCAGACCTAGTGTCCGGCCTAGTTAAAAATTAGGTTCCAGGGCTTATTTGAGGGCTCAAACGAAGTCTAAAAATTATGAAAATTGGTACGATGGTACTTCTAATACTCCTCAAGCTCGAGGACTCCTCGGCTTGCACAAAATGGAGTCTATTTTACCAAAAACGGGATTTACAATGTTTGTGTAGTGATTAAAATCACTTGAGTTGTACATAATCCATGGGAAAAAATGATCTGGCCTTGTTGCCGTATTGTGCATGACTCCTCTGTTGCTTTGTATGCCAACACTCCCCCCTTCCTAGCGTCTGTCGCCCCTGACAGACCTTTGTTCTCGCGGGTGGTCGATGTAATATTGGATGACATTGGTGGCCAGTTCATGTTCTCCTATCCTTAAGCCTCTTGCTAGATCGGCTTCCAATGCCTCCCAATTTATTGCACCGGGGGTCTCTGGTTGCGGGGTGGTGTAGTACTCTGAATACATTGCTTGTTCACAAGCAAACAGTTGAAGCAGATGTGTCGGCTTTGGTGCGAAAATCTCCGAGTGATACTCCCAGAAGCCTGATCTGAACATTTCTTCGAAGGTCTGTTTGTAGCAGGCGGGGAGGTATTTGATGCGTGCATGCCAAGCGTAAGCCACACGGATACTGGGGGTGGTGCTCATGTCATACACCAAGTCGTAATTTCCATTGCTAAACCCCGGAAGACGTACCTGTGGTGCGGCTGCATTTCTAAAGGTCTTCAGTACTACTTGCATCATATCTAAGATTTTAAGCATCATTTGCGCTGCTACATCTTGCATGGGCTTCAAGCGCGGCATCCAGTGGCGAATGGTCCCCATCATATATGCTACCGATGGTGGTCCTTGTGGTGGCGCGATGTACGGGTAGTTCAGCCATTCCTTGCATTGCGCATTGTTCTGTACCTTGATATTAAATGCCTTCCACGACCTGCGGTGGGGGACTGGACCGTAGCATGGGTTGTACAGGAGGTGCAACGGCGCGTTGTTCCATGTGCGTAGCATTTCTGGATAGGTCTCTAAAAGTTTCTGCCGCCATGTTGGTTGACGAATCTTGCCTTTTCGCACCTCTGGAGGAAGGTCTTCGGGTTGAAATTGGGTCGCAAAAGTAGGAATCTGACCCGTGACTCTTTGTATTTCTGCATTATAATCAGCCAAGATAATATAATACGGCCTGTATTGGAGTTCCGATGAGAGAATCAGGCGTCTCGATGACAAGTTCTTGAAGTAAGCTGATTGTAACACAGTCTCCTCTATGACCCTCATGGCCTGATTTTGCACTACGGTGCGCTCTTCATGCGAAGTCCCTATTTCCTCCACTTGTCGTAACCATGGCGGTCGTGGTGCCTCGAACGTGTCCTGCGCTTCTTCGGTTTGTTGGCCTCCTGGGAATGGTTGCGGATCATATTCTTCATCAAACGTTTGTTCCACAGGAATTTGCACAACTTCTTCGTCCGTGGGAGCCTCCGGAGGGGAAGATGGCCTCTCATATTGTAGTAGGCGTGTTTGCAATTCAGTTACCTGTTCCTGGAGATCTTTTATGGCCTCTGCGTTGAGAAGTGAAGCCACAGAGGGGGTGGTTGGAGGGGCAGCTGTTGGTCCTTGTTGGTGTTCCTGCTTCAGTTGTCCTAGCTCCTCCGATAGCTTATCATGTGCTTCGAGCAGCGTGGCATAATATTCCAATATAATCTTGATATTATCAGGGGTCACTGCTTGAAACTTGGATGGGCTGATGGGTGCCCCCGGTGTGCTCTCAATAGCTGCCTCCAGGTTCTCTTGGTTTTGTATTTGCAGACGTCTGTTCTCTTCCTGAGCAGCCGCAAGATGGCGTTTAAGTAGCGCCATATTTCGCTGAAGTTTTGAGTTGCGTTCCAGCTGTGTTCGTAGGTGACCTTCTACCACCTGCACTGCTTCCTGATCTACGTTCTGTAGCTGTACCTCCAATATATTGTGGGCTTCTTGGAGGGTGTGGAACTGTGTGTGGAGGCGAGTGTTCTCCTCTTCTAGTACCGCAAGGCGGAGCTGTAGTGTCGCTGAGTGCTCTTGCAGGCGTGCGTTTTGTTGCTGGAGCTGAATGTAATCTGTTCTTAAATTTGATATACAAGCCAACATGGTGTCCAATGCATTACCTATAGATGAGTGGGGGGTGTTTACCGTGGAAGATGCATGGGAAGGGAATTGGGGAAGGGAGACAGTGAATGATGTGTCTACGAAAGTTGTGTGTGTGGGTGAAATTGGTGGAGGGGGAATGGGAGGAGGTGAAACCGTGGGTGGAGGTGCCGTGGGTGGTGAAATGTCCATCCCTTCAGGAGTGGGTGTTAGTGTGGGGCCTGCCATATACACTGGTATGGTAGGTGGTGTGTGTGTGGAAGTGGTGAATAGATGTGAAGTGGGGTGGGGAGCTGAAAAGACAGGGAATGGTTGAGGGCCTGGTTGAAAAGCCCTAGCAAAGATGTCCTGGAGGGATTGTAGAAATGGAGAGAGGGATATCAGGGGTTGAGGTCGTAAGTTTGAGGAGGGCTGAAAGGGTTGCGTGGTAGCAGGGAAGCCCATGAATGTGGATCTAGGGTCAGGATGACCCGTGGCTGAGGGCGTTGGGGATGGTTGCCCTAGGGCAGGCTCTAGGAGGGGTTCAGCAGATTGTGTAGGGTTGGGGTTTGCTTCGAAGATTGGATTATCAGTGGTAGAGAATAGGGTGGCACTAGAGATGGGAGTACGAAAGATGAAGGTTGGGTCAGTGGGTTGAGTGGTCGATGGGATTTCCACTGTCTCTGTTCTAGGAGGTGATGGTGGGGAAGTAGGTGGTAGTGGTTCGGTGGACTCCTCATGGGTGGCGGGGTGCTGTTGACTAGCTGTTTGGGAGGTTGGTGTAGTAGTTGGCTCTTCTGCAACTGTAACGGGGATTTGGATATTTTTACCTGAGCGAGGTCGTGTCTGGAACCTTCGCGGGTCATATTGAACTGAAGGCCTCTGAATGGCAGTGCGCACAGCTTCTACAACTCCATATGTTTCTGCCATCAATAAGAGACCTTCCCTGTACTCTGAGTCAATTCCCGCTTCTTCCAACAACTGAGTCATAAGTACTCTGCTGCTCTGTTCAGTGAGTAACTTCTGCGATCGCACTCTTTCCATAATCTGATACAGCCTTCGGAGTTCTGCTGTATATGCTGGGGCTTCAGTGGTCTCTTCTTCATATGCTTCTTCTTCTTCCGGGTGTCCGTGTTGTTGACTTTGCTGAGCGTCACTCCAATGGACATGTCTACCGTCTGTAGACTTTCTTCTTCTTCGTGAGGATGTGCCCTGCTCCTCTGCCTCTGAATAAAACTCCACATCAGAGAATTGTGTGCTTTGTAGGAATGCTTCGAAATCCTGGGGGTCCAGTCCTTCAGCCTCTCCAGTGGCAGCAAATTCGAATTCAGGTGTAACAGGAGGAGCCGATGGGGTAGGTTGTGGCGTAGTGTCAGATTCCGACCTGGGTATCCTAATGGTAAAGGGAGGTACAGTGCCCTCTCTTAGTGGTGATGCCTCAGGAGTAGTCAGGACTTCCCTTGTCTGGACACAAGGGATCGCGCCCCTCATGCGCTTGGACTGATGTGTGGACGTCTTGAGCCTTTTAAACATTTGTAATTGTGCCCAAGTTAAGGCACGTTCAATGGGGACATCATATGCTAGGCATCGGTAAATAATGCGTGTGATCGCACAGCATCCGTTCACCACTAATTTCCTAGAAGCCCGTTTGTTTGCTTCATACAACTGATCTATAATCCACACTGGTAGCTTAATAGGTAACGCACCTGCTTCCGCCAAGTAGAGAGCAAACCAGATCTTCTTGTGTGGTTGCGTGAATCGGTCTTGGCCGGGGAAGGCGAAATGTTGCATGCACATGCGGAGAGGGATGGACACATTTGGGGTGAGTGCTGCCATGTCTTTCAGCTTCACTAGTTTCCTGTCCTTCATATTGGTGGGAACGAGAGCGTCCTTTTCTGAGGGCACATGCGTGCCATGCATATTTAAAGCGTTGCTTACCAGCTCCACAGTAAGTTCAAACCTCTTCAACTCGTTGTTGCCCAGCAATGAGGGGAGAACAAATGATCCGGGTTGGTCCTTATCTTCATTAGCTTGTAATGTGGAGACCAAATAGTAACATCGGAGGAGATCGGGTTTAGGTAGTGGGGCTTCAAAATATTCCGCCAATCCTGCTCGTTGCCATATGGTCTGTAGATCTTCGGTGTTCTGTAAAGTCTCGAACTCCATGGAGAAAAATTGGAATCGCACCCATGATCTGTCATACTCGCATTTAGACTCCCAGATATACTTGGCCTCACCTAATGGACCGGGCATGCCATTGAACCAATGAGAATTGGCATGAACTCTTTCCGTGATGCCTGTAGGTGGATCTGGCATCGGGAGTTGCTGAAGGTGTAGCATCTCCACTGGTCGTTCCGTCGGGGGCACATCCATGGGTATACTATCCACATCAATTCCCGCAGTAAGTATTCCCACTTGTGAGCCCGAACCTGTCGCTTCTGCCATTTTTCTTCTTGCTTTCTAATTCTGTGAGAATATAGAATCATGTGTTAACATCGTAATGGACAAAATAAATCCGTTGTTGTCCCCGTTACAACATTAACATGAGGTAGATGGTGAGTTAGTGGTTAGTAAGTGCACGAAGACAGTGAGTGCAGTTAACGTTGGTGTATTCCTAGGAGACTAATGCCGTTAGTAAGTGGGGTGAATTTACAAATCGGGGTCGGGGGGTTTATTACAGGTCTTAGACTGCCAAATGCAGTGGATGGGCTTTGCTTTCGGTTTCGTAGGGACTCTAGAGAGCTGTGTCGGTGTCGCCGTTTGGGAATGGGGCCTTTTAGGGACCCACTTATAAGTGATTTTATGCATGCTCATGGGTCTTGGTGTGTTCCTAAGTGTTGAGCACGAGGGAGTTCTGGTTGTACTCGTAGAAGGGTTATGCTGCATAGGTTGTGGCCTTGGCGTAACTACTTGTGCCCTCAAGCAAGCCTTAGGCACCCAAATTTGTCTAGATTGTGGGCTTGCCTTCATCGACTTCTTGGGCACCCAAATAGATTTTACTTTAGCAGAAGAATTTCTGAAAGACTTCTTATTAGCGTCGTGTTGTTGGTTACTAATAAGAGGCTTTGCCCGCGTAGTTGACGGTGGTGCACCCGGTCGTTCGCCTTTCCGCACCCACACCTGGATTATTTTCTGGGACATTCTGCTGCGCAGGTATTTTTGATCTCGGACATAGGTAGTACTCTGCTTCTTCTGCTTGTGATCCGCCTTTGGTTGCTGCCTCCTTCTGGCCTTTGGAAAAGAAGGGAGTTCCGTTGCATCCCTGACTCCTTTTTTGCAAATATCATTCCTCTGCAACACAGGGTTTTGAACAAGAACAGCACGGTCATCTTCATGTGTACCCCTGGAAGGACCAGGAGTCTGTGCCTTTCCTAGCTCCTTGAGTGCTCCATTGTCTAATTCTACTGTAACTCGACTATGATTGAGCCAAACCTGGAGAAGTCCACTTCTTAGGTTTAGATTGACTGCTTGGTCATAGATCCAATCCTGACCCAAGACGAGAGGTTCAGTGAGATCCTCATCTTGACACACTAGTACTTTAACGGTCATTGCCTCATCGTGAATGTAGAGGGGAAGTTCCACCTCGCCCATGCAAGGGGTTTCCACGCCTCCCAATCCTATGAGATATGCCTCCACAAGATGGACAGTTAACTGTAACTCTTGACAGTAAGACAACTTAACAGCACTAGTGGCTGCACCTGAGTCAATCAAGGCTCTTACGGTCCTTGCACTCTTTCCTTGTCCTATATCTAAGGTTACGAAAGGACGTCTATCAATTATTCTATTCGAGCTTGTTCCTGCAACTTCACACATGGCCATGGGATATCCTTGATCTACATGGTCAACTGTTGTAGTCATATCTCGACCTTGTCTGCGTAACTTCATCCTTCTGATGCGTTCTAAAGCTTCTGCTTGAGCCTCTTCTCTAATTCTCTTTTCTTCCTCTTTGCGTTTCTTAGCAGTGTTGAGTCGACTGAGCATTTCCTCCGTGAGGGGTTCCTGATACAACTTGACTCTGCATCCGCTAATATAGTTAGGGAGAACATCGCCCTCTAATGTGGCTAATTGTACTGCTCCACTCGTGGAGATCCTATTGATGATCATAGGTCCGTAGCCTCTCTTTTCTAGCTTCCTCGCGTGTTGTTTTAGTGTATAGACTAAGACTAGATCTCCCGCTTTCAAGCCTTTATCCTTCACGTGGGCATCAAAGTATGCCTTCTGTCTCTTCTTGGCTGCATATATCCCTGCAGCGGCTCTCAGTCTTGTTTCTCCTAATCGTTCAAGGTCAAAGATCCTAGAGGAGAGCTCATGACCTGTCCATTCGTGCTCTTGTGCCACTCTCAATGTAGGGATCAGGAAGTCCAAGGGTAGCACAGCATTCTGGCCAAATACCATCTGAAAGGGAGTGGCTTGGAGTACCGTTTTGTAGGCCACTCGGTATGCCCAAACAGCATGGTGTAGCTGTTTGTCCCAATCAGAGTGTTTAGTGTTCACTAATTTCGTCAGTACATTGCATAAAATCTTATTAGTGCTCTCAGCTTGTCCATTAGCTTGAGGGTGATAAGGGGCAGACTTCTTGTGTATTACCAAGAATTCTTGGAGTAGATTTTCAATCACTTCGTTCAAGAAATGAGTGCCTCTATCGCTTACAAGCTCTATAAGTAGCCCGTATCTTGTGAATACATTCTCAAACAAGAATTTGGCAGTTGTTTGAGCATCGTTTTTGGTTGTAGCTTTTACCTCAACCCACTTGGTGAGATAATCTGTTGCCACAATGATGTATTCCGCATGAGAACCTTTGGCTGGGGGATTAATAGGACCTACGAAATCTATTCCCCACTTAGAGAATGCACGTCCACCCATCATAGGTTTCAGTGGCATCTCATCTTTGCGTATAGGATACTGAGTCCTCTGACAGACATCACACCGTTTCACATAGGTATGTGCATCCATGTGAAGGGTAGGCCACCAGAAGCCCGCAAATAGTATTGCCTTGATTACCCGATCTGGTCCAAAGTGTCCTCCTGCTACACCTTGGTGAGCAGTTTCCAAGATCTTAAGATATTCACTCTCATGGACACACAGTCTCAGGTAACCATCCTTACCGCGTTTGTATAGATTATCACCAATGAGTGAGTAATCCAGGGCTTCTTGTTCTAAACTCCTTTTTCTAGCCAGAGTCATGTCTGGAGGGAATGTGTTTGTCCTCAGGAATGATACTAGTGGTTCGCTCCAATCTGGCGCAATGGATACTTGATAGAGAGTGGCATGTTCCACTGGTGGTTTAGTGCAACAGATTGGGCATTCCTTGCACAACTTTTGGACATCAGCTTCCATAGTTGGCCAATGCACTCCGAATCTCTTTAGAGTCTGTAAAGTTTGTTGCTTTGAATGGTGTTGCTCTAACGCACCTACATGTGCTAATTGCAACCATTTAGCGTACTCATCCTCTTCTACGCAACAAGCCAAGATCCCTTGATCTGTGTGCTTGTACATGCTTCCTGCCATGATGTGGTACTTTTGGGCTTTTGCAACCTCTCTATTCCGTGTGTTTACCACTGGATGGTTAGGCCCGTATGTCAATACTGGTACCAATGGCTTGGCCCACTGCGGTATAACTTCCAAATTAAACAAGTAAGCATCAGGAAGGTCATCTGACACTCCTTGTGGGGCTTCTCCCGATGTGAGCCTAGAGAGATGATCTGCTCTCAAGTGAGTCCTACCTTTTCTTACCACGACCTCAAAGTCATATTCCATTAGCAAGAGAAACCATCTCACTAATCTTCCTGTATTGCATGGCTTATTTACGAGATATAGTAAAGCCTGATGGTCAGTAAAAAATTTAAACTTATTTGCAAGCAAATAGTGTCTAAATTTCTTGACTGCATATACCATGCCTAATCCTTCTCGCTCTGTAGTGGTGTAATTCCGTTCAGCCGCATTCAACTGTCTACTGGCATAGGCAATTGGAAGATCCATACTACCTTCACCAGTAGGTTGTGCAAGCACACATCCAATAGCATAATTGGATGCATCCACGTGAACATGGAATGGCTTATTCCAATCTGGCGTGGTCAAGATTGGTGCTGAACATAATCTTCGTTTAAGTTCTTGGAAGGAATTCTCACATTCATCCGTCCACTCAAAGTTTGTCAAGAGTCCGTACATGGGCTTTGCTATGACAGCATACATGTGGATGAAACGTCGGTAATACCCACAATGCCCCATGAAAGCTTGTACTTCCTTGACATTCTTTGGCCTCGGTAGCTCTGCTATGGCTCTCACTTTTTCTTCGTCTGTAGATATGCCATTCTTTGACACTATGTGCCCTAGAATCTTGCCTTACCTGACCATAAAAACGCACTTTTCTGGGTTCAGGCAGACTTGATATTCTCTACATTTGTCAAAGATTTGTCTGAGTTCAGGGATATGGGTTTGTCTAATGTTGGAATGAGCACAAAGATCATCAACATAGACTTCTAAACTCTTCCTCAGGAACTCCTTAAACACATGGCACATCAGCCTCTGGAAGGTAGCTGGTGCATTGGTAAGCCCAAATGGCATTACTCTAAAAGCAAAAATGCCCCATTCTGTGGCAAAGGCTGTCTTATGCTGATCCTCTGGAGCTATGGCTACTTGATTGTAGCCAGAAAATCCATCAAGGAAGTTGTACACTTCCTTGCCTGCCACTCTTTCCAAGAGATGTTCTGTGATGGGAAGCGGATAGTTATCGCGAATTGTGGCGGCATTAACCTTTTTCAAGTTAATGCACACACGCAGTTTGCCATTCTTCTTGGGCACCACTACGATGGGGGATACCCATTCGGTGTGCTCAATTTCATAGATAAATCCAGCTTCGACCAATCTATCTATCTCTTCCTTGATCTTAGCAGCGTAATTATCATTATATGTATAAGGCTTTTGCTTAGAGGGTTTGGCGTCTGAAGTCATGGGGATGGTGTGCGAGCATATGTCCGGGTCAACCCCTTTCAAATCCTTGTAACTCCAAGCGAATACATCTCTGTATTCTCTTAGCAAGGCAATCAATTCGTGCTCTTCTTCTTCTGTCAGGTCATGGCCTATATACGTGCATCTCTCCTCTCCTTCTTCTATGGCCACTACTATTTTCTTGGTGGTTTCTTTGTTATCATAGGCCTCTCCTGATTGTGCCTCCCGTTTAGGCATTCTTATCATGACTCTCCTGTCATCTATCTCATACTTCTTAAAATTTTCGGGGACCTCAAACAAAGATTCTTCCTCTTCTGGTGAGGCTTCTCTCTTCTTTCGTTTCTTTCCTTCTTCCTTCGGGGTCACATGTGTTGCTAATCTTACATTAGTTGCAACCTCTCCATGCCTCTGGGGTTGAAATTCTACTTCATGGAAGTATTCTTCATCTGATGCAAATGGTGGGTCCATAATGATTGACTCTAGATCGGAGTCACTTGCATCCTCAAATGCATCAGGGCTAGGTTCGCATTCTTCTAAAATTGCCTCTCCCATGATCGGCTCTATGGAGAAGACTGAAATATCATAGCCATCCTCATCACAGTGAGGTGTCCATTGTTCCTCGTTGATGGCTACGTCCATTGTTGCTAAGATTTCTGCCCAACCGTGAGGTTCAAATTCTTCGTCTGGAAAAACTACAGGTGCATAGGCTGGGTCTTGGATTGATCTATGGGTTTCCTTCGCACCTACCTCTCTGGCTTTCTCTCTCTTCTCTTCTTCTACTGCTACCTTGCACATCCATAAGTGGGTGTCTTCATGCATCCATGAGGATCCAGACCCTATGGAATGCACCGATTCTGTATCATCTTTGGCTCTATGGATGGGATTCCACTGGATAGGAGGGACATCTCTATGAGAGTAATCCTTGAGATTAACTTTGGTTGTAACACCCAAGTGCTGCAGGTACAAAGAATTGGTTCCCCAATCCTGTACCACTTGCAACTGTCGCATGAATGGTCTTCCCAAAATCATCTCATAGGCATGATTTTTGCTGAAGTCACATATAGCAAAACTATGCTCAAACTCGACACCACAAGTGGTGAGAGTTATTCCTTCTAGCAATCCTAAGGGTCTCTTTATGTGACCATCGGCCATTTGCAATTTCATCCTCGTTGGCCTGAGTGCTGGCTTGCCCCAACGCTTCCATAAGGAGGTGGTGGCAATTGCAACTCCTGCACCTGAGTCCAAAATCGCCTTGGTGGTGTATTCCTGGTAGGTGATGGGAAGATAGGTGTTCCCTTCTTCACCTTCACACATATCTCCTATCTTATCCAAGGGAATTTCTGGCACTGTCCTATGGGATCCTACCTGGGAACGAGGTTTTGCTATCTCTGGTACTTGTTTGGCTACATGTTTCCATAATTCAGGTCTAACCTTGAGTAGCTCTTCTAACTTGAGATTACACTGCACGTTAGTGTTCTTCACTACCTCTGTGTTCCTAGGTATGACTGAGTCGTCGTTCCTTACCATGACTGTGGGTGCTCTCATACATGTGGACTTTGCTTCCCATGGGCCTGTGAAGTGGGGTAGCTCTTGTATGGAATTAGACTCGAAGTCTAATCTCTCGTGAGACTGAACACTCTCATGCTCCCCGTAAATAGATGGGATGTCTTGTGGGAATTGGTCGTGTGCATCGTCCACAAGTTCAAAGGGAGGGGCGACCTCGCTTTCGTTATCCCATTTGTCTTCTTGAATCTCTCGTAGGAAGTCTGGTGCAAACCGATTCATAGAAGAAGAAGTGTCTGGCTCCGTAGAATTGGGCGCATAAGCAACCTGGGAAGGAGGGCTTATTTTGTTGTTGACTCTCTCCTCGTTCTCGCAAATGGCTGGAGCATAAGCTTCTTGGGGAGGGTTACTTATTCTATTACTTTTCCGAACAGGCTCATACGCTCCCTGAGAAGGAATGTAGGCAACCTGTGGAGGTGTATGAGCTTTCGCGGTAGGCTCATCTGCCTTTTGGGGGGGAAGATAAGTTTCTTGAGGAGGCTCATGGGCTTCCTGAAGAGGCTTGCTTATCTGTTCTCTCGCCCTTTCCTTTCTTTGAGGGGCAGGTTCCTTTTCTGAGTGTGAAATTAGCCTCTCTATTCTTTCTAAGGAGGGGAAACTGTCTGGTTTAGTGGAATTGGCCACATAAACTTCCGATTGGGAATGATTCATGTTTTTGCTTGCTTTTTCTTGGTCTTGATTTTTTTCTTCCTTGTCAGATCTTGCAATTATCCTCTCTAACTTCTCTAGGAATCCATCCAAGTGTAATTGCGTTTTGGCTGAGCCTGAGTAATTGAAAAGGCGACTGGCTTCAAACATAGTCTGAGCCAAGACGACCATTTTCGCGCATAGTTTGGTTCTTTCTATCTCTAGGTCAGCTCTAGGATAGCACTTGTCATGATCCGTGACGTTTGGCCCTTCTTGGATTCTGGCCTGATATGCTTTAAGCATCATGTCTATGTCTTCGGGAGTGGGATCAGCTAATACCGATCCTGTTTGGGGTGGTGGGTGGGTTACGTGGGCTGTCTTAGAGGGTGAAGGGATGGAGGGTGATGTGGATGGTAGCGGTGGGAATGTGTGAGAGTGCGGTTGAGATGTGATCTCTATGATTCTAGCCTTGGTTTCTCGTAGACTTTCCTCAAGTTCACTCATCTTCTTTGCCCATTGCCTTTTCATGCGTTCGCGGCTATCTCTCCAAGCTCTTGTTCTCTTTTTATTTTGGCTCTCAATATCGCTAGTGTCTGGGCTCTTTTCCTTGCCTACCCCTTGGTTTTGCTTCACTGCTTGAGCTCTCGTGACTACCTGTACGGGTGCAGTGGAAGTAACACTTCCGCTGGAATCTACCACTAACTCAATAACATTGATGGGCGTGATTTTTGGCATATTACTGGGGTTCTTTGGGCAATCTCGTAAGAGATGCTCTTTTCCACAATCTTGGCAGAAGCCTTGGATCGTCACTGACTGGGGTTGTGTAGGTGGAGGCAAGGGACAATCACGAATGAGGTGATCTCCTTGGCATCTGTAGCACGGTCCTCTTGGGAATGGAGGTCTTACCTGCCTAGATTGAGGCCTAGGGTTGGGGTTTGTATACATGACGTTCGTGTAATCTGACTCCCAACTAGGTTCGTTTGTCTCTTCGCTATAATGGGACTCACCATGCTCAGGAGACTGCATGTAGTAGGCCTGGGGGCTATCAACATGTGTAGAGTCAAAGCTATGGTCACTCGGGTCACTTTCAGAAAGCAAGGATGTTATAGGGACTATAGCTCTATTCAGGTTCTCTTCTGCAGCAGTATACTTTACCGGAATCACATTAGCTGGGGCTGGGGGTTGTTGTGCTAGCACAGGCTGAGGCCTTTGTTGGTTTTGATATTGAGGTTGGAAATTTTGTTGTGGCCTGCCATATGGTTGTGGAGGGTACTGGTTCTGGTATCTGCCTTGTTGGTAGGGCTGAGGGTAGGGTTGCCTAACCGCCTGCTTGTTGTATGGGCAATCTTGTGCGGTGTGGTTGGTGTATCTCCGTTCTATGGTGCAGTACTGGCTACTAGGGTTTACTTGGGGTTGAGCCATAATAGGGCAGACATTCGCCATGTGGTCACCACCGCATGTATAGCATCTTTTCACAGGGGCAAACCTTGGGATTTGTTTGCTAGTTACACCTAATTTCTGAGCTACTTTTTCGGCAAGTTCCTCAATTGATGTGGCTTGTGTGGAAGATTGACTAGATGCACTATCTGAATCTTTGTAAATTTTGGACAGCTCTAGCTCTTCTCCTAGGTTATCTTCAATGTCAATGCACATTCGTACACACTCTTCTATAGTCCTAGGGTCTTTCAGATACACATAGGATCTCAATTTTGGACTCAACAATCCGTCAAGGAATAAGGCTACTTGTTTAGCAGATGTGGGTAGCTCCGAAATAGGGCACCTTTCAAGATATTGTCTAAATATTCTTCCTGCAAGTCTCACAGTCTCTTGAGGGGTTTGTTTGAAGCTGTGAATCAGTGAGGAGGTGTTGTGCCTTATGCCACTCTTGGAGAACTCAATAATAAATGCTTCTAGGAGTTGGTCTATGCTCCTGAACTGGCGCTCATCCAATGGCTGAAACCATGTAAGTGCTGTATTCCTCAGGGTTAGACCGAAGGCATTGTACTGCGTGAATAGATCCTCAACTTGTTCAGCTCTCAAGACTTGCTTGAACTCCGCCACATGATCATAGGGATCTCCTGTGCCGTCAAAGTAGTTCTTCATGGACTTAACTAGCTGGGTGGGTCTCAAAGTTCTTGTGTGCTCTCTAGGCCTCGGCAGAGGGAATCCATCTACATTTCTTTGGTTCCTGTGGGCTCTATGCATCTCAGGTTCTACCCTATTCGTCTCTGTTCTCGTTCTTTCTCTGCCCACTGGGTTGGCAAAACTTACTTCCGGTCTATCTCTACTTCTGTCTCTTTGCGTACCATGAGCTTGGGAAGTTCGAGCTCCAGGGTGACCATAGGATACATTTGATCTTGGTTGGGGGAAAATAAATTCACCCTTCCAAGTGTAGGCATGCCTATCATTTTCTGTCACCACAAAGATCCTCTCCGAAGTGTGGTCTAAGTAGGTCACTCTACCTGGGCTATCTGGATCCTTAAACTCATAGATCATGATTGTTCCTATATCAATTGGGTGATCCGGTTTATACCTCCAAAAGGCTTTGTCCGTTTCTCGATTGAGAAGCAAATCTATGCACTTGTTATCTTGGGGGACCCACTCAGGCGTGATAATCCTAGTGAGAACTGATTTACCTCGAGGGGTTCTAGGTTCCACTCCCATGTTTCCTTGTTCCAAGTCACCTAAGTCCGCTTCTGAAATTACATTCCCAAATTCATCTGTCCTATCTGGATGACTGGTGACTACATATATAGTTCCTTCTTTGTCCAGGTATGCACCGTTTTCAAACTTGACAGCTGGGTGCTCTAGTCCTATGGATTGGTCAGGGTTTTTAATCTGGACCGCAGATCTTCCTAGGCCGTCCTCATAGATGCTAGCACCTAATCGGTTGGTCCTAAGGTATTCCAACTGTGTTTTGTAAGGGCCTTCCACCCTGTATAAGTAAGGCACTCCTGAACTTCCCGTAGGTCTATCCATACCTTGAGACATCTCTGACTCACTGGTATCAGAGCTAGGGTAATGAGAGTGGCGACTCAACTGCTGGGCCCAAGACCTTGCAGTGTGGTTGACACTAGCCTCTGAAGACCTAAGGCTTTGTCTCTCTCTTACTAGGTGTCGTCCTGATCTAAGGTTCATATGCCTAACTGATTAGCCCAATTCTTTGCCCAGAGTACAACCTCTTTGCCGATCAATTGGTACCAGTCACTTGATTCTTTTTAGTTATTCCTCGTGTTTAAAGTCTTGTCTGCTATTACGTCGTCAGGAATACTTGAATGTTCTTCGTACTTTCAGGTTGATTGTTCCACGTTAGGTTCTTTCCTTTATGTTGTCGACAGTACAGAGATTAAGTTTTTAGCTTGAACTTGAGTTTTTAGGTAGTCTTCAACTTGATAGTGACCTATCGTCGCCCTGACTTACTCCTACTTCTAATCGTTCTTAGCCTAAGCTAGGAATTGACGAAGAGGAGTTGAGAATATTCCGACCTTTCTTGCCGAACCTTGCTCTTTAGTGCTCGAGAAGTTGATTCTCAAGCGTGCGCAACACCCTGGCTTGGATACTCTCAATTGCTTCTCAATAGACCTGCATAAGTCCCAAAATTAGCTCTAGGTAGACCTTTCAATTGACAAACAACTTATTTCAGACACTTTTTTAATGACCCTTGTTCCCCCTTTGGTATTGCTAGGAATTTCTTCAAGAGCTCCCTTGGTGTTCCTACCCCTCAGTGTGTTGACTTCCAAATATCCTATCTGAAGATCAACACATTATTCTTATAAAAAACAGTTGAGGGCGTGTAGTATATGTCACGAGCTTTCCGACAAGCCCTAGAGCTCAGAAAATGGATTTCATATGAAAAAGTTATGACCGTTCAGGGTTTAGGGGTTAACTATACAAACAGATACTATCAGGGGTCTTAATGCATTTTCTAAGGCCTTTGTAAGTATATGAGTACTTGAGAGTGCCAATATGCCCAAAATTTAGCCTAAATTCCCAAAAATTTACCCCTTAATTTTTGCCGAAAATGTCTGTCTATCGCGATAGACGGTGTCTGTCGCGATAGACACAATCTATCGTGGGGGCTGTCTGTCGCGATAGACGGTGTCTGTCACGATAGACAGTGTCTATCGTGGATTTCTGTCTGTCGCGATAGACGGTGTCTGTCGCGATAGACGGTATCTGTCGTGGATTTCTGTCTGTCGCGATAGACGGTGTCTGTCGTGATAGACGGTATCTGTCGTGGATTTCTGTCTGTCGCGATAGACGGTGTCTGTCGCGATAGACGCTATCTATCGTGGATTTCTATCTGTCGCGATAGACGGTGTCTGTCGCAATAGACGGTATCTGTCGTGAAATTCGGTCTGTCGCGATAGACGGTGTCTGTCGCGATAGACGGTATCTGTCGCGGATTTCTGTCTGTCGCGATAGACGGTGTCTGTCGCGATAGACGCTATCTGTCGTGAAATTCGGTCTGTCGCGATAGACGGTGTCTGTCGCGATAGACGGTATCTGTCGCGGATTTCTGTCTGTCGCGATAGACGGTGTCTGTCGCGATAGATGGTGTCTGTCGCGATAGACAGAAAAAACGCAAATTTTTGAAAAACTTCTAGTGATCTAGAATGCCCTCAAGGTGTAGGTTACAGTGCTAATCATGCATTCACAAAATTTTAAGATTTTCTGTCTGTCGCGATAGACAGTGTATGTCGCGATAGACAGAGGTTGTCGTCCCGGGACCTGTGCAGAGCCTGTCGTACCTGCGCACACTGCTGGGGATGATGGTACAGCAAAAACCTGCAAAATAGCTCAAGAAACATGCAAAAAACAGCGCATGCAAATTCGCTCTCTCGCTCTCTCTCACAAGTGAAATGAGGGAAATGAGGTGGAGATGGGGATATAGTCAAAAAACTGAAGTTTTCGCGATGATGGAGATGGACGTGGGAGATGGTGATGATGATGATGAAGATGGTGAAGAAAGTAAAAGAAAACCGATGAGAGTGAAGAAAATACCTATGACTCCAACGCGTCAACTCTACGTCTTACCATCACACGCTCGTCCTCAAAGCTCGGTCCCCGGCAACGGCGCCAAAATTTGGTGTAGCTCAATGATGAGTAGCACCTCCTTTAATGTCAATCCGGGAAGACGTGAGGATGGTATGAAGACCTCGAGCAAGTGGCGGCACAAGTGCGTGAGTGAGAAGCACACAAGCATGCACACACATACACACACACGCGCACACACGGCAAGACAAAGAGTGAGAATCAATGGAGCTTTTAGATTACTTTCAAAATGCTCTTACAAGTTCGTTTCAATTACAATCTAACCTCAAAAATGAGCTCTCTAGCTCTTTTTATAGTTTTTGACTAGCTTTGGCCCTGTCCAGACCTAGTGTCCGGCCTAGTTAAAAATTAGGTTCCAGGGCTTATTTGAGGGCTCAAACGAAGTCTAAAAATTATGAAAATTGGTACGATGGTACTTCTAATACTCCTCAAGCTCGAGGACTCCTCGGCTTGCACAAAATGGAGTCTATTTTACCAAAAACGGGATTTACAATGTTTGTGTAGTGATTAAAATCACTTGAGTTGTACATAATCCATGGGAAAAAATGATCTGGCCTTGTTGCCGTATTGTGCATGACTCCTCTGTTGCTTTGTATGCCAACAGATGCTTACCCCCAATTTTTTAGGAGCTACACAGAGAATGACTAGAGAGCACTTTGATGTGAATTTATCTCGATTGGCTAAAGAGAATGTCTTCAAATTTTGATAGCTTGAAGTAGACTTTGATCTAGTTCCAACAAGCTATAGATCATGGAATATGATGAAGAGATCACTAAGATATGAGCATTCAAAATATACTTTTCTGAGTGAACATAACAGAGATGAAGATAGATGTGATCAATGATGTAATATATTATAGAACAATGTTGTACATGGTCACTGGCATAGTAATGATGCCCAATGATAGTGATCTAAGTGAGCTATGGTGTAAGCTACTTAGTCTCTACAAAAGATCATCAATAAGCTCAAGAATGGGGGCACTATGGCCACGAAATTATATAGCTCTTTAATAAGAGTCTTCTTTGAAATTTGAATTTGAAATTCAAATGAGACTCCACCTAAAAGTACTCCTATAAGTTAGGAGTGGTTCTACCAAATGAGATTCGTAGCTTTTATCTCTCATAACATCACAAGATATTTGGACTTACAAGATTCCTCAAGTAAAACAATCTTTTACAATGGTTAATGATCAAGCAATTACAAGCTAAGGTTCTCATGGTTCTTCATGTGGTTACACATGTTTGCATCTATGCCTAGCCAAGTGTGGTGGCTTGGACATTTGCACCAATAGCTCCCCCTCAAGCCAAACATCTTGGCTTGGACTTCTTCTTCATGAATCCTCTTGAATGTCTTGCAATCCAATCATAGCTTTAAACCTGTAAAGTTTAGTACCATCAAGTGCTTTGGTTAACAAATCTACACATTGCATGTTTGTGGATACATATGCCAATTGAATTTCCTTTCTCAATAACTTCTCTCTAACATAGTGATAGTGTACTTCTATATGCTTGGTTCTTGCATGATAGATAGGATTCGCTGCAAGATGCAAAGAGCTTGTATTATCATCAAAAATCATAGGCGAATGAGTATGAAGTCCCAAATCTGAATATAGCAATCTAATCCATATGGCTTCTTGTGTAGCATTAGCTTATCCTCTGTATTCCGCCTCTCTTGAGGATAGGGCAATACTAGGTTGCTTCTTGGAAGACCATGAAATAGGCTTATCACTTGCAAAAGAAAGATAACCAAAAGTACTCCTCCTGTCATCCTTACAACTTGCCCAATCTCCATCTGAGTAAAGCTTGATGTCCAAATCTAATGTATATGGGAAGTATAAACCTTGATTTTGAGTACCCTTGAGATACTTCAAAATCCTTTTGGCAGCTTCCAAGTGAGATGCTCTAGGTTTATGCATGAATTGACTTAAAACACTTACTCCATAAGCTATGTCAATCCTTGTCAAGGTTGCATAGTTTAGACTTCCAACTATGCTTTGATATCTTGCAATGTCTTCAAGCAAGTCACCTTCATGAGCACTCAATTTATGGTTTACCTCCATAGGATGCTATCTATCTTGGCATTCTCCAAGTGGAACTTCTTCAACATGTCCTGCACGTACTTCCTTTGAGTAATGTAAATTCCAAAATTTTTTTAGACTAATTCAAGTCCAAGAAAATACTTTAGAAACCCTAGGTCACTCATTTTGAACTCCTACATCATTTGGTTCTTGATTTGTTTCATGCCATTGGCATCACTACCTATTAGGATGATATCATCAACATACACACATAAATATATCAATTTTGAGTTGTTCCTCAAAAAGAATAATCTGCCTTGCTCATTATAAATCCTTGATCTTGAAGATAGGTAGTTAACCTATGATTTCATGCCCTAGGTGCCTACTTCAAACCATAAAGAGCTTTTTTCAATTTGCACACATAATTTACCTTGCTTGGGTATTCATAGCCAAGAGGTTGAGCCATGTAAACCTCCTCTGAAATCGAGCCTTCCAGAAAAGCATTTTTCACATCCAATTGATACATATTCTAATTCCTAGATGCAGCCACACTTACCAATACTCTAATGGTTGGCAATTTAGCCACATGAGAAAATGTCTCTTCATAATCAACTCCTTGTTTGTGCAAAACCCTTAGCCACAAGTCTAGCTTTATATCTCTTTATGGATCCATCTCAGTTTCTCTTGATTTTGTAAATCCACCTAGAACCAATTACCTTCATTGATGCCTTCTTGGGTACTAGCTCCCAAGTATCATTCTCTTGAAGTGCTTCTATTTCTTAATCCATAGCTTCCTTCCATTCTGCCTTGGTCCTTGCCTCTTCATATGAAGTAGGTTCTTCAAGTGATAAAGCCTTAGCAAGATAAATGGAATGCTTGGTAACTAATGCAGTGTCATACCCATATCTGATTGGCTTCTTGCTCTCCCTTTGTGATCTCCTCGGAGCTTGGTTGGATGATTCAGGTAAGTCTTCCAACCTCTTCATCTTGGCCTTGCCCTTTGATTTCCATGCCTTGAATTCTTCTTGGTTGATGATGTCCTCATCATCTGATTTGATGTCTTCAATTTGGCTTGGCTCTTCCTTGGTGAGGCTTGGAAATTCCTCTTCCAAGTCATATCACAACTTGACCTTACTACATTCACTTTCAAACAAAGAATCATTCTCATCAAACACAACATCTCTACTGACCATAAATCCTTTGTTGAATGGATTATAAAACTTGTATCCTTTCTGATTTAAATCATATCCTATGAAGATGCACTTCTTTGCCTTAGGCTCTAGCTTACCTTTGATTTGAGATGGAACATGCACATAAGCAACACATCCAAATATTCTGCAATGATCCAGTGACGGTCTCCTACCATGCCATGTTTCATATGGGGTCATCCCATCAAATGATTTGGATGGAAACCTGTTAATAAGATAAGTGGAACTAGATACACTTTGTGCCCACAAATAATTAGGAAATTTCTTTTCATTAATCATTGATCTAGTTGCTTCCAACAATCAACCTTCTCCTCTTTGCTACCTCATTTTGCCGAGGGGTATACCTTCGTAGGCTACAATGAAGGCCATCTACAAATTTTTTGTGTACTTACAAAAAAACATACACCTGAAAAAAGTCATTGTGTGTATGTATATATATATATATATATATATATATATATATATATATATATATATATATATATATATATATATATATATATATATATATATATATATATATATATATATATATGTATGTATTTTTGTATGTGTCTATTTATATCTGTATGTGTTTGTGTCCATATGTGTTGTATATGTGTTTGTATCTGTCACTCTCGTAGAATGGTAAGTACCAATGTGAGGAGCTTCACCTCATATATGTCAATCCGTGGAGATGTGAGGACCCGTATGAAGATCGTGAGCAAGTGATGGCACAAGTGCGTGGGTGAAAGCACACAAGCATGCACACACATACACACATGCGCACAAAGTAAGAGCAAAGAGTGGAACAATGGAAGATCTTTGATTACAAAAGAACTCTCTTACAAAGCTCAAATCTACAACAAACTAGCCCCAAAAATGAGATCCCGAGCCCTTTTTATAGTTTTTTTAGTGGTTTTGGCCCTGTCTAGACCTAGTGTTCGACCTAGTTAAAAATTAGGTTCCAGGGCTTATTTGGGGGCTCAAACGGAGTCTACAAATTATGAAAATTGGTAGGATGATAGTTCTAATACTCCTCAAGCTGAAGGACTCCTCGGCTTGAACAAAATGGAGTTGCAAAAATGAAAAATGGTATTTAAAATGGTATTTAGTGATAAAAATCACTATTTTTATAGGGATTTCTTCAAAAAATTTGACAAGTGCTTCTTGGAGCTCCCTACTTGCTCCTTCTTCTTGTGTGTCCACTTCCTTGATGCGCTTCCATGCTTTGTGCTTAACCTTGAGCTTCAACACCCCCCCTCTAGAGTCTGTCGTCCCTGGCAGACCCTCGTTGGAGTAGTTGTTCTAGGTAGTACTTGGAGAGGTAATTTCCTTCATGTATCAACAAGAGCGGTCCATCAACCAGATGTAGCTTGGTCGGTTGTCTATTTCTTCAGTTTGGCAGTGCTAGCATATGCAATTTCTGGTCCCATTATATGTACTTCTTCTTATGGTAGTTGGATGTCATAGTTGTGAGCTTTCAAAAAGTGTTAGTTGCTCAAAAGAGGTTGTCAATGTGGATTTTGAGCAGCTATCGACTGTGAATTAGTCCATAGGTTCTGATGTTGTAGCCTGAATGTCTTTTGGATCTTCCAAACATGGCTTTCACAATGTATGCCAAGTACTTGTAACGCATAACGAAGGATGGGTAAGTGTGTTAGTGCATGGGTTGAAGAAAATATGTGCCTTGTGCACGGCCTTGCAATGTGGCCCTAGATATGCATACTTGGGAAATGCATTGGAAGAAGTATGGTGCAACAAATGGGGTCTTGAGCAAAGTGCTCAAGGGTATGCTCACGAAGAGGTTTCCTAATCTATCATGGTTATATTATTGGAGCATACAATTCTTACCATGGTGAAAGGTTTGTCAATAGTCGTCTCTTCGTGTTGTACTCCCATCATGGTGATTGACCATGGACTTGTCCTTCGTTGCGGATGGATGTCCTTGTTGATAATCCACTGGTGAGATTCTTGGATCGCTTGGTCCTGTTTCTTCTTCTCGTTTTTTTTTTGTGGAACAATGTCACAAGCAAGAAGACAATGGTTAGTAGCAATAATATATTTTACATAAGTCAAGTGTGTCTCATGTGCCTGGGATTTCTCAATTGTGTCTATGCACGACCGTGTAATGTGGCCCTATATTAATGCACACTTTGGAAATGCATGACCTGAATAGTGCAAAAGACAAGGTTATGCCAAAGGCACATGGTTGTTGCTCGTCAAGGCTTCTGATGTTACTTGCAGACTTGATGCAATCTTTGATTGAAGGTGGCCAGTGGACCTTGAAATGATCTGATCAATTGATCATGAGATGACAACTAACCATTCCTCCCTTTAGAGATCCAATTTTGAATAGTAGTTGGCCTTATAGAGATCACTTCTTGCCTCTTCCTCTTTGGATGGTTGCTGAAACTTGGTGTCCAATGTGGGTGGCTCTTTGGTTCTGTGGAAGTTACTGGTACTTTGGGCTTCCAAACCCATATCCTTGATAATTGTTTTCTTACTTTTTTTGAAGGGTTGAGTTTATCTTCTTTTATTCTTTGTGCTCATTTCTTATTCTTTTCTTTCCTTGGCTTCTTTTTTGAGACCTTTTGCATGGTGGGTAGCCTAGGCCTTTGTGCATGTAAGAGGTCTTTGGGAACCCACATGTGTAATCGACCTCATTGAGCTGCAACTAATTTTTTTGGTACCCAAATCTGTTTGAGACCTTGTGCATGAGCTTGTCCTAGTTGCTTGGCTCTTCTTTTGGTGTAATTGGCCTGCTTGGATGTACATTGTTGTGGCAAAGCTGGTGGTTGCTCTCCTTTTCGTTCCCTGATCTGCTTCATGCCTGGAACTACTTTCGTCTTGAAATCTCTTTGTCTTTTTGATATAGCGGTTGTCATGTACTATTTTGCTTGCCTTTTTGGTTGACTTATGGTGGCGGCATTAGTCCTTTCACAAGAGGAGGAGTCTGCTTGTCTTAGAGCCTGTTCTTCCATGACTGAGTTATTCTGGAACATAGAGCTTTTGACACAAACAACATTTTTTTTTGCTAGGATTAGTCCTAGAAGAACTAAGAGAATGTGTGACATCTGGATTTGTGAGCATGCAATCCTCTAATTCTAAAGTAATGCATTGTTCCTGTACCCAAACTTGAAGAAGTTGACTTCTTAGGTTCAAGTTGATTGCATGGTCGTAAATCCAATCTTGACCCAAGACTAGTGGCTCCGTAAGGTCCTCATCGTGACACACTAGCATTTTGACTTTCATTGGAACATTTGAAGGTAGATGGGAAGTTCCACCTCACCCAAACAAGGGGTTTCCACACCTCCCAAACCTATGAGATAGGCTTCTATGGGCTTGATGTTGAGTTCTAGGTCTTGGTAGTATGAAAGTCTAACTACACTAGTTGTTGCACTTGAGTCAACCAAGGCTCTCATAGTCCCTACACTCTGTCCTTGTCCTACCTCTATGGTCACAAAGGGACGTTGATCGATTATGCGAGGAGTAATTATGCCCAATTTTTGGCACATGTCCATGTGATATTTTGGGGCTTTTGTGTTGACATCTAGGCCTAGTCATCTTAACTTATTTTGCCTTATGTGCTCTCTAGCCTCTGCCTGTGCTTCTTCTCTGACCCTCAACTCCTCTTCTTTTCACTTCTTAGCAGTGTTGAGTCTCAATAACATATCCTCTGTAAGAGGTTCTTGATATAACTTAACTCGACAACCACTGATATAGTTTGGCAAGATATCACCTTCTAAAGTGGCCAATTGAACTACATCGCTAGTGGAAATTCTATTAATGATCATGGGTCCATAACCTCGTTTTTCCAACTTACACGCATGTTGCTTCAGCGTATAAACCAACACTAGATCTCCCTCTTTCAATCCTTTATCCTTTATGTGGGCATTAAAAAATGCCTTTTGCCTTTTCTTTACAGCATAAATGTCTGTTGCTGCTCGGCCTCGTCTCACCTAAGCGTTCTAGATCAAAGATCCTAGACAACAACTCATGTCCATTCCACTCTTGCTCTTGTGCTACTTTTAAGGCTGGAATTAGGAAATCTAATGGTAGCACAACATTCTATCCAAAGACCATTTGAAAAGGGGTGTTATTGAGTATTGTTTTGTAAGCAACTCAAAAAGCCCAAACATCATGATGAAGCTGTTTGTCCCAATCAGAGTGTTTATTATTTACAAGTTTTGTCAATACATTACATAGGATCTTATTTGTGCTCTTGGCTTGTCCATTAGCTTGTGGATGATAGGGGGCAAACTTCTTATGTATTATCAAGAATTCTTGGAGAAGATTTTCAATGACTTCATTCAAGTAGTGTGTACCTCTATCACTTACTAACTCTATTGGTTGTCCATATCTGGTGAACACGTTCTCGAATAAGAACTTAGTCGTCGTCTGAGCATCGTTCTTTGTTGTGGCTTTTACTTCCACCCACTTTGTAAGGTAATCTATGGCTACAATAATGTACTTTTCATGGGAGTTTCTAGCTAGGGGATTAATTGGACCTACAAAATCTATACCCCACTTCGAGAATGCACGTCCTCCCATCATTGGTCTCAAAGGCATCTCATCTTTTCTAATTGGATATTGTGCACGTTGGCATGTGTCGCATTTCTTCACATAAGTATGTGCATCCATATGAAGAGTGGGCCACCAAAGTCCTGAAAATAAAATGGTCTTGATTACTCGGTCAGGCCCAAAGTGTCCACTTGCAACACCGCTATGTGTAGTTTCTAAAACTTTCAAGTAGTATGATTCATGAATGCATAGTCTTAGGTAACCATCTTTTCCCCTTCGGTATATGTTGTCTCCTACTAATGCACAGTCTTGAGCCTCTTTTTCCAAACTTCGTTTCCTTGCTAGACTAGCCTCCTTGGGTAATGTTCTCGATCTCATGAATTCTACCAATGGAGCACTCCAATCTGAAATAAATGACATGTGATAAAGGGTAGCATGCTCCACTAGGGTTCTCGTCTGACACACTGGACAATTCTTAATCCACTCATTTATTTCTTTGTCCATGCTAGACCAGTACACTCCTAAATGTTTTAGATTTTGCAATGTTCGTTGTTTAGAAAATAGTGATTTCCTAGCAATCCTTCATGGGCTTGTTGCAACCAACTACTATGTTCATCATCCTCAACACAACAAGCTAATATACCCTCTGTATCTTGTTTGTACATGCTTCCTACCAATATTTGATATTTTTGTGATCCTACAATTTCTTCTTTGCTTGATTTTACATTCCTATTTGCAGATCCAAAGGTTAGAACAGGTACTAACTTATTTTCTCATTTAGGAACAACTTCTAAATTGAAAAAATAAGCATCGGTCAATTCATCAGACACTCTTTGCGGTGACTCGCTTGAAGTGATGCGAGAAAGATGGTCTGCCCTGAGATGGGTTCTACCTTTCCTAACAACCACTTCAAAGTCATATTCCATTAGTAAGAGAAACCATCTTACTAAGTGTCCTATATTGCAAGGTTTATTGACCAAATATAATAAAGCTTGATCATCAATAAAAATCTTGAACTTGTTGGCCAATAGATAGTATCTAAACTTATTCACAACATATACCATGCCTAAACCTTCTCTCTCAGTTGTTGTATAGTTTCGTTCAGCCGCATTTAATTGCCTACTAGCATATGCTATCGACAAATCTAGGTTTCCTTCACCTGTGGGTTGTGTTAGCACACATCCTAATGCATGATTGGATGCATCTACGTGGACATGGAATGGTTTATTCCAATCAGGAGTGGTCAGTATTGGTGCTGAGCACAAACGTCTTTTCAGCTCATTGAAGGATTCTTCACATTCATCGTTCCACTCAAAATTTGTGAGCAAGGCATAAAGAGGTTTTGCTATGATCGCATACATGTGGATGAACCTATGGTAATATCCACAATGGCCCATAAAGGCTTGTACCTCTTTAACGTTCCTTGGCCTCGGCAACTCTGCTATGGCTCTTACCTTGTCCTCGTTTGTTGATATTCCGTTCTTAGAAACAATGTGACCTAAGATCTTACCTTGTCACACCATGAACACACACTTCTTTAGGTTCAGACACACTCGATATTCTCTACACTTGTTGAAGATATGTCTGAGCTCAGGGATGTGGTATGTTCTTTCTTGGGAATGAGCACATAAATCATCCACATATACTTCTAAGCTCTTTTGCAAGAACTCTTTGAAGACATGACACATGAGCCTTTGGAATGCTGCAAGTGCATTGGTGAGACCAAATGGCATCACACGAAATGCAAAGATTCCTCATTCTATGGCAGAAGCTATTTTGTGTTGATCTTCTAGGGCAATGGCTACTTGGTTGTAACCTGAAAATCCATCAAGGAAGCTATAAAATTCCTTGCCTGCAACACTCTCCAATAGATGTTCAGTGATTGGAAGCAGATAACTATCTCGAATCGTAGTAGCGTTAACTTTTTTAAGGTTAATACACACTCATAATTTCCCACTCTTCTTGGGCACCACTACAATGGGGGACACCCATTCAGTATGCTCAATCTCATAGATAAATCTGGCTTTAATCAGCCTATCGATTTCTTTTGTCATTTTAGCTGCATAAGTGTCATTATATGTGTAGGGCTTTTGTTTGGTGGGTTTGGCATCAACCGTCATGGGAATAGTATGAGAGAAAATTTCTTGGATCTACTCCCTTCAAGTCTCTATAGTGCCACGCAAACACATCCCTATATTCCCTTAATAGAGCTACAAGCTCTGCTTCATCTTTTGCACTTAGGTCATCTCTTATGTATGTGCATCTCTCTTCATTCTCCTCAATGGTTACAACAATTTTTTTGGTCTTTTCCTTATTATCATACGCTTCTCCTATGAGGGCCTCTCTCTTAGGCATTCGTACCAAAATTTTTCAGTCTTCGACTTCATATTTCTTGAAATTTTTTGGTACCTCAAACAATGATTCCTCCTCTTCTTGTTTCAATGCTTTTCTTTTCTTTTTCTTTTTACTACCCTCACTTCCATCCTTTGAATTTTCTGTTTTAATGCTTGTGAGAGGTTCTTCTTCCCTTTGAGTCAATACTCCTACATCTTCTAGATAGTGCTCCTCTAAGGCAAAGCAACTATCCATCACAATGGACTCTAGATCATCATCGTTCTCTTCTTCTTTTATGAAGTCACTAGGGTCACATTCTTCTAGCAAGGGCTGACACATGAACACTAAAATATCGTAACCCTCCTCATCACAATGAGGTGTTCATTGTTCTTCATTGACTATAATGTCCATGGTAGCTAAGATTTCTGCCCAGCCATGAGGCTCAAAGTCCTCATCTAGAAAGATCATCGGTGTGTAGGCTGGGTCTTTAACTGGTCTATCTCCTGGAGGAGTTCCTTCTTCTCTTGCCTTTAGGCGCTTTTCCTCTTCCCCTGCGACCTTGCACATCCACAAGTGATTATCTTCATGCAGCCATGATGGATCAGGTGAACTTCTAGAATGCACAGAGATAGAATCTTCTTTCGCGTTGTGGATAGGATTCCACTGTAGGGGTGGTACATCTCTAAAGGTGTAATCCTTCAAGTTGACCTTGGTGGTGACCCCTAAGTGTTGTAAGTACAAGGAGTTGGTTCCCCAATCTTGTACTATTTGCAATTGTCATAGGAAGGGTCTTCCTAGGATCATCTCATAGACATTATTTTTCTCAAAGTCACATATAGCAAATGTGTGTTCAAACTCTACACAAGTGGTTAGAGTTATCCCTTCTAGCAATCCTAGAGACCATCTGCCATTTGAAGATTCATTCTCGTTGGTCTTAATGTGCGTTTGCCCCATTGCTTCCACAAGGAGGTGGTAGCAATAGCGACACCAACACCTGCATCTACGATTGCTTTGGTTGTGTAACCCTGATAGGTGATCGGAAGATAAGTATTACCTTCTTCACCCTCGCTCATGTCTCCTATTTTATCGAGAGGTATCTGTGGAATTTTTTGCTTAGAGCCTGCTTTTGGCATTTCGGAATCAACTTCTGGAACCTGATCCTTCACATGATTCCATAGCTCAGGTTTTGCTTTGAGCAACTCTTCTATGGTGAGATGACACTGAACCTTAGTGTTGGTCACAACATCAGTGTTTCTTGGAACCACTGAGTCTTCATTTCTTACCAATATTGTGGGAGCTCTGATCTGAAGAGATTTAGATTCCCATGGGCCTATGAATTGTGACAACTCTTGTAACAAATTAGATTCAAAATCTAATCTTTCCTCTTCTTGTTGCTCTAGTTGGTCTTCATTTCTTACCAATATTCTGGGAGCTCTGATCTGAAGAGATTTAGATTCCCATAGGCCTATGAATTGTGACAACTCTTGTAACAAATTAGATTCAAAATCTAATCTTTCCTCTTCTTGGAACCACTGAGTCTTCATTTCTTACCAATATTGTGGGAGCTCTTATCTGAAGAGATTTAGATTCCCATGGGCCTATGAATTGTGACAACTCTTGTAACAAATTAGATTCATTCCATAGATTGATGGAATGTCTTGGGGAAATTGATCATGGTCATTAATCTCAGGAATAGGAGGGGAATTTTCCTTCTCCTTGGCCCATTTCTCCTCTTGTATTTCCCACAAGAACTCTTGAGAGTACTCTTGTATTGAAAGAGGTCCTCCCTCATCCATGGAATCAGGAACATAAGTTTTCATTTGTGGTGAAATCTCTCTTTCAACAATCGATTGAGCCTGTGGAGGTAAAGAAACTTGGGGCTTGTTTACCAACTTCTCTAATCTTTCTAGTAAGCCTTGGAAATGCAAATCTGGCTTGATAGAGTTTGTCTGATTGAACTTTTGACTAGTCTCAAGCATGGCTTGAGCTACTTCTACCATTTTCATGCACATTTTTGTCTGTTCAATGTCTAAATTTGCTCTAGGGTAACTCTTGTCTAGGTTTTCAGTTGTTGGCCCTTCTTGAAGTCAAGCTTGGTAGCCCTTGAACATCATGTCCAATCCTTTTGGGGTTGGATATGCAAGAAGAGACCCTAGTTGCGTCCTATTTACAATGGCTGGTGGGGTGGGATGAGGTGGAGTGGATGGAGCTTTAGCATACGAGGGGCTTTGAGATGCAATATCTTCTATTTTTGTTTTTGCATCTTTCAAGCTTTCTTCTAGTTCATATATCTTTTTATTCCACTTACGATTGGTTCTCTCTCGGGTATCCTTCCAAGTTCTTGTTTTCCTTTTACTAGGCTCTCCTGATTCACTTGGCTCTTATTGTTCAGTCGGCTTATCCTGGTTCAATGTATGTGCCCTAGTGATTGCCTGTACAGGAGCCACATTACTGCTACTTGCACTTGAATCTGCCACTAAGCCCACCACATTGATGGGTGTAACCTTGGGTGAACTAGAGGGATTCCTCCTAGGACACTCTCTTGGAAGATGTTCGTTGCCACACTCAGGACAAAAGCCTTGTATTGTGATGTTTTGTCCTTGTCCTCGAGTGAGTAAGTGGGGACATTCACAAATGAAATGGTAACCCTAACATCTAAAACATGGTCCTCTAGGGGCTTGTGGTCTTACTTGTCTCATTTGGGGCCTAGGGTTGGGATTTTTGTACATGATACTTGAGTATTCTAGATCCCAATTTGGTTCCACAGGTGGTGCCTCATATTGATATGGAGAGGTCTCACTTTGCTCAGGTGACTCAATGTAATAAGCTCATGGGCTTTCCTCATGGGAGAAGTCAGAATTGTGAGCATGAGGGTCATTTTCCAAGACAAAAGGGGCCACTAGCACCAATGCTCTATTAAGGTTCTCCTCTGCCACTGCATACTTAACTGGAATCACATTGGAAAGAGCTGGTGGTTGGTTTCCTAGGACTGTTTGTGGCCTATATGGTACCTAATATTGCTTATGTGGCCTATAATATGGTTGTTGGTATTGATTCTGATACCTACCCTCTTGGTAAGGTTGCTGATAATTTTGTCTGATAGCCTGCCTATTGTATGGACAATCTTGAGCCGTATGATTTGTGTATTTCCTTTCAATGGTGCAATATAGAGCATTAGGGTTTCCTTGGGGTTGAGCCATCATCGGGCAAACATTAGCCATGTGGTCTCCTCCACAATTGTAGCATCGCTTTAATAGTGTGACCCTTGGTGTTTGTCTATTTTGAACTCCTAACTTCTTGGCAACCTGCTCAGCTATCTCATCTATTATGTAGAGGTTCTTGAGATATGACTAGTAGAAGTATCAGAATCCTTATAGATTTTTGATAGTCCTAACTCCTCACCCAAGTTGTCCTCTATGTCAATGCACATGTGCACACACTCTTCTATGGATCTAGGCTCTTTCAAGTACACATATGACCTTAACTTTGTGCTTAGTAAGCCATCTAAAAACAAGGCCACTTGCTTGGCTGGTGTGGGTAGCTGTGGAATAGGGCATCTTTCCAAGTATTGTCTAAACCTTCTTCCTGTAAGTCCCATTGTTTCTTGGGGTGTCTGCTTGAAGTTATGGATCAGGGATGATGTGTTATGCCTAATACCACTCTTGGAAAATTCTACAATGAATTCCTCTAGCAATTGACCTATCTCTTGATAGTTGCGATTATTCAGGGGTTGAAGCCACGCTAAGGCAGTACCCTTGAGAGTCAAACCAAATGCCTCGAACTTTGTGAACAAGTCCTCAACTTGTTCAGCTCTTAACACTTGTTTGAACTTAGCCACATGGTCATAAGGATCTCCGGATCCATCAAAGTAGTTCTTCATGGCCTTGAACACTTGAGAGAGTCTAAGGGTTCTTGGGTGATCTTGCAGTCTAGGCAATGGAAAATCATGTTCATCTCTTTGATGCCTATGTTCTCTATGTCTCTCCCTTTCATGTCTTTCACCTTCTAGTCCTGATCTGTCTCTACCCATAGTGTGTGCAAAGCTTACCTCGGGCCTCTCTCTAGTTCTTTCTGGATTTCATGAGCCTTGGATGATCCAGCTCCTTGGATACCATGGGAAACGCTAGATCTTAGTGGAGGGAAAATTGATTCAACTTGCCATGTGTATCCATGCTTGTCATGCTCTGTTACCAAGAATACTTTCTCTGATGTGTTATCTAGATAGACAACTTTACCTGGTATCTCAGGATCTTTGAAATCGTAGATGGTGACTGTTGGGCTCAATTGATCTAGCTTGAATCTCCAAAAGGCTTTGTCCGTTTCTCTATTCAAGAATAGTTCTATGCTTTTGTTGTCTTGAGGAACCCACTCTAGAGTGAGCACTCTGGTCAAAACAGATTTTACTTTAGGAGTCTTGGCTTCTCGTCCTAGGTCTCCTTGCTCTAGGTCTCCTAGCTCATCCTCAGGAATGATATTTCCAAACTCATCTGTCCTATTAGGTAAGTTGGTAACCACATACATGGTTCCCTCCTTCTCAATGTATGACCCCTCTTCGAATTTGACCACTGGTTATTCAAGTCCAAAGGGTTGATTTGGATTTTTGAGTTGGACAACTGATCATCTTAGACCATCCTCATAGATGCATGCACCTAATTGGCTGGTCCTCACATACTGCAATTGTGTCTTATAGGGACCTTCTAGTGTTTATAAATAAGCAGTACCAGAGGTACATGTGGATCTCTCCATGTTGAAGGACATTTCTGAGTTACTGGTTTCTGAACTTAGTATGTAGGAGTAACCGCGTAGTTGTTGTGCCCAAGACTTAGCTGTATGGTTGACACTGGCCTTAGATGATCTAATGCTTTGTCTATCCTTGCCTAAGTGTCTGCCAGATCTTAGGTTCATAAGCTTTGTCTACAAGTCCAAAAGTTCCCCTTGTATTGCTCAAATCCTTTGTAACTCCTTGGTTTCCTAGTCCACTTGAAGGTCAACTCCCCACGAGCTTTCCAACAAATCCAAAATCACAGCAAACGGATTTCGTATGAGAAAGTTATGCCAGTTCAAGGTTCTGGGGTTAAAACAAGAAAACAGGCTCTATCTGGGAGTACCACAGAACACGCGATACGATACCTCTTTTTCCATGATACATGATACCACATTCGGTGATACAATACCACCAAGGCGATACCAAGTTCCACGATATGATACTGTTATCCTGACGATACGATACTGGAAATGGCCACGATACGATACCTTTGATTTGCATGATACGATACTTGATTGGCTCATGATACGATACCAGTAGTTGGGACGATACGATACCAGTCTAAACGATACGATACTGCTTGATCTCGCGATATGATACCAGAAATTAGACGATACGATACTGAAGTAACTCACGATACGATACTGACTCTTTGAGCGATACGATACGATACGATACCAAAACAAGAGGCGATATGATATCGAGTTGGCGATACGATACCAACTTGGCCAACGATACGATACCGCTCAGTAGACGATATGATACCACTCAAACCGCGATATGATACCACAAGGTGCACGATACGATACCAGAATAAGAGACGATACGATATTGTGACTGATAGGATACGATAGCAGGTGGACCACAATACGATACCACTGGGGCAACCGCGATCGCGATACCAGCACTTGACGATACGA